>CM060106.1:14214275-14926335 GCA_030522415.1 Channallabes apus
CCGTGTTCGAGAACACGGAGACACACACGCCGGTGGCCCGGCTGCAGGCCTCAGACCTCGACACCGGTGAGCCGAGTCCGCTGACGCGAATAAACCCTCACTCCTTCGCTCGCACCATGAACACCGCTTTAGTCCTTCACGTTAATTCTACAGTGATAATGTGTCGAACATCATAAAAACATTTTAAAAAACATTTCACGCCATCGATGGAGACGCGCAGTCGGACGGATTTCCGCAGGATGGTTGATGATTAGCGAACACGCGCTGATAAACCTAGTGGTGTTTGAACAGGACGAGGAGAGCTGTTCAGGTGAAAAGGGGGGGAAAACTTTTGTCCTGCTTCAAAGCGCAGACTTCAAAGAGCAGTTCAAAGAGGAGCGCAGGGTAGAAAGTTATGTGTATACTGTAGGTGTGTGTGTGTGTGTGTGTGTGTGTGTGTGTGTGTGTGTGTGTGAGAGAGACAGAGAAAGAGACTCTCAAATAAGTATTTAATGTCTGAACATGTACGCCCTTGACTTTGTTTGCTGATTGTCTCTCTCTCTCGCTCTGTGCGATGAGATCCTCTTTCTCTTCTTCTCTTTCATTGTCCTTTGTCCACGTCGCCCCGTCAGTTCCGTCCTAAATGTCATCCTGCTTTTCAGCAGCTCTGAATTCCAGCCTGTGTTTGAGAAGCCCACGCAAACCTCTGCTCTCTCTCTCCTCTCGTTGTTACGTCAGCTGTTACACATCGCGGAAATATTTAGAGTGTCTCTCGTGTGACGCGCGTCCGTGTGCGTGATTAGAGGATTCGAGACTTTTCAATTTAGTATTTAGATAGGCAGAGATACTCGAGGTGAAATCATTTTGCATTACATGAATCTCTAAACTGTGTGCGTTAATGTCCCGTCCTGCTTTCTGACTTGATTTTCTTAATAAATAAATAAAACGGCCGCTCGATTGAGTTGAGGTGATTCTCATGCCTGTAGGTTTAACATATTTCACTCAGGAATATTAACATTATCAATGGAAAAAAGGTAAAAGGAACAGGATGTGTGAGACTGAAAGAAAAAGCCATTTTCACAACAAGCCGTCGCTATAGAGACGATATGTGACATTGTTAAAAAGTGGCCGCTAATATAAACCCGCGCGGCTCTCACGGCCGCTACAAGTGTCTGCATGGCGATTAGATAGAAACGCGATTTCAAAGCCGGACGATCTTTGATTGGAGCTTTGAACGTCTCCTCGCAGACGCTTTTCTCCCCGCAGGCAGAACAACTCGTGACATGACATAAAAAAAAGAAATCACTCGACATGATTCGCTTAAACGTCATTAACCCGTCTCAAAGAGAACCCCGAGAACCGCAGCATGAGTTATGAGTGATGGAGGTGAATCTAAAAGCATGTGCACGAGAAGAAATTAATGCGGTGTGTGTGTGTGTGTGTGTGTGGTCTGTCATTTTTAAGAGCCACAAATCCTCCTCCACGAGTGTTTACACGCCGCCTGGTTTTATAGCGGTCCCCAAATTATTGTTCCTGACGGCGTTTGCGGAGTTGATGCATATGAATACAGGAGACGTGTTCATGCATCGTGATGCCCCGATGCTGGCACGAGTCAAATCAATAACGTAGACGCCGCTAAATAATGGACTCATTATCCGAGCCGAATGTGCTAACCGGCTTATTAGAAATACGACCGTGTTTTCTCCCGCATGGGTCCACCGTTTATAACAACAATGATAATAATAATAATGTTCTAATGGTCATTAAAGTCCTGCGGTGCTGCCGGGTTCTCGCTTGCTCACAGGGTTTATACGACTTCTAAATGAAGATGAAACTGTAACTTTTTTTGTTTTCTCGTTCCCCGTGCAGGCCTGAATGCTGAGCTGGTGTTCTCCCTGCTGGATTCGGCCGACGGAGCCTTCTCCATCGACGAGCATTCCGGGGTGCTCCGCTTGGCCGCACCCCTCGACCGCCAGCTCCGAGCCTCGTACACCCTCCGAGCTCGTGCCACGGACCGTGGCTGGCCCCGCTCCCTGTCCGCCGTCTGCACGATCACCGTATCCGTCCTCGACCTCAACGACGACCCTCCCGTCTTCCAGCGGCACGATTATGCCGCCACCGTTGCGGAGGACGTCGCCACGGGAACCCAGGTGCTGCGTGTTCTCGCGGCCAGCCGTGACGTCGAAGCCCGGATCGCCTACGCAATCGTGGACGGGAACGAAATGGGCAGGTTCAGTGTGGACGCGCACACAGGTACGGCTGTTCCATCAACGTTTAACTCCGCCTCTGTTTTATGCGTCATGATCATAACGCCTTTTACTTTACGCCTTTTACTTTCCTGTACAGGTGTCATCTTCGTGATAATGCCTCTGGATTACGAATTGTCCCACGAGTTCTCTCTGACGGTCGAGGCCATGGACGAAGAAACGTCGTCTCTAAGCGACAGGACCGTCGTCAGTATCAACGTGACGGATATAAACGACAACAGCCCGGTTTTCAGCCAGTCGGTTTATGCCGCCGTGGTGAGCGAGGACACCGAGCCGGGCAAGGCGGTGCTGACGGTGAGTCTCCGCCCCCTCCTGACGTGTCATAACCAGAAAATGGCATAACGAAAACTTATTGAAGTATAATGCCAATGAGGATGCTTAAGCACAGTGTGTGTGTGTGTGTGTGTGTGTGTGTGTAGATCATGGCTGAAGATGCGGACGGACCCTCCAATAACCAGGTGCACTACTCCATCGTCAGCGGCAATCAAGGAAACCCCTTCTCTATCGACCCTTTGAAGGGAGAGGTGAAGGTGGCCCGGCATCTCGACCGAGAGAAGGTACACACACACACACACACACACACACACACACACACACACACACACACACATTTTTATATATATAGATATATATTAGTATTTTTTGCTGTTGTCTTACTGTGTGTGTGTGTGTTTATGTGTAGGTGTCTGGTTACACTCTGACCGTCAGGGCGTCTGATAGCGGCAGCCCGGCTCATGTCAGCACCGCCAAGATCAACATTGATGTATCAGACATCAACGACAATCCGCCTGTGTTCTCCCAGAGCAACTACACACTCATCCTCCAGGTACACACACAAACACACACCCTCACATACAGGTCATATCGGAGGTCATACTGAAGAACCTTTGGGGAACCTGATACGGACGTAACCATTCAAAAAAAAAAAAAAAAAAACTGAATCACTTCCAGTGTGAGTCGATTTAGGATCTGATTCGTGAATTTTCCTTCTTAGTGATTCATTGGCATGTGATTCATTTGATCAACGTTCTCTTTGTGTGTGTGGGTTTTTTTTCCTGAAGGAGAACCGTCCGGTTGGGACCAGCGTCCTCCAGCTGAGCGTATCGGACCGAGACGCGTCACACAACGGGCCGCCATACGCCTTCTCCATCGCCGCCGGTAACGAGGATCACACGTTCGACGTCACGTCCCAGGGGGCTCTGGTGTCCATTGGAACGCTGAGTCGCCGCAGCAAGGACAGCTACGTCCTGGAGATCCAGGTGAGACTGAGATACACGGTGGTTTATTGTGGGGAAGTTACAAGACACACAAGCTGTTGTGTTAAAAGATGGTAGAGGAGGTGTACACATTGGAGCTGCTGATTTGTCTAGGGTTTTACCCGGATACACAAACAGCACGTTTCCCCCAGCGTGCCCCCCCAGAGATCGATGTGTTCCTCCGCTTCCCGCTGCTCGCTGAGAGCGCAGTAATGATCCGCTACGAAGACAATTACAGCTGCTAAATCTTCAGCTGCTTCTACATGTCATGGAAGAAAAAAAGTCACACTGGGTTTATACGAAAAAAAAAAAAAGCTTGATAAATCCTTGTACCGGGAACAGAAGGCTGCGGTGCTGCATATTGAGTCCTGATCGAAATCTCTGTCTAAGCTCAGCCAGGTGTGCTGGAACATCGCCGTCTTAACAAAGAAGCGATTTATTTATCAGGGTTTTTTTTGAGGGGGGGTTAAAAAAAAACAATGATGAGTTATTCTAAATAGTCGTTCATTTATCTACAATTATTCATTTATCATTTGAAATGACTGAATTCAAATTAAATGAAATCTCTCTTTTCTCTTGTGAAACCATTTCACTTACCACAAATCTCTTTTTTTGTCTATTTCTTGTAATGAATCAGTTCATTTTACCTTATAAATGACTCGTGAATCATCTGCTCTCCATTTCAGGTGTCAGACTCCGGCCGGCCGCCCCTCTCCTCCTCGGCGCTGGTGTTCGTCCGCCTGATCGAAGAGAGCATCCACCCTCCTGTCATCCTCCCGCTGGATGTTTTTGTCACCACGACGACCGCCGAGTACTCCGGCGGCGGGGTTCTGGGAAAGATTCACGCTACAGACCAAGATGTGCACGACACCCTCACCTACGGGATCAGCTCTGACTCCGTCCCTTCCGACAGCTCTGCCCTGTTCTCCGTGTCACCCGCCGATGGCCGACTTGTCGCTCTGGGTGCCCTTGACTCCGGGCGCTACCTGCTCAATGCCACCGTGACGGACGGCCGCTTTATGACATGGGCGCGCGTCACCGTGCACGTCCGCCCCGCCCCCGCCCTCATCAATCTCGTGACCATTCGCCTGGGCGCCATCGCGCCGGAGGAGTTCATCGGTGAGCATTGGCGCAACTTTGCGAGAGCGCTGCGGAACACGGCGGGCGTGCGGCGTAGCGACGTGCAGCTCGTCAGCCTGCAGCCGGATCACAGTGACCTCGAAGTGCTCCTTGCTCTCGACAAAACAGGAAGTCCAGAGCAGGCACAGGAAGTGGTGGTGAGGAAGTTGAACGCCTCCGCTGGTGCCATCGAGGAGATAACCGGGGTGAGGATTGTGCGTGTGGGCAACAAACTTTGCCCTCGACTGGACTGTCCGGCTCGTCACTGCGAGGAGACGGTGACCTTGGAGACGGGCACCATGGCGACATACAGCACAGCTAGGCTCAGCTTCGTCACCCCGCGCCACACACAGAAAGCTGCCTGCCTCTGTCGAGGTAATGCACGCTCCAAATGTCCTCTAATACCACTGAGCTGGATTATTTCATTGATTTGATTTATTCCTTGTTTGTTTGCGAAGGTGCTGAGTGCGCCGAGCTGAGCAAGCTGTGCATAGGGAACTCGTGTCCCGAAGGTACAGAGTGTGTGGAAGACCCAACACACACCACGTTCAGCTGCGTATGCTCAGACGAGAAACATGGACAGTGTGCAGGTAAGGACAACCTCGCACAACACAATTGCATAATTCACTCTATAAGTGAATTGAACACTCTTCATTATAACTGTGAGCATGTGTGTGTGTGTGTGTGTTTCAGAAGGTCAGACTCTGACATTCAACGGGAACGGCTACGTGCGCTACAGGCTGATGGAGAATGACAATAAGGAGGAGATGAATCTCTCACTCAGGCTGCGTACATTCTCCGACCGCGCCATTATCATGTACGCCAAGGGCACTGACTACAGCATCCTGGAGGTAAACACACACACACACACAAACACACACATGTCCACAGAGAGGCTGGCTTTGAAAAACTTAACTTCAAGTCCACACCGCCTTATACGGGGAATGACTAACACGGGCCACACCTTTTTTTACTGCTGTATCTGATTTCACACCCACTTCATTAAATGTGACGGGGCAGAGACCAGACCCTCTTTACTGTTAGACCACACCCTTAGATTAAAACAGACAAGTTCCAAGACCACACATTCTTTTCTGTTAGGTCACACCCCTTTGATTAAGACTGACAGGAGCAAAAACCACACCTTCTTTGCTGATAGCCACGCCTTCTTCAACAAGATTAATAGGTGCAGAGTCTCCGCCTAGGCCACAACTCCATAGATTATATTGGGAGGCACAGAAGCCATGCCGCCTTCTTATAATGAAGAGTACAAAGCCTTCACTGAATGTGACAGGTAGATGCCACGCCTCTTTCACAGCTAGGCCACGCCTTTAACGCAATACAAAACGTAGCACTGAGCATAGCATTATTATACCTGGTTCTATTAGTACGTGAGAAAACCTTTCCATTCTCTTCTCTTCTTTCTCACACACTCTGTCCATCAGCTCCTCAATATGGCCGCCTCGAGGGTCTCAACAGAAAACAGAGAGGGTTATTTTGGTGATGTGAGAGGGCGAGAGAGAGAGAGAGAGAGCTTTCTCACAAATTCCTTTACTGCACTGAGAAAGAGAGAGAGAGAGAGAGAGAGACTTATCAACGATGTTATCCTCATTACAACATCCTGCTATTTTTGCCCATTACACACTCTATTCCACACTATGCTACATTTAGCCTCTGAGAATGTTGAACACACATACACACTTCTTGCACCATACCTTATTTAGCCTGTGAGAAAATTTTAAACACACATCTTATGATATAGTATAGTATAGCCTTATTTTAGCTAGCTAACAAAACAAAAACACATTCTCATGATTATTAAGCTAAATTTCTATTTAAAATTTTAATTTACAGTTTAGTTCATTTAAAGCTTTTTAAGGCTGATTTAAAAAAATATATATATAATATAATAGCTGTTGCTAGCTTTCTTCATTTCATTTGCATAGTATGCTAGTTAGAGAGAATGAACTAGATTGCTAGTTGAATCAGCTTATTAAATAGTTAACTTGACATTAGGTTGCAGTCGCCTTCAGCTTGGCTAATGAGTTATATAATGTTAGCACTATGCCAGGAAGCAGTGCCATTGGAAGGTGAAAAAAATTAACTTGGAGCAGTATGTGTGTGTAGCTTCTCTTATTTGTCTATTATTGTGTATATTGTGTGTGTAGATTGTGAATGGACACCTGCAGTACAGATTTGACTGCGGCAGTGGGCCTGGTTTCGTCTTCATCCACGGCCCGTTAGTGAATGACGGCGAATGGCACACGGTCTCTCTCGAAGTGGATGGCAACTATGCCCGCCTGGTTCTTGACCGAACACACACTGCCTCGGGCAAAGCACAGGGCAACCTTCGCACGCTCAACCTCGACTCCAGCGTCTTCTTTGGTGGACAGGTTTGGCAGGCAGGTGTGGCCAGCGGCCTGAGGGGTTGCCTCCAGGGGATTGTGTTGAACGGACGTGAGCTGCCTCTGAGATCTCAGCCTCGTAGCGCCCACTCTGTGCTGGAGGAACTCGTGGAAGTCGTGCCTGGATGTAACCCACCTCCTCAGGTATCGAGCTGCACCAGTGAGCCCTGCGCCAACGGGGGGACTTGCACTGAACTGCCCAATGGAGGTACGAAGCCTGGCAATGAGGGCAGAGTTAAAGAGCAAACATTTAATGAAATAATTTTGCTACAGTTCTATAGTTTTTTAGTTCACATTTGTTACTCTGGGTTTGTTGTAGGTTATTTCTGTAAGTGCAGTGCTCTGTTTATGGGCAGCCACTGTGAGGTCAGCATCAGCCCCTGCTCATCCAATCCCTGTCTTTATGGTGGAACATGTGTGCCACGTGGAGATGATTTCTACTGCCAGTGCAGAGGCCAGTACTCCGGCCAGTGGTGAGAGAACACACAGAACACAACTCCTACATGATATAAGAATGTCAGGATGTACCTTGTTGCCGGGTTGCTGGTGGGGCAACAGGGCACTCCTGTGGAATGGCAGTGTGACTTTGAGTCCTGGTGTAAACATGCCCTGAAATGAATGCGATGTCCTGAATTACCTTAGCTGATTGAATTTGCAGACTTCTGGTTTCTTGTTTAGTTGTTGAGATTTCATTCGTAGGATTGTACATCAACAAGGTAGCTTTCTGCTGTTCCTCATGTTGTTAATTTGTCTTGGGTGAATGACAGGTGTCAGCTAGGTCCATACTGCACGGAGAACCCCTGCAAGAACAATGGCAGGTGCATCGGCAGCCTGGATGGTCCAGTGTGCGAGTGCGAGCCTGGCTTCCAAGGAGACAGGTATGGTACATGTTAGACAAGGAGTTTGGTTGCGTTAGAGATTTTGATGGTATTTCCAGGAACGTTTTGTGCATATATTGACAAAATGTCTCTATGCACTCAGGTGCCTGAGTGATCTGGACGAGTGTCTGAAAAACCCATGCACTAATGGTGGCCAGTGCCAGAACACGTACGGCTCATACAAGTGCAACTGCTCGCTTGGCTATGGAGGTCACCACTGTGAGCAACACGCCCAGATAAGCAACCCGGTGCTCTCTACATCCTGGAACATCGGCCTGGAAGAGGTCATCGGCATTGTCGTCTTCGTCGCCGTGATCTTCGTCATGGCTCTACTGTTCGTCGTGATCCGTAAGCGAGCATGTCGGCGCACCAAACCCCAGTCGTCTGATGACGACAAACACCTGCCCACGTCTTTCCTACAGCATCCGTATTATGACTCTAAGCTGGGCAGGAACGTGTACTCTGATGTGCCACCCCAAGTTCCTGTACGACCCATCTCGTACACCCCCAGTGTGCCAAGTGACTCTCGGAACAACCTGGACCGCAGCTCGTTTGAGGGCTCAGCTGTTCCTGAGCACACAGAATTCAGCACTTTCAACCCTGACCCAGTTGCCCATGGACACCGCAAGGCCGTCGCCGTGTGCAGTGTGGCGCCCAACCTGCCCCCGCCTCCCCCTTCTAACTCTGCCTCAGACAGCGACTCGATTCAGAAGCCCAGCTGGGACTATGATTACGATGGTAAGGACCAAGCTGACATTCTGTCTTTTCGTTAATTTGTTCTTTGTTGCTCATCATGCGCTTTTTTCTCATTTTCCTGCAGCCAAAGTTGTTGATCTGGATCCATGTTTCAGTAAGAAGGTTGTAGAGGACAGCTCATGTCACCCTTATAACACCCGGGGCAGCATGTCCGAGGTGCAGTCACTCAGCTCTTTCCAGTCTGAGTCCTGCGACGACAATGGTACGTGTGTTTTGATTGTTTAGCGATTAGCATTATTAGCATCATTCCTGCTTTAAGAGTTATATAATTAGCAGAAGCTTGTTAGATCTTTATTTAGTAATAAATAATAGTTTCTGTAGTAATAATTCGATAATTCCTATGAATATTTTTGCCTTTAAAGTGCTTTACCCAGAAGAAGCTAGTTTAGACAATGCTAACTAGCTGGAGTTTATCTTCAACCATCATTAAGTGGACCTACGGTTTTGATTGTATAATATTACCCTAGCGAAATACTAATTTGCTTGCATTTGATATTAGCTTTGTTATTATAATTTTCTGAATTTTAATATATATCTTATATTAAGCTACATTAACGAGTTATATGTTATGCAATATGGAAGTTAGCGTGTGCGATTTGTGTGCTGTTAGCTATATTTCTTAGCACAAAAGATTTCATGAGCTTACATGACCAGGCAAACTGAACTTTTGAACTTGTGTGATCTACACCCTTATTCTTTCCTTCATACTCTTTTTTAGCGTTAGCATGAAAACTAACCACCTCGTTGTTCTTGTCTCTTTTCTTAACCCGAGTAAACGGTTTTAGGGTCATGTTGTTTGTGTTATGTTTTTTCTCCCCTTCTTTATCATTGCTGCTTTGGGATTTTTAGCCCCCATTTGGATCAAACCGCACCAAAGACGCAGGGCGAGGTTTTAGCTAAACTCGTAAGTCAAATATCGTAACACGGAGAAGGAAGGGAAGGGATCGCCTTGCGGACAAAATGGCAGAGCATTGATTCTCAGGGCATAAAAAAGAAGCATGAGTGTGTTGTTGTTTTTTTCTTTTCTTTTGTTCTGTTTTTATATTTAATATTTGGATTTGAGATAGTTTGCTTAATTTGTCTGTTATTTTTTCTGTTTGCTTCTTTTATGGCTATTTTTGCATCCAAGCTGCTGCGGATAATTGAAGCCCTCAGCGTTGAAGTGGTACTAGAGTTCCACTTACGTCTGAAAATGTTTAAATCCATTAATCCTGGCCCTCTGGTTTCCTTTATCTTCAACCTGATGTACCCTGGTCCAGTTTTCACCTGAAACCTAGTAGACTTTCCTTTCTTCACATTTCTTTTTTTATCCTTGAGAATTCTGCTGCTCCCGATCCTTCCTTCTGTTCGTATCGTAACGTACCATACATGCGTACTGTCAGTGTCAGTGGAACCATGAGTATCACCGGTGTGTGTCACCATCAACCCAAAGACATCAAAGTATTCACTCGCCTTGCTCTCCGTCACAACTTTCAGCACGGGACATCCAGAACCTGGTGCAGGCAGTAACATCAGTACATCTCCATCAGAGCATGTAGAGAGAGCGTCTTTGGGAACGTGGCAACGGCCTGTAGGGGGTTACGCCGTTCAGAAACTCAACCAGCGTCTGAAGTTTCCATTAAAGTTAAAAAATATTATTCAAAGAAAACCAGATTCTGTCTTGTGATCTGTAAGTCTATATTAAAAATAGGAAGAAAAAAAAAACTAAGATAACTTGGAAATTATTGGACAGTGAAACGTTTGTGTCAGTTGAATCGATAGTATCAAACTGTTTCTTTGAAAAATTAAATACATCACGAAGGTATAACTTATACTAGCATTAGCTGGCTAGCTTGGATAGATAAATATCTATATACGTAGAGAGAGTATGTTATTATTCTTAAAGGGACTTTGTAATGTTACAGCTGCCAGTTCACAGATTATTAACAATGTACAAGCAAAAAAAGTATATAAAAATATTAAGGCTAGGTTAAAATAAAAAATCACAATGAAAACATTCTAACATTTTCTAACATTGTTAAAAAATTTATTGAAAATAAAAAAGTAATTTTTTTTAAGGTTATAGAGAGCAAACTCGAGCCATGTTTGGTCGCTGAACTTAAAAAACTATGTAATTACGAGCTTTAAGTTGCAGCATTAGTTCAGTGTATAGGGCTGAACATTTAACAAGGCCTAAAGCGATCTTTGTGAAAGTTTTCAGAATTTTTGCTGTTGGATAATTCCACAATCAGCGCTAACCTTCCGCACCCCAACGGACGAGTAAGATAGACAGATAGAATACTTTATTAATCCCAAGTCGAAAAGAGTAGAAAAGAATATATTAGAAGAGTAGAAAAGAGTATAATGTTGTGGCCTCGAGGGATCTGGTAGAAAATGATAAAACAGTCGAGTGGCATTAGATGATTAAAACACTGAAAAAAGTGGAAAAGACAATTTAGACCGCAATCAAATATATTTTATGGGGGGTCAAATCATGCAGTCCTAATCCTCATTCTAATCTTTATGCAACATGGAACAGAGTCCAGTGTGACGGTCTCACTTCATGCCACAGTAGTCATCTTTATCTCCAGGTGCTTCTTCATTTTCCTTACACTAACGTTAGCTCTTTCTCATCTACTCCCTCCATCCTTCCATCCCTTCCATTTCCTGAAGCCTCCATAGTGACTGTAGTCCACCTGGTCAGCTCGGCGGCTGGCTCGGTGGAGACTCAAGGTACCGTTTGATTGATTGTCCAGTCGTCTCAATGAGTAGTGTCGGGTGTGGGGTGTGTGAAAAGGATGCACAGATGCCGTTTTATTTCATACATTTTTTTTTTAAGAAGGCAAGTCTCTTTATTATTAAAAAAAACAAGGCTTCACGAGTATTTACTCATTATGATTAGACTTTTTCCAATCGAATTAGTCTGATATAGCGAATGGCATCTTTGCGTCCTAGAAAAGTCTTCATGTCTGTATTTCCTTCTTTTTTTTCTTCATTCTTTGTGTAGTTTATAAAGTTTAACCTTTTTCTTTCTCTCTGTACCTGCTGCTTGATTCCTTCTAAAAAAGAGTTACTCCCGTCTCATGAGCTCAAGAACCCGAGAGGTGAATTGATTTTTTTCCATGTTTGCCTGAAGCCCTGTGATTTCTCCTTGAACCTGCATGCAGTGATGTGAGGGAAAAAAAAACACAAAAAAAAAAGAAATAGTTTTAATGAAATGAAAGCTAACACAAGGAAAATAAATCATGCTAACACGTCCCTCTATGTCATGGTATTAACCTTGGTATTTTTGTATTATTATTTATAATATTTATTATGATTTTGTTACAGCGCAGTAACTTGTACAGTTAAAGTGTGATACATTTTTAAATAGTAAACTCACCAGCTGAAGTCCTGAAAGCGCTCTGACTCCATGTTCAGTCAGAATCAGTGTTGTGTGTTTCTGGTTTGTTCTGTTGTATCTTTGATTGTGTAGAACGTGTTTATCTTGACTGCATTTTGTCTGTTTTTCATGGTGCATGAGGTTTAACCATGTCTCGTTATCTTGTGCAATAAATTTTTTTTACCCAGATTTTTTTTACCAGTAAAAAGGAGATTTTTGATGAAATTAAGATCTTATTTCAGTTCAGCTAGTTTTTCAACTCGTGCTGTTTGGATTCCGGTGAGAACAAATCGCTGCAAATTTGTCGTAACCGTTATATATAATTGTAATATAATCCCGAGTTATAGTTTGTTACATTTAGATAAACGATGAATCCTGATCTATATGATGTTATGAATTAGCTGAACTGAAAAAAAAAACAAGAATTTTATCAAGATTTAACGCTTGTCCTTACATCATGCAGGGTATCACTGGGACACATCTGATTGGATGCCGAGTGTTCAGCTTCCTGGAATCCAGGAGTTTCCTCAGTATGAGGTGGTGGAGTCTCCGGCCACCCTGTACAACGACCCCGCCTTGCTAGACACTGACTATTACGCGGGTGGCTACGACATCGAGAGCGATTTCCCTCCTCCACCGGAAGACTTCCCCACCCATGACGACCTGCCTCCTCCTCCGCCTCCGCCCACCACGTACGACACGCTCGACCCTGCGCCCTCTAGTCCCGGAAGCTCGTGGGTACGCAAGCGACCACCTTTACCCCAGCTCTACACGCTCAACCATTACCTCCCTCACCATCAGTACCCGCCGTCTGACCCGGAGGCACCGAAAAGCTGCAGCGCCGCGGCCGACAACATCTCCCTGTCGCTGTATGCCTCGACGGTGTCATGCTCGGACGTGGAGGAGTCGGAGGCGCCGATGAGCGACTGCGAGAGCGGCGCCGAGGATGGGGCACAATTCCGACGGCTTCTCGTAGCGCCACAACAGCAGCAACAACACACCGAAGTCTGACACTGGATCCATAAAACAGAAATCAGAAATCAAAAAGTGCCTGAAAATGAAACTTTATGCAGGAGACTGTTGCCGTAAAAACATACGCTTTCACACACACACACAATAAATACATTAAGCAAATAGGATGTCTTTGGCGTGGACATTTTCGAGGACAATTACTCCTCTGGAGCACAGCAGCTAATTTCACTAGGAATCGAGTGTGTACAGGTGTCTGCCTGCCTTCACACATCGTGTCTGATGATATTAAAGTCACATCATCTTCATGAAAGAAAAAAAAAGAAAAGGAAAAAGAATCATTTCATGCGGTAGTTGTCTGTATTGTAAAGATAAAACCATGCAATCGTTTTTTTTCCGTTTTTTTTTTTTTTATTATTACAGATGTTTGTTCATTTGTAATGTAAATGGTACTGTACAGTTTTGATTTTAAAGGTTGACTAGTTTTTTTTGTAGATATTTCATTATTTTTATTTTTCAAAAAAGAATCAACGGGGTGAAAAAAACAAAACAGAGTGTCATTATCATCCTTTTCTGGAGGACAAAAACAGTATCCAGAAGGTGCAAAAAATATAAAAAATAGAAGGAAACGTCTGTGTGTGTGACTGTCTCCACACTCCCTGCTCCGCTCCGACGGGCGTCTGCTTATTATTGTGATGTCAGTCTCGTTTAAATTTTTTTTTTTTTGTAAAACTTTTGAAACTTCTTTATTTTTCCACCAGATAAAAGAAAATATTTTGCGAGATGAAGTGTGGACTCGTGACTTTTTTCAAGCTCGTGTGTGAGCAATGCTTCAGTCTTGTTTATGATTTTTTTTTTTTAATACTGCCACTAGCTTAATCGCTTTACTACTGGCAATAAATTATTCTTAAAAATACCATTGCTTGTCTTTTTGTTTGTTTCTTTCTTTTGATTACCTCCGAAACACTCCCAAAGCACGACTTCAGGGAATCAGGAGGCGATAAACACAGCTGCGTCTTTTGGCGAAAATGTGGCTTCCTGGAGAGTTCTTTGTTTTGTTCCTCATTTATGAAGGCTTCATTTAAGAAGAACCCTACAAGGAGTTTCCTCTGTAATGCCTAGATTAGACTTTCTTTTAACTATGCATACGGAAGAAGGCTGCCATTTTGTATCTTGGGTGGAATGCGAGATTATTCAATAAATAAGTAAATATATAAAATCTTTTAAATATTTTGTTTTAAGTTTTTAAAGAAAAAAGAAACATATTTAATTGTCAATTTAAAATTTTCAATTATTTAACGACATAATCAACTAATTCTAATTGTAGTAATTACATTAAGACACAAAGCTACACCCACCTTCAAGGTCGAGAGTTCGATTCCCGCCTCAGGTCTGAATGTGTGTGGAGTTTGCACGTTCTCCCCATGCTCGGTGGGTTTCCTCATGGTACTCTGGTTTCCTCCCACAGTCCAAAGACATGCATTACAATTAGGCTTCTTGCCATTTAGAAATTTATTTATTTATTTATTGTCACGTACCTTCCCTTATATGTTTGGAGCATAGCTCATAGTGCATGTCCTCAAATATGAACGCTCTAGAATTGATACAGCGATACTGATTTCAGGATGTAGCGAATGGTCTACGTTTGTGATGCTGCCAGTGTTCTAGTAGTCAAAGAAAGATGTTGAAGTTTGACACACACACACACTTTAGGGATAGTTAAGTTCCATGGGATAGGATCCATCTCCTCTGAGATCATCCACAGAATTATCGGTATACTATACAGTACAGTACGTAGAAGATGGATGAACGCATGGAGAAAGATGTATAATTGGTGGTCAGAGACGTTACTTCCCCGACCCTGTCCCCTTGTCTATGTATCTTTTAATCCTCTAGATTTTCATAAGGTACACATATGACTGCAGGGTAGTAAGTAGGTATACCATAATGCATCAGTTTCTGTCAATTTGATCTGCACCACCATATACAGTAGACTGAATAGAAACAGACAATTCCTAGTAGCACCTTATATATGTGGATTTTGGATTAACTTTTTTTTTTAAAAGCTTGAACAAGTCAGATCAAATTGTGACCTCCCATATGAAGCATTAACATACACACTTCAGGAGATCAACAAGTCCCATGTAAACTAAAAAAAATAAAAAAACGGTAATCTATAGGACCTGAGAGAGAGAGAGAACCTTACTAGATGACAGCATTGCTTGGTCATTTATCAATTATTTATCAAGTCTATACTGTAGGTGAAAAGTTTAATGATGAAAATGATCCCTGTGCTAAAAAGGTAATTCAAACAGAATGTCACTTTAATGTGTGTATTGAATGAGTTTCTAATGAGTTTGTAATTCGCTCTAATGACTTATGCGTTATTCAATTACACAAGATAAAATTTACTGCGTTTAGTGCGCGTGAGTGTGTGTAAATCAACTCCTGTTTCCTGAAGGCTGTGATGGAAGGTAATTACAAAGTGAAGTAATTTTAATCTTGTTCTATGGATTTATTTTGTGCAAGGCATAATATAAATGTCATATCAACTAATATTTATGAAAAGGCTTAGACAAGCAAAGTAATTAGACGCAGACGTACTAGTAATATGATGTTGATTTCCAGCTATATTTCCACGGTTCCAAAACATTCATCTAATTAATGGATAAAGCTGATGACAAGAAAGGGTCTGATGCTGTTACACCACCCATCACCCTAATCAAATTTTACTGCTTTTCTACTGCACTCTACAGTGTCTCTAGCTGTCACAGTGTAAATAATTTCCCTAAATGAATTAACTTTTTAGCTTTTTTTAAAAGCGAGGCCAGACTCAACCAAAAGTCAACAAGAGCCACTTACCAGACAACTAGTGATCCCGTAACTCTTTATGATCAAGACAAATAAAATACATTGTGCAGCAATACATTTCACCAAGTATATGAGGAATAGATCATTCCCATACAGGAGAGACAACTTTAACAAACAAGCCAGTTTTACAACATACTATATTCATTTGCAAAGGTGATTTTTAATAGGCAGCAAGTGGATGGTGTCCATTTGGTGCTATTCCCAGATTTCTAAACTAAATAAATTTTTTTAAACTAAATAAATTTAGTTTAAAACAACTAAATTCTATGGATAATGGGCTGAATATGAGCAATGACGGAAACTCATATAACTAGGAAGAGACTGACAAAAACATACAAGCAATGCTAATATTCAGAAAACCTAGTGCTACAGTAGAATGGTGATTGGTTCATGGTTGACTTCTCACTTCACAAAGCTAAAATTTTTTTTGACGTAGTACTATAGCTGTGGTTTAAAGGATGTTTGAAAGGGTTAAGCTGTCATTTAATGGTGTCTCCTTCATAGGTACAAAGGCTTATATTCTAAAAAGCTACGGGTTATATTATTTAATGCTTCAGCATACCAAGACATCTTAGAGAATGCTACTTCACTAAACTTTGTGGCTACAGTTTGGGGAAAGCCCTTTTCTATTCCAACATAACATGAACTAGAACGGAGATTGCAAGCAAGGCCTTATCGTCTAACATCAGTGTCTGACCTCATAAATGATCTACAGAATGAATGGACACGAATTCACACATACTGTAAACACTCCAACATCTTGCAACCTTCCAAGAAGAATGGAAGCTGTTATAGACCAACTCCATATTAAGGTATATATACTGTATTTGGATACAATGTCATTGCAGATTTGGCAAAATACTTTTGTGGATAATAGTGTACTTGAAATTATAGTAGTAGAAATAGAAGTTAGAAATTATAGTAGTAGTACTATACTATAATCTAAAGAGTGACTATTCCTCCCATTGAACGGTTCGGGCTTTCTCACTGCCATAATGTGTGGTCAACATAAACCGAGCCTGGACTCCAGGGCCAATCTCCAAACTGGACTCATACTCGGAAATCTCATAATCCAAATTGCAGGCATCCTCTTGTCTCTTCTCAAAGTTTACAATCCACACATATTCTTTATATTTTGCATTATCATCTGTGCCGCTAGCATAGAATCCCACCCAAGCATTATTGAAGGCATTTTTCCAATTCATGAAGGACTTCTTGATGTAGAGTCTGGCGCAGGCATAACCATCTTTAATGTAAAGTTGCAGGTACCCCTGATATCCTCGAATATTAGCTGGAGGAATCCTGTTGGCTTCATCAAGCTCCGGACCTTTCCAGATGGCTGTGTAGTATGTGGTTTTGAAAAAAAAATAGTAAGGAATCTTTTCGCTTTGTAAAAGCTGTACCTGAAGGCCAGGATTTAAAGGTACGCTAGTGTCTATGGATCCAAATGTCCTTCCGTTGAGTGGATACTCTCTCAAGGGGTCAGGATTGGTGCTGCCCTTATAAAGGCCTATTTTTAGCTTAATCCTTGCAACCATCTCTGGTATTCCACTCCATGTGATCTTTGCATAACCTTTTGAAGTGGATTTTACCTCTAGCTTGACTTGGTTGTGCATGACATCACTGATGCTAATGGAAGGTGAAGAGCAATAATAACTTGGATTGGCAGTTTGGTTAACTGTACAGAATGATGCTTGTGAATATACATCAAACCTCGAATCTATGTTGTAACCAGCCAGGGGCAAAAACCATTCAAGACCTGGAGTCTTTGGATATATCATTAACACTTCAGCAGCTTTTCGTTGTTGATTCAGAAACTCACACAAGCTAAAGTCTAGTCTAGGATCATGTGCATCACATACCATGTCCGTCCCAAGTGCTTGAATTTGAATGAGAAGCTGAGCACTGATCTCATAGGTACAATTGAGATTGTAGCCCACTCCTTGTCTGTGGTTCTCATGGTACTCGGTTATATACACCTTCTCTATTTTTGTTGGGTTGGTCTTCTGAACTTGAACCAGCACTCTGTCTACATTTTTCTGAGGAGATTCCATTGAATGGTGAAAATCATGCGTGACGTAAAAAGGAAACATTCGAGCACTTTTACGATCGAGGTCACCTAAAGTATAATAAAGACTTCCAGCAGAGTCAAAAGGTGCTCTTTGGTCAGTATCTTTATAGCAATGCAATCCATAGGCACCTTGTCCTGGATCAAAGTTAAGTTGCATGTCTCCGGTTGAAGAATCAACTTTGACATTGTTAGCAAACCAGTGCAGAAGCATGAAGCCATGCCGTGGGAATTCTTTAATGAATGTTGATGTGCTTTTCAAGTCCTTAATGTCTTTCAGGGTTTGGATTGCAGCAGCAGATCTGGTCAAGATCAGGTAGAAAAGGGAACCACGAAGCAGTCCTTGCTTCTCCATTTTAAAACCTAGAAAAATGAGAAAGCAGGGAATTACTGACTAATGCATCATGGGTAGAGAATGGACAGTGGATGAGCAGTGAGGTTTTTATACAAATTAGGCATTGCAGAAAAAACTATGAATGACAAGCATTCAGAACATTCACCTGTTCAACCCAAACAGCTCAGATTGTAAATTACCAAGATTTTCAAAGTGCTTCAAAGCAGCTCACAAAATAATGGTTTAGAGCACTTGTTCATTCTGATGACTTATTCGTTAATGACATTCAGTTTTTTTATGGGTTTAAATCTAATTTGTCAACAACACAAGGTCTTTACACAAAGTACGTACACAAAGTGTTTATTATAGGAAGTTTTCATAGTGTAAAATAATCAACTTTATTTCAGCTGCTGTTAAACATCAATCAATCAATCAATTGATTAACAGGAAACGTGCTGTTAATACATTTTAAACCATAAAATATATTTTAAACCATTTATCAATATGCCAAGTCTTCACTTTTCTTGGTGAACACTTAGTGTTTAACAATGACACACAAAACAAGATGATGTATTTCATTGTGTTTATGTTTCTTTTTTTTTTTTTACGATCAGTGTTCTACAAGTAGAAATTATGACTAATTTTCTGTCCATAAAACCTCACCTTCAAAATTCAAGAGGTAAGTTACTTTATGTATAAAATTTTTTGTAATGATTCTATGTGTGGTTTTGTTAATTTTTTGCCAAATTTCATTTCTGCATTTCGCCCGCTTTTATGTTTGCCTTTGCACTTAGTCCACTATGTGAAAGTAACTGTAACTTGCCAAATGTTAACTGTGAGTTCAGTGCCAGCCGTCCAACAGGCAATACAGGCGGTCGCTTATTTCCCCGCCATACGAGAAGGGCCCCGTGCATGTAATTGAAAACATTTCCTTCTCACCACAATAGAATGTGAATACATAAATGCTGTATTCACAACACATGGATGGATTAAACATGATACAATTCACAATTTTTTTGGGATTGTATAAATCAATACAGTTTGTTACATAAGCCACAAGCTTTATATTTCTAAGTTATGCATCCATTTTGACACTCATAAGTTTGTCTGTGATGTCATTCTACTATTACATGCAATTGTGTGACTGTCATATGTTAGAGAGTTCAGTTTAGATGCGGCAGGCTTCGGAAACACAAGCTTTTGACCGTAAGCATGTAAGCTGGAAATGTAAGATACAACAACTAGGTTGTTGTAACCGTCAGCTAACGAGAGCTCCCGGTAAGCTAAGAATGTAAGATACAACAACTAGGTTGTTTTAACCGTAAGCTCCCGTACGTGGATATATACAGCAAGAGTGTTGTTATATACCTAAGCTAAGAATGTAATTTAAAAGATACAGCAGGTTGTTGGAAAAGTCAGAGATTTGCAAGATGCAGCAACTGATGTCTGTAATCACAGTGGATTTACTCAAGACGACTGTATGAAGTGTTGATTCTTTGATGCTGACAAAATAAACTACAAGAGACAAAGAGATCGGACTTCTGTCGTGTGAGTGAAACTTTAAGACAAAGCTACGCGTCAAAACTAGTGAAATAATATGACCGCATCTACAAAAAGTCAAATGCTTTTCCGCTGTTTGAACAAAAACAAGTGAACGCTGAAAGGGAAAGTGAAACAGAATAGCCGTCGAACTTCACCATGCCGAACAACGAGGACAACGCTCCCAGCACTTGGCTGGGGAGCCTAACGGCGCTCCACGAGATGAACAGAAAGAACCTCAACGAGGCGCTGGATGCAAGAAAAGGCAAGCGAATTCGACTGAATGCAACGTCTACTGCATTAAAGACACCTATGAACTATGCACGTAAGTTAGACATCGTTGAAACTGAGTACAGAAGAGAGAACTTCATGAGAAGTAACGTTGATGTGCTTGTGTACACTCGTAAAGACGAACACAGACGCGATCAGGTCGCTTGCGGCGCACCTGAGGCTCAAGGCCGCACAGAATTCATAGCTAAGGTGGGTCGCTGGATAGCGGACACCAAGGACACTAAGGGCCACTCTGTGACGTCGCGAATACGCGGAGATGTCTCGCCGGGCGTCAGAGCGTCACAGATAACGGCAGCATTCAAAAGGTCTGTAACTTCTACATCATCCTCAGCCCTACTAAAGAAAGAAGAAGCCGACAGAGCAGCAGAGCTGTTAGCAAAAGCTGCAACCTTGGAAGAACGTCTCCAATTAGAAATCGAAAAAGTGCAACTAAAAGCAAAAAGAGAAAGACTGGAAACCAAAACGGCGCTCGCTATGCATGATGCCAAATTAAGAGTGCTTCAACGTCAAGATCGCAAATACGACAGCCGATCGCCCAAGAGCAAGAGCGCACTCATTGAATCGAGCAGCGCGCGTCCGAGCAGCGCGTGCCCGAGCAGCGCGCACTCTCATCTTTCCAACTCAACATGCAACAGCCGAGCGCAGCCTGCGAACGAGAGCGCACTCATTGAATCGAGCAGCGCGTGCCCGAGCAGCGCGCACTCTCACCGTTCCAACTCAACATGCAGCAGCCGAGCGCAGTCTGCGAACGAGAGTGCAGTCACTGAATCGAGCAACGCGCACCTAAGCACCGCGCACTCTACGGACCTGGACGCCGCAACCAGCGACGGAAAGCCCTGTCACACATCCCTTCAAGGACCCAAACAAAGGGGCCAAGGAAAACCTAGGGTCAGCGTCGCAACCGACGTCAGACAGGTTGGTAGAATTCACAAAGACTCAATTACAACGAAGAATGCCGGTACATTACCTGTCAGCGCCTTCAGTAAACCGTGCGCACATTGCAAAGGGAAGCATATCTTAGACGATTGCTTCCAATTTAATGATAAGACATACAAAGACAAAGTAGAATTATTAAAAAGAAACGGATTCTGTTTCGGATGTTTAACAAAGTGTCATTTGTGGAAAGACTGTACCAAAAAAATTACATGTTCATTGTGTTCAAAGCCACATCCAAGCATGCTACACATAGCAGTGCCAGACACGGCGCAGTCAGTTACGAACGCCCGTAGAACCGAAACTGAAAGTGACACAACAAGTACACCACATGCAGTGAGTCACGAATCAAATGCGCTCACTGGGGCTGGAGGTAATTGCATCCTCCCCATAGTACCTGCTAAAATAAAGTCCAAGAAAAAGGGCACAGTAGAAGCCACGTATTATCACATGAAAGTCCCCGAGAAGGACACAGATCTGCTGCGCTTCCTATGGTGGCCGAATGGAGATTTGAACCAAGACTTAGTTGAATACAAAATGGTAGTTCATCTGTTCGGTGCAAAATCTTCACCTAGTGTTGCTAACTTCGCCCTCAGAATGACAGCAGAAGAAAACTGCAGCAATGCATCTGCTGTGGCAGTTAAGACAGTGCTTAAAACCCTTCATGTAGACGACTGCCTGAAATCTGTTTCGAGTCATGACCAAGCAGTTGCCCTATACAATGATCTCACAAGTCTCTGTGCAAGCGGAGGGTACAACCTCACTAAATGGGCAAGCAGTAGCCGTGCCCTACTGACTGTCATTCCCGAGAGCGAAATGATCAAAGACATGAGAGACTTAGACTTGAGTAAAGATGCCCAGCCCATAGAGAGAGCTCTGGGGGTGCTGTGGTGCATTAACTCAGACATGTTCAAGTTTAAGATTAGTTTAAAGGAACGACCTGTGACAAGAAGAGGAATTCTGTCAGTCACTGGCTCAACATACGACCCGTTAGGCTTTCTCCCACCTGCCATACTGCCAGCTACAATCCCAATGCAACAGCTATGTAAAGAAAAACTAGCCTGGGATGACGACATTCCCGAGCAGTTTACAACGGCATGGAAAACCTGGCTGCAAGAGCTGCACAGACTGTCCGAATTCAGCATAGCAAGGTGCATAAAACCAGCCGACTTCGGAGTTACAGCTACAGCACAACTCCACCACTTCTCGGATGCAAGTGAAATGGGATACGGAGCTGTCTCATACCTCAGGTTAGTAAACGCTGATGGACTTACACATTGTGCATTCATGATGGGGAATTCCCGTGTAGCACCCCTGAAACAAACCACCATTCCATGAATGGAACTGACTGCGGCAGTGGTCGCTGTAAAAAATGATAAAATGTTGAAAGAACAGCTAGAACTGAAATTGCTGGACTCTATGTTTTGGACTGACAGTACAACTGTTTTGAGATACATTGATAACGAAACACTTCGTTTTAAAAACTTTGTGGTCAACAGAATCGCCATTATAAGAGAGTCAACCAAGTCACAGCAATGGAGGTACCTTAATACCTCAAAAAACCCAGCTGACTCTGCCTCCAGGGGGGTATCCTGTGAAAAGTTCATGAAAAATGTTAACTGGATCCATGGTCCCTCCTTTTTCAAAGAAGCAGAGTGCAAATGGCCTGAAAATATTCATGACACATCAATAAAAGAAAAATTTTATGAAAATGATGATGAAATTAAACTCTCAGCTTTAGTGAATACTGTGAGCGTTACAAAATGCGCAGATGCAGTGAGTAAACTGATTAATCATCACTCTGATTGGCACAAGTTAAAAAGATCCGTTGCCTGGATCCTTGACATGCTGAAACAAAAAACAGAAAGGATCAAAACACAAGTAGATAACCCAAAGACAGAAAATCACAAGTCCCTAAAAGCTCAAGACCTAACAAGAGCAGAAAACAAAATCATTAAGTTCACTCAAAGACAAAATTTTAAGGAAGAACTTCTCACGCTGCAAAAGGGTAAAGCAGAAGCAGAATTCAAACAGGGAATTCCCACACAGCAAAAACGAAAGGCATCTGTGAAAAGAAACAGCTGCTCGCCCAAACTGGAACCTCTGACACCAAACCACCTGCTGCTGATGAAAAAACAGCCAAACCTGCCCTCTGGATTCTTCAAAAAGGAAGACATCTATGCACGTCGCAGGGAGAAGCAGATTCAGTACATACAGTGGTGTGAAAAACTATTTGCCCCCCTCCTGATTTCTTATTCTTTTGCATGTTTGTCACACAAAATGTTTCTGATCATCAAACACATTTAACTATTAGTCAAAGATAACACAAGTAAACACAAAATGCAGTTTTTAAATGAGGGGTTTTATTATTTAGGGAGAAAAAAAATCCAAACCTACATGGCCCTGTGTGAAAAAGTAATTGCCCCCTGAACCTAATAACTGGTTGGGCCACCCTTAGCAGCAATAACTGCAATCAAGCGTTTGCGATAACTTGCAACGAGTCTTTTACAGCGCTCTGGAGGAATTTTGGCCCACTCATCTTTGCAGAATTGTTGTAATTCAGTTTATTTGAGGGTTTTCTAGCATGAACCGGCCTTTTTAAGGTCATGCCACAACATCTCAATAGGATTCAGGTCAGGACTTTGACTAGGCCACTCCAAAGGCTTCATTTTGTTTTTCTTCAGCCATTCAGAGGTGGATTTGCTGGTGTGTTTTGGGTCATTGTCCTGCTGCAGCACCCAAGATCGCTTCAGCTTGAGTTGACGAACAGATGGCCGGACATTCTCCTTCAAGATGTTTTGGTAGACAGTAGAATTCATGGTTCCATCTATCACAGCAAGCCTTCCAGGTCCTGAAGCAGCAAAACAACCCCAGACCATCACACTACCACCATATTTTACTGTTGGTATGATGTTCTTTTTCTGAAATGCTGTGTTACTTTTACGCCAGATGTAACGGGACAAGCACCTTCCAAAAAGTTCAACTTTTGTCTCGTCGGTCCACAAGGTATTTTCCCAAAAGTCTTGGCAATCATTGAGATGTTTTTTAGCAAAATTGAGACGAGCCTTAATGTTCTTTTTGCTTAAAAGTGGTTTGCGCCTTGGAAATCTGCCGTGCAGGCCGTTTTTGCCCAGTCTCTTTCTTATGGTGGAGTCGTGAACACTGACCTTAATTGAGGCAAGTGAGGCCTGCAGTTCTTTAGATGTTGTCCTGGGGTCTTTTGTGGCCTCTCGGATGAGTTGTCTCTGCGCTCTTGGGGTAATTTCGGTCGGGCGGCCACTCCTGGGAAGGTTCACCACTGTTCCATGTTTTTGCCATTTGTGGATGATGGCTCTCACTGTGGTTCGCTGGAGTCCCAAAGCTTTAGAAATGGCTTTATAACCTTTACCAGACTGATAGATCTCAATCACTTTTGTTCTCATTTGTTCCTGAATTTCTTTGGATATTGGCATGATGTCTAGCTTTTGAGGTGCTTTTGGTCTACTTCTCTGTGTAAGGTAGCTCCTATTTAAGTGATTTCTTGATTGAAACAGGTGTGGCAGTAATGAGGCCTGGGGGTGACTACAGAAATTGAACTCAGGTGTGATAAACCACAGTTAAGTTATTTTTTAACAAGGGGGGCAATCACTTTTTCACACAGGGCCATGTAGATTTGGAGTTTTTTTTTCTCCCTTAATAACATAAACCTTCATTTAAAAACTGCATTTTGTGTTCAATGATGTTATTTTTGACTAATAGTTAATGGTTTTTGATGAGCAGAAACATTTAAGTGTGACAAACATGCAAAAGGATAAGAAATCAGGAAGGGGGCAAATAGTTTTTCACACCACTGTATCAGACCTGCTCTGGAAGCGATGGGTGCGTGAATACTTGCCCTTGCTCCAGGAGCGGCAAAAATGGTTTCAAAACAAAAAAACCTCTCGCTTGGAGATATAGTGTTAATAACTGATGAGTCTTCTCCAAGCAATTCATGGGTTATTGGATAAATCACGAAAGTGTTCCCAGAGACGTGTGTTAGTTAAAACTAAGACCAACACTCTGGAAAGACCCATCGACAAGCTGTGCCTCATATGTGAAATGGACTGTTAAATGTGTCGTAATATGTTATGAAATTTGATATGCAAATGTAAACATCTGAGATAAATATTACACACTTAAAAGATTTAAAACGTTTAGAAGGGTAAAAATGTTTGATTTCATGGCTTTATCAAAAAAAAAAATAGACACAAAATTGTAATTGTCAGTCTCCATGCCTGTCAATTAGGGGCTGTAATGTAAGTGCCATATCGCACTTGTTATGAATTTGTTGTTGTGTTTATTTTATTTTATTTTATTTGCTGTTATTTCATTTGTAATCAGTAGTAAAGCATTAAGCATTAAGTTTGTTACATAAGCCATAAGCTTTATATTTCTAAGTTATGCATCGATTTTGACACTCGTAAGTTGGTCTGTGATGTCATTCTACTATTACATGCATTTGTGTGACTGTCATCTGTTAGAGAGTTCAGTTTAGATGCGGAAGGCTACGGAAACACAAGCTTTTGACCGTAAGCACGTAAGCTGGAAATGTAAGATACAACAACTAGGTTGTTATAACCGTCAGCTAACGAGAGCTCCCAGTAAGCTAAGAATGTAAGATACAACAACTAGGTAGTTGTAACCGTAAGCTCCCGTAAGTGGATATATACAGCAAGAGTGTTGTTATATACCTAAGCTAAGACTGTAATTTACAAGATACAGCAAACAGGTTGTTGTAAAAGTCAGAGATTTGCAAGATGCAGCAACTGATGTCTGTAATCACAGTGGATTTACTCAAGATGAAGTGTTGATTCTTTGATGCTGACAAAATAAACTACAAGAGACAAAGAGATCGGACTTCTGTCGTGTGAGTGAAACTTTAAGACAAAGCTACGCGTCAAAACTAGTGAAATAATATGACTGCATCTACACTTTATATATGTGACGGTTGACCCCTAGAGGGCGCCTAACGCCTGTTTATATTTTGAGTTGTAGTTTTGTTTATGTTGAGTTTTACTTCGTTTCCCAGTTTGCACCTCGGTCAGGTGACGTAGAAGCTCACCTGAACCGAGGGAAGTTAATTTGTGATTAGTTAGTATAAATAGCCTGACTGAATCTCACGCTGTCGAGTGCAGTGCACGCTCCAATGCTGCTGTCGAGCTCTGCACAAGCTCCAACGTCATCATCGAGCGCAGCGCACGCTCCAACGTCGTCGTCGAGCGCAGTGACCGCTCCAACGCCATCGTCGAGCGCACTGCACGCGCTCCAACGTCGTCGCCGAGCGCAGTGCACGCTCCAACATCGTCGTCGAGCGCAGTGCACGCTCCAATGCTGCTGTCGAGCTCTGCACAAGCCTCAACGTCATCGTCGAGCGCAGCGCACGCTCCAACGTCGTCGTGGAGCGCAGTGACCGCTCCAACGCCATCGTCGAGCGCACTGCACGCGCTCCAACGTCATCGCCGAGCGCAGTGCATGCTCCAACGCCGCTGTTGAGCTCAGCACAAGCTCCAACGTCGTCGTCGAGCGCAGTGCACGCTCCAACGCCATCGTCGATCGCACTGCACGCGCCAACATCCTCGTCGAGCGCAGTGCACGCTCCAATGCTGCTGTCGAGCTCTGCACAAGCTCCAACGTCGTCGTCGAGCGCAGTGCACGCGCTCCAACGTCGCCGCCGAGCGCAGTGCACGCTCCAACGCCGCTGTTGAGCTCTGCACAAGCTCCAACGTCGTCGTCGAGCGCAGTGCACGCTCCAACGCCGCTGTTGAGCTCTGCACAAGCTCCATCGCCGCTGTCGAGCTCTGCACAAGCTCCAACATCGTCGTCGAGCGCAGTGCATGCTCCAACGCCGCTGTCGAGCGCACTGCACGCTCCAACGCCGTCGTCGAGTGCAGTGCACGCGCCAAAGCCGTCGTCGAGCACAGAGCGCGCTCCAACACCGCTGTCGAGCTCAGCACAAGCTCCAACGTCTTCGTCGAGCGCAGTGCACGCTCCAACGCCATCGTCAATCGCACTGCACGCTCCAACATCGTCGTCGAGCGCAGTGCACGCTCCAACGCTGCTGTCGAGCTCTGCACAACATCCAACGTCGTCGGCGAGCGCACTGCACGCGTTCCAACGTCGTCGCCGAGCGCAGTGCACGGTCCAACGCCGCTGTTGAGCTCTGCACAAGCTCCAACGTCGTCGTCGAGCGCAGTGCACGCTCCAACGCCGCTGTTGAGCTCTGCACAAGCTCCATCGCCGCTGTCGAGCTCTGCCCAAGCTCCAACGTCGTCGCCGAGCGCAGTGCATGCTCCAACGCCGCTGTTGACCTCTGCACAAGGTCCAACATCATCGCCGAGCGCAGTGCACGCTCCAACGCCGCTGTTGAGCTCTGCACAAGCTCCAACGTCCTCGTCGAGCGCAGTGCACGCTCCAACGCCACTGTTGAGCTCTGCACAAGCTCCAACACCGCTGGTGAGCGCAGTGCACGCTCCAACGTCGTCATCGAGCGCAGTGCACGCTCCAACGCCGCTGTTGAGCTCTGCACAAGCTGCAACGTCGTCGTCGAGCGCAGTGCACTCTCCAACGCCGCTGTTGAGCTCTGCACAAGCTCCAACACCGCTGTCGAGCGCAGTGCACGCTCCAACGTCGTCGTCGAGCGCAGTGCACGCTCCAACGCCGCTGTTGAGCTCTGCACAAGCTGCAACGTCGTCGTCGAGCGCAGTGCACTCTCCAATGCCGCTGTTGAGCTCTGCACAAGCTCCAACACCGCTGTCGAGCTCTGCACAAGCTCCAACGTCGTCGTCGAGCGCAGCGCACGCTCCAACGTCGTCGTCGAGCGCAGTGACCGCCCCAACGACATCGTCGAGCGCAGAGCACGCTCCAACGTCGTCGGCGTGCGCAGTGCACGCTCCAACGTCGTCGTCGAGCGCAGTGCACGCTCCAACGCCGCTGTCGAGCGCAGTGCACGCTCCAACGCCGTCGTCGAGCACAGAGCGTGCTCCAACGTCGTCGTCGAGCGCAGTGACCGCTCCAACGCCATCGCCGAGCGCAGTGCATGCTCCAACGCCGCTGTTGACCTCTGCACAAGGTCCAACATCATCGCCGAGCGCAGTGCACGCTCCAACGCCGCTGTTGAGCTCTGCACAAGCTCCAACGTCCTCGTCGAGCGCAGTGCACGCTCCAACGCCGCTGTTGAGCTCTGCACAAGCTCCAACACCGCTGGTGAGCGCAGTGCACGCTCCAACGTCGTCATCGAGCGCAGTGCACGCTCCAACGCCGCTGTTGAGCTCTGCACAAGCTGCAACGTCGTCGTCGAGCGCAGTGCACTCTCCAACGCCGCTGTTGAGCTCTGCACAAGCTCCAACACCGCTGTCGAGCGCAGTGCACGCTCCAACGTCGTCGTCAAGCGCACTGCACGCTCCAACGTCGTCGGCATGTGCAGTGCACGCTCCAACGTCGTCATCGAGCGCAGTGCACGCTCCAACGCCGCTGTTGAGCTCTGCACAAGCTGCAACGTCGTCGTCGAGCGCAGTGCACTCTCCAACGCCGCTGTTGAGCTCTGCACAAGCTCCAACACCGCTGTCGAGCGCAGTGCACGCTCCAACGTCGTCGTCGAGCGCAGTGCACGCTCCAACGCCGCTGTTGAGCTCTGCACAAGCTGCAACGTCGTCGTCGAGCGCAGTGCACTCTCCAATGCCGCTGTTGAGCTCTGCACAAGCTCCAACACCGCTGTCGAGCTCTGCACAAGCTCCAACGTCGTCGTCGAGCGCAGCGCACGCTCCAACGTCGTCGTCGAGCGCAGTGACCGCTCCAACGACATCGTCGAGCGCAGAGCACGCTCCAACGTCGTCGGCGTGCGCAGTGCACGCTCCAACGTCGTCGTCGAGCGCAGTGCACGCTCCAACGCCGCTGTCGAGCGCAGTGCACGCTCCAACGCCGTCGTCGAGCACAGAGCGTGCTCCAACGTCGTCGTCGAGCGCAGTGACCGCTCCAACGCCATCGCCGAGCGCAGTGCACGCTCCAACGCCGCTGTTGAGCTCTGACCTAGCTCCAACGTCGTCGTCGAGCGCAGAGCACGCTCCAACGCCGCTGTTGAGCTCTGCACAAGCTCCAACTTCATCGTCGAGCGCAGTGCATGCTCCAACGTCGCTGTTGAGCTCTGCACAAGCTCCAACGTCGCTGTTGAGCTCTGACCTAGCTCCAACGTCGTCGTCGAGCGCAGAGCACGCTCCAACGCCGCTGTTGAGCTCTGCACAAGCTCCAACTTCATCGTCGAGCGCAGTGCATGCTCCAACGTCGCTGTTGAGCTCTGCACAAGCTCCAACGTCGTCGTCGAGCGCAGCGCACGCTCCAACGTCGTCGTGGAGCGCAGTGCACGCTCCAACGCCGCTGTTGAGCTCTGCACAAGCTCCAACGTCGTCGTCGAGCACAGCACACGCTCCAACGTCGTCGTCGAGCGCAGTGCACGCTCCAACGCCGCTGTTGAGCTCTGCACAAGCTCCAACGTCGTCGTCGAGCGCAGTGCACGCTCCAACGCCGCTGTTGAGCTCTGCACAAGCTCCAACGTCGTTGTCGAGCGCAGTGACCGCTCCAACGGCATCGTCGAGCGCAGTGACCGCTCCAACGCCATCGCCGAGCGCAGTGCACGCTCCAACGCCGCTGTTGAGCTCTGACCTAGCTCCAACGTCGTCGTCGAGCGCAGAGCACGCTCCAACGCCGCTGTTGAGCTCTGCACAAGCTCCAACTTCATCGTCGAGCGCAGTGCATGCTCCAACGTCGCTGTTGAGCTCTGCACAAGCTCCAACGTCGTCGTGGAGCGCAGCGCACGCTCCAACGTCGTCGTGGAGCGCAGTGCACGCTCCAACGCCGCTGTTGAGCTCTACACAAGCTCCAACGTCGTCGTCGAGCACAGCACACGCTCCAATGTCGTCGTCGAGCGCAGTGCACGCTCCAACGCCGCTGTTGAGCTCTGCACAAGCTCCAACGTCATCGTCGAGCGCAGCACACGCTCCAACGTCGTCGTCGAGCGCAGTGCACGCTCCAACGCCGCTGTTGAGCTCTGCACAAGCTCCAACGTCGTCTTCGAGCGCAGTGCACGCTCCAACGCCGCTGTTGAGCTCTGCACAAGCTCCAACGTCGTTGTCGAGCGCAGTGACCGCTCCAACGGCATCGTCGAGCGCAGTGACCGCTCCAACGCCGTCGTCGAGCGCAGTGACCGCTCCAACGCCGTCGTCCAGCGCATTGACCGCTCCAACGCCGTCGTCGAGCGCAGTGACCGCTCCAACGCCGTCGTCGAGCGCAGTGACCGCTCCAACGCCATCGTCGTCGCGAGTACCTACGTCATCAAAACCGCGTCCCGGTAGAGGAGACGCGCTACTTCGGGTGTGTTTTAAAAAGTTATACGTTCAATAAGTTCTGTTGTTTACGTAATTTATGCATTACAATATTTGTAATTTAGCGAGGCATTTGTAGCGTGCACTTTGTGTATAAGCTGGCCCTGGCGTAGAGGCGCGTGGCTAGAAAATAGATACATAATTGGTTATAGCCATATTCCTTAGAGTGTTCTTTGGAACAGGGAGCAGCGTGCAGTTGCAGTTATACACGTGGGGGGTGCATGAGTTTTATTGTCTCCCTGACGTAGAGGCGTGCGAACTCAGCCCGGCACACCTGAGGTTCGTTTTTCTGAGCGTGTTCTCAGAAACAGGGTAGATTGGCCGAATGCCTTATTAATTCACTATATTGGTATTTGATAAATGTGTGAATAATCTTCAAAGATGTAGAGGCATGTGAGATTTGAAATAGAATCCATATTCCTGGTAGTGTTATCAGGAACGCGGAGATATTGCACATTTTTGATAGTACAGTTATAGATTACAGTATTCTTCAGTTTTAAATATATTCTTATACACTCTGTTCGAACGTCACACCACCCGTAAAAAAAAAAAAGGGCTTAAAGTGTCCGCTTAACTTCGATAAGCTTGGTTTGTTTACTAACTGTAACTTACTAACAAGATGGGAAATGGTCATTCCAAACAGTCTCTTACTCCTAATTATTGGATGTAATATCAAGGATTTGGAATTTTTGTTCAACCGTTCATTAACAATTTGGCTGGATGGACGGAGGGTTCTTCTCAGTGGAGACATTATCCTAGAGAAGGTTCATTAATGCTGACATTATTACATGCTAATCTTGTCTCTCATCCTTTACAGGCTAGTTTACTCCCATCGCAATTGGCTATAGTGAAGGTCAAAGGTCATGCATCTTGTGACTCTGAAGAGGTTTTAGGTAATTGTTTAGCTGATGAATTTGCCAAATGGGCCGCTAAAGAAGCACCTTTGCCCCCACAGGTTTGTAGGGATACAGTATTCTCTTTGACGTCCCATTTCTCTGTTCCTAGTTTGTCATCTGATATCGACCTTGCCTTTTTGCAAACCCATTCATCACCTGAAGATCTACATTTTTGGTCTTCCCGTAAGTGTTCACCTGGCAGAGATATGCTAATTCGGAATGAGAATGGCCGTATAGCTCTTCCAGCATCTGTCCTCCCGTTATTAGTGCGTCATTTTCATGGTATTTCACATGTCGCAAAACGGGGGCTAATCCGTATGATTGAGGACAGATTCCGCATTCGCAATATCAAACAGGCTACACTTGTTCTATTAGATTCCTGCTTGATCTGTGCTCGTGCAAATACACAAGGACAACATGTTAAACATGATGCCTTGCCAATGCTTATTGCACCATTTCAATGTTTACAAATTGACTTTACACACATGCCACCTGTCAGAAATCTGAAATACATACTTGTAATTGTGGACAGATTTTCTAAATGGGTAGAAGCATTTTCATGCTCTAAAGAAAATGCAACAATAGTAGTTAAAATTCTAGCTAAAGAAATCATTCCTAGATACGGTATTCCAACATCTATTGACCGTGATAATGGCACGTCATTCGTCTCCAAAGTGACACAAAAATTTTGTAAATTTTTAAGCATTGTTTGGAAATTTCACATCCCCTACCATCCCCAAAGTTCTGGTGTGGTAGAGAGGATGAACAGAACAATCAAAGATACAGTAGGTTGACAAAAGCCATGATGGATACAGGTAAGAATTGGGTTGACCTGTTACCATCTGTGCTTTGTGAAATTCTACAACCAAGCTTTCACCATTTAAGATTATAATGGGACGACCATTCCCCACCCCCTGGGTAAAAGGTAACCCCGGTGTTTCCCTTACAGGTGATCTGGACATGTGTGTGTGTTTGACTGAGTCTCAGTACTTGAGTAGTGATTGATTATGTCGTGGCAAATTTGTTGTGAACTATGTAAATTTTCCAAACAAAATCAATCACTACTCAAGTACTGAAATAGCAAAAGAGTTTATTGCAACCAAAAGTAAATGGACGGCACTGGACTAGCCAGACAAAAGACGAACAGATAAAAACTGCAAGATTTCTCTCCTTTCCTCCTTCACTTCCTTAATTTTACAGGGTTTATATACCTTCACTTAACAATTACATCATTGTTTGCTCCTTCTTAAGTCACGAAACCTTTTTAATATTCATGAGATGTGAGCTAATTCTATTCTGATCAGATTGATGTGGCACCTCCCAATTGCATAATTTTTCCTCTCATCTCATATTTATTCATGTCTGGGCAGGCCTAAGACGTTAGACGGTCTTACGTTCTCCTTTTTTGGAGAAAGTTTGGTTTATTCCTTTTTTTTCTTGACCAGACTATTGACCACTGTTGGTAACTTGGGTTTTTGTGGAAGCCGCAATTTTTCAAAATCTTCCTCATCAAGATGTGTAAGTATTATAATTTTGGTTGTTCTTATCATAGTTAATTTTATCTAATTTGTCTTTAACTGTCCATTATGTATTTACTTGTATAGAGATTATTTATCTATTAGTACTTTAATATATTCTGGTTATTCATTTTGATTATACATTAAATCTCTTTATATAACTAAATGATTATTTTAATGATTTTGAACATATATATATCAATTAGTATACTTTTGTTTAATTTACTTAATTATTATAGGATAGATATTAAGATTAATGATTAATTAAATCAGCTTAAATCAGTTCATTGATTAGGTTTGTTAATATTTATTTTTCATTTACCTACTACTATTGCTATACTATGGTTAGTTTAAGACAATCACATTAATCAGATTATTGGTATGATTATTTATATTGCTAGTTCTTAGATCCTATACTACTAAAATCAATAATGTAAATAATGTAATGTTTCTTTTAATATGTGCAGAGTGCATTTTTTTTTCCAGATTTACTAAACCCATGTTTACTAAATTCTCTTTAATTTTGTTTAATTCTAGCTCGCAGGCAGCGTTCTTCTCGCTCATCCTCTCATCTAAGATTCCTTCTGGGAGCAGGTGGTTACACCTTCCCTTACCCACACCGAACCACCACAATTTGCATCTGGTTAGAACTCTGAGGGGCCTACTGGTTAGAACTCTGAGGGGCCTACCTCTGAGGATGATATTGCTGAAAATTACTGATTAATTAGATTTTTTCTTTATAACAAATATGATTTATGCTGTTTTTCTGCTTCTTAAAAGCAGAAGTCTGGTTTTTTTCACTTTGTGTCCCAATTAAAGCAGAACCGAAAGTTTATTTTTATAATTTTTATCGATGCTTGCATTTTCTGTATTTTTTCCTCCAATAAAGTTCCTTAATTTCTTGCACTCTGTGTGTACGGGTTGTTCTTGGGTCACACTTTGCATACTTTTTCTTTAATTATTATTAAAACAAACATTATCATAAACCACGTAGATATTACGAGTAGATATTATTAGTACATAATGATAAAATGTTAGTAAATATTATTGATATTATTGTTTTTTCTTGAGTTTTCTTGTCTGTTACCTATCCCTTGCCTCCTGCCTGCGTGTTTTCTCACTTCCTCAATTTGTCGTGCAGGCGCCTTTTCTGTTTTCGTAGCGAGTTGGATCAAGGCCTTTTAGACAGAGGCCTTCTGGGTATTTGGTACCTTACACTTGACTACAATTACAATTCAATAAAATTTTTCCACACTCCTGGTGCCAGAAAAGCTTACCGAAGCACAGCGGACAGACCGAGCAACTCGCCTCTTCTATTACAAAACTTTACAGGTAAATTAACAGAAAGAAAGTTTAAGCACTAAGTGGATTCTAAAAATAATAAAATTTCACAATTTGACAAAACGAAATGGTTAGGAAAAACAGAAAATATACATGGTGTAAAAGAGGTTGTTCCTAAAAATTTTCAATAAAACAGGGGTGATAGCGTTCCGGCACCACGCCGGATTTCCGGCGTACAGTGGAGTCGCGGATATTGATCTGTCATTTCTCTAGACCTGAGATGCGCAGGTCAGAGAGCAGCTTTAAAGCTCAACGACTCAAACAATACACATACTAGCTGATGAGGCAATCAGAAGTAGGGAAGTTGTGTCTTTGTCAAATAGATTGATACAGGTTAAGGCAATGCTTCATGCATGAAGGTGTTTTTAGCTCCCATACTGGCAACTCAAACCGTAAGTCATGGCTATGTTTATGAATCCAGAGGAAGACATTAAAGATATCGATAAAGGCATAAGGAATAAATGGTGCTGGGCTTGGATTGAAGATGTGGGTAGTGACGGAAAGCCCTTTGGAAGCTGATGTCAAAAGCTCCGGCAACCAGGAGCATGCTATTGCACTGTGTGCGCAAGGAAACTGATGTATGGAACTAGCAGGAAAAAAGTGCTGTCACGGCACGAATTAGACCCTGTTCATAAAGCAACAGTCTTTGCAACACATCTCACGTTTGCCAAGGGCAACAGCCACGGCAGATATTCCATGGCGTTATATTCCTGCCACAATTCTGAGCACGGGGCTTCACATTTTGAGAGCAGACAAAGCACTCTATGCGCGTGCAGTGTCTCCACTGCTCGCTCAACAGCTCAATTCTGCGCGTGCAGTGTCTCCCCTGCTCCCTCAACATGTTCTCCACGCATGCGCGACTTCTCGATTCTGTGCGCGCTTGACTCTGCCTGCACAAGCGTGCAACATTTATTTTCTGTGTGCGCTCGATTCTGCCTGTACGCTCGCTCAACTTTGTCCAGTGTTACAAAACCAGCCAATCACAGACATCCACACACTACTTCTGATTGACTGTTCCTTCTCTATCAGCTGGCAATATCGACCGCATAACGCATACTATAATTTGTATAGTGCTTTTGTCGCAAAGCAGCTTTACAAAATCAAAAGAAAATTATAAGAAATAAAAATTATATTATATATAATTATATACAAATGAAAAGTTACTAAAGAATTAGTAAGATGCTGATAAGCATCTGGTGTCTCCAGGTATTTTATTGACCTTTAAGCACAATAGAATGTGTATTCTCCTGTTTTATGCAGATCAGTGTTTTAACTTTGACTAGTTTGAAGAATAAAGTTATTTTTTCATGTCTGTGTGTTTTAATTGTCTGTGTGTTTTAATTGTCGGTGTATTGTTAGGCCCAACCTGTTTTTATAGAAAAGCAATCACTTTAGACAACTTATATAGGAGTCAACTCTAGAGAAATATAATTTATTAAGCCCACACGCAATAGTACTTGAGCTGACTTAAATATTTGTTATATATTACAAGTTGAGTCAACCTAAGATTTTGAACTGGATACACAATGTGTCAAATAAACAGCAATGTGAAATATTTTGTTTGTCCAGCAAATTCCTCTAAAAATTTAGTAAACTTGTTACTAATTTTTTTTTGTTTTTTTACGTTGAGGCAGCCTGTTATTTAAATAATGTACTCCTTATGTAAAACTTTGACTGAACAGTTTAAAAATTGGATTAAACAAACCCTAAAGGCATGGACCTCAACTCCCCACCAATTAATAAATTATATACATTTAAAATAACATTTAAAAACTTGAACAATGATAATAATAGAATGAACACATTCAGTACAGTACCTGACACACGGTATAAACAACACTGCGGTCTGAAGTTCTGGTTTTGCTGCAAACTCAAAGGTTGAGTCAAAGATTAAAAAAGACCAATAACAGGAAACAGTATCACATGATGTGTGTGTGTGTTGTTGTGTGTGTGCGTGTGTGCATGTTTCAGTTTGTTAAAGAATGATGTTGTTGACGATAATAATGATGATTATTTTTATTATTTTATGGAATCTGCAAACATTCCGCAACAAAAATATTCTATGCTGATAAAGTCAAGAAATTACAAGTTCAAGTCAAGGTGGGACTTTTGATAACAACAGTGCAGAACAACAGAGCACAGTTCTGAGAGTAAAAAGACCCTTTATTTATTTTTTTTATACTTTAATGTTCCATAAATGAAAACATGGCTTGGAGCGAGGAACAGGAATATATGGGGGATCTGGCAATAACTCCCAAACCCAGTTAAAAATAAAAGGCATATTACTTCTTTATTTATGTACCCTATATTTATTAGCTATTCAAAGTAGAAATAAAGCAATTTTTAGTAAATTTGTAAATTATGTAATGTAATAAGTAATGTAAAATGTGCCGTCAGCATTAGTAGGTAACTGACTTTTTGTTGTTTTTCTTAAAGTTTACTTCTTTTAAAAGTGGAATTTGAGTCATATGAAGCAGGCTATAAATTATGAATCTTTAATAATAATTTTTAACCTAGACATGCAGTGGGGTTGAAAATCTGAGAAAACTTAAAATGATCAAAAAGCTTTTTTGAGAAATTGTGAACAACTTAGAAGCAAAGAAAGGAAAGGTTGTACATCTCCAATATTCAAGATAATGATTTGTTTAAATATTTTGAAAATTTAGTATTGCCTGGTTAACTTATTTGTGCATTTTCTTTTTGTTTCCCTTGAGCTGTCTACAATAAAATAAATTTCCATATGTTCAGGTGAGAATTTAATGGATTTGATCCAACACATGCACAATCAGGTTCACATTCGCTAACATGCATAAAAAAAATTTGACATTCCAGTTACTAAGCAATTCTGTTAAATAAAATCTGTAAATGTTTCTATGATTCTTCTATTCATGCATCCTAAGTAAAAGATTATGAATTGTATAACCACGCTGAGCCAGCAGAGGGAGCCAAAGTGAAGAATGTGAACATTTAACATGGAATGTCTGTAAAATAATCAACACCTCTTGACCAAGTGCTGTAGTATAATTTGAATTTATTTGATACATTATATATCTTTATCACATTGTTTTTCTTTTTTAATTCATCAAAATAAACCAGCCAGGATATTGATTTTTTTTTTGGTAAAAGTTTTTTTTTTTTTTGGTAAACCTGACATTCAAACGACTGAACCTTTACACTATCAATATTTAATTTATATTTAATATTTTCCCCAGAGTTTTTTCATGTTACATAGCTAGTTTTTCCCGCTCTGCCAAGGAGGAGTGCTATTCAATTAAATTTCAATTAAATTTTATTTATATAGCGCTTTTAACAATGGTCATTGTCTCAAAGCAGCTTCACAAAAATGAAAGAAAATGTAAAAAAAAAAAAAAAAAAGAAATTTTTAGAAAAGAAAATAATTGGAAGTGTGTATGTGTGAGAAAAATGTGTAGATAATAATGAGACGAATGAATGAAATGTCTCTGATGAGCAAGCCAAGGGTGACGGCGACGGTGACAAGGAAAAACTCCCTGAGATGGAATTAGGAAGAAACCTTGAGAGGAACCAGACTCAACAGGGAACCCATCCTCATTTGGGTGATAACAGATAGAAATGATATAACATCTTGTGTGTTGTGCAGGTGAAAATTCAATATGACAGAAATTATTTAAATTGACATGAAGACCAGTTCAGCATAGGGATGAGTCAGCAGGTACTGAGGGCAGATGAGGTCTGGATCACTGGAAGCACAGGAGCAGCATGTGTAGCTCCAACCATCATAAAGCTGAATCCAGCTGGAGCTGGTCCTTCTCTGGATGCCTCAGGAACCTCGCAGGGTCGGCCTTTGTCTACTGAAGCTGGCACAATCTCCCGGTGCCTCGGGATGGGTAGAAAAATACAGAACAGATGGGGAGAATCAGCGTAGTTGCCATTCGGAATAGGTGTACTGGAGTATGAGTACTGGGATGAGTTATGTGTATGCCAGATTAAAAAGATGCGTCTTGAGTCTACTTTTGAACTGGGAAACCGTGTCTGCTCCCCGAACACTGTCTGGAAGGCTATTCCAAAGCTTTGGAGCTAAATATGAAAATGCCCTACCCCCTTTTGTAGATTTTGAAATTCTGGGAACTACCAGAAGTCCAGAGCTTTGTGATCTTAAGGCGCGTGGTGGATTGTAGCGTATCAGAGATGTCACAGATAGTCACAGTCACAGATGACCGTAAGGCGAAAAAAGTACTGAACACACGCTCTTTAGAGAACACAAAGCGAGCTTGTACTCCAGGTCCAATGCTCATGGATGACTCTGGGGTTGCGCTTTCTGATCATGCGATTGGGGGGGGGGGACGAGGGTTTGTGCGCGTCCTTATCACGCGACCGGGGGTGTTGCGCGTTCTGATCATAAAAATAGAGTAACGAGGCTATTTTTAAAATGTAAGGAGTAGAGAGTACAGATAATTGCTTAAAATGTAAGGAGTAGAAGTAAAAAGTCGGCTGAAAAATAATTACGCCAGTAAAGTATAGATACCCAAAATTTCTACTTAAGTAAGGTAACGAAGTATTTGTACTTCGTTACTTGACACCTCTGAAAGTTGAATGCTTGCATCATAGCCGGTGATTTTGGTAGGAATCATTCTGTTTGCTTCATCAAACTGGGGCCCTCTCCAAAACACTGAGTAACAAAGCCCAATGAATCCATACTCAGAGACGAAATTGTATGTGACCAAACGCGGCTGAATTCCGTGATTAAGTGCCAGGTAGGTGCTATAGGATAATAAGGATTCTCCAATCCAGAGGATTTGTGCAAACCTGTCAAGACTGTTGGTAAAGGACACTGTAAAGGACAAGAGAAGCGTTCATCTTCACGATGTTCTTTGGTATGGAACTCCAAACGATTTTTGCGTAGCCGTCTTCTGTTGATTTCACCTCAATCTTTACTGTACTCTGGCCTTCACACAGAGTCTCAGGATCACTGGAGATTTGAAGTGCCTAATCATCTTTGCAGAGCCAAGTTTTCTTATGGATGTTGTACCTGTTAGTTATGTTATATCCTGCCAGAAGCAGAAGCCACCTCACGCTTGGGTCTTCAAAAATAGTCTGAAGATGTTTGTCAGAGTATTTCAAGTGGTTCAGAAGTTGGTCTTTGGGGAGGGCGAGTCTAGGATCTTCCATGTTTTGATCATCAGTCACTGGTGATTCTGGTGCTTTTGTTAAATCAACAGAGTTTCCGAGACTCTGTATCTGCTTCCAGAGTTTGGGACTGACCTCAAATATACATACACAGTCATACACAGTACGAAATGCAGTGAAATGCTTATACGACCGCCAGTGACCTTAAAAATGTAAAATAAAAAATAAAAACTTATGTGTAAGGAATAAATATGAATAAAAAGAAATACTAAGGAAAATAAATTTAAGTATTAAAATAAACTGTACAAATAAGGGCACGATAAAAAATATTACAAAATATAGAAATATTTGAAAGTGGCAGTGGTTGTGCAAATATGCATAAAAAGTGACTTATTAAAGTGTCTTGTGCAATGGTCCAGATATATAAATATGTAGTGCAAGTGTGTACAGTATGAATGTGTCCATGATTGTCTCATCAATGATGGAAGTTTAAAAAGATGTTATTAATCCTGTGCGGTGGTGTGACCTCATAGGTTTCATCAGGGTCGTAGTCGACATTTTGCTTACCGGCCACTGCTTGTGTGATGTACACTTTGTCTGCTTGATTTGGATTGCTCATTTGCACTCTGAGGATTATATGAGGATATATAGGTCTCTCTTGGTGTCCTCAAAGGCATTGTTATAGTCTTGGGTGACATACTGTACAGAGGCAGCTTGGTGCAGACAGCCTCTAAACTGAGGCTACCCAAAGAGTAGTACTCTCCATCACCTGAAGTATGGAAGGGTAGAGTTATAATTTTCATAATAGCTGAAGCCGTAGTCCACTCGTGCAAGATCAAAATCAAGAAGCAGAATTTCTTCAGATTGACCGATGGAGATGTGGTTGGCTAGCCAGTGCAGCAAGAGAAGACCATGACGTGGGTACTCGTGGCCAATCTTTTTGGTTTTTAGATCCTCGAGTATGTGTAAGGTCTCAATTCCGGATACACTCACACAGACAACGATGAGTGTGACGCAGCTCAGGAGCCTCGTCCATGCCATGATTAATGCTGCACCCAAATGAAAGAGCACAGGTTAAAATGCAGACTGGAAATCTGTCAAAGTATGGAGTGCTATTGCTTTAAATGTTGTTGCTTATCAACAATTGCACTCAAACAGTTCTGTTATCTTTGAACTTGGCCTAATGCCACTTTCCAACCTAAGAGTAATGGGTGTTCAGTGGTTGCTTTGCATCAACGGACTAATAAGATATTTGGAAGTTCAGATTACATCCTCAAATTAATGATGTGAAGAGTGATTATGGATGGTTAAAAAGTGTGTGGAGAACCTTTACTGGAAGAAGGTGATGTTATACATCATTTGCTGTAAAAGATACAATAACAGAAAGGAAGCAGAAACCTTTTCTTTGTATCTGAACAAATTACATTTAAAAAGAAATATGGAGATTGTAGTCCTTAATTTACAAAATGGGCAGGTGATTTTAGTAGAGGTCGACAAATTTGTATGGTTAGACACTACATTGTTTTTGAGCTTCTTTCATCTTTTATTTAATTGTATTTTGCTCCATACATTTGCCTGCTGCTCGTCTTCCAAAAAAGTGTGCGAGTTTGTTCTTCTATTTGTTACTGCGCTTTATAATGAATAACATGCTCAACCCGGACATAGAGATGTGACATCTTTGGGTCAATGCACTCTTGGCCATTAAATGTACTGTGTACACTTACTGAGCATTTTCTTTCAAAGCAGAAAAGAAGCAAAAAGGTAAGAGGTATGGAAAGTTATTACCTGTCTACTTAAACATTTTTTTCAGTGTAAAGAAAATGATTATAAATATTGTTTTTCATAATATGGACATTATACCGCATGAAAACACACTTCACCTGGTCAAGATATAATCAGCAAAATCTAATTATTCAGTAACAAAAATGAATATGTTGGTTTTACCTGATGCCTCCGGAGTGGAAATTCTCAAGCTCTTCACCAACACTTGAAGTTACATCAGCTGGGCCATATTTTTCCCGTTCATGTTTAAACCCTTCTGAAAAATGTTTTGTAAATGATTAACCATTCTCCTATCCAGTTTACTATGAACTTTAACTCTGATTTAACCTGCCATCACCCCAAACTCCCCATCCATCCCCTAGACTTCTAGAATTCTAGAATACAGAATTCTACTGACCTTGATTGCTGGTATGAGTTACTTTACAAGCTTGAACAGAGCGAAAACATGAACTGGATTTTGGAATTGACTTGGGAACATTTGTCTTACTCTATTCCTATTTCCATGGGTGAGCTTCAGGAAATCTTAATTTCTTTTATTAGGTGTTAGAGTTTTAAATAAGGCATTATTCAAAATCACATCACCATGGAAAGAAGTAAATAAGTGCATGACTTTCTATTTTGACGAACAGAATCATCATACACAGATGTATAAATATACATAAGAGTGGGAGAGAGAGAATTAAGATTATATAATTAAGGAGAGAAATGTTCAGTAATCCAGCGTTTTAAAACTAATGGAGGCTCCTCTGGTTAGAGTCGTAGTCTCAAGAAGAACTGTCAGTTTCTCCTAAATGTAAGCAAAAAAACAAACAAAAAAAAAACAGTATTTACATTTATACACAATCGTATTGCAAATTGATTTAGACCATTTGGCTTCACAAACAGATCTGGTATATTTCCATTGCTGGATTTTTGATCGACCTACAGCACATAAAAATCCAATGAATAAAAAAAAAATGGCATTGAACCTGTGGTTCTGATCTGTTGTTCTACTGTCAATTAAATGAACAACTTGTTTTGCAGCAAGTCAAATTTAAACAATTTAAACAATATCATTCAAACTGATTGATTTGGTGTATTTATATAAAAAGTCAAATGTACACAAGAGTGAGTCAGAGACTTATACTAAATTAAGGGATTTCTGAGAGTATAAACATGTACAGTATCAGAAGGATGGTTTGTAAATGTTTGAACAAATCCAGCTTACTATCTCCAAAACTCAGAGATTTCACAATCCACAAATAACACCTTCTTTTCATATATGTGTCACAGTCGTATATGTGTCACAAAAGTGTACCTTCCACCAAACATCCGTCAAGTTTCTTGGATACATCATAGACCAAAAAGGAGTAAGGATGGACAAGGAGAAGGTATCCACCATTTCCACCTGGCCCCAAACCCACAACCATAAAAGAACTACAACGATTTCTGGGATTTGCCAACCTTTATAGAAGGTTCATTGTGAATTACAGCATCACCACCACAGCATTAACCTCCCTGTTACGTGGCAAACACAGATCGTTAAAATGGACCCCGGAGGCCATCGCTGCTTTCCAACATCTCAAACACTCCTTCATATCAGCACCCATCCTTGTTCATCCCAATCCTGAACTCCCGTTCATGGTCGAGGTTGATGCCTCAACAACAGGAGTAGGGGCAATTCTCTCCCAGCTGCAGGGGAAGCCACTAAAACTCCATCCATGCACCTTCTTTTCAAGGAAATTGAATCCAGCAGAGATAAACTATGACATCGGGGATCGTGAGTTGTTAGCCATCAAAATAGCCCTTGACGAGTGGAGACACTGGCTGGAGGGGGCAGCACACCAGTTCACAGTTTTGACAGACCATAAGAACCTGCAGTACCTGAGGGAGGCCAAGAGACTCAACCCGAGACAGGCAAGATGTGCCATGTTCTTCTCCCGATTCGATTTTAAGATATCCTACATTCCGGGTACAAAGAACAACAAAGAACAAGCCGATGCCCTTTCACGACTACACACATCTAATGAAAACATTGAAGAACCAGTATCCATGCTCCCTGAAAAACTTTTCATCAACCCCATCCAGTGGGAACATCCCACGTCCGTTTCTGAACCTGCTCCAACTACTCCACATTTTGGGGTAGATTTCATCACTGATCTGCCCAAATCAAATGGACATACTTGTATACTAATCACTGTAGACCGATTTTCACGGGGATGTCGACTGATCTCTCTTCAAGGATTACCCACTGCAGTGGAGACTGCAAAACTCCTCTTCAATAAAGTTTTCCGTTACTTTGGCATCCCGGAAGATATCGTCTCTGATCGTGGACCCCAATTCATATCACGGGTCTGGCGAGGTTTCTTCCGACTCCTAGGTGTGACCGTGAGTCTGTCCTCTGGATATCACCCTCAGACAAATGGACAGACCGAGCACAAAATCCAAGAAATCAGCCGCTTCTTCACACTTTCTGCCAAGGCCACCAGAACTCCTGGAACCAGTTCCTTAGATGGGTTGAATATGCCCAAAACTCACTCTGTCAACCTACAACTGGCCTCACTCCCTTCCAGTGTATCCTAAGGCTACCAACTCCCATTGTTCCCTTGGAACAGAGAACCATCAGATCTCCTCCGATCATCGTGGACGAAGGTACCATCTATCAGGTCCAAGACATCCTGAACTCCCGCCCGCATCCAGACCTTCCGGCGCTGAGAGGACGAGGTAGGCCACCACAACGGCAGAGGGGTCGACCCTCAGGAGCGGGTCGTGGAGGAGGGGGTAATGTCACAGTTGGGCGAGGCTCCAACGCCAACCAAACACAGCGCCCTTTATCCCCAGAATATTAACCATGATCACCTGAAGTCAATCAAGGCACACCCATAAGAAGCACACACCACACGACAGCCATTGTCCGGGCTCGTATTTGCTAAAGTGGACCAAATCACCAAGAAGAAGAGTATTTTTGTGCTACTTACCTGTACTCTGTGATCCTCAGAAGTATCCCTGTCTGTTTCCCGTATCTTCATCTTCATGGCTCTGTGGTGTGTGCCTCCGTCTCCTCCGCATGGAACTCCGCGCCAATCATCATCTCTACGAAAAGAAACAGCGAAGGAAATGTCAACAGACATCCAAGAATAAGCAAAAGTAACTTTTGAATAAAGACTTGCAGTTTATGACACGTCATCATCCAAAAAACTGCCATTAACTCTCCTCTCTCTAAAATAAACACCGCTCATCCTTAAAACTTACTATCGTGTGAGTGTCCGTCCTTGTTACAATATGAATGATTTATGACAGACTATATATTCAAGTAAACATGATGAAGCTTAATGACAAAATATACATTTAATCTAATTACATTGTTTCAAATCAGAATAATGCATAATTCAAATTAAACAAACACAATTTAAATCAATGAAAAATGTTAAATGAAAGAAGATAATTAAAAACTGCTAGTAAAAAAGGCAAACAAAATAGATTTAAAGTTTAACAAAATATTAGTTACTTATATCTTCTTTATAGCCAATCCTTTTTTCAACTACACTCCCTGGTTAAGATAAATAAATAAAGAAATTAATTTTATCAGACCGTCTTTTGCTTTGATCACGATTGTGGCAGCGTTTTAATAAGTCTATGCAATGTCACAACATTTATTTCAGTTCAGAGTAACATTAATTTCTCTCCAAGATCTTGTATCGATGATGGGAGAGTTGGACTCCTCTGAAAGATGTCTCATGCTCCCTGATCGGGGAAGAAAACATTCACTAACTCTGGTCATTCAGTACCCTCCGGTTATCAGCTGACCTCTTTTTTTATACACATAACGTTGCTGAGCTAAAATCTGACCAACAGAAGCAGCCGCAGGTCAAACACCGCGCCCTAGGGTAGGGTAATCACTGGGAATGATGGGTACACCACTTCATCTGCCTCTATTCTAACCCTGATGCACCTATGACTCTGGAACAGGGTAAATATGGACTCATCAGACCACATGACCGTTATCCATTGCTCCACAACCCATATTTTTATACCCACTAGCAAACTGAAGCTTTACTTTTTTCAGATTAACCTCACTAAATCTTAAGGTTTGCCAGGTGTGTACCCCCCCGCCCCCCGTCCCCACCCTACCATCACTAGTAAACATAGCCGTGAGTTCTACTCTTGTGGTTGTTGTTGTTTTCATTCATTTCTCATTTTATATTAAATTAGTACAGATGAATCAAATACTATACAGTAAACAGATAAAGACCAATTATTCATGGTCATTGTGTTAGTAAAATATTAATCAAATTATATTCTGTGTTTGAATTTAATCTAAAACGTATTTATAACCTTAACCTGATCAAATTTCACCCAAATTGATTTCTGGAAAGGTTCCAAGCCAAAAACAAGAAAAATTATGTTGTGTAGTGCTCCGTTGTGTAGTTATATTGTGTAATAACAATATTATTATTGTTATTATTCTTATTATTATTGTAACGCACCCGTGCATGTGTGCAAAAAGACGAAATACAACAAAGAATACAAAATATTTATGTTAGCCTAAAACCTCTTTGTTTTATTGCGTTCATGCATTTAAATATACACTAAACAATAAACACTGCCTTTTGCAAATTTAAAGTGAGTTGCGCGTGCAGCTTTTTGATCAAAAAGCTGATAAAAGCATGTGCAGATGTGAGCAGATTTATCGATAAAACTACAGACATGAATTGCAACAAACACAACAATATATGCTACTCGCTGAATACAACGTGACAGCACGTAGAATCCCCGGGCTTTGACTGCGCTTTGTCCATTGATTAGTAGTTCAGTAGTACTACTAATGTGAACACATCATTGGGCTGTTTATGCTGGGTCAAAATTCTGTGACATGGAGGCAAAGACGTTTTATTCCAAGAAGAATGTTGCCTTTTATATGGGCAAAAAATTGCTATAATTAATTATTGACATTTTTTTATTTTATTTTATGTTTTGCTGAGGAAATTAAAAATTTAGGTAGAGACGTTCGCTCTGTCTTGTTAATTCATCTAAACCCCCCCTACAGTATTTGTCAACAACGCACACAGTTTGACAAATTCACACCTATCGTGAATGAAAGGTGAGAAGAGATTCTGCAGAATCTTCTGACACAATGCTTGCTCTGAAGGACTATACTCAACAAGAATTTAGAATATAAGAATCATATTTATAATAAGATAATTAATTAAATCATAAAATGATATCAAATAAGAGCTTTATCTAAAAGCCAGACCGACTAAATTTCTTATTCACTGCTGAAGTAGTTAAATATGCTTATACTGTAGATACGTAGGTTACATTTTAAAAGTATAATTGCAAGTAAATTACAAACTGCATGTAATGCTGTAAAATATAAATAAAACAGTATTAGACACAAATATATGATATGGTAGTATATACAATGCAAAAGCAATTTACACATGAGTGCTCAAATGTAAAGCAAACGCAATTATTAATTTATTGTGTATATTTAACTTCATTTAGCCATTTAAGTTATATGAAAAATAGCCCACTATTATTTTCTGTTCAAATTTAAAGATGCTCGCGTGTGTGTGCAAAAGACGAATACAAAGAATACAAGTGAATAAAAGTGAATAATCTTTAATAAAGTTAGCCTAATACAATATTGTTTCCAATGCTGAAGCAAACATGATTTTGTTTTAGTCTATTCGCTGAATACAATGCAACAGTGCGCTCCGAGGTGACAACCAGAACCCCAGTTACTGTAATCCCTCTTCTCACCTTTCATTCACAATAGGTGTGAAGTTATCAAACCGGTTTTGCTGATGGGGGAAATTCACAGAATTGAGGAGTTTAAAACGATTTAACAAGACAGAGCAGACGTCTCTGTCTAAAATGTATTTCGCCAGCAAAACATAAACATAAATAGAAATAAAATTTTAATGGTACCAATTAAATCAGACTTCATAGTTGGATTTGATACTTTGAGTGTAATTCATAAATTTACTGAATATATTTAGATTTTGTAAAATAATGAAACCTGTTTTCTTCCTAGAATTTTTGTCCACATCACAATGAACTGAAGCTCAGCACGTCTACTGTACTTTCCGAGTTTTAATCTGTAATGTTTAAGTGGAATACATTTTGCGTACATGCTTAAATATTCCTTTTTATTTATGGACAGGTGTATTATGTTTGATCTGCATTATTGTGAGAGGCGATGCCTTTCTGGTGGAATATGTCTGCATGTTATCGATAAATCGCACGCATTTATCAGCCTTTTGATAAAAATGCTGCCTTTTGTAAAGTGAAAGTACGAGCCGCAGGTTAACGCACGCCGATGAACATCTTTATTTCAGTCATAAATACACAATCACATTCCAGCTACGCGAGATCGGACAGGATTCTGAAAACGAAAACAAAACACTAAAGATCATCTCGGGGCTTATGCCCTTACCGAGGATTTATAGGGAGAGAGAGTAGAGTTTGTGCTTTGTGCACTTTAACCCAATTGCGCACGCTAAACTAATGCGTGTCGCTCTCCCTCACTTCCCCGCTCTCTCTCTCTCTCTCTCTCTCGGCGGTGTCTTAGACATACAGAAGTTTGGGCTTTGCCTGTGTCTTCTTCTGCGCACTTTGTCTTGGCCCTGATACCTTTACCGGTGCGACCTAATGATCACACGAAGTGTCGCGGTATCACAACCCTTTATATTAAGACGATGCCAGCTGTGGCTCATTCAGACTGATTGCCTGATGGCGGCATTGCCTGGCAACCACATCTACCTGTGGATCTGCCCGTTCTGAACAGTTTATGCACGGCTCTGCCCCTTGCGCGAGCCACATCGTTACATTAATGTCCACAAATACTTTGACAACAACATACACTTATCAACAATTATCAAGAATTGCATTTTATATGAATGTCACATTTGAGACGTGTGCACAAATACATACTTATATAATGTATGCACATACAAACACATATACACATACAAGCATAATATATTCAGTAAATTTGTGAATTACACTCAAAGTAAATATGAATTCTGATTTGATTGGTACCATTAAAATTTTATTTCTATTTATTCTAAAATATTTTTATATAACAAAAAATATTGCGTGTTACTGATTATCAACGCAGGAATGAATGGCGCATTGTCCACGTGCAAATTGATCTTTTAACTTAACTATTTGCTTTGGGTGAAAGCGCCATTTAGCGATCATTGTATGTCAGCGACAGCTTCCCATTCAAAACAATAGGAGGTCATATGACCGGTGAATCGCGTTAAAAGTAGGTGACACTGGCGTGGCGCTTCTAGTGTTAATGGCCAGGCTGTTTTTAAGAGCTGAAAAAGTGTAGCTTCGATGTTTCAATACACCCAGAGTAAACAGCTTAATTTTATCCAGTTTGGCGGTGGTTATGTTACTCATTTAGATCTAAATTTTAGGGTGTGTTTATTCTTAAGAGCTGAAACAGGTATGCTAGTGTTTAGCAGAGAACCTCAACCAGTGAGCCTAGCTACATTCTGGTGTTTCCTTGTAACCGGGGGAACTTTCATAGACATCAAGATTTTCTGCTTTGGCAAAAAATCGTGGCGGTGTGTGGCTTGGCAGTTCCTCACTTACATACAATAAGATACTGATAAGCATCTGGTGTCTCCAGTTATTTTATTGACCTCTAAGCACAATAGAATGTCTATTTTCTATTTTCACCTGCACAACACACAAGATGTTATATCATTTCTATCTGTTATCGCCCAAATGAGGATGGGTTCCCTGTTGAGTCTGGTTCCTCTCAAGGTTTCTTCCTAATGCCATCTCAGGGAGTTTTTCCTTGCCACCGTCGCCGTCACCCTTGGCTTGCTCATCAGAGAAATTTCATTCATTCGTCTCATTATTATCTGCACATTTTTCTCACACATCCACACTTCCAATTATTTTCTTTTCTATAATTATTATTATTATTTGTTTTTATTTATTTATTTTCTATTATAATTGTATTTATTTATTTATTACTTTATATAATTATTCTATATATATATATATATATATATATATATATATATATATATATATAATATAATTTTTTTTTTTTTTTTTTGTTAAATTTCTTTAATTTTTGTGAAGCTGCTTTGAGACAATGACCATTGTTAAAAGCGCTATATAAATAAAATTGAATTGAATTGAATTGAATTGAATATTCTACGGTTTTATGCAAATCACTGTTTTAACTTTGACTAGTTTTGGAAGAATAAAGTTATTTATTTATTAATTTATTTATTTGGATTTGTTCATGATTTCCTCCCTAATATAGTTGTGTCCAATTCCTCCCCGTCACTAGGGGGCTCCCACATTCAGGCCACTGCTACCACTCCGTCGGGAGGGCCGAAGACTATCACGTGTTTCCCTCGAACCACGTGACGCCAGCCGACCGCATCTTTTCGAACTGCTCACTCACGCACGGTTGGAGGCGGAGTAACACACTCGGAGGACAGTGCTATCCGCTCCTTCCGCTTGCGTGAGCTCACAGATGCCCCTGATTGGCTGTAGAGTCGTGATTAATGTGAGCGCTGCGTGTGTTTACAGCATTATTGTGTGTAATAATTGTCTGAGTATTGTTAGGCCCAACGTGTTTTTATAGAAAAACAATCACTTTAACGAATTACATCAATGGGAGACAACCTACCTTTTTGAGTCAACCCTAGAGAAATATAATTAATTGAGCCCACACGCAATAATACTTGAGTTGACTTAAATATTTGAATTACAGATGTCGCCCTTAAAACCCTGCGTGTTTTCCCGCGGGATGCCGCAATTTAGCGCGCGGCGTGCCGGGTCTTGCCGGAGGCAACATTCGGGAATTTTAAATAAATGTGTTGCGCTTCACTGAATATCCGCCAGATGGCGCATGGAAGGACTTTATCTAAAAGCCGGACCAAGTACAACAATGAATGTAAGGACGCGGATGAACAGTGCTGAAGCGAACATGAATTTTATTTTGTTTTATAATAGATCTTTCATGATGAATGAGTGTATATGTGCTTCACATTATCAAACACAGGCAAAGGAGACAGAAATTATTGAGGGATCCACTGAAAAAAGTAAACCTAGTTTAATGTGTTTTTTTTTCTCATTCCATTAGTAAAAAAAATAATTTGCTCTTTTTAACTGAAGTGTCTAATTTATGCTTATGGGTGAATCTTTTTTTTTTTTAGTATAATGCTGTTTACAGCAGGAAACCAAAGTGAAATATTTCATTTTGATCAAGGTACTCTTATTAGGTTGAGTGTGATTTGCGCATGCGCAGTCTTTAGACCATAGTTTTGCCGGTATAATTTTATTTCCGCCTCAAACCGGAGCATGACGTTGAAACAAGTAAGGAAGGATATCAGAACCTGTATTTCAGTTACTGTTAGTTAAAGCCCCTGATTAAACTTAAATCTAATCCATTCACAAAGGACATTTCTGCTTCAAACCGTGTCTCATGACGCAGCATTTTCACGGACTGAATCACATGCGGGTGGAGATTCTCAAAGAAAACTCCTTTAAACCAGGTAAGAAAGCAAACTCATGTCATTTCTATGTTAAATGTATCTCTTCTATGAGCAAATTCATGATTTATGTCAGGAACAACTACTTTGTAGATTGAGTTTTGTGTCCGTGTTTGCTACTGTAGCTAAAACCACCTATATTACCTGCATTAGCATTAGCTAACTAACGTGGTGATTTTCAAAAACACCGGAGTTTATACAGTAAGTCAGCGGCGCCGAAGAAAATAATTATATTTAAGTACCGTTGGTTAACGATGTAAAAATTAATAGGAAAGTGACGTAAACATAGAACAAGCTAATTTGGAGTGAGTGCTGTTTGTAGTGTACTGTTTTCTATACTTTATACACACTGTAATTAAGATTTGCTAACATAAGAACTTGAGCCAGTCCAATTTTTGTTTTTACCTTTTTTTTTTTTTTTTTTAAAGATCAGTAATGAGTTTCTGAGAATTATATCTGCTCCACTTCAAGCAAGATTACTGGTTTCCTTGGACAAGCAACACTACAAACTAATTGAGATCATCAGAAACTAGGGAGGAACCCGTCAGAGAGAGAAGACCAGAGATATAATCTTCATCTTCAAGTTCTTGATCTGGTATGTATGGTACGGTTCAGGACCAGGGAGGGAGCCGGAGACAGCAGAACAAAGAGATGATATTGCCAGCACCAGCACAGGGAGCACAGTTTTTAGTTTAGATCTCATGTTTACATTTTATTGTATGTGAATGGCTTGACTGTAAACAACAAACAATGCAATAAATGTATAAAAAATATATACTGTATATATTTATTGTCTCTTTCCAGGACCAGGCATATCGTTCAATTATTTTTTGGCCAAATAGGCAGCCGTAACAAGAGGTGAGGGCGCGCGCGTCATCACATGTGCTTACCCGACTCTGCGTTCACCGTAAACTTCAATATACATTTGTTTATTTGTATATGTATGTTATTAATTGTACTTTTTTAGAGATTGTATGTGCGTGCACGGAGAGTATGTGTTGATAAGTTTATGTGGATAAGTTGATAAGTGTATCAGAAAGCATTAAAATGTTCATTTGAATTAAAATGACACACACACGTCTGTGTATACAGTACATCAATTACATATATATCAATTTCATTAGTTCGTTCATTCTATTTGAAGCTTCGGATGTTTTTTTTTTTTTTGGTTTGGTTAGATTAGTTCTGAACTCGCTTCCTTGAAACTATCGCTAAAACAATGACACACACACATAGACACACACACACACACAGAGACACACACACTCCCCTGAGCCCTCGGGAAACATCCAATCACCGTCGGTATACAAATGAGTCAAGACGTAGCCTAATGTGGTGTCGTGTCGGATTTCAGTGGTCACGGAGTGGGAAGACTTTGAAGAAGCTGCAGTGACAGTGAACAGCTGAACAACTTCACTTTTCCGTTTACCTCTGAGGAAAAAAAGCTGTATTTTGTTTGTTTATATTTTTATAGTAGTATAAGTTATAGTTTGGTCTGTACTGTTGTTCGCACCCTTGTAGAGAATAAATAAATGAATAACACCTTCATATCCCCTCTCAAGAGTGTCATAGTCCATTGTTAGTTTTAATGATCTGGCTGAAACTAATTATCACTACATAAGTACCCTAACACCATTGATCATGAGTCTCAGCTGAACCTAATTCTATACTTGTAACAGAAAATGTAGATGCAGATTCCAAATGTGTATTTATATAATAGATAGATAGATGTGTGTGTGTGTGTGTGTGTGTGGGCTCTACGCAGGGGCAAGAGAGGGCAGCGCACCCTTAAATGTCTGCACATGTTAATATATTCCTAAAATGTATATATTACAAGTTGATGAACTGATCTGCGGTAGCGATGACGTCACAGTCCGACAGCTTTAGAATGATGTTTGATCAGGTCTACTGTATATTCTGAACATAGAACTGCAAAATGTCTGATACAGTACTTTGGGGGAAACAAAGACTTAAACTGTTAAGTAATAACATTATTAATAACAAATATGTAATAGTTTTGATATTTGAAAATTTTTTATTTTAATGTAAAAGGACTATAGATAGAGACTTATAAGCAGCTGGTGTATCCGGGTTGTTTAATGAACTTTAAGCAAAAAGACAACATGTATTCATCTGTTTTATATAAATTACTGTTTTAACTTTGACTAGTTTTGGAAGAATAAATTGAATTGTTAAAGTCATGTTTTGCGTGTTTTAATTTTGGGGGATTGTTTGGGTATTTAAAAATTGTTTAGTTGAACCAACAACTTCAATGGGCAAAAAATGGGACACAACTTTGTTTTAAATAGTCAAAGAGTTGGGCTGAAAATAATAATAATAATTATTGATCATAGAAACAAATGAAACCAGTTAAACACTTGATTATATGTATTTGTGTTTGTGATTGTGACCCATGATAATTTTTTCTCAGTATAAATAAATGTTTTGGGTTTTAAGAACTCCAAAAGAGCAACGACAAACTTGGTATTCTTCCACCTTCCACTCCTGGTGTTAATTGCTCTGTGTGTGCGTGTGTGTTTTTGGCGGGGGGATGGGTGTGTGTGTGTTTTCGGCTGTTCAGCAGTTCTAAACACAAGCACAGTTTTTGTCCTTAACTAAAATACTTCAATACGTTAATAATGAATTTATTTTGTTGAATAAGGTAATAAGCGATATTTAAACCAAACCAGTAAGTTAAGTAAGTGTTCCATACATTAAAGTACTGTGTATAACCAAGTGCCCTAGCAAACACAGTTACAGTACAGTTTACAGTACAAACAGAGTGTGTGCGCTGGGGGGATTGGAAGGTGAGTGAGAATACTCATTTACAAGACAAAAGACGGTCAGAGGCAGCGCCGTTCTAGACCAGACAACACAGGGTGGGGGGAGGGGCACATCATGTTCAAGCACTGTTTTTACCTGGCCTTACTGTATAGTAACAGTATTGTATTTGCTGAATTGTGTTGAGGCACGCAAACCCCCAGACCACAATAAGGTGGCAATCCCTCAGGGGGAAACTAAAATATATATATATATATATATATATATATATATATATATATATATATATATATATATATTTATATAATAAAATATCCTTAATCCAGATTTTATCAATGACATAACATTTATCTAAGCTGGATGGTCTAATTCTCAAAACCGTTTAACCTAAAGAAAAACATAACACACTATAACTAGAATATTTACAAAACTGAAAGGTTGTCTTATGAATAATAAAAAACAGAAACTAAATTAAAACAGATGGGCTGTTGAACAGATCATAATATGTTTTATGTTTTCTGATTATAAATGATATATGGGTTGATTTTAGAAAGGCTAAATCAAATAGCTAGTTTTGGTAATGTCAGTCCAGTAACTATACTATGTAAAAGTAATTATAATATGAATTAATTAAGGGCAGGACCTAACCTAATGTTAATAATTTACACCATGATAACATTAGTATTCATGTTTTTGTATTTTTGTATTAACATTTTAAATGTTCAAATGAACGTTTCAGAGTATATAATTTGTCGTGTCATCTGTGATTGAGACCCATGAGTTAAATTTAAATATTTTTTATAGGTAGTAAGCCAGGTTTTAGTAACCTGCTTTAGTAATGGGCTCTAAAAGACAATGGAACATTACAGAACGTGCGAGTTGACGCCCATGCACAGATTAAAATGTTCATTTGAATTAAAATGACACACGCATGTCTGTGTGTGTGTATATATATATATATATATATATATATATATATATATATATATATATATATATATATATATATATATATGTAATATATATATATATATATATATATATATATATATATATATATATATATATAGCTGCTGGGTAAATATAGGACTAACTAAATGCTGGGTTAATTTAACCCAGCAAGATGGGTTAAATATTCAATCCAAATGCTAGGTCATATTTAACTATAATGCTGGGTTAATTCTACCACATAAATGGTTCAAATGTTCTACCCATATGTTTGGGGTTTGTTGGTTCATTTTAACTGGAATGTTGGGTTAATTCTACCTCACAAATAGATTATTATTATTTTCATGTTTTACAGTGAATCTGTAAAAAAAACACCCATGTCTATTAAACAGTTAAATTATTTTGATATACTTGCCTATTACAAAAAAACATACATATATGCAATAAACACCATCCTATTACATGTTCTTAGAAAAAAAATATTTATTTTTCAAAAGCACAAGAACAGATAATCAACAGCGACATCATTACTATACTATCATTGATAAGGGCGGGATGGAGTAATTGCACAAATAGACTGAGGCAGCTTCTACAGAGCAGGATCTCTCTGTGACTTCAGATATCTTTTCTGAAGAACAAAACTATCCAGCTATTTTTTTTTTGGTTTGGTTAGATTAGTTCTGAACTCGCTTCCGTGAAACTATCGCTAAAACAATGTACTGAGCCCTCCTGAGGATATAAAGCTTTATTATTGTGTTTGAATAAATATTCAGATCTACCACAGCAGGTAATAAACTATGGTGTGTCATAACCGAAGCAAACACCACGATTATGCCTCGTTTCGTTCGACGGGAACGTGGTTCACTTGGCCGCGGTGTATTTTAAACCTGTGGAATGTTTCACTGTTTATGCTCACATAAGAGGAACAAAAGCTCAATGAGGACTAAACCAATGATTTCGGTAACTCCACTGAGTGTAACATCTGCATAGTGACACTGAACATCTTCACTTTTCCGTTTACCTCTGAAAAAAAAGCTGTATTTTGTTTGTTTATATTTAGAGTTTTTATAACAGTAGAACAAGTACCCGCGCGGACGCACACACATAGACACGCACACACACAGACACACACACATAGACACACACACACACACACAGACACACACACTCCCCTGAGCCCTCGGGAAACATCCAATCACCGTCGGTATACAAATGAGTCAAGACGTAGCCTAACGTGGTGTCGTGTCGGATTTCAGTGGTCACGGAGTGGGAAGACTTTGAAGAAGCTGCAGTGACAGTGAACAGCTGAACAACTTCACTTTTCCGTTTACCTCTGAGGAAAAAAAGCTGTATTTTGTTTGTTTATATCTAGAATTTTTATAGTAGTAAGAGAGAGTTATAGTTTGGTCTGTACTGTAGTTTGCACCCTTGTAGAGAATAAATAAATGAATAACACCTTCATATCCCCTCTCAAGAGTGTCATAGTCCATTGTTAGTTTTAATGATCTGGCTGAAACTAATTATCACTACATAAGTACCCTAACACCATTGATCATGAGTCTCAGCTGAACCTAATTCTATACTTGTAACAGAAAATGTAGATGCAGATTCCAAATGTGTATTTATATAATAGATAGATAGATAGATGTGTGTGTGTGTGTAGGCTCTACGCAGGGGCAAGAGAGGGCAGCGCAACCTTAAATGTCTGCACATGTTAATATATTCCTAAAATGTATATATTACAAGTTGATAAACTGATCTGCGGTAGCGGAAAAATCCGCTGAAATAGGACAGGCACACTAACCCGCACACACGCACATACACACGCGCGCGCGCACACACACACACACAGACACACCTCCCTTGAGCCCTGCGTCTGTCGGATTTCAGCGGTCACGGAAAGACTTTGAAGCAGTTTATATATGAATCTAAGCTTGAACTTATCAGCATTGTAAATATATAATACTTTTCAAATAAAATCGCTATTACTTTGACCCTGAAGTTTAGTTTAGCACACACAAAAAAAACAGAAAAGTCATTTCTGGTAAATCAACGGAATGTGTAGTTTATTTACAGTAATTCATTAAAAAATGAATATACATTGTACAGTACACGGTAAACACGGGAAAGATTACAAAATGAAAAAACAAACAGTGTCTACTTTATAAACAGCTTAGTATGTGCGTCGAGATGCTGAAATCCCTTGCATGTTTTTGCTTCCAAGTGGAGAGATATTTGACCGATAGCCTAGAACAAAAGATCTATAGGTGTGATCACAACCCCCTCCGACCGACCGTGCCATCAATCACTGACCACCTCAGAAGTTCCCTCCAATGTATGGCTGCAATACTTGTTTTGCAAGTATTTTTAACACCATTCAAAGGCTTCAAAGGGGCAGTTATCGGCTATGACACGTTGAAGGAGAACTTAATAGTTCTCAAAAATAGTGTAAATGTCTGCAACAATCACTAACCATTAAAATGTTTTTTTTTTGTAATTAAACACGAAAATATTAATTATATTTCCATATATATACATACACACACACACACACACACAAGGGCGTAGGTTTGCTACCTATGACTCCAACTAATAATAATAACACACTATAACTAGAATATTTACAAAACTGAAAGGTTTTCTTATGAATAATAAAAAAAACATTATAACTCAAAAAGATCATATTATGTTTATATATATATATTTTATAGTAACTGAACAGCTCTCTTCTCTCCAATCCACTCATACACCACAGTCTCCTATTTCTCTGTGCGCGCGCTGCAGCCTGTGAATGAATACACGCAGCGGAGGTTTTACATATTTAAAACGTAAAAAGGTGTCTCCATCATAAATAGCCCTGAATTAACTAATATATATATATATATATATATATATATATATATATATATATATATACACACACACACACACACATGTTTTGTGAGATTTTCCCTTACTTGGTTTTATCAATTTATATTACTCCCTATAATAATGTAAACATTGCTAATTTATGTTTTGGAAAGAAACTTAAGTAATTATTTCATCTATATCTTTCATAAATCACACAACTAAAATATAATTAAACAGTTTATTCACCAACATTACCAAATATTTGTGACATTCACAGTCTAGATCCAAGTTGTCTTTTTAATAAAAGTGCATTCAGCTAAAATTTGCATCCATAGAAAAAAACTGCACGGCACCAGGGCCTGAAATACTTGTTTTAAACAAAATTGTGTAAAATAATAAATAAATAAAATACAGCATTCATTTAGAAATAAAATGCAGCAGAAAATACTTTAAACAAACTGTAGAATAAACGTTAAAACGTAATAGCCCTCTGAAGCAGTGAAGTTGCAACTTTCAAATCAGCACTCTGGACTAGTGCACTTAAAAGTATGCCATTGAAACCTTAATGCATGAAAACATTTTAAGCTGAACATGTAAACACAACATGTAAACACTTGTAGTCAAGCCAAATCAAATGTTTTAAGATGATAACTTCATCTTTAAAGCTTGCACTTTTGGTGATAGCTTAATCCCATCAAGTTCTAGAAGAACTTTCTGAAAATAGCCTCTCCTTCAAGGATTATGGATACACCAACCGGTTCTTCCCCTTCAACAGCACGGACGACAAGGATTTTAAGAAGGTGTCACTTCGTCTGTCCCCCTGCATAAAATTTACAAGAAAATAAATCATTTATTTTGAGAAGCAAAAAAATCTGAATTGCTTCAACCTGTGCTGACTTCATTGAGAAAAAAATAATAATAAAAATAAATGATAATAAAAAAATGACCATCACTTCATATACTTGATATTGTTAAACTTGGGTTAAATTGCTTTATCTTGCATCAGTAAAACATGGCATGAGATGGCTTTACAGTGTCAGGAAATCCTATGATGAATGCTGAGTTTGTATTTAAAGGGTTAGTCCAAACATGAAAATTCGTTCAATAATTACTCATTTATATATACATTTGCATTTATATGCTTCTGTCCAATACAACAAACACTATATTCAAGGTATTAATAAATTGTATAATTAATAAGAAAACAATGCTTTACCAGGCAATCATCAAAGAGATCCTCTTCAGATTCACGTCTCATCTTTACACTTTGTTTCTGTGAAAATATTTACATTGTATCATTACATAATCTTTTATTCGTACAACTACATTCAGGCATTTCTTCATCTTTTGTAAGTTTGCCTTTATCCAAAGCAAATTACAAAAGAGGAAGGCGTCAAGCAGTGCTACTAACACAAAGTTTCTGACACCGTTAGAAAATACAAGATAGAACAGTGAGGGATTAAGGAAAAAGTGAGAAGCAAGAATCATGTGTGCAAAGATTAAGCATGTAGGGTCACAGGATGACTCGACTTATTTTTATTGTCTGCAATGCGATTTAGACAAATTAGAACTGCGGTAAAGCCAGCCGCGGTTCAGAAGAACACGGTCAAGCCAGCCGCGATTGATTTTAGTGTGCGCACATATTACAGTGGTTACGGTAGTTTCAGGACCGACACAGAGACAACGCGCTTTCAGAGCGCTTTTCATTTAGACGCCCAGGACTGAGAGATAATACAACATGCTCGTCAATTTTTACTTGCTTATTTATTTGCATTTCTGCTTTAATATCCGTGTTATTTATTGGTGACTTTGACGGTTGTCTGTTACAATATTTTTCTTAAATATTCACCATTCAAATAATTGTTTTATGTAGATAAGTTACAGCAGAATTCGTAGAAAACAGACAAAATAATGTATTTAGTCTTTCTAAATACCAGAATTGATTTTTATTTTGTTTTACTGTTCAAAAGTAGCAGTTATTCTTCAATGAATGTTTTCTATAATGAGGATTAACGTCTGCTTTGGAAGAGAGGTCAAATAAACAAATGTTCACAATGGGGAAAAAAAGTTAAATAAAATGCCTTTATTTCACTTCAGAGACCTATGAAAAAATAAATTCTAGTAAGTATAAAACGCCATGGTCAGTTTTTATCCCATATAATGTACACACATTATATGATAATAAAAAAAAAGTAGAAAAAAAACAATGATCAGTTCTTATTCAGGACGTCCCATACTATATACACACCACATATGAAACTATTTTACTGCAGCATTTTTGAGATATTGGACATTATTACACTTTAAAGGGGTATAAAGACCCCATTTCTAATAAGTAGAAAAAAACAATGATCAGTTCTTATTCAGGACGTCCCATACTATATACACACCACATATGAAACTATTTTACTGCAGCATTTTTCAGATATGGGGCATTCTCTCTGTGTTGTTCATGAAACTACCGTAATCGCTGTAATATGCGCGCGCACTAAAATCAATCGCGGCTGGCTTGACCGTGTTTTTCTGAACCGCGGCTGGCTTTACCGCAGTAAATTAGAGCTGCTGTCAATACTGTATGAACATATGTACAGGTTCTTTACTCGTAACTCATTAATAAAGTCCGGCTTCAGAAAAAAAACGTTTATTGCTAGTGCTCTTTTACCATTTAATGCTTTAACACACACGACTCAGTTTGTTCAGAAATGGCATCTAACTGGCGAGGCTTTGTCTGAACACGCCGTTTTCACTCGGGTTGGGGGAAAGAAACACACATCTCGGTGTATTAATCCGCGCGCTCGGTTCGTTATTATTTTATTTATTTATTTATTTACCACAGGACCCATGGGGGCTCCGTAGGTTCAGGTTTTTACACGAAAACGGTGTTTTGTGAATCTCCACACTATTAAAAACTGAAATTGCTAATTGTACGTCCTGAGATTAAGATGAACATTAATTGGGAGTCATGAAAGCGAGAATCACATCCAAAAAAGAAAGCTAAACTTACCTCGAACACGACAAACTCCAGCTGCAGCCACACCGTGTTGTAACCTCCGTGATGATCCACAACCGACTGATACACAGCGCCGGCACAGCGACTCCAAACACGCATGCGCAGTTTAATTTGCACACATTTTCGGCTTCAGTAGACACACAATACTTCAGACTGAAACACGACTGCCCCCTACAGGTAATGAAGGGCATGTTCACAGCCTCCCGCACGCAGCCGCGCAAAGCCGCGGCAAGTCACGGGATCCCTTTTCTCGAAACGCAGGTTTTTAATGGCGACATCTGTACATGTTGAGTCAACCTAAGATTTTGAACTGGGTACACGGGAGGGCCGTTCAACTAAACAGCAAAGTGAAATATTTTGTTTGCCCAGCAAATTTCTCTAAAATGAGTAAAAGTAAACTTTTTTCATGATGTCATTATGGGGTGTTGTGTGTAGAATTCTGAGGAAAAAATAAATTTAATCCATTTTAGAATAAGGCTGTGACATAACAAAATGTGGAAAAAGTGATGCACTGTGAATACTTTCCGGATGCACTGTATATGGTGGATGTGGCACTGACTCAACGCAGTTAAAAACGAAAGGCACATTACTTCTTTATCTAAATTTGGTATTGCCTGGTTAACTTATTTGTGCATTTTCTTTTTGTTTCCCTTGAGCTGTCTATAATAAAAGAAATTTACTTATGTTCAGGTGAGAATTTAATGGATTTGATCCAACACATGTACAATCAGGTTCACATTCGCTCAGGGGCATTAAAAAAAAACAGACATTCCAGTTACTAAGAAATTCTGTAAAATAAAATTTGCAAATGTTTCTATGATTCTTCTATTCAATCTAAGTAAAAGATTACCAATTGTATAACCATTCTGAGCCAGCAGAGGGAGCCAAAGTGAAGAATGTGAACATTTAATATGGAATGTCTGTGTAAAATAACCAACACCTCTTGACCAAGTGCTGTGGTATCATTTGTATTTATTTGATACATTACATATCATTATCACATTTTTTATCCTTTAAAATAAACCAGCCAGGATCTAGATTTTAATTTTTGTAAAAGTTTTTTATTTTTCCTTTGCATCAGTTAATTTAAATGGAATTAACCTTGACATTCAAATGACTGAACCTTTACATTATCAATATTTAAAGCTATTCGCACAATATTTTCCCCATGATAATCACACGTAAGTTTGTTTACATCACAAGATATTTTTCATGTTACATAGTTATAGCTAGTTTTTCCCGCTCTGCCAAGGAGTAGTGCTAGTCACACAAAGCGAGCTTGTACTCCAGGTCCAATGCTCATGGATGACTCGTATTCATAGATTAGATCATTTTTAGTTTTGCCAACTTTCGTGAACCTGGTGACCCACTGATAGTATTGGTAATTCATGTTGCTATCTTGATAGCTGGAATAGAAAGCCACCCATGAGTTAGCAAACTGCGTTTTCCAATCAGTGAAGGAGTTTTTGATGAATAGACGAGCACACGCATAGCCATCTTTGGTGTAAAGTTGAATGCTTGCATCGTAGCCAGTGATTTTGGTACGAATCATTCTGTTTGCTTCATCAAACTGGGGCCCTCTCCATAACACTGAGTAACAAAGCCCAATGAATCCATACTCAAAGGCGAAACTGTATATCACCAAACGTGGCTGAATTCCGTGATTAAGCGGCAGGTAGGTGCTATAGGATCCTGAGGATTCTCCACTGATTTCTGCAAACCTGTCAAGACTGTTATCTGTGTCGCTACTGAAAAGGACAACAGAAGCATTCAGCTTCACGATGTACTTTGGTAAGGAACTCCAAACAATTTTTGCATAGCCATCTTCTGTTGATTTCACTTCAATCTTTACTGTACTCTGGCCTTCACACAGAGTCTCAGGATCACTGGAGATTTGGATCGCCTCATCATCTGGGCAGAGCCAAGTTTTCTTATGGATGTTGTACCTGTTAGTTATGTTACTGTATATCCTGCCAGAAGCAGAAGCCACCTCACGCTTGGTTCTTCAAAAATAGTCTGAAGATGTTTGTCAGAGTAATTCAAGTGGTTCAGAAGTTGGTCTTTGGGGAGGGCTAGTCTAGGATCTTCTGTGTTTTGAGCCCCCATCACTGGTGATTCCAGCACTTTTATTAAATCAACAGAGTTTGGGACTGACCTCAAAGGTTTCACCAGGGTCATAGTCCACATTTTGCTTACCGGCCACTGCTTGTGTGATGTACACTTTGTCTGCTTGGTTTGGATTCCTCGTTTGTACTCTGAGGAGTATACGGTCCAGGTCTCTCTTGGTGTCCTCAAAGGCATTGTTGTAGTCTTGGGTGACATACGGAGGCAGCTTGGTGTGGACAGTCTCTAAGCTGAGACTACCCAAAGAGTAGTACTCTCCATCACCTGAGTCATCTAAGTAAGGACGGGTAGACGGCTATAATTTTCATAATAGCTGAAGTCGTAGTCCCCTCGTGCAGGATCAAAATCAAGAAGCAGAATTTCTTCAGATTGACCGATGGAGATGTGGTTGGCTAGCCAGTGCAGCAAGAGAAGACCATGACATGGGTACTCGTGGCCAAACTTTTTGGTTTTTAATTCCTCGAGTATGTGTAAGGTCTCAACTCCGGATACACTCACACAGACAACGATGAGTGTGAGGCAGCTCAGGAGCCTCGTCCATGCCATGATTAATGCTGCACCCAAATGAAAGAGCACATGTTAAATTTTAGACTGGAAATCTGTCAAATTATGGAGTGCTGTTGCTTTAAATGTTATTTACTATCAACATTTGCACTCGAACAGGTCTGTTATCTTTGAACTTGACCTAATTCCACATTCCAACCTACGAGTAAAGGGTGTTCAGTGGTTGCTTTGCATCAACGGACTAATAAGATATTTGGAAGTTCAGACTACATACTCAAATTAATGATGTGAAGAGTGATTATGGATGGTTAAAAAGTGTGTGAAGGTCCTGGATTGGAAGAAGGTGAGTTTAAACATCATTTGCTGTAAAAGATACAATGAAAGAAATGAAGCAGAAACCTTTTCTTTATATCTGAACACATTTAAAAAGAAATATGGAGATTGTAGTCCTTAATTTGCTAAACGGGCAGGGGATTTTAGTAGAGGTCGACAAATTTGTATGGTTAGACACTACATTGTTTTTGAGCTTCTTTCATCTTTTATTTAATTGTATTTTGCTCCATAAATTTGCCTGCTGCTCGTCTTCCAAAAAAGTGTTTGAGCTTGTTCTTCTATTTGTTACTGCGCTTTATAATAAATAACATGCTCAACCCGGACATAGAGATGTGACATTTTTGGGTCAATGCACTCTTGGCCATTAAATGTACTATATACACTTACTGAGCATTTTCTTTCAAAGCAGAAAAGAAGCAAAAATGTAAGAGGTATGGGGAAGTTACCTGTCTACTTAAACCTTTATGTCTATTTCAGTGAAAATAAAATGATTATAAATATTGTTTTTTATAATGTGGAAATTATATTGCATCAAAGCACACTTCACCTGGTCAAGATATAATCAGCAAAATCTAATTATTCAGTAACAAGAATTTATATGTTGGTTTTACCTGATGCCTCCAGAGTGGAAATTGTCAAGCTCTTCACCAACGCTGAAGTTACACCAGCTGGGCCATATTTTTTGTTTAAACCGCTCTGAAAAACGGTTTGGAAATGATTAACCATTTAACTCAGATTTCTCTGATTTAAACTGCCATCACCCCAAACATCCCCATCCATCCCCAAGGCTAGGCAAATTCTACTGATCTTGATTGAAAACATGAACTGGATTTTGGAATTGACTTGGGAACATTTGTCTTACTCTATTCCTATTTCCATGGGTGAGCTTCAGGAAATCTTAAGTTCTTTTATTACAGATGTCGCCCTTAAAACCCTGCGTGTTTTCCCGCGGTATGCCGCAATTTAGCGCGCGGCTTGCCGCGACTTGCCGGGACTTGCCGGAGGCAACATTCGGGAATTTAAAATAAATGTGTTGTGCTTCACTGAATATCCGCCAGATGGCGCATAGAAGGACTTTATCTAAAAGCCGGTGGTCCGGGAAAGTCAGTTTCCCTATGTTTCCCCGGTGGCGTGCAGATTCAAATCATGACGTCACTCGCTACCTAACGCTGAGAAGGCGAACGAGGATTTTAACAGTTTTTCTCTCGTTTTAAAGTGTTTTTATGAACTTTTTGAATTAAACAAATAACCTATGCATAATAATCGAGTGTCTTTTCGCTTTTTTTTTTGTATATTTGAAGATAATTCATACGTTTTAAGCCGCTGCAAAAGGCTGGTTTGCTGGGCGAGTACTGACATCACGACTACTTTTATTACACCTACATTTGTTTATTTGTATATGTATGTTATTAATATTAATTTTTTAGAGATTGTGTGTGTGCGTGCACGGAGAGTTTGTGTTGATAAGTGTATGTGGATAAGTTAATAAGTGTATCAGAAAGCATTAAAATGTTCATTTGAATTAAAATGACACACACACGTCTGTATATACAGTATATCAATTACATATATATCAATTTCATTAGTTCGTTCATTCTATTTGAAGCTTCGGATGTTTTTTTTTTTTTTTTGGTTTGGTTAGATTAGTTCTGAACTCGCTTCCGTGAAACTATCGCTAAAACAATGTACTGAGTCCTCCTGAGGATATAAAGCTTTATTATTGTGTTTGAATAAATATTCAGATCTACCACAGCAGGTAATAAACTATGGTGTGTCATAACCGAAGCAAACACCACGATTATGCCTCGTTTCGTTCGACGGGAACGTGGTTCACTTGGCCGCTGTGTATTATAAACCTGTGGAATGTTTCACTGTTTATGCTCACATAAGAGTAATAAAAGCGAGTGAAATGTGGAAATGATGTGTGGCAACTCAATGAGAACTAAAGCAAAGATTTCGGTAACTCCACTGAGTGTAACATCTGCATAGTGACACTGAACATCTTCACTTTTCCGTTTACCTCTGAAAAAAAAGCTGTATTTTATTTGTTTATATTTAGAGTTTTTATAACAGTACCCGCGCGCACGCACACACATAGACACACACACACACACACACACACACACACACACACACACACACACACACACACACACACAGACACACACACTCCCCTGAGCCCTCGGGAAACATCCAATCACCGTCGGTATACAAATGAGTCAAGACGTAGCCTAACGTGGTGTCGTGTTGGATTTCAGTGGTCACGGAGTGGGAAGACTTTGAAGAAGCTGCAGTGACAGTAAACAGCTGAACAACTTCACTTTTCCGTTTACCTCTGAGGAAAAAAAGCTGTATTTTGTTTGTTTATATTTAGAATTTTTATAGTAGTATAAGAGAAAGTTATAGTTTGGTCTGTACTGTAGTTCGCACCCTTGTAGAGAATAAATAAATGAATAACACCTTCATATCCCCTCTCAAGAGTGTCATAGTCCATTGTTAGTTTTAATGATCTGGCTGAAACTAATTATCACTACATAAGTACCCTAACACCATTGATCATGAGTCTCAGCTGAACCTAATTCTATACTTGTAACAGAAAATGTAGATGCAGATTCCAAATGTGTATTTATATAATAGATAGATAGATAGATAGATAGATAGATAGATAGATAGATAGATGTGTGTGTGTGTGTGTGTGTGTGTGTGTGTGTGTGTGTGTAGGCTCTACGCAGGGGCAAGAGAGGGCAGCGCACCCTTAAATGTCTGCACATGTTAATATATTCCTAAAATGTATATATTACAAGTTGATGAACTGATCTACGGTAGCGGAAAAATCCGCTGAAAATAGGACAGGCTACAGCGCACACGCACACACACACGTACACACGCGCGCGCACACACACACACACACACACACACCTCCCTTGAGCCCTGCGTCTGTCGGATTTCAGCGGTCACGGAAAGACTTTGAAGCAGTTTATATATGAATCTAAGCTTGAACTTATCAGCATTGTAAATATATAATACTTTTCAAATAAAATCGCTATTACTTTGACCCTGAAGTTTAGTTTAGCACACACAAAAAACAGAAAAGTCATTTCTGGTAAATCAACGGAATGTGTAGTTTATTTACAGTAAATCATTAAAAAATTAATATACATTGTACAGTACACGGTAAACACGGGAAAGATTACAAAATGAAAAAACAAACAGTGTCTACTTTATAAACAGCTTAGTATGTGCGTCGAGATGCTGAAATCCCTTGCATGTTTTTGCTTCCAAGTGGAGAGATATTTGACCGATAGCCTAGAACAAAAGATCTATAGGTGTGATCACAACCCCCTCCGACCGACCGTGCCATCAATCACTGACCACCTCAGAAGTTCCCTCCAATGTATGGCTGCAATACTTGTTTTGCAAGTATTTTTAACACCATTCAAAGGCTTCAAAGGGGCAGTTATCGGCTATGACACGTTGAAGGAGAACTTAATAGTTCTCAAAAATAGTGTAAATGTCTGCAACAATCACTAACCATTAAAATGTTTTTTTTTTGTAATTAAACACGAAAATATTAATTATATTTCCATATATACACACACATACACACACACACACACACACACACACACAAGGGCGTAGGTTTGCTACCTATGACTCCAACTAATACCCCATCCCCCAATCCCCTTTTCCACCCACCAACCCCCAACCCCCTGCCCCATCCACCTACCAACCTCCCACCCCAACTATGTCCACTGAATACATGTTTTTCTTAATATGGTGCGAAATCACTTTACATTAATACTAGCAATGCTTCGATTTATATTAATCCACTCGAAATGCAATTCATTAAGTTAAATTAAGGAATAGTGTAAAGTTAAAGGAATGTTTCATAACTGACAAAAAGATAGTCTTTAATAAAATAAAAACTATTCTTTATTGAGCCCTAGTGCAAATGAAACATCTCAATCATCTGTATATATATAAAAGTAGATTACATCTAAACATGAACTACTAGGTAGAGTACCACACAACAGCTCAATGCCTATTGCTCCTATATGAAGGAGACAAAAACATGCCTTCGCCTCTCGTTAACAAAAATAAACTGCTGGCATATTTGTTTGACATCAATATTGTCCAGGCTGTTCTTTTTTTCTTCTGATAAACACTAAAGATGATATTTTGTAGAATGCTGAAAACCTGTAATCATTGATTTACATAGTATATGTTTTTCCTGCTACGGAAGTCAATGTTTTCAGCTTTTTTCCCCAATATCTTATTTTGTATTCAACAAAATAAAGAAAATCATTAAAGTTTGGAACCACTTAAGGAGTAAATAGTGAGTAAAGTTTTTTTGGGGGTGAACAATGGCTTTGACCCTAACTCTTCCCCTCTGACTGCACTAGGTCCGGACAGCATTGCCACCTGATGAAATAGCGTGACAAAAAAGTGAAATGTCAGTTCAAAACTTTTGCCAAAAACACTAATGAATCACTTACATCCTCAGCCTATCACTCCTCATAATGCTAAATATTAGTATAATCAACATGTATAATACACGCACACATATTATATGTTATATACTGTATAATCAACATTCAGATTGACCTCCTGTGACCTCGCCTCTTCACCTGAACTACAACATGGCTGATCTGCTTCTGTCCCCTAATTGAAAAACATTGAGGGATTCCTTATGAGCATGGACAGAGAATGCCTCAGCCTATTATTGGTAACAATGTTAAATCTCAGGACAACTACAGTGGCTTGCAAAAGTATTCGCCCCCCGTGAACTTTTCCACATTTTGTCACATTACAGCCACAAACATGAATCAATTTTATTGGAATTCCACGTGAAAGACCAATACAAAGTGGTGTACACGCGAGAAGTGGAACGAAAATCATACATGATTTCAAACATTTTTTTTTTTACAAATAAATAACTGAAAAGTGGGGTGTGTGTAATTATTCAGCCCCCTTTGGTCTGAGTGCAGTCAGTTGGCCATAGACATTGCCTGATGAGTGCTAATGACTAGAGAGCACCTGTGTGTAATCTACACTCTCTCCATCGCTGTCTGATATACAGCACAGGTGTTTAGGTTCTGTTACCTGACAAAACAGGATAAACACATGCCATTTAAACAGCAATCATTTTATTTCACTTTTTCTGAGTCTTAGTGTGCAAACCTCGAATCAAATCATTAATGTTCGCCAAGTAAGTGAATGCATTTTAAAAACTATTTTTCTGAAGTGGATTGTCTATTGGTGTCAACAAAATTCTAGCCATATGGCAATATTAGTATATTAGTTTATCAATTTCTTTCACAATACTGATTTCTGACAAACAGTCACTAGATTAGGAGACTGATAGGGATCATATTTATACTTTTACATTTAGCTGTTTAATCTGCTGTTAGTTTTACTATTCACATTCTATAGTATTCACAGACTATATCCTGGCCTGCTGTACTGAATGTGAGTCCACTGCATTTGGCGCTGCTTGTGTCTGAACGCAGCCAATCGTCGATCACATGATGGCAGGGAAAGGCACAGCCAATCAAAATGTTCATATGTGTTTTGGGGGCGGGAGGACTCAAGGAGAGAACGTGATTTATCCCTTTCTGCGTGTCTAGGTTAATGTTGACAGAACGATTTAAAAAAAAGTGGATTAAATTATTGGTGGGGACATTTCAATGGTCGGAGGATATTGGTGGGGACACATCCCCTCCGTCCACCCTAAATCTACGCCCCTGTATATATATAATTTAAAACTATTTATTCATTTGTCTTTTATTTACTTACTTACTAGCGAATGCTTTTTTAGGGCTCTAAAAACTACGGCAGTATGAATGACAATGGAATAGGACGTGTGAGTTGCACCGGTCTCACACACACACACACACACACACACACACACACACACACACACACACAATAAATATATATATACATATATATATATATATATATATATATATATATATATATATATATATATATATATATAATTAAATTCTTAAAACATCGTGTTCACCCATGCACTGAAAAAAAGAACTTGTAAGATTTACAGTACTTGATAAAATCCTCATAACAATTTGGACACAGATTTTAAGTAAATTTTATTGCTCCAATATTAAGGCTGAATCCCAACCCTTCCCCCTACCCTTCCATTTGACGCGTTCACGTGCAGGGGTAGTGGTGTCTCATTTCTCTTTTGGTTGGAGGGGTAGGGGGAAGGGGAAGGGCCAGATAGCCCTCCAAACGAAGATTTTTCAGGACCTCACTTCAAACGAAGGGCTAAGCGAAGTTTTCAACATGGCTGCTCACTCGAGCAAACAGACCCATAAATGTTAAGTCATTTTTGCCATTAATAAAGATTTTTATGACAAGTTTTCATTATATGTATATTACCTTTAGTCTTGTGTTTGTGTTTATGGTGATGTTCTGTAAAGAAACGTTTGCAAAAAAAATCGCTAAAGTTTGCTAGCGGATAGCACATATTGCACAATATTACAAATATATATTTTTATGTCACATACACTTTACTGCATGCTACAAACAAATATGAAAGTTCAGTAGCACGGCATTTTGCCGAGCATTTGATAACGCATTGTTTGTTTTGCTTACGGCCATACACTATTGTTTTGCTTACACTATTCTTACTTATTGCAACGTGACCACAGTTTTGTAATTTATATTCTGTATATAGACGGCTGAGGAAACCCGAAGACTCATCCGTGTTCGTGGTGAAAATGAGCAACTTTTTTAAAAATCGAAATACGGCGCAAAAAACCTTTGGGAGTGAGTAATCTCTCTTATTGGAATGTGTGATAAACATCGGCGCATGTCCTCTGACGTAACATTAGGAACCAGCAACAACGTATGATGACGTATAACAGTGTTGTCCCATTTCTTAGGGGAAATATTTATACCCTTCCCCTTTCCACTTCGTTTCAAGGGACAAGGGGAAGAAAATAGAATTGTGATTCAGCCTAAGTAAAACTCACCCGTAATTGTCAGGTAAAATTTACTTAATTAAATTAACAATAAAAGAAATCAAGTAAAAGTTACATAATTATATTTATTGCACAAATTAGATTTATTTAAAATAATCAAGTAAAGTTGCAGGAACCTTAATTTTATGAAATTACTATCATTTTGTTTTGTGAGATTTTCCCTTAACTTGGTTTTATCAATTTATATTACTCCCTATAATAATGTAAACATTGCTAATTTATGTTTTGGAAAGAAACTTAAGTAATTATTTCATCTATATCTTTCATAAATCACACAACTAAAATATAATTAAACAGTTTATTCACCAACATTACCAAATATTTGTGACATTCACAGTCTACTGTAGATCCAAGTTGTCTTTTTAATAAAAGTGCATTCAGCTAAATTTTGCATCCATAGAAAAAAACTGCACGGCACCAGGGCCTGAAATACTTGTTTTAAACAAAATTGTGTAAAATAATAAATAAATAAAATACAGCATTCATTTAGAAATAAAATACAGCAGAAAATACATTAAACAAACTGTAGAATAAACGTTAAAACGTAATAGCCCTCGGAAGCAGTGAAGTTGCAACATTCAAATCAGCACTCTGGACTAGTGCACTTAAAAGTATGCCATTGAAACCATAACGCATTAAAACATTAAGCTGAACATGTAAACACAACATGTAAAGACTTGTAGTCAAGCCAAATCAAATGTTTTAAGATAACTTCATCTTTAAAGCTTGCACTTTTGGTGATAGCTTAATCCCATCAAGTTCTAGAAGAACTTTCTGAAAATAGCTCAAATGTGTAGCGCAGTGCTCGGAGCTATTGCCACATTCTTGCAAAATTTCCTCTCCTTCAAGGATTATGGATACACCAACTGGTCCTTCCCCTTCAACAGCACAGACGACAAGGATTTTAAGAAGGTGCATACTGGCATCACTTCGTCTGTCCCCCTGCATAAAATGTACAAGAAAATAAATAATTTATTTTGAGAAACAAAAAAAAAATCGGAATTGCTTCAACCTGTGCTGACTTCATTTCACAGAGAAAAAAAAAAATACAAATAATTGATAATAAAAAATGACCATCACTTCATATACTTCAGATTGTTAAACTTGGGTTAAATTGCTTTAGCAATAATCTTGCATCACTAAAACATTGTAAAACATGGCATGAGATGGCTACACTCCATAGATTACTCTGCACCTTTACAGTGTCTATGATGCTATGATGAATGCTGAGTTTGTATTTAAAGGGTTAGTCCAAACATGAAAATTCGTTCAATACAGTAATTACTCAGATTTATATATTCATTTGCATTTATATGCTTCTGTCCAATACAACAAACACTATATTCAAGGTATTAATAAATTGTATAATTAATAAGAAAGCAATGCTTTACCAGGCAATCATCAAAGAGATCCTCTTCAGATTCACGTCTCATCTTTACGCTTTGTTTCTGTGAAAATATTTACATTGTATCATTACATAATCTTTTATTCGTACAACTACATTTAGGCATTTCTTCATCTTTTGACTCGACACAGGATGACTCGACTTATTTTTATTGTCTGCAATGCGATTTAGACAAATTAGAACTGCGGTCAAGCCAGCCGCGATTGATTTTAGTGTGCGCACATATTACAGTGATTACGGTAGTTTCAGGACCGACACAGAGACAACGCGCTTTCAGAGCGCTTTTCATTTAGACGCCCAGGACTGAGAGATAATACAACATGCTCGTCAATTTTTACTTGCTTATTTATTTGCATTTCTGCTTTAATATCCGTGTTATTTATTGGTGACTTTGACGGTTGTCTGTTACAATATTTTTCTTAAATATTCACCATTCAAATAATTGTTTTATGTAGATAAGTTACAGCAGAATTCGTAGAAAACAGACAAAATAATGTATTTAGTCTTTCTAAATACCAGAATTGATTTTTATTTTGTTTTACTGTTCAAAAGTAGCAGTTATTCTTCAATGAATGTTTTCTATAATGAGGATTAACGTCTGCTTTGGAAGAGAGGTCAAATAAACAAATGTTCACAATGGGGAAAAAAAGTTAAATAAAATGCCTTTATTTCACTTCAGAGACCTATGAAAAAATAAATTCTAGTAAGTATAAAACGCCATGGTCAGTTTTTATCCCATATAATGTACACACATTATATGATAAAAAAAAAAAAAGTAGAAAAAAACAATGATCAGTTCTTATTCAGGATGTCCCATACTATATACACACCAAATATGAAACAATTTTACTGCAGCATTTTTCAGATATTGGACATTATTACACTTTAAAGGGGTATAAAGACCCCATTTCTAATAAGTAGAAAAAAACAATGATCAGTTCTTATTCAGGACGTCCCATACTATATACACACCACATATGAAACTATTTTACTGCAGGATTTTTCAGATATGGGGCATTCTCTCTGTGTTGTTCATGAAACTACCGTAATCACTGTAATATGCGCGCGCACTGAAATCAATCGCGGCTGGCTTGACCGTGTTTTTCTGAACCGCGGCTGGCTTTACCGCAGTAAATTAGAGCTGCTGTCAATACTGTATGAACATATGTACAGGTTCTTTACTCGTAACTCATTAATAAAGTTCGGCTTCAGAAAAAAAAACGTTTATTCCTAGTGCTCTTTTACCATTTAATGCTTTAACACACACGACTCAGTTTGTTCAGAAATGGCATCTAACTGGCGAGCCTTTGTCTGAACACGCCGTTTTCACTCGGGGTGGGGGTAAGAAACACACATCTCGGTGTATTAATCCGCGCGCTCGGTTCGTTATTATTTTATTTATTTATTTATTTACCACAGGACCCATGGGGGCTCCGTAGGTTCAGGTTTTTACACGAAAACGGTGTTTTGTGAATCTCCACACTATTAAAAACTGAAATTGCTAATTGTACGTCCTGAGATTAAGATGAACATTAATTGGGAGTCATGAAAGCGAGAATCACATCCAAAAAAGAAAGCTAAACTTACCTCGAACACGACAAACTCCAGCTCCAGCCACGCCGTGTTGTACTGTACCTCCGTGATGATCCACAACCGACTGATCCACAGCGCGGGCACAGCGTCTCCAAACACGCATGCGCAGTTTAATTTGCACACATTTTCGGCTTCAGTAGACACACAATACTTCAGACTGAAACACGACTGCCCCCTACAGGTAATGAAGGGCATGTTCACAGCTTCCCGCACGCAGCCACGCAAAGCCGCGGCAAGTCACGGGATCCCTTTTCTCGAAACGCGGGTTTTTAATGGCGACATCTGTAAGTGTTAGAGTTTTAAATAAGGCATTATTCAAAATCATATCACCATTGAAACAAGTTCAGTAAGTAAGTGCATGACTTTCTATTGTGGCGAACAGAATCATTATACACACAATCATATACAAACCGGATTCCAAAAAGGTTGGGAAACTAAACAAATTGTGAATAAAAACTGAATGCAATGATGTGGAGATGGCAAATGTCAATATTTTATTCAGAATAGAACATCGATGACAGATCAAATGTTTAATCCGAGAAAATGTATCATTTTAAAGGAAAAATATGTTGATTCCAAATTTCACGGTGTCAATAAATCCCCCAAAAGTTGGGACAAGCAGCAGTAAGAGGCTGGAAAAAGTCAATTTGAGCATAACGAAGAGCTGGAAGACCAATTAACAGTAATTAGGTTAATTAGCAACATGATTGGGTATAAAAAGAGCTTCTCAGAGTGTCAGTGTCTCTCAGAAGCCAAGATGGGTAGAGGATCACCAATTCCCACAATGTTGCGCAGAAAGATAGTGGAGCAATATCAGAAAGGTGTTACCCAGCGAAAAATTGCAAAGACTTTGCAGTTATCATCATCAACTGTGCATAATATCATCCGAAGATTCAGAGAATCTGGAACAATCTCTGTGCGTAAGGGTCAAGGGCGTAAAACCATAGTGGATGCCCATGATCTCCGGGCCCTTAAACGACACTGCACCACAAACAGGAATGCTACTGTAAAGGAAATCACAGAATGGGCTCAGGAATACTTCCAGAAACCATTGTCAGTGAACACAATCCACCGTGCCATCCGCCGTTGCCAGCTGAAACGCTACAGTGCAAAGAAGAAGCCATTTCTAAGCAAGATCCACAACCACAGGCGTTTTCATTGGGCCAGGGATCATTTAAAATGAAGTGTGGCAAAATGGAAGACTGTTCTGTGGTCAGACGAGTCACGATTCGAAGTTCTTGTTGGAAATGTGGGACGCCATGTCATCCGGACCAAAGAGGACAAGGACAACCCAAGTTGTTATCAACGCTCAGTTCAGAAGCCTGCATCTCTGATGGTATGGGGTTGCATGAGTGCATGTGGCATGGGCAGCTTGCATGTCTGGAAAGACACCATCAATGTAGAAAAATATATTCAGGTTCTAGAACAACATATGCTCCCATCCAGATGTCATCTCTTTCAGGGAAGACCCTGCATTTTTCAACAAGATAATGCCAGACCACATTCTGCATCAATCACAACATCATGGCTGCGTAGGAGAAGGATCCGGTACTGAAATGGCCAGTCTGCAGTCCAGATCTTTCACCTATAGAGAACATTTGGCGCATCATAAAGAGGAAGGTGCGACAAAGAATGGGAGAAGAATGGGAGAGCATTCCTATTTCTAAACTTGAGAAACTGGTCTCCTCGGTCCCCAGACGTCTGTTGAGTGTTGTAAGAAGACGGGGAGATGCCACACAGTGGTGAAAATGGCCTTGTCCCAACTGTTTTGGGATTTGTTGACACCATGACAATTTGATTCACCATATTTTTCCATTAAAATGATACATTTTCTCAGTTTAAACTTTTGTTCCGTGATTTATGTTCTATTCTGAATAAAATATTGACATTTGCCATCTCCACATCATTGCATTCAGTTTTTATTCACAATTTGTTTAGTGTCCCAACTTTTTTGGAATCCGGTTTGTATAAATATACATAAGAGTGGGAGAAAGAGAGAGAGAGAGAGAGAGAATTAAGGGTATATAATTAAAGAGAGAAATGTTCAGTAATCCAGCCCTTTAAAACTAATGGAGTCTCAAGAAGAACTGTCAGTTTCTCCTAAATGTGGGCAAAAAAAATTTTTTTACATTATAATCTTCATGAAAATTTATTTAAATCGTTTGGCTTCACAAACAGATCTGGTATATTTCTATTGCTGGATTGTTGATCAACCTAAAGCACATAAAAATCCAAGAATTAAAAAATAATGACATTGAGCCTGTGCTTCAGATCTGCAGATTCTACTGTCACACACTGAAAACCTAAAAATAAACAAATAAGTAAATAAACAACAACTTGTTTTGCAGCAAGTCAAATTTACACAATTTGCGCAATTTCATGCAAACTGATTGATCTGGTGTATTTACGTTTAAAAAAGAAAGAAAGAAAGAAAGAAAGAAAGAAAAAATAAGACAACAGGCTTCAGTGAGTCAAATGTACACAAGAAGGATTCAGAGACTTATACTAAATTAAAGGATTTCTAAGAGTATAAACATGTACAGTATCAGAAGGATGGTTTGTAAATGTTTGAACAAATTCAGCTTACTATCTCCAAAACTCAGAGGTTTCACAATCCACAAATAACACCTTCTTTTCATGCTGTATATGAGTTATTTATGTGAGATTATATATTCAAATAAACATGATGAACCTTAATAACAAAATATACATTTAATCTAATTATATTGTTTCAAATCAGAATAATGTTTAATCTAAATTAAACAAAAAAATTTATATAAATGTAAAATAAAAGAAGATAATTAAAAACTGCTAGAAGAAAAAGCTGAGGTAAAATCTGACCAACAGAAGCAGCCTCAGATCAAACACTGCCCCCACAGGCTTGTAGGTTAGTCACTGTGCATGATGGGTACACCACTTCATCTGCCTCTATTCTTACCCTGATGCACCTATGACTCTGGAACAGGGTAAATACCCAGATAGCAGAACAACATTGAATCAGCGTTGAATCAACATTAAAGCATCAACCAACTTGTCATTGAATCAATGTTGAAATTTCAATGTTAAATGTTGATTTTTCATCAGGTTTGCACCTTGAAATAATGTTATTTCAATGATGAAAAATAGATCAAGATGGGCATAAAATCAATGTTTGTTCAACTTAAATTCAATCACTTATTTTACATTGAATCAACATTGAAGCAATTATAGTTTAGTCTTGCTTTATGAACAGCAAGATTCTATGACAGTAAATCATGTCAGTTTTGATTTATTTCTTTAAATCAGAGACCATGTAGGGCTGAAAAGCTTTTTTTTTTTTTTAAACAAAAAGTCAGTAACTCAACATCCTTCAGTTTACATGTAAACATATTTATTTATTTATTTATGCTCCATACCCATTTAAACAGGAAGTAACATCACAATTACAATAAAACAACTATATAATAAAACACACTACATCTTACATACAAAATATTATAAACTGGATGACAAAATGACTTTTTAGAAGAGAACCATTAGAAGAGATTGTTAATTCTGAATTCATAAAACAGAATCTAACTGCCAAGAGAAGAGACTGGAAAACCATAATATAAAAATGGCAGCCTGCCTCAGCAAAATTCAGTCAAATGCAAATAGAAACAACCAAGTCAGAAACACAACAGATGACTGAAACATTATTCGTAAGTTGAAATGTATTTACTCAGCAAAACAGATAATAAGACATGAGTCTGAACTTGTGGTTTTCCACCACGAGCAATTACCCCCAGCCGTTCTGGGGCATAAAGAAGCCATTTCTGAACTGATGAAGCAAAGAAACACTGTAGGCTCCTTTTCTTCAGCTTTCAGCTGTTGTTGTAGTGCATCTAAAGAATGAAAAACAAACAAAAGGTTAGAACTATACAATGCTCTAAAAACTTGGAGTGGTAGTTGTTTATGAATGACAGAAGGTGGGTCCTAAATTTTTGGAAATGTGACTTTTACAAATGTACAGATATGCAACATATGTTTTGAAATGTCCTACAATCTTCCATAGATACAATGCACACATTAGATTTTTTTAATATACCAGGTCCTTCTCAAAAAATTTGCATATTGTGATAAAGTTCATTATTTTCTGTAATGTACTGATAAACATTAGACTTTCATATATTTTAGATTCATTACACACAACTGAAGTAGTTCAAGCCTTTTATTGTTTTAATATTGATGCAGTTCATGAAAACCCAAAATCCCCATCTTAAAAAATTTTGCATATTTCATAAAAGAATAAAAGAAAAGTGTTTTTAATACAAAAAAAAGTCAACCTTCAAATAATTATGTTCAGTTCTGCACTCAATACTTGGTTGGGAATCCTTTTGCAGATTCTTGTGTCTTGCGTATCTCAACTTTCTCTTCACAATATCCCACAGATTCTCTATGGGGTTCAGGTCAGGAGAGTTGGCAGGCCAATTGAGCACAGTAATACCATGGTCAGTAAACCATTTACCAATGGTTTTGGCACTGTGAGCAGGTGCCAGGTCGTGCTGAAAAATGAAATCTTCATCTCCATAAAGCTTTTCAGCAGATGGAAGCATGAAGTGCTCCAAAATCTCCTGATAGCTAGCTGCATTGACCCTGCCCTTGATAAAACACAGTGGACCAACACCAGCAGCTGACATGGCACCCCAGACCATCACTGACTGTGGGTACTTGACACTGGACTTCAGGCATTTTGGCATTTCCCTCTCCTCAGTCTTCCTCCAGACTCTGGCACCTTGATTTCCGAATGACATGCAAAATTTGCAACCTGTAGCCCATTGCCTGCACACGCCTGTACACGGTGGCTCTGGATGTTTCTACTCCAGACTCAGTCCACTGCTTCCGCAGGTCCCCTAAGGTCTGGAATCGGTCCTTCTCCACAATCTTCCTCAGGGCCCGGTCACCTCTTCTCGTTGTGCAGCGTTTTCTGCCACACTTTTTCCTTCCCACAGACTTCCCACTGAGGTGCCTTGATACAGCACTCTGGGAACATCCTATTCGTTCAGAAATGTCTTTCTGTGTCTTACCCTCTTGCATGAGGGTGTCAATGATGGCCTTCTGGACAGCAGTCAAGTCGGCAGTCTTACCCATGATTGCAGTTTTGAGTAATGAACCAGGCTGGGAGTTTTTAAAAGCCTCAGGAATCTTTTGCAGGTGTTTAGAGTTAATTAGTTCATTCAGATGATTAGGTTAATAGCTCGTTTAGAGAACCTTTTCATGATATGCTAATTTTTTGAGATAGGGATTTTGGGTTTTCATGAACTGTATGCCACAATCATCAATATTAAAACAATAAAAGGCTTGAACTACTTCAGTTGTGTGTAATGAATCTAAAATATATGAAAGTCTAATGTTTATCAGTACATCACAGAAAATAATGAACTTCATCACAATATGCTAATTTTTTGAGAAGGACCTGTAGGTGTTATTTTACAATCTGCAAATGTTGTCCTACAATGTACATATTCAATGCTATGAAAACAAATATACTTAATGTAACAATGTAGTCTGTTATGTGCAAAAAAAAAAACCTGTAGGACCAAAAAAAAAAAAAAAAAAAAAAAAAATTATATATATATATATATATATATATATATATATATATATATATATATATATATATATATATATAAATAAATAAATAAATAAATTATAAATAAATAAATAATCCATGGCGACGGTTTTGCAATTTGTCCCCCGCACTCACAAATACTTAAACTGTTCCCTCAGTTTAACAAATCGTGGCCACGGATTAACAAACTGTATGCACAAATTTCCAATCCGTACGCTCAGATACTGTACTGTTTGCATATTTATTCTTAACATGAAGACTTATTTTGGTGATTTTATTATAAGCTTTTTACCCAGAGTTAGATGCATGCTGCACTGTTAATGTTATTATTAAATAACGCCTATTATTACATTGCATTTAGTTTGAGAGCAAAGTAATGACAACATAAACTGTACATTATTTGTTTTGTATTGCTTTTTACCTTCTCCTCAAACTCACAGTGCATGATTTTCAAAGTCATCGGTTCACCATTGTTTTCACACTGTACTATCTGTGGTAGCATTTAGTTGCTGCTGTGTTCACACTGCACAATGAATTGGCGACAGGAGATTACACACTGCATGACTTTACAATAGGAAGAATCGCCAACAACTCTGTCTGGTGTGCAAGCTACAGCCAAACCCACACAAGAAGTGATAAGGAAACAACCCAAGATCATGCTGACATTGTGGTCTATAATTCCTCCCCGAACAAACAATAATTCCTTAAAAAAAGATGACGTCCTTGTTTAAAATCCCATATGGTCAAAACTGAAATTTCATGGCTTTTTTCATGGTAACTGAGGTCTAGGGGCTATGTAACTACAGTACCATATACAGTAAGTTTCAAAACAGTCAATCCACAGTAGAATGCACACAGCCTGCATAAAGTAGCTCTGCCTTTTCACGAGCTGCTGTGACGTCCAATCTACTCAGTCACCGCTTTCAGTCACCATCAACCACCATCCCACCCTTCTTTTGCCAAAACATCACGTCCATGCCATTGCTGAACAACAATAACATGAAAACAAGTCGAAAAAACGCTGTTCAGTCGATAGATGTCGAAACTACATCATTACACAGGCTTCCGAACAACATTAATATAAAAGACCAATGGCACGTCAGCTTCAGCATCTTTCACACAGCCATTCCATTAAACTTTAAAAATTTACATTTAAAATTTTATTTAGTTAATAGAAGTTAATTGATAAAGAAAATATATTTATGACATTATTTTTGACAGCATTATGATTATTTATTAAAACTTCAGACAACAACAATTAGTGCCACGAGGTTATTTGCAACACTATATGTTCTACAAAATAGAGGACTACACACCTTACAGCGCAATGTAATGTGGCTTTAGAAGAAGAAAGGTAGGATTAAGAAGTGAGCAAGTGATGAATTAGTATTATAGGTCCCAAGCAGATACAGTAACAATAATGGGTGGTCTACCTTATGCAGTCTCCATTGATGGCTAATAAACATTGATACAAGTAGGCTATGGTTAAAGTGGTGAACTTCTAAAGTCTTAAATGTTTTGTTTTCCCTTCTCAACGCATTATGCATTTACTCACCAATAATGGCTACCTTTTTAATTTGGTCAAGTCTCCAAGTCGAAGGTGCCCAGCAGCAGATTCCTTACCATGGCAGTAGCAGAGGTGGCAAGGCAGGCTGCTCTCCACGCTTCTGCCTGGCAAAACACCCCAGAGCCCTTTATAACTTCAATCTGAAAAATTATTTCACATCACAATATTAATTTATTGATTATGTTTATCTTCCCAATAGTTAATAGGATTTTATGTATAAATGCAGATTAATGATAAAGATACATGCAGGGTAAAACTGCAACAGGAACAGTACAAAATAAAAACTCAAAAAAGACGGACATTCAGAGTAAAACAGTGCAAGATAAAAAAAAAAACCTGTACAAAACATAGATGCAGGGTAAGCATTGGTGGGAGGAATGTCCAAGCAGTGTAGAGAAATATTTCTGTACGACTTCATTGTTTTGTGCTGTGTAGTATAGTATTGTAATAGCTGATCAGAGTGATCAACTCCCCATGTGCTGGTTGTACACAGTCACAGGACATGTCCTACGTAAGGCAGTATTTTAGCCACCTGGAACTAGCTTGGTTGTGCTAAATAACATTACCGATAGCAGTGTTATAAGCTAACCAAAATGGAGCCAAATACACATTAGCAACCATAATCTAAAGCTATCCAAAACAAGGTGAATATAAACATCTGTAAACTCCATAAGGCATTAGCTTAGCCACCGGGAAATATCACGTTTGTGCTACATGAAGCAGCATGTTAGCATGATTTACCTAAACTATATAAATGGCATTGAAAGCCAATGTGTCACACAAGCTGACAAGAGCTAGCTGTAGTGAGGAAAATATTTACTAATATTAGTTTAATATTATCAGAATAAGAGTTATATAAGACTTAATAACTTACCCAGTGTAGCATGGGTCTATTCTCTGTTCAAAATGCTCCCGTTCGTCGTCGGAGTCACACAGTCTTCTTCTGAGGTAAATGTAAACTCCTCCAACTTTCCAGAACATTCTGAAGAGTTTCGTCGGATGTGTAAGCGCATGCCATCTTCCAAAACGTGCAGAAAACTCACTGAATCGGAGTATTTTCAAGCCTGTCTCTCTGTGTTCGTTTTTCATTTCCGTGTGATTGGCGCATGGGCGTGTCCTGCCTCGGGTCATTAGCATATAAGTGTGACAGAAATTCTGTGCCTCTCCTTGGTTTATATGGATTACATAAACTGAGAATATTTGTTTTCAATGTAACTTGCATCATTTAAAAGTAGACACTTTAAGCTTTATATAGATATATTTCTCAAAAGATTTTCACGGAGACTGAGGTTTCATATATGTGCATATATCCTCATATACTGTATGTGGGCAATTAGGATTAGTTTTTTCATTTTTTTTTTGTTAGTTCTTAGTTATTGCCTTGATAATAGAAAATATGAGCTAGGCATCATGTATGACAGTTGCCAAAGTGAGATATGAGCTAAAATGACCAGATCCTGCCATAGGAGACATATCTTGTATGTACATATAGGGCTTATATGTGGATATAAAGAAGCAATACAGGAGACCTATATGGCCTGTATATGCACATATATGCACCTCAATGTTGCCTACATGTGGCATATATACGCATATATGCAGCATATATATTATCATATATGTTTCATATATGCGCATATATCCTCATATTTACATTTAGGCATTTAGGCCAGAGCGACTTACATTTTTATCTCATTATACATCTGAGCGTTAAGGGCCTTGCTCAAGGGCCCAACAGTGGCAACTTGGTGGTTGTGTGGTTTGAACCTGGGATCTTCCGAACCATAGTCCAATGCCTTAACCACTGAGCTACCCCTGGCCCCATATAGGTGCGGTTATATGCGCATATATACTGCATATAGGTTTCATATATGCGCATATGTCCTCATATAGGTGCGGATATATGCGCATATAGGTTTCATATATGCGCATATATCCTCATATAGGTTCTTTCCATGTGGGGCACGCACACTGCTCTGGGTCAGACACAGACAACGGGAAACAGGAACTAAGCTCTCAAACAAATGCTTCCCAACAGAATACCGTAGGTCGCATTGCCAAAATTCTTTCACCGTGAGTGGCAGGAACTTCCAGACTACAACATATTGAATTCTCATGCCTGTAGAGTGTATTATAATGACGTGGCGACAGTGTAAAAACACCCTCCGATGTTAAATGCGAGCCGAAAATTTAGTACTTTTGAACGGCAAACAGGAATTAAGCTCTCAAGTGAGTAAACTAGACAGCAAGGTAAATACACAAAACTTACCGTCAAATTTTTTTTTCCTCAATAACTATATATATATATATATTTTTTAAAATTATTTTATTTATTTATTTATTTTATTTTTTTAAGCACCATGGCAAATCTCTCGTAGTCAATTTTTTAACCTGTTTTAAACACATACACACATGCATACACATTTTTATAGAAATGCACTTAGTTAATTTAATTTGCCTTACATTGTTGAATGAGGATGGGTTCCAAAACCAAAAATCAACATTGATTCAATGTTTGTCTTTTCAACACAGAAAAGCATTGAATTATCAACATTGATTCAACATTATTTAGCATTGAAAAATCAACCTCAACCAAAATGATGATTCTGATGAAATTTCAACATTGAATCAATGTCACCTTGCTATCTGGGTATGGACTCATCAGACCACATGACCTTTTTCCATTGCTCCACGGTTACATTAGTACAGATGAGTCAAATATTATACAGTAAACAGCTAAAAAACAATTATTCATGATCATTGTGTTAGTAAAATATTAATCTAATTATATTCTGTGTTTATTTATAGCCTTAACCTGATAAAATTTCACCCAAATTGATTTCTGGAAAGATGCCAAGCCAAAACCAAGTAAAAAGATGTTGTGTGTTATGTGTAATTTTGCTTCTTACCTAGAAGAAAGGTCATATGAGGTAACATGGATGGGATCCACATCTGCCCCACGTAGACTCTCCACTGGTGTCCCGCAGGGCTGAGTACTTGGTCGTCTTCTGCTCTAACTCTATACCCGATCTCTTGGTAAGGTCATATCATTGCATGGATTTTCATACCATTGTTATGCAAATGACATTCTCTCCTTTCCTCCTTCTGACACTCAGGTTTCCACCCGGATCTCAGCATGTCTGGCAGACATCTCATCCTGGATGGCTGTTCATCAGCTGAAGCTCAATCTGAATAAAACGTAACTGTTGTTCATCCCTTGTGACTCATCCCCAGGTCAAGACCTTGTGATATCCCTGGACAACAATCAAATCATTCCTTCAGCCACCGCCCTCAATCTTGAGGTAACCATGAACAATCATCTGTCATTTTCCCCACACATCGCTAACCTTACTCGCTCTTGTAGATTTCTTCTTTACAATATCAGAAGAATCCTCCCATTTCATTCTTCACAGGCTATTCAGGTGCTTGTTCAGTCCCTTGTGATTTCAAGACTGGACTACTGAAACTCACTCCTCGCAGACCTGCCTCTGTCCACAATTCGTGCTCTGCAACTGATCCAGAATGCAGCAGCACGTCTCGTTTTTAACCTTCCCAAGTTCTCCCACACCACCCCACTCCTCCGCTCCCCACTGGCTTCCTGTAGTTGCCCGTATCAAATTCAAAACGCTGATGCTTTCCTACAAAGCTAAAAAATGGGCCAGCACCCATTTATCTCTCTGCTCTAATCACACCACGCACTGCACCACGTGCCCCCAGATCCTCCAGCACTGCTCGCCTCGTCCCACCATCTCTCAGGGATTGAGGGCAGCATTTATCCAGACTTTTTTCTGTTCTGGCAACTAGGCGGTGGAAGGAACTTCCTCTAGATGTCCGTACAGCAGAGACTTTGATGATCTTTAAACGCTGACTCAAGACATATCTGTTTCTCCAGTACTTGAACTAATCCTCTAAACCTCTGTTCAGTTGTTTTGGACTAATGTCACTTAGTTATTGACCTAGTTAACCCAGTGTATGTATGTATCCAGTGATGTAAACTTTAAAGCACTTTTTGTAAGTCGCACTGGATAAGAGCATCTGCCAAATGCCTAAATGTAAATGAAATAAAGCCCCATTTCAGTTTATAAACCTGGTCCACACTGACATATTTACACAGTATGAGGTGTAGATCTAGTTTATGTGACAGTAAACCTATCAATTACATTCAACTAATTAAAGAACGAGACGACTTTAAAAACATAATTGTTGTATGGCGATAATGTAAAAAAAATAATGAAGTGTTATTTCATTAGCCTTTAATGTATAAAATAAAGTTATACAGTAAATTCACATTAAGTGCATGTAAAAAAAGATGACCAAAAATACAACATGTGGAATAGCAAAGAATTCAGCTTCATGGTTACATAAACCCTTTTAAATTCTCACACTATAAAGGCAATAGTATTAGAGAAAATTTCACAGTTTTTTAAAATCCATTTTAATACAGTAAGATCTGCTCTAACACACACTTATAGCACAGCAAAAAAAAGAAAGAAAAATGGAAACAATGAACAAAATTAGGACTTAATACAGTTGTATGCATTCAAGTTAATAAAGGAGAAATGTGAGTAATGTTATTCTCATTACGAGCATTCATGTGATGATTAAAAATTCTGTGAATATAGTGAATTAAAATAATTAAGGTGCAGTTTATTTCTTAACAAGTATCATAAAACACTGATTTTGTTGTTGGTTTTATCAATTTATTTTACTCCCTATAATAATGTAAACATTGCTAATTCATGTTTTGGAAAGAAACTTAAGTAATTATTTCATCTATATCTTTCATAAATCACACAACTAAAATATAATTAAACAGTTTATTCACCAACATTACCAAATATTTTTGACATTCACAGTGTAGATACAGGTCGTCTTTTTAATAAAAGTGCATTCAGCTAAATTTTGCATCCATAGGAACAACTGCACGGCACCAGGGCCTGAAATACTTGTTTTAAACAAAATTGTGTAAAATGATAATAATAAATAAATGAATAATAAAATACAGCATTCGTTTAGAAATAAAAATACAGCAGGAAATACATTAAATAAACTGTAGAATAAACTTTAAAACTCAATAGCCCTCTTGTCCCAAGTTTCCCGGAGAGCCCAGTGGAGGGCCCAGTTGTCCCAGAGAGCCCCGAAAGGCATGAGCCAGCTCAGTTATCGCCTCTTCCATGTTTCGTCGACGACGCCGAGCTGCCTCCTCTGCCCTGCTTTGTCGGCCTCTACTACATCGAGCTACTGCCTCTGCCCAGCTTCGTTAGCCTCGAGGACGTCATACTGCTGCCTCCGCCGCTCCGTCGTGCTGCGCCCTCCGTTGCCCTGTTTCTTCGACGACGACTTCATGCTGCGCCCTCCGCCGACCGAACTCGGCGATGACTCAGCGCTTGTGTTCCTCGCTTCGCCGACCGGAATCGGAAACGATTCAGCGCGAATACCAGCCCTGCCACCATGCCCAGGGAACTATTGCTGCAGCCTCTCTGTCGGGAGGGCTGACACCGGACCTTGTGGAGGGTGCCCTTGACCACCATTTTGGCGCTCCGGTGTAGTGCCTTTGGAGGGCGGGTAATGTCACAGTTGAACACCAGAGGGCGCCATGCTCCCGGACTCCATTTTGTTTTCATTTGTGTTTTCCTTTAATTTTGGACTACAGTTCCCAGAGTGCACCTCGGTCAGGTGATGGGAGCACACCTGAACCGAGGTTAGCTAATTATCTCAAGTATAAATAGTATTTTGTTCCTCATCTGTTTATGTTCAGTGGGTGTATGGTTTCTATGTTCTTGGTGTCATGCCATTTCCTCACTGCTGGTCAGTTCTGTTCTTGGTTTAGTTCAGTTTCTAGTCTGTTCTGTTTTGTTTCCTTGCCTGTACTTAGCCTAGCCTATGTTTAGCTCCATACCATGTTTAACACCCTAGCCTGTTTAGGTGTGTCTTGGTCATAGTCTTGTTTAGCTTTTGGTTACGTTTGCTCCATGATTTTGTTGGTTCTTTGTGTTGTTTTAATCTAGTGTGGTGGAAACTTGCACGCAATTGTCTCCTTTTTGCCAAGGGACCATATAAGTAGAATTGTCTTCATATTTCTTAACAGGCAATGGGGAGCAATAGCTCCCTGGGGCATCAAAACATAGGTTATTGGGATAATTACACCCAAAAACTGCTGAGTTTGGCCTCTGTTTGTAGTATGCCAGTATGTACAGGATGGCCAAGGTGATTATCAGTATGATACAAGACGTGTTGTCTGCATTTGCTTCTGCTGCTGTGACATTAAGGGGCAGTGCTACCCAGTTTGAGGACATGACCTGGCATATCCAACACAAGAGTTTGTGTATGTCTGTTATATTATCAGTAATGTCTAATGATAAAGCACATCCCCAATTCCCAGCACATCTATTAAGATTAGCGTTATGCCTTTTTATCATGCTGTCTCTTCTCTTTATTCTAGTCAAATGCATGTGGCTTGAATTTGTTAAATAGACTTGACCATGGCTGTTTCTCTCTGAATTCTCAATAAGGAGGCACGTCAGGGTAACAATTACTAGTATTATTTCTAAAATTACCCAGATTACTTTGGGGTGTTGTTGGTGTTGATTTCTCATTTTTAACCAAGGGTTCAGTCCAGCTAATTCAATGTCTGTAGTGTGAATAATCCCAGTCACTAATATTCTCCGTCCTCTAAAACAGTCTTCTATCCTGTCAGTAGTTACAACACTTACTTTTAACTCTAGTTGCATTTTATGTCACCAATGTTACTCAGTGCTACTGCTACTTTGACACCTTACAATTTCCTCACAAATTCCAAATGAATTTGAGTGGAGAGTTGTGGTTCTGCGTTGTTTGTCACTCTAGTTGGTTCTTCTGACCCATGCACTTTGCGTGCAGGCCAGGGTCTGTCGGGGTTTACAAGAGAGGTTACTAACACGTCACTGCTCACCCTTGTTGACCTCCGTTTTCTCTTTGGTTCTGAAACATGTTTGGGGTGGCTGGCATGTGTCCCCACATCTGTTTCCACTACCTTGACTTCTGTTTGTGGTGTTAGGAGCACTGTCAGTGGACCTGTATTAAAAATAAAACCTCAAAGAACTTTGCACAGTAACACATTTCATCTTCACAATGTCCTTTTACCTTTTGTGTGCTCTGGCTTCATCTTAATTCCTTTATCTACATTACAGTATGTTATTAGTAAGACAAATGCACAATACTATCGCCCATTCCCCCTTTTGACACATGGTCTTTACTCGTGTGTCAACTTCGCATAGAAAGGAAATAGCTTTATAGGTAGACATGGCTTGTGATTAGGGTCGTACCAAACCCCTTCTGTGAAAACACATTTCTTCATACTTTTTTTTTTTTTTTTTTTCTTCTGGAGTGGCTGTGCTCTGCAGCTCTTCACGGTTAGCTGTGGGGGTGAGAGCATTAGACACACACGTTATAGGAAAGGGGAAGTTTGGCCACAGCCTTCGCTGCTGTATCTGAAATAGAATCTAATTTGTTAGTGTGAGCATTGCATTTACACGTTTAAAATTTCATGTGCGGCGGCGTGGTGGTGTAGTGGTTAGCACTGTCGCCTTGCACCTCCAGGGTCTGGGTTCGATTCCCGTCTCTGTGTGCATGGAGTTTGCATGTTCTCCCCGTGCTTGGTGGGTTTCCTCCGGGTACTCCGGTTTCCTCCCACAGTCCAAAGATATGCAGTTTAGGCTAATTGGCGTTCCCAAATTGCCCGTAGTGTGTGATTGGGTGTGTGAGTGTGTGTGTGCCCTGTGATGGATTGGCACCCTGTCCAGGGTGTACCCCGCCTAGTGCCCGAAGTCTCCTGGGATAGGCTCCATGTCCCCCGCGACCCTGAACACAGGATTAAGCGGTATAGAAAATGAATGAATTTCATGTGCTATAACCTCTGCAAACTCCTGTTAGCACCTATTTCTGTATCACAAAATATTGATCCATCCACGTTCATTTTACATCCGGATTCTGTAGTCGCGCTTACTCTGGATCAATCCTAGGGGAACAAAGTTGTTTAACAGTGAAAGAAAAGAGTTACAGGGTTAGAACTATACATCTTTTCACAGTGATGTTTATAATTCAGCATTGAACTTTACCCACTCTGTTTTCATCAACAGCTTTTGTAAAAGGCCTTTTTGAATTTGGAATGTCCAATATTTAAATAGTTTATAATTCCAAATTGAATTCAGTGAAAGAGTATTCTTGCTTCCGGAGTTCAACTAAGTGCACTGTGGGTCAGTAGGCCCTTCCCATGAGTGTATATCTCACTGGGGCCTCGAGGATTGCATAGATCAAAATAACTTTTCTGCAGTAAAAACACTTACCTTTTACATTTCTACTTTGGCATCAATTTTCTTATTTGTTTTAGAATGTTTTGGACTACTACTGTACTTGTATCCAAAGTTTTATCTTGTTCCAAAACAATTTGACCTAAAGACTTGTATGTGCGAATTGTAGCTTTTATATGGTTTGCTTTATGACCTTGTTCTGCTGGACAATAAGAAGTTGCCGGTGTGTGCCATGACAACAGCTTTCAATAAAGAATTAAACACTGGAATTATTTCAGCTAAAGACTCGGGTAGATACAGTATGAAGTTTGTAGGATCTAAATTTTACTTTGGCGTGATCACCGCCAGTTCAATTCCCTTAATTAAACTCACATCATGCTTGCCATTAGCCCATACATTTTAGTGAGTAATGATAAACGTAAGCTAATTTTCTGCCTGGCTAGGTCATGTGACTGTAGATACTGTAATATATACAGTTTGTTTATACTTTATCACATAATTTATCAGCATTTCATCAGCATTTGTTTCTCTGTGGCTGTAATGTCAGATACAGTAAGAGGTTCATTCTTAATCACTCTCATTCATACCACATGTCATTCAGAGGCCCAATATTTTTTATTTATTAATTTTTTTTTTCATCCTTATTACTTTTGTCCAGTATCACATTAGGGGTGTCCCTACTGTGATTAAGGGACATTAGTGTGACACTTGTTACATTTTGTGTTACATCATGTGCACCCTGCTTATAGCTGAGATTATCTTAAAAACATGAGATATGTGACACACAGTTTAATGTATTTACTGGCATATATTTGTCTATCATCGTAGCATTTACTGAACTCACAGCTGAAGTGCAGAGCTTCTATTCATACACATACAACAGGGGCAATGTGATCCACATTTCACAAGAGTGAAATCCTCAGGCTCAATACTGGTTTAGTCTCAAAGAGTTTTATACCTAATTTACATATGAAATTTTCACCCCAATAGATTTATGGGGCAACAATAAGAGAGCAAAAAATCTAAATTTATCATGTACACACCTGGAAAAAGCCACACACTTGGCTTTATGAAGCTTTCTTCAGCTGCATGTCCTGAAGTGGCCACAGAGTTCAGGAATCTGCCACTCTGTTGCACTAAACTGTCAAATTCATACGCTTTAATGACTGAATGACCTGCATAGAATCTACCAAAATGAATTTTCTTTGTCATGGAGCTGCAATTCAATTGTTGGCATTTTGCTGATATACAGTGGTGTGAAAAACTATTTGCCCCCCTCCTGATTTCTTATTCTTTTGCATGTTTGTCACACAAAATGATTCTGATCATCAAACACATTTAACTATTAGTCAAAGATAACACAAGTAAACACAAAATGCAGTTTTTAAATGAGGGGTTTTATTATTTAGGGAGAAAAAAAATCCAAACCTACATGGCCTTGTGTGAAAAAGTAATTGCCCCCTGAATCTAATAACTGGTTGGGCCACGCTTAGCAGCAATAACTGCAATCAAGCGTTTGCGATAACTTGCAACGAGTCTTTTACAGCGCTCTGGAGGAATTTTGGCCCACTCATCTTTGCAGAATTGTTGTAATTCAGCTTTATTTGAGGCTTTTCTAGCATGAAGCGCCTTTTTAAGGTCATGCCACAACATCTCAATAGGATTCAGGTCAGGACTTTGACTAGGCCACTCCAAAGTCTTCATTTTGTTTTTCTTCAGCCATTCAGAGGTGGATTTGCTGGTGTGTTTTGGGTCATTGTCCTGCTGCAGCACCCAAGATCGCTTCAGCTTGAGTTGACGAACAGATGGCCGGACATTCTCCTTCAGGATTTTTTGGTAGACAGTAGAATTCATGGTTCCATCTATCACAGCAAGCCTTCCACACTGTAAAAAATGAATCATGAGGCTTGTAATTTTCATTAAAAAAATTATTGTAATAATTAAAAATAATGCGCATATTTCATAAAAAAAATGGTTTTCTGTGTTTTTTATAATATATTGAGAACATTTCACTAATAAAATTAAGAAATAAATTTTACCTATTTTTTTAAGGAAATGAGTGCAATTTTAAGGCTTAATTTGAGGAACCATTTTGTCAAAAAATTTGAGGAAAAATGGCTTCATATTTATTGTGAACATTTCTGAAAACATCCTGTCCGCCAGTAGCAGACTTGAGTTTGTTGTTGTGTCTCCACAGTTCACTGGAACAGGTTTTGGGGAGTGCACCTACAGTATGCGGTTTCGCGCGGTGGCCGTAAGTACGGTTCATTATGATTCACTGCGAGTTTTTGGCGCTGTGAGCTTCCATCTTTCCGCGCCGGTCCTCGCGAAAGCTTCCGGACCTTACAGAACTTCGTGGAGCGCCAGCGGAACGTCGGCGGGCAATCGCGCTGACTCACGGTGCCTGACGCCGCATCTGAGTCAAACCGCATAGGGGAAATAGGGTTTTATTAAGTGGCTCTGGATAAGAGCGTCTGCCAAATGCCTAAATGTACATGTAAATAGGGTAATGTTACAAAGATATGAACCTAGAAATGGTTTACTGTACAAGTTCTCTCAGGTTTTAGTACAGAATGTGACTATACCCACAAGAAAAGATGCTAGCATATAATGCTAAACAGTTGATTTCAATAGAAATTGTCAGTTACAAACTGTTTTACAAATTGTTTTACAGACCTTAAATCTGCTGTAAATGTTATATACACTATTTTACACAGTGTTTAATATTTTAATACCAGTGAAACATGAAATAAAAGCATGTTTAACACCAAAATGCATTATGTATTTATTTCATTATAATTTTTTTTTTATATTATTAAGTAATTTTCCTTAATACATATGAGTACCTTTTGTTTTATCTGCTTAAACTAAAAAAGATTAGTCCACTAATAATGTTAAAATCATCATGTATCTGGCTAAATAATTTAGGATGTTTTACATGATTTATTCAAGTAAATTCCACAAAAAAAATCAAGCCTTAAAAACTGCTTAAAAATAATACATGCAATTTTGTTACCATATTTTTTTAAGTAGATAGCACATAAGATTTTTTACAGTGCAGGTCCTGAAGCAGCAAAACAACCCCAGACCATCACACTACCACCACCATATTTTACTGTTGGTATGATGTTCTGGTAGTGACCGAAAGAACAGGATCGCGAATACAAGCGGCCGAAATGAGTTTCCTCCGCAGGGTGTCTGGGCTCTCCCTTAGAGATAGGGTGAGAAGCTCAGTCATCCGGGAGGGGCTCAGAGTAGAGCCGCTGCTCCTCCGCATCGAGAGGAGCCAGATGAGGTGGCTTGGGCATCTATTTAGGATGCCCCCTGGACGCTTCCCTTGTGAGGTGTTCCGGACACGCCCCACCGGAAAGAGACCCCGGGGAAGACCCAGGACACACTGGAGGGACTATGTCTCTCGGCTGGCCTGGGAACGCCTTGGGATCCCCTTGGAAGAGCTGGAAGAAGTGGCCAGGGAGAGGGAAGTCTGGGCATTCCTGCTGAAGCTGCTGCCCCCACGACCCGACCTCGAATAAGCGGAAGAAAATGGATGGATGATGTTCTTTTTCTGAAATGCTGTGTTACTTTTATGCCAGATGTAACGGGACATGCACATTCCAAAAAGGTCAACTTTTGTCTCGTCGGTCCACAAGGTATTTTCCCAAAAGTCTTGGCAATCATTGAGATGTTTTTTAGCAAAATTGAGACGAGCCTTAATGTTCTTTTTGCTTAAAAGTGGTTTGCGCCTTGGAAATCTGCCATGCAGGCCATTTTTGCCCAGTCTCTTTCTTATGGTGGAGTCGTGAACACTGACCTTAATTGAGGCAAGTGAGGCCTGCAGTTCTTTAGATGTTGTCCTGGGGTCTTTTGTGGCCTCTTGGATGAGTTGTCTCTGCGCTCTTGGGGTAATTTTGGTCGGCCGGCCACTCCTGGGAAGGTTCACCACTGTTCCATGTTTTTGCCATTTGTGGATAATGGCTCTCACTGTGGTTCGCTGGAGTCCCAAAGCTTTAGAAATGGCTTTATAACCTTTACCAGACTGATAGATCTCAATTACTTTTGTTCTCATTTGTTCCTGAATTTCTTTGGATCTTGGCATGATGTCTAGCTTTTTAGGTGCTTTTGGTCTACTTCTCTGTGTCAGGTAGCTCCTATTTAAGTGATTTCTTGATTTAAACAGGTGTGGCAGTAATCGGGCCTGGGGGTGACTACAGAAATTGGACTCAGGTGTGATAAATCACAGTTAAGTTATTTTTTAACAAAGGGGGCAATCACTTTTTCACACAGGGCCATGTAGATTTGGAGTTTTTTTTTCTCCCTTAATAACTTAAACCTTCATTTAAAAACTGCATTTTGTGTTCAATTATGTTATCTTTGACTAATAGTTAACGGTTTTTGATGAGCAGAAACATTTAAGTGTGACAAACATGCAAAAGAATAAGAAATCAGGAAGGGGGCAAATAGTTTTGCATAACACTCTACTTCAAGATCATACTTAACATGTGTGGATGTTTCTAAGATACAAAAAATGCTTTATTAAATCACACAAGAATCATTGAAAAAGATATCAAGCTTTTCCTCATTGCGATCAGAGCAAGAAGTGTTACTGCAGTGTTTCTGTATGCGCTGCAGAGCTGTATGATGGGGTTGAGGGCAGTCAGGAGCAGTAGGTTGTGGACATCTTCGAGGTGGGCAGCCATCCAGGTCAGGATCTGTCTTAACACACTGAAGAGATTGTGAGATTTGACCTGTCCCTAACTGCATTGCATTTCTGTCCCTAACACATGATTCACACATCCACATTTCAAAAGCAATTGCAGTAATCAATACGTCTACATTTCTCTTTTTTTTCTCTTTTGTTTTCCACATTTCTCAAACATAATTTAGATGTTATCTTTACCAAGGAATGCCACAAGATCTTTTTTTTTTTTTTTTGCCGTTACCCATGATTTTTACTTGTCAATTTACACGTGTCACTAAGTCACAGTGAACTCTTACAGTCCCCATGACTGCTACCGGTGCAGCTTGCACTCTGCCGTAAAGTCCTCTTGACTTTTACCGGTGCACTTTACACTCTGAATTGATTTACCTCAACAGTCCCCTTGACTGCTTTTCCGTAAAGTCCTCTTGACCTGTGCACCTTGCAACCCTGCACTCTAACTTGATTTACGTCCGGAGGTCCTTACACCGAGCGCGTCCGCTGCTGGGCCAAATTTTCGTAAACGAGGCACAACCAGTACCCTATCTCTCTATCTTGTGCGCCTTTGCATTTTTGGGTACTTCATGAGTCCCAGACTCGTGTGATAGATCCAAGTCTAAATCTATCCCAGCCACTGTGAGAAAGCGCACTTCTTACTCAATTAATGACTTAAAGACTTAAAGAAAAATAATTTCCTTACCACACAATTTTAGTTCTTTTAATTCGCTCCGGTGTTGAGGTGACATAGTGAATCCCCGGTCCTCTCACGCTCGATTGCCAATTAAACATTCGAGATGATGTGAAAAGCCTTCAAGGCATCACCGCTTACGCCTCCCCGGGACTCTCCAATGCCTTCCTAAAACACGGAGAGCTGCCGACAACGACAAGTTGTGGTGGAAATTCTGAAAATATTACAAAGACAAGTAATTCATACACTGGGTAAGAGCAAAGTAACAAAGGTTTTATTTTAAGCTTCTGCAGAAGGACCAGTCTCATACAGCAAACAGTTGCAGCATGGAGAAAGGTGATCTCTTTCTCTCAGCTGTCCTATTTTATACACAAACATCTCTGCTTCTCTGCTAACATAATCAACGCCCTGTACATGAAGTTCCTACATGTCCATACCTTATCATTAATTCAGGAATAATAACAATCCGGCTGTTTCTATTCTGTTCTTGGCCTTGTGTTTCTAAGCTTCGACAAACAAGTTCAAAACTGCTAAAGTCTACGTGATACACTTACTACAAGGATCAGAATTAATACATAATTAAAATATGATTTTTCCATTACACTAGTTTAGCTCCTTGTTTTAGTTGAACTCCTTAGTTCCCTTATGAGTGTGTATGTCTGTTCTGTTTTCCTCATTAAAAGGCTCTTTTCATTTAAGATCACCTCTGCCTATATACCTTTCTAAAAGCCCACACATAGCACCCTGTTACAGTTGGCTCATTAGTTTGGTTATAAATAGCCTGCCTAAGTGCAGATTTGTTGACTTGCATCTGTTTTGTTAATTTGTTTAAACTGTGTTTCTGCATTTTGCCATGCTTCATGTTCTTGTTTTTGTTCCAAAGCTTCTGGTTTTGTGTGTATTTTTGTTTGTTTTTCTTTATTTTTAAAAACACCTAAGTCTTAACCTCACTACAACCGTGACAGGTGTGTTCATATACAGGCAGTTCTTGCATTGTCAACATAGTTTCATAAATAGATGATGTGGTAAAACAAAATGAGACCAAACCGATTAATGAAACGGATTTTAAAAAAAAATCATAAATAATAATAATAATAATAAAAACAAAGTTTATAATTATTTAAATTCGTTTATTTTTTCTCTTTAAGTTGTCAATAACTGCCATGATGTAGGGGCAGACGATGTTTTCCTCCACACACATAATTATTCACAGAGTTTGATGTCGAATGATCCTGGGCAGGGGCAGCAACACTGTGCTCTTAAGTTCAGGATCAGTCAAAGGTAGTCCGACAAATACTTGACAGAATTCCAGAAAAAGACACAAGTCATTTCCCACATACACCTTAAAACACACACAGAGAGAGAGACAGAATTAAACACACTTTCTGGGATCGTACAAAGGTGTTAAAGGTGAGCACATGTAATGTCATTTTATTAATTTACCTTCATATTTTTTGTTAATATTCTGTTATGCTTCTTGAACTTCTGAACATTGACCTCTAAAGTGAATTACCTAAAGAGCACAAGCTATATACTATAACATCTCACACACACACACACCTTGACTTCATAGTGTGTTCCCCCACAAAGCACCAGCCTTCGGTAGTTCAGTGGAATAAATTCAGGAAATTTCATGTGTTCCTTCTCCTCAGCTTCAGGTTTTAGCTTAAATATAAAAAAAAAAATCATCACCCATAGCAAGGTAATAATAATAATAATGTTAATTGTAATTTTAAATACAACACAAGGTTATAGATTATCTGTTTACCTTCTCACACATTTCCTTCACATTTTCAGGAACTTTGCCGCATTCACTCCATTTTCCAATAACATCCTCAGTAGACATGTTTCAGACGACTGAGACGAGTAACGCACGTGTCCTGCAGTGAGATGATTTCAGCACAGACTCAGTGTAAAGGTCACGTTTTTATATTCTCACACTGCTGAATCATGAGGGATGAGGAAATTTCCAAGGAAATTTCTATTAACTTTGAGAAAACAAACACACCCACACACACACACACACACACACACACGTCAATTGTTATATTATAATATAAACCGCACATAAGAAAAAAATGCACTTTTCAATCTTGCCCTGAAGCATTAACAGTTTCTTTCACTGGAATTAAGGGGCCGAGGCCAACTCCTGAAAAGCAACCTCATTTAATCAGCATTTCTCTGGATGTTGTACTCTGTATGAGTCAAATCAGCTAAGGCGACCTACTTTTCAAACTTAATTTTGCATAATCAGTCTAGACCTAAGGTGCTGTTTTCTGTTATTAACTCTGTTGTCAATCCCCCTGGAAACTCTGTGTCAGTTGCTTCTGTTGCCCTCTGTGAAAGCTTCTCACGATTTTTTAAGGACAAAGTAACTAAACCTGATCTGAGAGCTTTTATTTTCTCTCTCAAGCAGCCTGTTCCCCAGCCGTTGTCTGCATCATGGAAGGTTTTCGAACCAGTTTCTATTCAGACACTTAAAGACACTATTGCTAAATTGAAACCATCTTTCTCTCCATGTGATCTTATTCATCCTAGATTTTTAAAACAAATCATTGACTCGGTCGGACCGGGCCTGGTGTCCTTCTTTAACAAATGCCGCTCAACAGGCGTGGTTCCTACTAATTTGAAAGTGGCTACTATCACTCCTCTCCTAAAGAAGCCCTCACTCGATCCGTCTGTTTTAAAAAATTATCGTCCTATCTCCGTTTTACCATTTGTGTCTAAGGTCTTGGAAAAGATTGTGCTTTTTGAACTTCAATCCTTTCTTGGCTTAAACAGTCTATTTGAGCATTTTCAATCTGGTTTCAAGGCGGCCCACAGTACTGAATCAGCTCTTTTAAGAGTGTTAAACGACATCTTTTTAGCCACCGATACGGGGGATTCTGTGGTCCTTGTTCTTTTAGATTTATCAGCTGCCTTCGACACTATTAATCACTCAATATTACTAAATAGACTTGAGTCTTGGGTGGGCCTTTCTGGCATAGTCTTAAAATGGTTTCAATCATTTTTATCTGACAGAAATTATGTAGTAAAAATAGGTGATTTTTCCTCATCGACTTCCTCATTTCCCTGTGGACTTCCACAAGGCTCTGTGCTGGCTCCCACTCTATTTTCACTGTACATGCTACCTCTGGGCTCCATTTTTAGGAAACATGGGGTATCTTTTCACTTTTACGCAGACGATACGCAAATTTACTTACCTTTTAAGAAAAATGATGGTCTGGCCATGACTACTTTGCTATCCTGTTTAGAGGAAGTTAAATCTTGGTTATCTCATAACTTTTTGTCCCTTAATGAAAAGAAAACTGTCTTTGGCCCATCGGAACACATGAAGACCCCTGATCTTGATCTGGGTCCTCTATCAGCTTTTAGATCCTCTCAGGTTCGGAATTTAGGCTTCCTGTTAGATGAAAAACTAAAACTTGAGAAACAAATCTCTACCGTGATTGGATCTAGCTTTTATCAGCTCCGTACGCTCGCTAAAATGAAACCTTTTCTCACTGATAAGACTCTAGAGATGGCCATTCATGCCTTCATTACAACCCGGCTTGACTATTGCAACTCTCTTTATTATGGTGTTTCTAAAGCTCAAATCGCCCGTCTTCAACTGGTTCAGAACGCTGCTGCTAAATTTCTTCTGAAAAAGAAAAAAAGTGATCATGTGACTCCGCTTTTGAAAGCCCTTCATTGGCTGCCTGTTCAATTCAGAATTCATTTTAAAATTTTACTATTTGTTTTTAAATCGTTACACCAGCAAGCACCCATCTATTTATCTGAATTGTTGCACCATCATACCCCTCTGAGAAGGTTGAGATCCTGCGACCAGAACCTCCTCTTAATCCCACACTCCAGACTTAAGCGTAGAGGTGACCGTGCTTTCTCGGTTATTGGCCCTCGTCTCTGGAATGACTTGCCATTTTATATTCGAACGGCTCCCAGTTTGACCATTTTTAAATCCCTTTTAAAAACCCATTTGTTTTCCCTGGCCTACTAGGCGCTACTGTGCCTATTTCGTTGTTGTATGTACAGTATAGTGCATTTTTAGCCTATTACATTTTTGTGTGTATAGTGTATTTTTAGCCTTTTTATGATATTATGATGTGGATGTACAGCACTTTGGTCAGTCTCACGGCTGTTATAAATGTGCTTTATAAATAAACTAAACCTAAACCTAAACCTATGAGTGTGTGTGAAAAATAAAATTAGAATTTTTCAGATCATGAATGTGATGAGCCGGTTCCTGCTGTGCTGATGTTACATGAGTGTGAGGAAACCAAGAAACCAAAAAATAACACATGAATAACATCAAAATAACATGGTTGATTTATACACACACACGCGCACGGTTGCACATTTAATACTGAAGACATCTAAGAAACATGTTTAGAATTATGTAGTAAACAAAAAATGTTGAACAACCCAGAATTTTCCATATTATAATGGGAAAAAAAGCAGTTAAATAAAGGGAAAAGACAGTCCATCGTCATGAACGCATTATTCTACGAGGTCGCTGCAGAGAGACTTTATATATATAACACATGATTCCTTCAATGTGCAGAACAGCATCATGGGACTTCATCTTCAGCAAAGCGCTCCTGGAGAAGGCTGGCTTATTGGTAAGTGTGTAACAATTAGATTACTTCTCAACACCATCTAGTGTACTGTATTTTAATCTACACCATTGCAGGGGATCGAGGATACGCCCTTAAATCCTGGCTGATGGCCCCAGTGGCAAACCCTGCATCCCAAAAGGAGCTGAATTAAATCCGAGCACACGAGCGTACAAGAAGGACAGTAGAACATGCAATAGGCTTGCTGAAGGCTCGATGGCTGTGTCTGTCAGGCAGAGGAGGCATATTGCAATACAAACCCAACAAGGTTTTGAACGTTTAAAAAACATATTTTATAATTACAGTATTTATCAATTTGCTTTAGGTGTGCTATATAGTTAAAGCATGCAGTGTGCTGCATAATATTGCCATTAAAAACTGTATATCACTGGATGAGATGTCGATACAAGAAGATCGCCACATGGCAGAAGGTTTTGACCCCATGCCAAATGCTGTGGCCGTGCAACTACAGTAAGAGCAGGGATAATGGAACGCTTCTAAATCTGTTTCAAAATAAGGAGTAATTGTGAGAAAATGGTGAGACCAGTTGGAGCTTTTATTGAACTTGCTTGATGCATTTAGTGAATCACTAATGTTCCTCAAGTTCACATTGATTTGGTGCAGTTCCTCTTTTACGCTTGCAATGCCGCTCACTAATTCCTCCTGTGTTTTCAGAACCGCATCAGTCAGGACTCGTGCCTCGAAACGCATCGGACGTGCTGAAGTGGCAGGCGGAGCAGGACCTGGCAAGACTGGCAGATCTATAAAATAAATATTAAATGAACAATCCAAATCATTTGCAATGTGAGTGTTATTTATCTATGAATAATATATCGCAACACAAACATTTGAAAACCTTCTAACCATTTTCGGATGGCTCGGCCTCTCCTGCAGTTGATGGGATTGCACTTTGAGTGTCACCATTGGAGATTACTCCGCTCATTGACGTTTCACCAATAATTGCCGCTATCTTGTCGTCCAATGGTGACCCTGAAATAAGACTCTGGCCTCCTCCCGTGGCACCGAGGTCTCTTTTGTGGGCTGCAATCCTTTTTTTTGAGGACACTTTCAAATCAAACCACTTTTTCTTGACTTCTGCAGTAGTTCTACATACAGGTGAGACGGCATTTACCGCATTAGTAACCTGTCCCCACGCCAAGTCTCTTTTTTCTTTGACATTGAAAAAGCAGCAAACAAAACAATTTTATTACGTTGTACCTCATTTAAAAGCACTTCCACTTCGTTGTCTGTGAAGTTTTTTTTCTTTCCTCTCTTCACGGGATCCATGATAACGGGTTTTTTATAAGGAAGGTTGTTTCCCAAATAAGGTAATTTGAGGGCATTTCTGTATGTAAATATAAATTACTATGCACACACACACAATTTTGAAGGAGTGTGATTCATCATCAGTCATTTTGTACAGCAGTACGTACTCACGTTTGATAAATAACGCCCAACTTTCTTGTGCTTAATGCTGTTGGTATACGCACTAGTTTAGAGCTTGTTTTACGCACGCTTGATAAATGAGACCCCTGAACTGAGGTGGCTCATTAGTTTGGTTATAAATAGCCTGCCTACAGTAGGTGCAGTTTGGTTGTCTTGCATCTGTTTTGTTAATTTGTTTAAACTGTGTTTCTGCATTTTGCCATGCTTCATGTTCTTGTTCTTATTCCAAAGCTTCTGGTGTTGTGTGTAGTTTTGTTTGTTTTTATTTATTTTTAAAAACATCTAAGTCTTAACCTCTGTGCGTATGTCTCGCCTGCAACCCCACTACAACCATGACAGGTGTGTTCATATACAGGCAGTTCTTGTATTGTCAACATAGTTTCATAAATAGATGATGTGGTAAAAAAAAAAAAAAAAGACCAAACCGATTAATGAAACTGATTATTTTTTTATCAGAAATAATAATAATTGTAAATAATAATAATAATAATAATAATAATAAAAACAACATTTATACTGTTTTTTTTAATTCGTTTATTTTTTCTCTTTAAGTTGTCATTAACTGCCATGACGTAATGGCAGATGACGTTTTTCTCCACACGGATAATTATTCACAGAGTTTGATGTTGAATGATGCTGGGCAGGGGCAGCAACACTGTGCTCTTAAGGTTAGGAGTGAAAGGTGGGTACATAATTACTGAGAATCCCAGAAAAAGACACAAGTCATTTCCCACATACACCTTAAAACACACACAGAGAGAGAGAGACAGAATTAAACACACTTTCTGCGATCGTACAAAGGTGTTGAAGGTGAGCACATGTAATGTCATTTTATTTATTTACCTTCATATTTTTTGATAATATTCTTATTATGCTTCTTATTATGAACTTCTGAACATTGACCTCTAAAGTGAATTACCTAAAGAGCACAAGCTATATACTATAACATCACACACACACACACACACACACACACACACACACACACAAAAACCTACCTTGACGTTATAGTGTGTTGCCCCAATAGGCATGTGCCTGCAGTAGTTCAGTGGAATAAATTCAGTAAATTTCATGTGTTCCTTCTCCTCAGCTTCAGGTTTTAGCTTAAATTAAAAAAAAAAATCATCACCCATGATAATAATGATAATAATAATAATAATAATAATAATAATAATAATAATAATTGTAATCTTAAATACAACACAAGGTTATAGATTATCTGTTTACCTTCTCACACATTTCCTTCACATTTTCAGGAACTTTGCCGCATTCACTCCATTTTCCAATAACATCCTCAGTAGACATGTTTCAGACGACTGAGACGAGTAACGCACGTGTCCTGCAGTGAGATGATTTCAGCACAGACTCAGTGTAAAGGTCATGTTTTTATATTCTCACACTGCTGAATCATGAGGGATGAGGAAATTTCCAAGGAAATTTCTTTTAACTTTGAGAAAACAAACACACCCACACACGCACACACACACACACACACACACACACACACACACACACACACACACACACACACGTCAATTGTTATATTATAATATAAACCGCACCAAAGAAAAAAATGCACTTTTCAATCTTGCCCTGAAGCATTAATAGTTTCTTTCACTGGAATTAAGGGGCCGAGGCCAACTCCTGAAAAGCAACCTCATTTAATCAGCATTTCTCTGGATGTTGTACTCTGTATGAGTGTGTGTGAAAAATAAAATTAGAATTTTTCAGATCATGAATGTGATGAGCCAGTTCCTGCTGTGCTGATGTTACATGAGTGTGAGGAAACCAAGAAACCAAAAAATAACACATGAATAACATGGTTGTTTTATAAACATACACGCATGCAGTTGCACATATAAAACTGAAGACATCTAAGAAACATCAGAATCAGAATCAGAAAGAGTTTTATTGCCAAGTATGCTTGCACGTACAAGGAATTTGTTTTAGTGACGGAGCTTCCAGAACAAAAAATACAAATGACAAGACAAAAACAGCATGACGCAAAAAAAAAAAAAAAAAAAGAAATTTTTTTTTTTTAAATGGTTGACATCAAATGGAGTACGATGTGAGATGTTTAGAATTACGTAGTAAACAAAAAATGTTAAACAACCCAGAATTTTTCATATTATGATGGGAAAAAAAACAGATAAGTAAAGACAAAAGACAGTCCATCGTCATGAACACATTATTCTACGAGGTCGCTGCAGAGAGACTTAATATATATACTGTGGTGTGAAAAACTATTTGCCCCCCTCCTGATTTCTTATTCTTTTGCATGTTTGTCACACAAAATGTTTCTGATCATCAAACACATTTAACTATTAGTCAAAGATAACACAAGTAAACACAAAATGCAGTTTTTAAATGAGGGGTTTTATTATTTAGGGCGAAACAAAATCCAAACCTACATGGCCCTGTGTGAAAAAGTAATTGCCCCCTGAACCTAATAACTGGTTGGGCCACCCTTAGCAGCAATAACTGCAATCAAGCGTTTGCGATAACTTGCAATGAGTCTTTTACAGCGCTCTGGAGGAATTTTGGCCCACTCATCTTTGCAGAATTGTTGTAATTCAGCTTTATTTGAGGGTTTTCTAGCATGAACCGCCTTTTTAAGGTCATGCCACAACATCTCAATAGGATTCAGGTCAGGACATTGACTAGGCCACTCCAAAGTCTTCATTTTGTTTTTCTTCAGCCATTCAGAGGTGGATTTGCTGATGTGTTTTTGGGTCATTGTCCTGCTGCAGCACCCAAGATAGGTTCAGCTTGAGTTGGCGAACAGATGGCCGGACATTCTCCTTAGACAGTAGAATTCATGGTTCCATCTATCACAGCAAGCCTTCCAGGTCCTGAAGCAGCAAAACAACCCCAGACCATCACACTACCACCACCATATTTTACTGTTGGTATGATGTTCTTTTTCTGAAATGCTGTGTTACTTTTACGCCAGATATAACGGGACACGCACCTTCCAAAAAGTTAAACTTTTGTCTCGTCGGTCCACAAGGTATTTTCCCAAAAGTCTTGGCAATCATTGAGATGTTTTTTAGCAAAAAAAACTTAATGCCTTAATGTTCTTTTTGCTTAAAAGTGGTTTGCGTCCGTTTTTGCCCAGTCTCTTTCTTATGGTGGAGTCGTGAACACTGACCTTAATTGAGGCAAGTGAGGCCTGCAGTTCTTTAGATGTTGTCCTGGGGTCTTTTGTGGCCTCTCGGATGAGTTGTCTCTGCGCTCTTGGGGTAATTTTGGTTGGCCGGCCACTCCTGGGAAGGTTCACCACTGTTCCATGTTTTTGCCATTTGTGGATAATGGCTCTCACTGTGGTTCGCTGGAGTCCCAAAGCTTTAGAAATGGCTTTATAACCTTTACCAGACTGATAGATCTCAATTACTTTTGTTCTCTTTTGATCCTGAATTTCTTTGGATCTTGGCATGATGTCTAGCTTTTGAGGTGCTTTTGGTCTACTTCTCTGTGTCAGGTAGCTCCTATTTAAGTGATTTCTTGATTGAAACAGGTGTGGCAGTAATCACGCCTGGGGGTGACTACAGAAATTGAACTCAGGTGTGATAAACCCCAGTTAAGTTATTTTTTAACAAGGGGGGGCAATCACTTTTTCACACAGGGCCATGTAGATTTGGAGTTTTTTTCTCCCTTAATAACGTAAACCTTCATTTAAAAACTGCATTTTGTGTTCAATTATGTTATCTTTGTCTAATAGTTTTTTTAATAGGTTTTTGATGAGCAGAAACATTTAAGTGTGATTAACATGCAAAAGAATAAGAAATCAGGAAGGGGGCAAATAGTTTGTCACACCACTGTATATATATATATATATATATATATATATATATATATATATATATATATATCACCCTAATAATTACTTTCTTACCATTAATAATATTAATATTGCAGTATTAAATGCGATCCCCCACAATGATGCTGTTAACGATGCCCCACCCCATTGATGCCACTTTGGGCTTTTCTATTAAGATGGTTGCAATGCTATATAATCCCGCCAGGTGGTGCAGTGACTGCTTCAGTTAACTGCAGGGTTCAGGCAGCCTTATAAAGTATTGTCATGGTTAACCTCTAGAGGGCGCCTTGCGCCCAGAGACTCGTGTTTTTTGTTTTTGACCATTTGGACTTCATTTCCCAGGATGCACCTCGGTCAGGTGATGGGAGCACTTACCTGGGGTCAAGCGTGCGTACGCACGGTTTTATGTGTACATCATGCGTACGCACAATTCTACTAATAGAATGCGATTCATTAATTTGTACGTGTGCGTGAAAATGTGCGCACATTTAGAAGAACTCCTGACTGTGCGTAAGCAGAATCCACTAGTGGTAGAGAACTGTAATGACATTTAAACCCAGTGCCCTCATACTTCACCACTTAAATGTCATTGTTGACAAATTTATTAATTGAATAATTGAATACAACAGGTGATTCTGAGTTATCTGGAACTGTAAATAATATAAAATCCACAACTGAAGAACTGTTTTTGAAAATGCATTGACTTCAATGGCAGACCTTGCGCTTCTTGAAGATTTGCAACAAGCACTTTTGCGCAGAGATCGCGTTTTCAGGGACCGCACAGACTTACTCGCTGAGAGTGATGAGTGGCTCATTAGTCGTTTTCGTTTGCCAAGAGCAATTTTGCTTGATTTGTGTCAGCAATTCTCGCACCTTTTGGAGAGGCCGACAAAGCGCACCAGTGCAGTCACCGTGCACACTCAAGTTCTTTCAACTATTGGCTTTTTAGCCACAGGCACATTTCAAAGGGAAATTGGTGACAGGTCTGGTATTTCTCAACCCACCGTGAGCCGAATTATGCCACACGTTTTACATGCAATTATACAGTATCACTTACATCACAGTACATTACATTTCCAAATACCGCAGCGGAAAGGACAAAAATTATGACCGACTATAACATCTGGACCACCACAGCCTCGGGGAGTGAGATCCAGCTCCCCGGATTACTGAGCCAGCACTTTGTCTCCCCCTAGTGTGTCTACGTGTGTATGTCTGTCCCCTTGTCTAATTATGAAGATCACCTGTGCATCCTTTTGTCTCTCTCTATTTATACCAGCCGACCCCGGAGTCCCATGTCTGTCCACCGTTGTGCGTGCTTATGTAAACACCCGCTTGTGTGTATGTGTTCTGCCTGTTTCCCCCTCCAGGACTAAAGGGAACCTGGAACTCCCACCGTTAAAGCCGGCAAAGGAAAGCCGGCATCTCTTAAAGAAAAGAGAAGGACTCCCACGTTATTTGGACACTTTTCTGTTATGTTTTAGTTTTTGGTTGGGAGTGGAATTTTGAGTTATGTGTTCGACAATAAAGACTATTTCTTGTTCAAGGCCTGCATTTGCGTCCGCATTCCAGAGAGAGACATGACAGATGGACAGACCTATCAGGACGCAGCAGGTGTCCCCCTACCGGAGGATGAGACCCTGATGCAGTACATGAAGATGCAGCAGAAAGAAATCGATAGCATGGCACGAGCAGTGAACAACCTCGCCCACTGCATGAAGGAACTAGCTCGACCAGACCAGCCCACCGCCGGACCATCGAGGCGCTCCGCACCGTCCCCACCTCGCGCGGCTCCTCCCGAAAGGTATGCCGGTGATCCCGAGGGATGCAGGCGATTCGTCATGGCCTGTGAGCTGTACCTGACAGACTATCCTGACATGACGGACCAGCAAAGGATTCGGTTCGTCATCCAACAGCTCACAGGACCAGCCATGGATTGGGCGGTGGCGGTCTGGAGGGCAGATGGGGAGCTCGCACACCGCTACAACAGCTTCATCCAGGCGATGAAGGCCGTGTTCGACCATCCAGATCAAGGGCGCTCGGGAGAACAGAGGCTCATGAGGCTGCGTCAAGGTAACCTTACCGTCGCCGACTACGCCATCAGGTTCCGAGTGATGGCTGCGGAGAGTGGCTGGTGCAAGAAGAGCCTGCTCGCCAGGTTGTGTCTGTTTTTCCCCTGATAGATTCCGGACCGGCTGGGAACTTCATCTCTTCTACCCTAATTTCCTCGCTGCAAGCTCCCGTGTCGAAGCTTCCATATCCGATATCTATTAAAGTTCTAGATGGTCGAGATTTGGATCAATCGCCTATTAACTTAATTACTGCGCCCCTCCGGTTAACATTCCCCGGTCACACGGAGGAGTTTTTTACGTGCTACCTCGGTCAGACAATTCCGTCGTGCTAGGTCTCCCATGGCTTAGCGCCCACAACCCCAATTTCGATTGGACCAACCCCCGCATCACTTCCCCGCGATGCGCGAAATTCTGTACACCGCCTACATTGGCGGTCCAAACCACCACCATTGAGAGCCCGACTGCCCAAGTAATCACTAATGTACCATCAGAGTATATGCGTTTTAAGGATGTGTTTAGTGTTAGGGCAGCTGCACGACTTCCCCCTCACCGCCCGTGGGACTGCGCGATTGAGCTGTTGCCGGGGAAGGCACCTCCTTGCTCGCGTATTTATCCATTGTCAGTGGCAGAAACCAGGGCAATGGAGGAATACGTGAGTGAGGCACTTCAGCAGGGTCTCATCAGCAGGTCCACGTCTCCCTCCTCGGCAGGTTTTTTTTTCATAGATAAGAAAGGGGGGGCTTACGCCCCTGCGTTGATTATAGAGGGCTGAATGCAGTAACAGTAAAATATAAGCACCCACTGCCCCTGGTTCCGGCCGCTATCGACCAACTCTGAGGTGCTTCCATCTTCACCAAACTCGACCTCCGCAGCGCATATAACCTCGTTCGTGTGCGTAAGGGTCATGAATGGAAGACGGCGTTTAGCACTACATCTGGGCATTATCAATACAATGTATGCATATGGACTGGTAAACGCACCTGCGGTGTTTCAGGGGTTCATGAACGACGTGTTTCGGGATATGTTTAACCGTTTCGTTATAATATACCTGGATGATATCCTGATATATTCGCGGTCATATTCGGAACACGTTCTTCATGTAACTGCCGTCCTTCGTCGCCTGCGCAAACACGGGCTCTATGTGAAGGCGGAGAAGTGCACCTTTCACCAGAGGGAGGTGGCATTTCTCGGCTATCACATAGGGCCACTGGGGGTCGAGATGGAACCGACCAAGGTCGCGGCGGTACAACAATGGCTGGAACCGAAGTCAGTTAAGGAGCTACAGCGATTCCTGGGGTTTGCCAATTTTTATAGGCGATTTATTCGGGGCTACAGTATGGTGGCAGCGCCCCTCACCTCACTGTTAATAGGGAAACCGAAACGCCTTTGCGAGTTCCCAGTGGAAGCGCGAAGCGCGTTTCAACGCCTAAAAACAGCATTTACAACCGCACCCGTGTTAAAACTACCGAACCCAGAGAAGCCCTTTGTAGTCGAGGTCGATGCATCAGAAGTAGGCATAGGGGCGGTCCTGTCACAACGCCACGGCCACCCTGAGAAACTCCACCCCTGCGCTTTCTTTTCTAGGAAACTAACACCTGCCGAGCGAAATTATGATATCGGTAACAGAGAGCTGCTGGCAGTGAAAGCGGCGTTAGAGGAGTGGAGACACTGGCTAGAGGGAGCGAAACATCCATTTACGGTGCTCACAGATCATCGAAATTTAGAGTACCTCCAACAGGCAAAAAGGTTAAACTCACGTCAAGCCCGATGGGCGCTCTTCTTCACGCGTTTCCAATTCACTATTACATATCGCCACTGCTCTAAGAATCTAAAAGCGGACGCGCTTTCCCGCTATTATCCGTCGCTGGAGCCCATTATCACTCCGGAGCCTATCCTGCCATCATCACTCGTGGTGGCGCCGATCGCGTGGGACATTGAGTCGGAGATAGTTCAGTGGGCGCGGTCCAACCCCGCGCCTAGGGACTGCCCTCCGAATCTAACCTACGTGCCGGAGCCACTACGCGAACGAGTGACGATCGCGGCTCATACGAGCCTTGCATCAGGTCACCCCGGCGTCTCACGCACACAGCACCTACTAGAACCAAAGTTCTGGTGGCCAAAACTGCGGGAAACCGTGAAGAAGGTAGTTTTATCTTGTGCAGTGTTTGCGACTACCAAGACCCCACTTACCCTTCCTGTTTGAAAATTAAATCCCCTGCCCATACCAAACAGACCGTGGTCACACATCGCCGTGGACTTTGTCACAGATCTGCCGGTATCTAAAGGGTACACCACAATCCTAGTAGTAGTGGACAGATTTTCTAAAGGATGCAAGTTCATCCCGTTTCGCTCCCTCCCGTCAGCCCTCCAGGTGGCAGAAACCCTATTCACTTCAGTGTTTCGCTGCTACGGCATAAGGGAAGATATTGAACTCGGGAGATATCTTCGGGCATACTGTAGCAGCCGACAGCACAAATGGGCAGACTGTTTAACCTGGGCGGAATACGCACAAAACTCCCTGCGTCACTCCTCTACCGGCCTAACGCCGTTCCAGTGTGTACTTGGTTATCAACCCCCGCTATGTCCTTGGGATGCCACGCCCACCGATGTTCCCATGGTGGATCAGTGGTTTAAAAAAGCGGAGAAAGTATGGGAGGATGCACACACTAAAATCTCCCAAGCAGTGCAGCGCTTTAAGAAACACGCCGATAGGCGGCGAAGGGAGAGTTGTCCGCTCCAGGTAGGCGATCGGGTATGGCTCTCAACACGGGACCTCTACCTCAATCTCCCATGCAGAAAACTCTCCCCCAGGTTCATAGGCCCTTTTCCCATCACCGCACAAGTAAACCCAGTGTCGTTTAACACCGACTTCTATAACATCGCAGGATTTCCAAGTGGAATAGGGGGAGTTGACTGCACACATGTTGCCCTGAAAGCTCCTACTGCTCATGAATTTGCATTTGTAAATAGAAAAGGCTATCACTCCATTAACGTGCAGGTAATCTGTGATTCACACTTGAACCTGCTAAATGTGGTTGCGAACAGCCCGGGAGGGACACATGATTCCTTCAGTGTGTAGAACAGCATTGTGGGACTTCGTCTTCAACAAAGCGCTGCTGGAGAAGGCTGGCTTATTGGTAAGTGTGTAACAATTAGATTACTCCTCAACACCATCTAGTGTACTGTATTTTAATCTACATCATTGCAGGGGACCGAGGATATGCCCTTAAATCCTGGCTGATGACCGCAGTGGCAAACCCTTTATCCCAAAAGAAGCTGAATTAAATCCGAGCACATGAGCATACAAGAAGCACAGTAGAACGTGCAATAGGCTTGCTGAAGGCTCAATGACTGTGTCTGTCAGGCAGAGCAGGCATATTGCAATACAAACCCAACAAGGTTCATTCATTCATTCATTTTCTATACCGCTTAATCCTGTGTTCAAGGTCGCGGGGACCTGGAGCCTATCCCAGGAGACTTCGGGCACTAGGCGGGGTACACCCTGGACAGGGTGCCAATCCATCGCAGGGCACACAAACATAAACACACCCAATCACACACTACGGGCAATTTAGGAACACCAATTAGCCTAACCTGCATATCTTTGGGCTGTGGGAGGAAACCGGAGTACCCGGAGGAAACCCACCAAGCACAGGGAGAACATGCAAACTCCATGCACACAGAGACGGGAATCGAGCCTGGCCGGGGAATCGAACCCAGACCCTGGAGGTGCAAGGCGACAGTGCTAACCACTACACCACCGTGCCACCCCAACAAGGTTTTGAATGTTTAAATATTTAAATTAAGTTTTAAACATATTTTATAATTACAGTATTTATCAATTCACTTTAGGTGTGCTATATAGTTAAAGCATGCAGTGTGCTGCATAATATTGCCATTAAAAACGGTCTACAGATGTGGCCGTTAAGAATGCGCATGTTTTCCCCGCGAGATCCCTCAATTTAGCGTGCGGCTTCCGCGACTTCCCGTAAGCAACATTCGGAAATTTAAATAAATGTGTTGTGCTTCACTGAATATCCAGATGGGGCATGGAAGGACTTTATCTAAAAGCCGGAGCAAGTACAGTACAACGAAGAATTGTTTATAATTACTTAGCCTAAAACAATATTGTTTCCAATGCTGAAGCAAACATGAATTTTATTTTGTTTTACAACAGATCTTTCATGATGAATGTGTATATATGTGCTTCATATTATTTTCATAATGATGAAATGAGATGCCCAAATTTGTGCTTTAAAATTCCTAATAAGTTTCTTATATAGGTTTTGTAATGTCTTACGGTGAAAGACATAACAATGCCTCGGTTTAAATGGTCTTGAAATTAATTTAATTTCCTGATAGTAGGCTATCTGATAGTGTTAACTATGCGAATGTCCTGATTCGTGAATATGCCAACATGTCTTATTTAAAACGTAAAAATTTGTCAACATCATCAGAAGACATGAATGAACAATATATATATATATATATATATATATATATATATATATATATATATATATATATATATATTATCATATTAAGTAAATATTATTTTATGAACACAAAGTTCTTCGGGCTTTTTATAATAATCATCATATTTGCTGTTTGTGTCCAACATTGAATAATTATTTCATCCCTTATTTAACCACGGGTGGAAATAATAGCTGGAATCTGATGTGATTGTGAATTTATGACTGAAATAAAGCTGTTCATCTTTTGTAAAGTACTTTCAAAGTACTTTTTACAAAAGGCAGTGTCTTTATCAAAAGGTTGATAAACGCGTGTTGTACAGTATATACAACGCGACAGTGCGCTCAGTTACTGTAATCCCACTTCTCACCTTTCATGTAGGTCTGCTCGGACTTATTAATTCGTTTTAAACCCCTCAAAAATGCGTGTGTATACAGCTCAAAACCTCCGTCAGTTAATAAAGATAGCGTGTCTATTTAGAAAAAATGCCCCAGCGATTTCGGAGCTTCAGGAAATCTCCCGGCGCTCTGTGCATTACACCGGCCAACTCATGTCGTAAAGAATTTATAAACGTTTTCTAAATGTGGGCTATTGTTTTTTTGCTTATAATATTTGTTAATTGAATTTATATGAGGTTTGGGTCAGCACTATTCCTATTACTCCTGGTAGCTCATTGGTAGGTGATTCGCCTGCCATGCGGAAGACCCGAGTTCGATTCCCAGCCAGGGAATCGCTATCAAATATTTTATTAGAACATAAATTCATAAGTTTATTATTATCAACAAATATGATATTACTATTATAATGAACCCTAGGCACATGACAGCTGTCAAGAGCATTAATACAAAATCTTGTATAATGTTTATTTTGTGGCAAATATGCAATGTGCAATAAACATTTATATATAATACAAATAAATATTGTTTATGATGAAAAATTAGACGAAACTAATTTTATTATAAAATAAACAATATAAAAGTATACATGTTGTATATGAAAAAACAGAAATATTTGGTTGTCATACATGGTCATACATGGTCGTCAACTCACATGTTCTATATTCCATTGTCATTCATATTGCCATAGTTTTTATAGCCCTTTAGTAAAGCAATCGCTAGTTAGTAAGTTGTAAAGTTAGTAATTCGCTAGTTAGTAAGTTGGTTGTAATTATTAGCAATGATAGAGTGGATTATAGTCCAATTGGTTTTACCTGCGTAACCCACTTAACGAAAAAGCAATTGAAAATTCATAATTAAAAAAAAATATATATATATATTAAAATAAAATAAATAAATAAATTATCAAACTGAATATTGCAAAGGGAATTGTTGTAGGTATTAGCAATGATGGAGTGGATTATAGTCCAACTGGTATTACCTATCTATATTTTTAGGAGAAGATCTAAATATCCTCGCTCACTAGTTAGGCGGCCTCCCCTTCAGGTGACGTGCGCGCAACAACGCGGAAGTGCGGCATGCAAGCGGGGCAAATGGAACACCCAGGGTGCGGGATCATTAGCAAGGACAGCTCACCAGCCGTGCCTAATTCCATCATGTCATGTGGGCATTATAAGATTTGTACTGAAAACTTCTAACTAAAAAGTAGCAGCTGGCACGCCTAAAAATAGACGCAGGTTAATTTTTTTATAGTCTAAATAAAAATCCTCCTCTTTAGTGCCTCCTATTCCTATTAATCCTAGGGTGTTGTTCTTTTAGTGTCACTTTACAATGCCAGACAACATTCAAATGCAAATTATTCACTCTCCCTAAGTGTGAATCAGCTGTTCTCACCTATACATTCAGAGGAACTGTAATGCACCTTTTCACACTTTAAAACCTCTTGAATCTGAGGCTCTTCTGAACACTTTCAGTGTTTAAGGCCCCTTTTTAAATTTGTGTAAATTTAATCTTCTGGATTCTAGATTCTAAAGTTGACATTGTTACCGTTTTTAATCCTTGGAATGGAAGAAATTTAGATTTTCCTTATGATAACATAAATTGCATTGTTTTTAATCACTCTATACACTCTATAATATTCTTTGGTATTTTTATTGAAAAAAAATGGGTATGGGGCTATCTTGGTTTATTAATCCTCGTGTTAGGTATAGGTTTAGTATTTAGTGCGCAACGTACATCTGTACAATCACAATACCGCAAAAATGTCTCATTTTGCTGTCAAACTGTTCATAAGCCGGGTCTCTGTGAGACTGGTGCTACTGGACACTGAAAATATTGTCTTTATACGTAGTTTTATATGTTGCTTGTCTTATTGTTCTTTCCTTTGTTTCTTTGTTTTACAAATATGACCCAATATATGTTCAGTGATACTTTTTTTTTTTTTTTACGTTTTTGTATTGTGTTTTATTTTTATACTAGTAAGTAGTTTTAAAATGTAATCTCCACTTTAATGAGCCAGTGTATTTTGATGTGGGATGTGGTGGGCTGATGGATCCAGCCTCGCTGTCCCAGACCAGTTACAGTTATTAACAGAATATGTTCATTTTGAAGCATTTCACAGCTGTGTGTGTGTGTTTTAAAACCCTCAATTCTGCGAATTCCCCCAGCAGTGAAACCAGTTTGATAACTGGTTTTACCTCTCGTAAATCAAAGGTGAGAAGAGCCTTTACAGAGCACGCTGTCGCGTTGTATTCAGAGAATAGACTAAAACAAAAACATGTTTGCATCAGTATTGGAAACAATATTGTATTAGGCTAACTTTATTAAAGATTATATTTGAACAGAAAATAATAGTGGGCTGGTAGGCACGTTATTTTTCATATAACTTAAATGGCAGAATGAAGCTAAATATACACAATCAATTAATAATTGCGTTTGCTTTGCATTTGAGCACTCGTGTGTAAATAGCTTTTTCATTGCATATACTAACATCATATATTTGTGTCTAATACTGTTTTATTCATATTTTACAACATTACATGCAGTTTGTAATTTACTTGCGATTGTACTTCTTTAAAATGTAACCCACGTACGTATACAGACAGTGTAAGAGCCATATCGTACTTGTTATGAATTTGTTGTTGTGTCTATTTTATTTTATTTTATTTTACTTGTTGTTATTTCATTTATTCTACCTTGTTCTATTCATTAGTTAAGCATTAAGTTTGTTATATAAGCCATAAGCTTTAAATTTCTAAGTTATGCATCCATTTTGACAATCGTAAGTTGGTCTGTGATGTCATTCTACTATTACATGCATTTGTGTGACTGTCATATGTTAGAGAGTGCAGTTTAGATGCGGAAGGCTACGGAAACACAAGCTTTTGACCGTAAGCTAACGTAAGCTGGGAATGTAAGATACAACAAGAGTGTTGTTATATACCTAAGCCAAGACTGTAATTTACAAGATACAGCAAATAGGTTGTTGTAAAAGTCAGAGATTTGCATGATGCAGCAACTGCTGTCTGTAATCACAGTGGATTTACTCAAGACGACTGTATGAAGTGTTGATTCTTTGATGCTGACAAAATAAACTACAAGAGACAAAGAGATCGGACTTCTGTCGTGTGAGTGAAACTTTACACCAAAGCTACGTGTCAAAACTGGTGAAATAATATGACCGCATCTACAGACAGTATAAGCATATTTAACTACTTCAGCAGTGAATGAGAAATTTGGTCGGTCTGGCTTTTAGATAAAGTTCTTATTTGATACAATTTTATTATTTAATTAATTATCTTATTATAAACATGATTCTTAATCTCTATATTCTTGTCGAGTATAGTCCTTCATGTCTGCATTTTTTCACACGCGTTTATCATCCTTTTGATCAAATCGCTACCTTTTGTGGGTTTATACACGCTGATTAATTAATTTTAGATTAATTTTAAAGCATCTTTTTAGGCCTAAATATTCATTTTTATTTATGGCCAGGTGTATTACAAAGTGAAAACCAGATGTTGGTTTTATCAATTTATGTTACTCCATATAATAATGTAAACATTGCTAATTTATGTTTTGGAAAGAAACTTAAGTAAATATTTCATCTATATCTTTCATAAATCACACAACTAAAATATAATTAAACAGTTTATTCACCAACATTACCAAATATTTTTGAATTCACAGTCTAGATACAGGTTGTCTTTTTAATGTGTCTTTTTAATTTAGTGCATTCAGCTAAATTTTGCATCCATAGGAACAACTGCGCGGCACCAGAGCCTGAAATACTTGTTTTAAACAAAATTGTGTAAAATAATAATAATAAATAAATAAATAAAATACACCATTTGTTTAGAAAATACATTAAACAAACTGTAGAATAAACGTTAAAACTTAATAGCCCTCTGAAGCAGTGAAGTTGCAACATTCAAATCAGCACTCTGGACTAGTGCACTTAAAAGTATGCCATTGAAACCTTAACGCATTAAAACATTTTAAACTGAACATGTAAACACTGAACATGTAAAGACTTGTAGTCAAGCCATATCAAAGATGTTAACTTCATCTTTAAAGCTTGCACTTTTGGTGATAGCTTAATCCCATCAAGTTCTAGAAGAACCTTCTGAAATAGTTCAAAAGTGTAGCGCAGTGCTCGGGGTTATGCAAGGTTAATGGCATAAATTATTCCCATAAGCAGTGCACATTCCTTTGCAATATTGCCACATTCTTGCAAAATGTGGCAAGAATGATTATGGATACACCAACTGGTTCTTCCCCTTCGACTGCACGGACGACAAGGATTTTAAGAATGTGCAAACTGGCATCACTTCGTTTGTCCTCCTGCATAAAATTTACAAGAAAACAAATAAAGAATTATTTTGAGAAACAAAAAAAATCTGAATTGCTTCAATCACCTGTGCTGACTTCATTATCACAGAGAAAAAATTATAATAAAAATAATTGATAATAAAAAATCATTAAAGAGATCCTCTTCAGATTCATGCCTCATCTTTACGCTTTGTTTCTGTGAAAATATTTACATTGTATTAGTACATAATCTTTTATTCGTACAACTACATTTAGTCATTTCTTTTTGTTTCTTTTGTTTTAGTTTGCCTTTATCCAAAGCAAATTACAAAAGAGGAAGGCATCATGCATGTCAAGCAGTGCTACTAACACAAAGTTTCTGACACCGTTAGAAAAATACAATATAGAATAGTGAGGGATTAAAGAAAAAGTGAGAAGCAAGAATCATGTGTGGAAAGATTAAGCATGCAAGGTCACAGGATGACTCTCAGTCACGCATCTCGGTTTATTAATCCTCGGTTCGTTTTTATTTATTTATTTATTTATTTATTTACCACAGGACCCCTGGGGGGCTTCAGGTGCAGGTTTTTACATGAAAAACTGTGTTTTGTGAATCTCCACACTATTAAAAACTGAAATATTGCTAATTGTACGTTGTAGATGCGTTCATGTCATTTCACTAGTTTTGACGCGTAGCTTTGATTGGATCATTTACTCACAAGAATGGAAGGCCGATGATATCTTTGTCTTGTTATTTTATTTTCAGCATCAAAGATTCAACACTTCATACAGTTGTCTTGAGTAAATCCACTGTGGTTACAACACCTGTTGCTGTATCTTGTAAATTTATGACTTTTACAACAGCCTATGTTATATCTATCTCATTGTGTTCAGCTCATGCATCTAACAACACTTTCGTTGTATATATCTGCTTACGGGTAGCTCAGGGTCAAAAGCTTGTGTTTCCGTAGCCTTCCGCATCTAAATTGAATTTTCTATCATGCGATAGTCATACAAATACATGTCATAGTGGAATGACATCACAGACCAACTTATGATTGTCAAAATGGATGCATAACTAACAAATTTAAAGCTTATGGCTTAGTATGTAACAAACGTAAAGCTTGATGCTTAACTAATGAATACAATAAGGTAGAATTAAATTAATTAAAAACAAATAAAATAAAATAAACACAACAACAAATTCTGCAGATCCATCTTACATAACAAATGTGATATGGCTCTTAAATACGTCATGAGATTAAGATGAACATTAATTGGGAGTCATGAAAGCGAGAATCACATCCAGAACAGAAAGGTAAACTTCCCTCAAACACAACAAACTCCAGCTCCAGTCACACCATGTAGTACCTCCGTGATGATTCCCAACCGACTGGTCCACAGCGCAGGTACATTGTCTCCAAACACGCATGCGTGGTTCATTTATGTAGTTTTATCCATAAATCTGCTCATATCTGCGCACACGTTTATCAGGCTTTTGATCAAAAAGCCGCATGCGCAACTCACTTTCACTTTGCACAAGGCAGTGCTTATTGTTTAGTGTATATTTAAAGCGCATAAACACAATAAAACAATAATGTTTTAGGCTAACATATCATACTGTACATCTTTGTAGTCTTTTTGCACATGCGCGGGTGCGTTACAATAATAACAACAATAATAAATTTGGAGCACTACTACTACTACTACTAGTACTAATACTAATAATAATAATAATAATACTGAATGAAGAAAGCGCAGTCAACGAAGTATCATCATTGAAGGAGAGAAGAAAATGAAGAATAAATACATATCAGTTTGAGCTTGACACGTTTATGAGCTCTGTCGCTTGCTGTCAATGGGCGCCTTAGAGAAACAACACATTTTACTTAATTTTACACACAATACTTCAACAGTGTGATTAAAGTACCCGAAATAACACAGAACGACGTGTTTACAGAAACCCAGCATTTTTTAGTGCAATACTACAGTATTAATGAATGGAGGAAGCACAGTCAAAGCCCAGTGATTCTGCATGCTGTTGTGTTGTATTCAGTGAGTAGCATATATATTTGTGTTTGTTGCATTTTATGTCTGTAGTTTTATCAATAAATCTGCTCATATCTGCGCGCGGGTTTATCAGCCTTTTGATCAAAAAGCCGCATGCACAACTCACTCTCACTTTGCAAAAGGCAGTGTTTATTGTTTAGTGTATATTTAAAGTGCATAAACACAATAAAACATATCATACATTTTTGTATTCTTGGTGTGTTACAATAATAATAAGAATAATATCAATAATAATAAATTCAGAGCACTACTACTACTACTAATAATAATAATAATAATAATAATACTGAATGGAGAAAGCGCAGTTAAAGAAGTATCATCATTGAAGGAGAGAAGAAAATGAAGAATAAATACATCAGTATTAACAGTTTGAGCTCGACACGTTTATGAGCTCTGTCGCTTGCTGTCAATGGGCTCCTAAGAGATATAACATTTTCGGCTTCAGTAGACACACAATACTTCAGTCTGAAACACGACTGCCCCCTACAGGTAATGAAGGGCATTTTCACAGCTTGCCGCCGATCCCTTTTCTCGAAACGTGTGTTCTTAATGGCCAGGGACCGTATTTACAAAGCTTCTTAGAATTCTCTTAGAGAGCTCATATCTTAGCCTAAAAAGTCCTAGCTGGGAGTCCTAGACTAAAAGTGATTTAGGAAAGTTCTCAGAGCAACTCTGAGTAAGGAAAGTACAAAAACCTTTATCTTAGTGAGGAGGTGTGGTTGACCCCGTTGCTAGGGATGATGCAGCAAATCAAGGACTGTGATTGGTTGATAAAAAAATAACCTCTGACCTCTGCAAAGGTCTTGAAATGCACTCTTTGTGAAAATAGACATGATACATGATAATAGAACAGGCAGTGAAATTATAATATTTGTATATGAAGAAATTGTATAATCATGACTACAGGCTACTTTATGCAAAGTTTCTGTTATAGGATAAATATCTTAATGTTAATTAAACAGCCAAATGTTGAAAATGTGTCTACTTTTGAAGCAACAAATTTCCACCAGTAGTTACTATATTTAAGTTCTTACATTAATTTACCAAACTGATTTTATTACTTGTAATCCATTTTAGATTGATGGGAGTTAAATGGCTCAGCTTTTACCAGTTTACATGATTGTAGGACAGTCTGTTTAAGTTGCACTTTTGGATGGTATGTAGTCAACAATCCAAGAGAGATGGAAGGAAGTAAAAGGACAAGAAAACCAAATTCGACAGAAGAGTAGTGTTTACTTTTAGCTTTACGTTCAGTGTTTGAAGAATATTTCTTCTTTCTGCCATTTTGTCTTCTGCTACAGAAACTCTTAACAAAAGGCCTCTTAAAAGTCCTCCTCTCTACTCTTAACAATTTTTACCTTAGGAGCTGTTTTTAGGGCTAAGATGTTTTGTGAATCATTTTTATCTTTACTAAGATTTAGTCCTAAATTTAAGGCGTAATTCTAAGAAAATGTCATAATTCTTAGAATTTTCATCACTAGTAGCAACTTTTAGGGTTAAGAAGCTTTGTGAATACGGGCCCAGGTCTGTATTCACAGCTTTTGCCATGAAGCTCAAAATTGAGCTCAGGCGCATCCTCTTTCCCCTGATCATCCTTGAGATGTTTCTGCAGCTTAATTGGAGTCCACCTGTGGTAAATTCAGTTGATTGGACATGATTTGGAAAGGCACACACCTGTCTATATAAGGTCCTACAGTTGGCAGTTCAGTTAGCACAAACCAAGCATGAAGTCAAAGTAATTGTCTGTAGACCACCGAGAAAGGATTGTCTCGAGGCACAAATCTGGGGAAGGTTACAGAAAAATGTCTGCTGCTTTGAAGGTCCCAATGAGCACAGTGGCCTCCATCATCCGTAAGTGGAAGAAGTTCGAAACCACCAGGACTCTTCCTAGAGCTGGCCGGCCATCTAAACTGAGCGATCGGGGGAGAAGGGCCTTAGTCAGGGAGGTGACCAAGAACCTGATGGTCAATCTGTCAGAGCTCCAGAGGCCCTCTGTGGAGAGAGGAGAAACAATCCACCAATCAGACCTATACGATAGAGTGGCCAGAGAGTCTCATCAGACCTGAGAATTTTGTTTCTCATGGTCTGAGAGTCCTTCAGGTGCCTTTTGGCAAACTCCAGGCGGGCTGCCGTGTGCCTTTTACTAAGGAGTGGCTTCCGTCTGGCCACTCTACCAGGTCACCGCCCTGACTAAGGCCCTTCTCTGCCGATCACTCAGTTTAAATGGCCTGGTGGTTTCAAACTTCTTCCACTTACTTCTTCCTCAGATTTTTATGTCATTTTTTTTTATTTTTAATGAATTAGCAAAAATCTCAAGTAAACTTTTTTCATGTTGTCATTTTGGGGTGTTGTGTGTAGAATTCTGAGGGAAAAAAATGTGGAAAAAGTGATGCGCTGTGAATACTTTCCAGATGCACTGGATCATCTTATACAGTATATGGGGGATGTGGCAATAACTCCCAACCCAGTTAAAAAGAAAAGGCCCATTACTTCTTTATTTATGTGCCCTACAGATCTGGGCCCGGTTTCTCGAAAGCTTCTTATCGCTAAGTAGTTCCTTAACCTCTCTCTTAACTTCATGGCGCATTTCCCGAAACGTTCTTACGCTAAGTATCTCTTAGCTAAGTCATACTTTCATAAGGTTGGTCTGGACCAACCTTAACTCATACTTAGCGTAGTTTCAGCTCAAGACGCTAGTCGCCGCCACTGAGCAGCAGTCTTTATAAATCAACGGTGTATGCAAACACATTATGGCACGTTATCAAAGTCATATTAATGATGGAATATACTGTAGACCTGTTAAAGAATTTTATTTTATTTTATATCAGAACTAATAGAGTGACTTTTAATTAGCCTGTTTCATAATGTGACTAATGCATTAAAATTGCCAATCACAATTAATATTAAACAGGTGGCGAACAATTAGGCAGCGATACAGCGTGGTGTTGTGTTAAACTGAAGACGGCACCATCCGTGGAGCCGTGTGGGTCATGTACATTTTTCCTTTAGACAAAACTTCAGCCCTTTTCATATTTTCCCCGTGGTCGTTACTAAAAAAAATTAATTAAATAAAAGTTTTGCCTTCCAAGGCAACAGATTATGGAGCTTCTTGAGCTGCTCAGACCTGCGCCTGCCAGACCAACGCGTCGTACTTACACTCCCCGTCCCGATGTCCAGCTGCTCGATGCTTTTTGTTTAAAATATGTTTCATTGATCATTATCCATGACTTTATGGGTTTTTCTTTTGACACGTTTTATTTTTATGAAATTTGATTTAGTTAAATGAGAAAATAATATTGGGAGTTTCAAACCCCGCATCCATTCATTTTTCTGAGTGATTGTAATGTTTAATGCCCCTATTCACTTATGCGGTTTGACTCGCTGTGAGATGCGGTGTGTTAGACCCCTATATCACCTGCATGCGCAGGCTCGCGCTGTGGCTGTAGGCTTGATCATGTTTCGCCCCGAGTTTTTGCGCTGTGATTACGTTTCCATCTTTCCGCGTGAAAAATTCAACGTTTAATTTTTTGCTGGTCCTCGCGGAAGCTTGCAGACCTTGCAGAACTTCGCGGAACGTTAAAGGAACGTTGTGGGCAATCGCGACAGCTCACGGAGATGAGTCAGGCCGCACAGGTGAGAGAGGGGTATTAGGCACCGTGATCTGCCTCGAGTGACCGGTGCCCGACGGTCAAGATCTGCAAGGTCCGCGAGCTTCCACATGTTAAACATGTTTATCTTTTTTGCGTGGTAAAATGGAAACGTAATAACAGCACCAAAACTCGCGCCGAATCATAATGAACCGCACTTACGGCCCCGCGTAGGTGAGATAGGGGGATTAAACCTCCACTCTGTCATCTCATCGTATTCATTCCATAAGTGCACTATACAACCCCAACAACTGACATACTTCACATTGTTTCTGAAGCTGGTGAAGAGTGTTATCAACTGTTTGTCAATCAACTATGATTGGATACCCGGTTCGTTTCACTGCCAAATGTTACATGAAAATATTAGCGATATTAATTAATTAGTTAATATTAATTTATATATTTGTCTATTATGGCATGTTATTGTTAAGTTAACCCATGTTGAAATAAATGCTATTAAAAGAATTTAGTGCAATGTTTAATTTGCATAGAAAGTGCCGTCTTTCTTAACGCTGTCATGCAAAAGGAGTGAAAAATCGATTCCTGAGCAACCGATGTCCGCTAATTCAGGACCTTCACTGTAGACAGCGCCTTGTAACGTCGGACGTAAGAGGCAGCGACTTAAGAAGACTCCTAAGAGACAGTTCGAGAAATACTCTTAGAAAAGTTATCACTTAACGTAAGATATATCTTAAGAGTCTACTTAGCGCGCGAATAGTGTGCGTTATCGAGAAACCGGGCCCTGGCCTTTAAAAACGCACATTTTCAGAAAAGGGATCGTCATTGAGTATCAGCTATTCACTACTGGCCCCCGCGGAGACTGGTACTACTGGACACTGAAAATATTGTAGTTTTATATGTTGTTTGTCTTATTATTCTTTCCTTTGTTTTACAAATATGACCCAATATATGTTCAGTGAATCTTGGTTTTACGTTTTTGTATTGTATTATATTTTTATACTAGTAAGTAGTATAAAGTAAGTAAGTATTTTGCATGTAAAATAAAATGTTTAACAACAAACTCAAGCAGTTTATTTTCCACATTATCATAATAAAAGATTATATCTTTAATACTAAAGGAGTGAGAAACATTAAGGTGGTTCAAGAGGTGGTCTTTTAAAAGAGTTAAGAATTTTTTTTTCTCACAGTCAACAAACAAATTAATCAGAGATTCATTTAACGTATATCAAAAAATTGTGGAGAATCTTACAATAAACCTTAACAACAGGCACCACAGACTGTGAATGTAAAAAATATTTGGTAATGTTGGTGAATAAACTGTTTAATTATATTTTAGTTGTGTGATTTATGAAAGATATAGATGAAATAATTACTTAAGTTTCTTTCCAAAACATAAATTAGCAATATTTACATTATTATAGGAAGTAATATAAATTGATAAAACAGGTCTTCATTTCGTAATACACCTGGCAATAAATAAAAAAGAATATTTAGGCCTAAAAAGATGCTTTAAAATTCATCTAAAATTCATTTATCGGCGTGTATAAACCCACAGCCTTAACAAAAGGCAGCGTTTTGATCAAAAGGATGATAAACGAGTGCGAAAAAATGCAGACATGAAGGACTATACTCGACAAGAATATATAGAGAATAAGAATCATGTTTATAATAAGATAATTAATTAAATAATAAAATTGTATCAAATAAGAACTTTATCTAAAAGCCAAACCGACCAAATTTCTCATTCACTGCTGAAGTAGTTAAATATGCTTATACTATAGATACATAGGTTACATTTTAAAATATGGATAAAACAGTATTAGACACAAATATATGATATGGTAGTATACTGTATATGCAATAAAAAAGCTATTTACACATGAGTGCTCAAACGTAAAGCAAACGCAATTATTAATTTATTGGGTATATTTAACTACCAGCCCACTATTATTTTCTGTTCAAATTTAACAGAAACAAAGTTAGCCTAATACAATATTGTTTTCAATGCTGAAGCAAACATGATTTTGTTTTAGTCTATTCTTTGAATACAACGCGACAGAGTGCTCCGAGGTGAAGCACACCCACAGTTACTGACTGTAACCCCCCATTTCACCTTTCATTCATGATAGGTGTGAAGTTATCAAACCGGTTTTGCTACTGGGGGAATTCGCAGAATTGGGGGTTTTAAAACAAATTAACAAGACCGAGCAGACGTCTCTGCCTAAAATTTATTTCGCCAGCAAAACATAAACATAAATAGAAAAATAAACATAAGTAGATATAAAATGTTTAATGGTAACAATTAAATCAGACTTCAGTTGGATTTGATACTTTGAGTGTAATTCATAAACTTAGCGTAGTAAAAGTACCCTAGCATGAGTTAATATATACCTATATCAAATACAATTTCATATTATACACACATTGATTTATACACATCACGCTATCCTCAGCGCGGGGATCAAAGGGCGGAATTCCAGGGTCCTTGTTTAAAGTCCCTGGGGCGCGTCACATCGCCAAACTCACATGCCAGTCTCCTACATGTATACTTCCTGGACCTCGGACTAAACTCCGCGCCTTGCTTTTATAATGTGGAGCAAGCCCGAGATCATATTAATGTTCATTATCGCCAGCCGGAACGAATAGGCGGCTCCGTCCCTTTGCCGTTTATTCAGGGAGCCTATGGAGTGAGCGAGTAGCGATAGTAGATTTGGGCGCACACCCATCACAGGCGCACGCCGTGACAGATCATCATAATTTTCTTTAATAATAAATATTGATCCCCGTTGTGCTGTACCACCGCTGGCAAAACCTTATGAAATACAAATTAAACAAATTTACAAAACTTTATGCGTGCGATTGATTCTACTTAGGAAAGTAATGAGGAGGATCACGATGCTCAACATTCCCCATTTAAACCCCAAACCCAAACCCCGTTTAAATTAAATTAACAAATATTGCAAACGTTAAATACCAATAGCCCACGTTTAGAAAAGCATTTTTATTTATCATTCATTCATCTTCTATACCGCTTTATCCTGTATTAAGGGTCGTGGGGACCTGGAGCCTATCCCAGGAGACTCAGGGCACAAGGCAAGGTACACCCTGGACAGCGTGCCAACCCATCGCAGAGCACACACACACTCATTCACACATTATGGTCAATTTAGGAACGCCAATTAGCCTAATCTGCATGTCTTTGGACTGTGGGAGGAAACCGGAGTACCCGGTGGAAACCCACCAAGCACGGGGAGAACATGCAAACTCCATGCACACAGAGACGGGAATCGAGCCTGGCCGGGAATCGAACCCGGACCCTGGAGGTGCAAGGCGACAGTGCTAACCACTACACCACTGTGCCGCCTAAAAACAGGTACATCTGTATGAATAAATTGATATGATGAGCTATTGATCAGTGACTTATGTAAACGACTCAGTTCAGATGTAAGTAAATGGAAAGAAAGTAAATGGCTGCGCTGTTTGAGGGAGGGACATGCTAATGACGATTTGGTCTGCTGTGTGTGTGTGAGAGAGAGAGAGAGAGAGAGTTTTTGCACAAATTAATGTGCAAAAAATATATAATAAAACTATATAAGACTACATAGTCTTTATAAGACTCAACTTTTATTTAAGCGCACTCACAATAACGATTAAACGTTATGATTTTGTAAATGTGTGAAAGCAAATATGGTGTGCTGTTCTGTATTGTTTTTGGTGAACTTGAGCGCGTCAGAAAATGAACGCAAACGTTTTTTTTAAATGGTCAGAGACAGTCTGCTCATATTTGATGATAATAATAAACCTATGAATTTATGTTCTAATATAATATTTGATAGCGATTCCCTGGCTGGGAATCAAACCCGGGTCTTCCGCATGGCAGGCGAATCACCTACCAATGAGCTACCAGGAGTAATAGGAATAGCGCTGAGCCCAAACCTCATATAAATTTAATTAACAAATATTATAAGTAAAAAAAACAATAGCCCACATTTAGGAAACGTTTATAAATTCTTTCCGACATGAGTTGGCCGGTGTTATGTGCAGAGCGCCGGGAGATTTCCTGAAGCTCCGAAATCGCTGGGGCATTATTTCTAAATAGACGATATCTTTAATAACTGATGGAGTTTTTGAGCTGTATACACACGCATTTTTGAGGGGTTTAAAACGAATTAATAAGTCCGAGCAGACCTACATGAAAGGTGAGAAGTGGGATTACAGTAACTGAGTGCGCTGTCGTGAACAGCTTTATCTCAGTCATAAATTCACAATCACATCACATTCCAGCTATTATTTCCAGTCGTGGTTAAATAATGGATGAAATAATTATTCAATGCTGGACACAAACAGCAAATATGATGATTTTTATAAAAAGCCCGAAGAACGTCGTATTCATAAAATAATATTTACTTAACATGATAATATATATATTGTTCATTCATGTCTTCTAATGATGTCGACAAATTTTTAAGTTTTAAATAAGACATGTTGGCATATTCACAAATCAGGACATTCGCATAGTTAACATTATCAGATAGCCTACTATCAGGAAATTAAATTAATTTCAAGACCATTTAAACCGAGGCATTGTCATGTCTTTCACTGTTTTGTCCCTGTTAAGACATTACAAAAACTATATACAGTAAGAAACTTATTAGGAACTTTAAAGCACGAATTTGGGCATCTCATTTCATCATTATGAAAATAATATGAAGCACATATACACATATTCATCATGGAAGATCTGTTGTAAAACAAAATAAAATTCATACTTGCTTCAGCATTGGAAACAATATTGTTTTAGGCTAAGTAATTATAAACAATTCTTCGTTGTACTGTACTTGCTCCGGCTTTTAGATAAAGTCCTTCCATGCGCCATCTGGCGGGTATTCAGTGAAACACAACACATTTATTTAAATTCCCGAATGTTGCTCACGGCAAGCTAAATTGCGGGATCTCGCGGGAAGACACGCGGATTCTTAACGACCACATCTGTATATTTATTAGCTATTTAAAGTAAAAATAAAGGATTTTTTTGTAAATTTGTAAGTGTAAAGGTATACAGTATACAATATGTCCATCAGCATTGGTAGGTGACTGACATTCATGTTGTTTTTCTTAAAGTTTACTTTTTGAAAAGAAGAATTTAAGTCACATGAAGCATGATATAAATTATGCATCTATAATTATAATTTTTAACCTAGACATGCAATGGGGTTAAAAATCTTAGAACACTTAAAATGATCAAAAGGCTTTTTTGAGAATTGTGAACAACTTAGAAGGAAAGAAAGGAAAGGTTGTACATCTCCAATATTCAAGATTATGCATTGTTTAAATATTTTGCAAATTTGGTATTGCCTGGTTAACTTATTTGTGCATTTTATTTTTGTTTCCCTTGAGCTGTCTACAATAAAAGACATTTCCATATGTTCAGGTGAGAATTTAATGGATTTGATCCAACACACACAATCAGGTTCACATTCGCTCAGGGGCATTAAAAAAAACTGATACATTCCAGTTACTAAGCAATTCTGTAAAATAACATCTGTAAATGTTTCTATGATTCTTCTATTCATGCATCCTAAGTAAAAGATTATCAATTGTATAACCATGCTGAGCCAGGAAAGGGAGCCAAAGTGAAGAATGTGTACATTTAATATGGAATGTCTGTGTAAAATAATCAAAACCTCTTGACCAAGTGCTGTGGTATCATTTGTATTTATTTGATACAGTACATATCATTATCACATTGTTTTTTTTTTTTAATCCTTTAAAATAAACCAGACAGGATATTGAGGGTTTTTTTTGTAAAAGGTTTTTACTTTTCCTTTGCATCAGTTAATTTAATTGGAATTAACCCTGACAGTTACATCCACATACTGTATGTGTATGGCATGTATGGTGCGCGTGCGTGGCTGCTGGTGGCGGCGCACGCTCTCTCTCTCTCTCTCTCTCCCTTTCTCTCTCTGGCTTTCCCTCTCTCACAGGTAGCTCCGCCCAGATTGGACGTGCTGTGACGTGCGCCAGGATTGGCCGTCCTTGGATCGGCGCGTCCTTTTTAAGATGCCGGAGGAAAGCCGTAAGCGGGCGAGTCAATGTTGTTGTGGCTTGTCCCCTGTGCGCACGTTGTTTCACTGCGAGTTGTTGTGCATTTGGAGACTTATGGGCTGGGCCAAGGCCAAAACAATAAACAAAAACCCCTTCCCTGTCTCCTCCCCTAAACTAACTAAACTATCAAAGAAAAAGTAAAAACCAAAAACATAGGGCTAAACTAACTCCCTAACTAATACAAAAACAGGAGAAAAGGGGGTTTAACAAAAAAGGCACCCAACCCCTAATGCTTCCCGGAACCTAACTATGTACACAATAACAAAGAAAACAAATATATTTACAATATGTACAAAAAAGAAACAATCTATATACAATAGCGGGAGAACACTTCTATCCACGCTCACCAACAAAAAAAAAGACAACAGAGAAAAGAAAAGAACTCCCACCACACAAAGTGTCAAACAATGGCGCGACCCAACAGTTTTAAGTTTCCAACTACTGTACAACTCGCAATGAAACAACGCACGCACAGGGGACAAGCCACAACAACATGGACTCGCCCGCTTGCAGCGTTCCTCCGGCATCTTAAAAAGGACGCGTCAATCCAAGGACTGTCAATCCTGGCGCACGTCACAGCACGTCCAATCTGGGCGGAGCTACCTGTGAGAGAGGGAAAGCCAGAGAGAGAGAGAGCGCGCGCCGCCACCAGCAGCCACGCACGCAGACCATACATGCCATACACACATGTGCATGTAACACTGACATTCAAACGACTGAATCTTTACGCTATCAATATTTAAAGCTAATCGCACAATATACTAATCACATGTTAGTTTGCTTCCATCACAGGATTTATTTCATGTTACATAGTTATAACTAGTTTTTCCCGCTTTTCCAAGGAGGAGTGCTAGTCACAGATGACCGTGAGACAAAATAACTAGTGAACACACGCTCTTTAGAGAACACAAAGCGAGCTTGTACTCCAGGACCAATGCTCATGGATGACTCGTATTCATAGATTAGGTAATTTTTTGTTTTGCCAACTTTCGTGAACCTGGTGACCCACTGATAGTATTGGTAATTCATGTTTCTATCTTGATAGCTGGAATAGAAAGCCACCCATGAGTTGGCAAACTGCGTTTTCCAATCGGTGAAGGAGTTTTTGATGTATAGACGAGCACACGCATAGCCATAATTGGTGTAAAGTTGAATGCTTGCATCACAGCTGGTGATTTTGGTAGGAATCATTCTGTTTGCTTCATCAAACTGGGGCCCTCTCCATAACACTGAGTAACGAAGTCCGATGAATCCATACTCAAAGGCGAAACTGTATGTCACCAAACGCGGCTGAATTCCGTGATTAAGCGGCAGGTAAGTGCTATAGGATCCTGAGGATTCCCCACTGATTTCTGCAAACCTGTCAAGTCTGTTATCTGTGTCGCTACTGTAAAGGACAAGAGAAGCGTTCAGCTTCACGACGTTCTTTGGTAAGGAACTCCAAACTATTTTTGCGTAGCCATCTTCTGTTGATTTCACCTCAATCTTTACTGTACTCTGGCCTTCACACAGTGTTTCAGGATCACTGGAGATTTGGATCGCCTCATCATCTGGGCAGAGCCAAGTTTTCTTATGGATGTTGTACCTGTTAGTTATGTTATATCCTGCCAGAAGCAGAAGCCACCTCACGCTTGGGTCTTCAAAAATAGTCTGAAGATGTTTGTCAGAGTATTTCAAGTGGTTCAGAAGTTGGTCTTTGGGGAGTGCTAGTCTATCATCTTCTGTGTTTTGATCACCGGGCACTGGTGATTCCAGCACTTTTATTAAATCTAATGAGTTTCTGAGAATCTGTATCTGCTTCCAGAGTTTGGGACTGACCTCATAGGTTTCATCTGGGTCGTAATCCACATTTTTCTTACCGTCCACTGCTTGTGTGATATACACTTTGTCTGCTTGGTTTGGATTGCTCGTTTGCACTCTGAGGAGTATACGGTCCAAGTCCCTCTTGGGGTCCTCAAAGGCATTGTAATAGTCTTGGGTGACATATGGAGGCAGCTTGGTCCGGATAGTCTCTAAACCAAGACTGCCCAAAGAGTAGTACTCTCCATCACCTGACTCATCTAAGTAAGGAAGGGTAGAGTTAGCATTTTCATAGTAGCTGAAGCCGTAGTCCCCTCGTGCAGGATCAAAATCAAGAAGCAGAATTTCTTCAGATTGACCGATGGAGATGTGGTTGGCTAGCCAGTGCAGCAAGAGAAGACCATGACGCGGGTACTCGTGGCCAAACTTTTTGGTTTTTAGATCCTCGAGTTTGTGTAAGGTCTCAATTCCAGATACACTCACACAGACAAAGAAGAGAGTGAGGCAGCACAGGAGCCTCGTCCATGCCATGATGAATGCTGCACCCAAATGAAAGAGCACAGGTTAAATTTTAGACTGGAAATCTGTCAAAGTATGGAGTGCTGTTGCTTTAAATGTTATTGCTTATCAACATTTGCACTCGAACAGTTCTGTTATCTTTGAACTTGGTCTAATGCCACATTCCAACCTAAGAGTAATGGGTGTTCTGTGGTTGCTGTGCATCAACAGACTAATAAGACATTTGCAAGTTCTGACTACATCCTCAAATTAATGATGAACTGGAATGGAAGAAGGTGAAGTTACACATCATTTGCTGTAAAACATACAATGAAAGAAATGAAGCAGAAACATATTCTTTGTATCTGAACAAATTACATTTAAAAAGAAATATGGAGATTGTAGTCCTTAATTTACAAAACGGTCAGGGAATTTTAGTAGTGGTTGACAAATTTTTATGGTTATACACTACATTGTTTTTAAGCTTCTTTCATCTTTTATTTATTTGTATTTCGCTCCATACATTTGCCTGCTGCTCGTCTTCCAAAAAAGTGTGCGAGTTTGTAATAAATACTGTACTGTAAATACTAAAGTCTGCGCTTTATAATAAATAACATGCTCAACCCGGACATAGAGATGTGACATTTTTGGGTCAATGCACTCTTGGCCATTGAATGTACTATATACACTTACTGAGCATTTTCTTTCAAAGCAGAAAAGCAGCAAAAAGGTAAGAGGTATGGGGAAGTTATTACTTGTCTACTTACACCTTTATGTCTCTTTCAGTGAAAAGAAAATGATTATAAATATTGTTTTTCATAATATGGACATTATACTGCATGAAAACACACTTCACCTGGTCAAGATATAATCAGCAAAATCTAATTATTATGAATATGTTGGTTTTACCTGATGCCTCCGGTGTGGAAATTCTCAAGCTCTTCACCAACGCTGAAGTTACACCAGCTGGACCATGTTTTTTTGTTTAAACCGCTCTGAAAAATGGTTTGTAAATGATTAACCATTCTCCTATCCAGTTTACTAGGAGCTTCCATCTGCCATCACCCCAAACACCCCATCCATCCCCTAGACTTAGGCAAATTCTAGTGACCTTGATTGTTGGTATGAGTTACTTTGCAATCTTGAACAGAGCGAAAACATAAACTAGATTTTGGAATTGACTTGGGAACATTTGTCTTACTCTATGGCCATTTCCATGGGTGAGCTTCAGGAAATCTTAAGTTCTTCGATAAGGTGTTAGAGTTGTATATAAGGCATTATTCAAAATCACATCACCATGAAAGCAAGTAAATAAGTGCATGACTTTATATTGTGAGGAACAGAATCATCATAAACAGATGTATAAATATACACCAGAGTGGGAGATAGAGAGAGAGAGAGAGAGAGAGAGAGAGAGAGAGAGAGAGAGAGAATTAAGGGTATATAATTAAAGAGAGAAATGTTCAGTAATCCAGCACTTTAAAACTAATGGGGGCTTCTCTGGTTAGAGTCGTTGTCTCAAGAAGACCTGTCAGTTTCTCCTAAATGTGAGCAAAAAAAAAAATTGTATTTACATTTATACACAATCTTATAGCAAATTGATTTAGATCATTTGGCTTCAAAAACAGATCTGATATTTCCATTGCTGGATTTTTAATCAACCTACAGCACATAAAAATCCAATAATTTAAAGAAAATGACATTGAGCCTGTGCTTCAGCTCTGTTGTTCTACTGTCACACATTGAAAGCCTGCCAAAGTAAATAAACAACAACTTTACAAGTCAAATTTACACAATTTGCGCAATTTCATGCAAACTGATTGATTTGGCGTATTTGTGTTTTAAAAAGACAGAAAAAATAAGATAACAGGCCAAGTCAAATGTACACAAGAGTGATTCAGAAACTTATACTAAATTTATGAGATTTATGAGAGTATAAACATGTACAGTACAGTATCAGAAGGATGGTTTATAAATGTTTGAACAAATCCAGCTTACTATCTCCAAAACTCAGAGGTTTCACAATCCACAAATAACACCTTCTTTCCATACTGTATATGAGTGATTCATGAGAGGTTATATATTCAAATAAACATGATGAACCTTAATAACAAAATATACATTTAATCTAATTACATTGTTTCAAATAAGAATAATGTTTAATTTAAATTAAACAAACAAAATTTAGATAAATGTAAAATAAAAAAAGATAATTAAAAACTGCTAGAAAAAAAAGCTATGACTCTGGAACAGGGTAAATATGGACTCATCAGACCACATGAGCTTTTTCCATTGCTCCACGGTTACATTAGTACAGATGAGTCAAATATTATACAGTAAACAGCTAAAGACCAATTATTCATGATCATTGTGTTAGTAAAATATTAATCTAATTATATTCTGTGTTTATTTATAGCCTTAACCTGATCAAATTTCACCCAAATAGATTTCTGGAAAGATGCCAAGCCAAAACCAAATAAAAAGATGTTGTGTGTTATGGAAGATAAAATGAAATTTGTGGAACAGCGTGGCAATGGTTTGCTTCTTACTTAGAAGATATGTCATATGAGGTAACATGGACGGGATCTACATCTGCCCCACGTAGACTAACTCTATACCCGATCTCTTGGTAAGGCCATATCATCGCATGGATTTTCATACCATTGATATATTCACCCAACTTATTCTCTCCTTTCCTCCTTCTGACACTCAGGTTTCCACCCGGATCTCAACATGTCTGGCAGACATCTCATCCTGGATGGCAGCTCATCAGCTGAAGCACAATGTGAGTAAAAGCAAACTGTTGTTCATTCCTGGTGACTCATCAAATTCAAAAATGCTGATGCTTGCCTACAAAGCTAAAAATGGCCCAGCACCCACTTACCTCTCTGCTCCAATCACACCACGCACTGCACCACGTTCCCTCCTATCCTCCAGCACTGCTCGCCTCGTCCCACCATCTCTCAGGGATCGAGGGCAGCATTCATCCAGACTCTTTTCTGTTCTTTGACGATCTTTAAACGACGACTCAAGACGTATCTGTTTCTCCAGTACTTGGACTAAGAATTCAGCTTCATGGGTACATAAACCCTTTTAAATTCTAACACTATAAAGGCAATAGTTTTAGAGAAAATTTCACAAAATTTCAGACAATTTCATTTTTTTTTAATCCATTTTAATCCAGTAAGATCTGCACTAACACACTTATAGCACAGCAAAATTCTTAAAAGTTCAAAGAAAAAAAAATTGCAAAAATGAACTAAATTAGGACTTAATACAGTTGTATGCATTCAAGTTAATAAAGGAGAAATGTGAGGAATGTTATTCTCATTACTAGCATTCGTGTGATTATTAAAAATACTGTGAATAAAAATAATTAAGGTGCACTTTATTTCTTAACAAGTATCAGAGAACACTGATTTTATCAGCTAATATTACATTCATGCCTTGAGATGATACAAAAATAAATGCATAATCAATTTCCTCTTTAAAATTCTGAATGATATAGTGCTACATACATTTCTTCATATAAAATGATTCATGAAACATTTATGTAAAAATAATTCATGTGAAAATTTGAGGGAAGTTATGATCATTTTGATCAAATTTTTATCAATTTGGAAAGTTTGTGGGTCTCCCATCTGTCTACAGTATATATGCAAAACACAAGGAAAACTCACCTCGAGAAATGCAATGCCGACCAGCAGAGGGTGTAAACAGAGGTGGGGTGATGGAGCAAGTTTGCTACACTGCTAATAGCTGTTCCATACACAACCCCTCTCTCCAGCAATTTTACCTCAAATACTGTAGAAAATAAGCAAAGTAACTCAATTTGGAATTTTTAACCTGTCTAGCGAAGTAAAAGAACTGAGAGGTTAATCTAATGGCTAAATCTAAATATTATTTTTTTAAGAGCTAAAGAAGGGTTAGCTCTTAGCTAGCGCACCGTAAACAAGGACTCTAGTTCTATCCTTCATTTTAACCTGTATAAATTAATAAGCAATAAAATGTAACTTCTACACAGCTCTATTTAATGGCCAGGCTGTTTATAAGAACTGAAAAAGTGTAGCTTAGATTTTTCAATGCAAACAGAGAAAACAGCTTAATTTTATGCTGTTTGGCGGTTTTTAAGGTAAAATATGACTCATTTAGACCTTATGGTCTGTTCATTTTTAAGAGCTGAAACAGGTACAGGATGCTAGTGTTTAGCAGAGAACCTCAAACAGCTAGCCTACAGTAGCTACATTCTGGCGGTGTGTGGCTTGGCAGTACCTCACTTACTGTACATACAGTTCCGACCAAAAGTTTTCAGACCTTTTTTTAAAGTTTTCCACATTTTGTTATGTTTCACACTCATCTTGATTTAAATCCCTATTTCCCGCATCATTCCAACATGTGTTTGGAGTGTTTGGTAAATTTATAAAAAAGATTGAAATATCTAATTTTTATAAGTATTCAAGAACCATAACAATGTAGTACAATAGTTGTACAAAAAGCAGCTTTGGCAGCAATGACAGCCTCAAGTCTTCTTGTAAATGATCCCACAAGCTCGGCAAACGTTTGTTTTGGAAGTTTCTTCAGAAAATCGTTCAAGGTCAACCAGGCTGAACAAGTGGAAAACTTAAAAAGGTCTGAAAACTTTCCTTCTGTGGTGTAGATGTTGAAATCAGGTGAAACAGGGTTCTGTGATGCTGGGATGTGACGGGTATTGCAAATAGAGTATTAACACTAGAGGGCGGTCTATGACCTATCCTAACTTTTATTTATTTTTTATTTAATAGAAAAATATAGAAGCTTTAAGTGCTGTTTTGATCATGTGATCGTTTTACAGGGGTTAAAAATTTTTTTTTGCATACCTTTTAATATAATGTTTATCTAACAAATGTGCTGATTTCTGTCCAGTTCAGGCAGCTCATCATTAACAGTTGCATCAGGTCATTAAGTTATTTCCTATATAACTAGTATCTCATTATTTAGTTACTTGGTACATGCTTTTAATTATTTTAGAGATCTTTAACTCTTAATTGAGGGAAAAGCCCTCAACAGTGCCAGTGCCAGTATCAGGTACCTCATGAAAAATAACCAAGACATATTTTTTGAAAATAAGGATGTTGGTATTTTTTTTTTACACATTTTATGTTTAAATACTTTTGTAGGTAGTCTTGAAATTCCAAGTAATTCAATGAGTGCCTAAGGACTAAGATCAGTTGCAGCATCCAACCTTTCATCAACATGTCATAATAAGGAAACATCATTTCAGAAGCTTGAACCAGTGAAAGCAAACTGCCGATGACTGAAGAGTTAAAAAAACTTAAAATACGATAGACGAGTGAGAATAATTCTCTAAAACTGATGTAAATCAGTGAGAATGGAGTAGTGACTATAGAGTAGATTAATGAAAAGATAATGCTGAATATTGAGTAAACCAGTGAGACTATTTTCATAAATAGTGATGGGTTTCAGGAGACACAGCTGAAGACCAGGATTAAGATCCAAGTCAGTGTCTATTTCTCCATGTGCCCTTCCATTTATTGCATACTCCATCAAGGGGATGTCTTCATCTTCGTTTTTGTAAACAGCGATTCTTATCTGATTTTTCAGCATTTCTTCTGGGATCCCGCCCCACGCCTTGCCGCTCCATGTGGATCTCAGCTTGAGTTTTACAGTATGTTGGCTGACTTGGTTTCAGAATTTGAATTTGCATGTTTGTTGGCGTTGTTGTCGGCGTTGTTCTCTGCGTTATACCCAGTCTTGTACAAAAACATGTGGAGATGTCGATATTTTTGAAATTGTTTTTGTATATTAAGGAATCTCTGATAATCGGGATCCTCTTTATCAAGACTCTGATTGCTGACTTCCCCATCGCATCGACATAACATTGCAATTAGTTTAAGCAGCTCTTCGCCGATCAGGTATGTAAGCTCATTAACATAATCACTTCCCTGGTTTCGGTCACCAGCGTGCTGTGTAATATACACTTTATCTACTATGGTTGGATTCTCCTGAACTTGAATCACAACTCGGACGATGTTGTTCTCAGGATGATCTCCTGACGTACTGATGCCCTCCATAATGTAGTCAGGGAATTGTTTCGCCTTTTTTAAATACAGATTGCCCAAAGAAAAATACTTAAAATTTGTATTAGACAGGTCAGGAAAGGTGAGGTCATAGTTTTTATACTCATGAAAGCCGTAAGGTTTTTGAGCTGGATTGAAATTGAGGTGTAGTTTCCCATTTTGGTCAATGTGACCTTGGCAGAGAAGCCAGCACAGAAGCAGGAGGCCTTGTCGTGGAAAATATTTACCAAAGTTTTGTCATGACTCCTTCGGGTAATTCACACACTGAGGAACGCAAGTGCAGGAAATGACAGTCTTTATTATTAGTCCCGTTTTGATTTGAACAAACTTAAACTTATCCACAAAACATAAAGTATGACCCGAGGGCCCTTCTCCAGGTGCGGTCTGCAGGCGGTAACACGAGAACGAAATACTAACAACTTAGAATACACTGGGAAATAACTTAGGACTGCAACAGAACCACGTAGGGATCAGCCCGAACGCGAGAAGCTGCCTTGCTTCCGCTGCCTCGCCTGCAGATACCGCCTTATACCTGGGAGAGAGAGAGGAGATGACACGGTTAACATACAAACAGCGTGCACAACGGTGACCAGACATTGTGGTGTGGGTTCGGCTGGGTTAAGTAGTGGGACACATGAGGTAGACACAGGTGATTATTATTTAGTGATAATGAGAGACAATGACATACGTAGACACACTAGGGGGAGACAAAGCTACAGCTCAGTAATCCGGTGAACCTGATCTCCGGGGCTGGGGCGGATCGGATGTTACAAGTTTGTTTTTTCTTTGAGATCCTTCATGTTTTCAAAGACACTCCAGCTGTACAGGTAGATGCCGAAACAGAGTGCACATAGAGCAAGGCAAAAAAGCAGTCCTTTAGTCACCATTTTTAACCCTGCAGGAAGGAACAAATAAATGTGGAATTTTAATAATAATAATGATATTTAATTATTTGTTACTTGACTTGACAGCACAGTGAATATACACTCACCTAAAGGATGATTAGGAACACCATACTAATACAGTGTTTGACCCCCTTTCGCCTTCAGAACTGCCTTAATTCTACGTGGCATTGATTCAACAAGGGATGGACATGGTCAGAAACAACGCTCAGGTAGCCCTTGGCATTTAAACAATGCCCAATTGGCACTAAGGGGCCTAAAGTGTACCAAGAAAACATCCCCCACACCATTGCACCACCACCACCAGCCTGTACAGTGGTAACAAGGCATGATGGATCCATGTTCTCATTCTGTTTATGACAAATTCTGACTCTACCATTTGAATGTCTCAAGAGAAATCGAGACACATCAGACCAGGCAACATTTTTCCAGTCTTCAACTGTACAATTTTGGTGAGCTTGTGCAAATTGTAGCCTCTTTCTCCTATTTGTAGTGGAGATGAGTGGTACCCAGTGGGGTCTTCTACTGTTGTATCCCATCCGCCTCAAGGTTGTGCGTGTTGTGGCTTCACAAATGATTTGCTGCATACCTCGGTTGTAACGAGTGGTTATTTCAGTCAAAGTTGGTCTTCTATCAGCTTGAATCAGTCGGCCCATTCTCCTCTGACCTCGAGCATCAACAAGGCATTTTCGCCGTCCAAACAGGACTGCCGCATACTGGATGTTTTTCCCTTTTCACACCATTCTTTGTAAACTCTAGAAATGGTTGTGCATGAAAATCCCAGTAACTGAGCAGACTGTGAAATACTCAGACCAGCCCGTCTGGCACCAACAACCATGCCATGCTCATAATTGCTTAAATCACCTTTCTTTCATATTCTGACATTCAGTTTGGAGTTCACGAAGACCTCAGTGTGATTATAGATTCCAGCCTTTTGTTTGAAGCTCATGTAGATAATACTGTATTACCAGGATAGCATTCTTTCACCTCAGAAATATTGCCAAGATAAGAAATATATTGTCGCTAAACCATGCAGAAAAACTAGTTCATGCTTTTATCACCTCTAGGTTGGACTATTGTAATGCCTTACTGTCTGGTTGTTCAGCTAGGTGCATAAACAAGCTTCAGCTAGTCCAGAATGCAGCATCGAGAGTCCTCACTAGAACCAGAAGATATGAGGACATCACCCCTATCCTATCTTCACTGCATTGGCTCCCTGTGAAATTTCGTATTGATTTTAAAATACTACTCTTGACATATAAAGCATTAAATGGTCACGCGCCGCAGTATCTGAGCGAACTGCTAGTGTCTTACGATCCGCCACGCCTACTTCGATCAAAGGATGCAGGCTGCTCGTCAGTAACGCGTATTATGAAAACTACAGCTGGGGGCAGAGCTTTTTCTTACAAAGCCCCCAAATTATGGAATAGTCTTCCAAATAGTGTTCGGGACTCAGACACAGTCTCAGTGTTTAAGTCTAGGCTAAAAACCTATTTATTTAGCCAAGCATTTTTATACTGTAAATAGATTTGCCTTAGGTAAAGGAGCAGATCTGGGGGACTCATGGACGTAGAGTATTATGGTGAACTGGTATGTTTAGATGCTGTCTTCCTCACTCTCATTTGATCACTCAGGCTTGTTGATGGTGAGGTGATTGTTTGCTTTACATCTCAGGGAGCCCTCATGTTTGTGTTTCCTTCTGGCTCTCCCTTTTAGTTATGCTGTCATAGTTAGTCCTGCCGGAGTCGCTGCTTACACTCTGCACTAAACATACATTCACTTTATACACTGTGTGAATGTGACCATACCTAACTGCCATATCTCCTTCTCTTCTGCTCTCTCCTCCTCTATCTCTCCCGCTCTCTCTTTCCCTCTACCTGTCTCTCTATCAAGTTATACGTGTCACTCCTGAGCTTGCCAGTGATCATGACCCCCTCTGCCCTCTGGACCTGTCTGACTCGTCCTGGTGTACTGCTTCTGGTTGGAGATCTTGACACATGGACCCCCCATGTGGTCTGCCTGGGATATGTCTGGTGACTGGGGACAGTTCTTCTTTTTTCCACAAAGACGGTCCTGTCCTGGGCTCATGCTGACAGCTGTTCTCTGAGGACTTGTGACTTCAGTCACTCGATAGTTCAGGACTGGAGTTTCCTACAGGCTACCTGAGCCTCCAATAATGAACTGGACTCCATATAAACTTAAACACATCTCCTGTTATACTGAACTTCCAGTCTCACACAGAATGATGCAGATCAATCCCTGCTATTCATTATCACCCAAATGAGGATGTTTTTTCCTTGCCACAGGTCGTCCTCGAACTTGCTCATCAGGGAGGATCTTATCATTTTGATTCGTTCACATTCACATTTCATACAAACTTAAACAATTCTTTTGTTTTTCTAAAGCTGGTTTCCGACAATGACAATTGTTAAAAGCGCTATACAAATAAAATTGAATTGAACTGATTTCTTTATGAATATTCTTCTTATTTATTGTAAACTTCTATAGTCTGAATCAATCCTTAAATAAATACAAAATCAACCAAAAACCAACAGAAAATTAAGAGTATTTAGACTTGTAAAGATATCTACATAAATAAAAGAGAGTTTTTATCTGTATATTGGTCAGAACTCACTCTCTCAATGTTATCTTTACGGTTCATACAGTGGAGAACTAGAAACCAGTCTCAGAAACATTTACTGTCTGTCTGTCTGTCTGTCTGTTTGTCCAGCCAGATTTTGTCACAGCATCACACAAAACTGTCTGGACAGAATTTAACGAAACTTTGCCAGTCCTTAGGTATTCGCCTGAAGTTAAATCTGCGCCATTAAAATGAAATCAAAATGTTGAGGAGAACTGAAGTTGTGAGCAGTTATGCGCCACATTATGTCACAGTATAACGGTTAGAGAAAGGATTGGGATTGCATTCGTTACAGGCCTCAAGCAGCCGTGACCTGTTGACAGGTTATGTGTCCTGTTTCAGAGAGGAGAAAGAAGAGACAGGAGACGTTAGTTGTTTGCGTTCAATCGGGCTGTTCTCTGTCTTTATTAAATTGGAATATGTTTTCATTTGATTCTTATATTTTGCTTTTGCATACAATTTTCTCATTCATAACTTGATTTAACATTTTTCTATTAACAAATTGTGATTTCAGTCTCACAGATTTATATACTGTACATAACAGATACAGTTTAATTCTGTTCAATAACAAAGTATGTTGCCAAATGTAACGTAAGTGCAATATGACATTGTCTATTATATTAGCTTTAACTAATTACTGTATCAGTAATCCTGTTACTGGTTAATTTCAGCCATTTGATCATTCTTTCTTTGTTTTATACAAATTAAATATCAACAACATACTGTACAAAATAACACACTTGATATATGAAATAAATGAATAAATTAATTTCCTTTAAAACTACACCAAACAGGAACAAAATCAGTTGCACTACCAATACAGGATTATAAATGTCATCCTGTGCCTTTGTTCAGAGTCATTTAAGCTTCATTTGAGTTCTTCTCCATATTGAACAACTACAGACCAAGATCAAATCTTCCTTTTATAGGCAAGATTATTGAACGTTTGTTTTTAATCAGCTGAACAACCACTTAAACTCAAATGGTTACTCATATAATAAATGCTATTCGATAATATACTGTATGGTTATACAGTGGACCCTCGGATTACGAGTAATGCGGTTTACGAGTGTTCCGCAAGACGAGCAAAGATTTTTAATAAAAATAAAGCACCGAGTATCATGTATCACGCATGCGCTTCTTGTTTTGACACCGAACGTCACGTCATCACAACTGAGCCAACGGATTTTCTCTCTCTTGTGCTGCGGAATTGTAGGTAATCGTCTCCCCTGCTGGGTGAATACACACACACACACACACACACAAACTCTGCAAGAACTAGGACCCAGCAGGGGAGACGATAGGTTTTTGTGTAAGGCAGAGAGTGTGTGTGTTTGTTTGGGAACCTGAGAGGAGGGAGGCTGTAAAGGCGAGTTTCTATGTGTTTGTGTTTGATGTCGGGTGGGGGTGGGTGAGGGCTGTAAAGCAGAGAGAGAGAGTGTGTGTGTGTGTGTGTGTGTATGCGTGTGTGTGTTGGTGTAAGTGAATGAGCGCACGCACACAGACACACACACACACACTCTCTCTCTCGGCTTTACAGCCCCCAGCGGCTTCAAACACAAACACAGAAACTCAGCGCTCTCGCGATTCAAAGGTAACGTGCCGTTTAATTTGTTGTTGTTGTTGTTTTACTTTATAGCAGTGATTCCGTTAGTATGTGCTCACGCGAGTGTGACTAGCGTTGTTCCTTGCTAATTTTTAAACGGTTAATTTTTAAACGGTTTTAAAAATGGTCTCTTCATTAATGTGTGTGTGTTTGTGCACGCACATTACACACAGACACACAGCGCCTGCATGCACAAATGGAAACACTTATCTGTCTGGATTTATTTTTACTTTTTTTGAAAGGTAAAGTGCAGGTTAATTTGTTTTATTTTTACTTTATATTTTGTGTTAATTATTTTTATGTATTTATTTTTTTGGGCTGTAGAACGAATAATTTAAGTTTCCATTATTTCTTATGGGAAAATGAAATTTGGTTTACGAGTGTTTTGGAATATGTGCCCGCTTCTGGAACGAATTATGCTAATCCGAAGTTCCACTGTAACGTAATCCGAGGTTCCACTGTATTATATAAAAGAGTGTGTGTAAAAAGAAAATAAGTGGGTGAAAAGAAAAGAGAGTGTTGAAGAAAAAAATACTTCTTAATCTCCCATCATAAAACTGAACTGTTCCAAACTATGTCGCCACAAATAACAGAATGCAGACTTCAGGCAGGTTGAAGAGATAATAGCTGGACAGACAGGGTCTGATAGGGAAGCATGAACAGGCACTATCTGTGTTGTGTACTGAAGCGCAGGAAATCTTGTGGCAAATAATTTTAAGACACGGCTTAATTCTCAGACCACTTCTGGGTCACCGCTCCTTCCACAGTCAACTCAACTCATGAACCGACTCTCAGTTTTTTTTTGTTTTTTTTTACACATAAGGTTGCTAAGCTAAAATCTAAAGAAACTTTTTACTTGTTTTTGGCTTTCCAGAAATTAATTGTGGTGAAATTTGATCGGGTTAAGGTTATAAATAAGCCCCCCCCCCCCAAAAAAAAAAAAAAAATCCTGCAAATCCACTGAAGTGTTATTTCATTAGCCTTTAATGTATACAATAAAGTTATACAGTAAATTCACATTAAGTGCTTATTAAAAAAAAAAAAAATAAATAAAAAATACATAGCACAGCAAAAAAAATTAAGAAAATCACCAAATTTAACAAAATCAAGATTTAATACAGTTGTATGCATTCAAGTAAATAAAGGAGGAATGTGAGGTATATTATTCTCATTAATAGCATTCATGTGTTAAAAAGTATCAGAAAACAGATTTAATCTGCGAATATTACATTCTCACATGCCTTGAAATGATACAAAAATAAATGCATAATCAACCTAAACATTTATTAAAAAATAAAAACTAGGAGTTTTTGTGAGTTTCTGTGGTGTTAAAGGCTGTCTGGTGGTTTTTGTAGTAAGACACTCTTTCCCTGTTAGGCTCCTTTCCCCCAATGTTTTTGTACCCCAAAACGCCACTGCTAACTCCTTCATAAACAAAGAGTCTTTGGTGTTGTTTTTGATACTGGACCAGGCCTCTTTATGGACTGTAATTTCTCCTCCCAAGAGAATCAAACAAATAACCAAAACTAAACTGATTTGATTGTTAAAACATTAAGTTATTGTTGGTGTTCCTACATGTGTATCTCAATAAATTAGAATATAATTGAAAAGTTTATTTATTTCTGTAATTCAATTCAAAAAGTGAAACTCATATATATAGTCTATCACATGGAGTTCCAATGAAATTGATTCATGTTTGTGGCTGTAATGTGACAAAATGTGGAAAAGTTCAAGTGGGCCGAATACTTTTGCAAGCCACTGTATATAATCATTAATGCAACTTTGACACTGAAATCCCCAAATGCGAGCTACCAAATACTTACATTTTGTGATGTGGGAGTCATTCCTCCAAGGGCTTCCACTGCCAGCAGCAAGGTCCGCACTTTTGTAGCAACTTTTCTAACTCTTTCGTTGCCCATCATCAATGCAAACTCAAACAACACCTACAGGTCCTTCTAAAAAAATTAGCAGATTGTGATGAAGTTCATTATTTTCTGTAATGTACTGATAAACATTAGACTTTCATATATTTTAGATTTATTACACACAACTGAAGTAGTTCAAGCCTTTTATTGTTTTAATATTGATGATTGTGGCCTACAGCTCATGAAAACCCAAAATCCGTATCTCAAAAAATTTGCATATCATGAAAAGGTTCTCTAAACAAGCTACGTATTTACCTAATCATCTGAATCAATTAATTAACTCTAAACACCTGCAAAAGATTCCTGAGGCTTTTAAAAACTCCCAGCCTGGTTCATTACTCAAAACCGCAATCATGGGTAAGACTGCCGACCTGACTGCTGTCCAGAAGGCCATCATTGACACCCTCAAGCAAGAGAAAGAAATTTCTGAACGAATAGGCTCTTCCCAGAGTGCTGTATCAAGGCACCTCAGTGGGAAGTCTGTGGGAAAGAAAAAGTGTGGCAGAAAACGCTGCACAACGAGAAGAGGTGACCGGGCCCTGAGGAAGATTGTGGAGAAGGACCGATTCCAGACCTTGGGGGACCTGCGGACGCAGTGGACTGAGCCTGGAGTAGAAACATCCAGAGCCACCGTGTACAGGCGTGTGCAGGAAATGGGCTACAGGTTGCAAATTTTGCATGTCATTCGGAAATCAAGGTGCCATTTTCACCTTGTTTCTGCGGAGTCTGGAGGAAGACTGGGGAGAGGGAAATGCCAAAATGCCTGAAGTCCAGTGTCAAGTACCCACAGTCAGTGATGGTCTGGGGTGCCATGTCAGCTGCTGGTGTTGGTCCACTGTGTTTTATAGAGGGCAGGGTCAATGCAGCTAGCTATCAGGAGATTTTGGAGCACTTCATGCTTCCATCTGCTGAAAAGCTTTATGGAGATGAAAATTTCATTTTTCAGCACGACCTGGCACCTGCTCACAGTGCCAAAACCACCGGTAAATGGTTTACTGACCATGGTATTACTGTGCTCAATTGGCCTGCCAACTCTCCTGACCTGAACCCCATAGAGAATCTGTGGGATATTGTGAAGAGAAAGTTGAGAGACACAAGACACAAGAATCTGCAAAAGGATTCCCGACCAAGTATTGAGTGCATAACTGAACATAATTATTTGAAGGTTGACTTTTTTTGTATTAAAAACACTTTTCTTTTATTGGTCGGATGAAATATGCTAATTTTTTGAGATAGGGATTTTGGGTTTTCATGAGCTGTATGCCACAATCATCAATATTAAAACAATAAAAGGCTTGAACTACTTCAGTTTTGTCATTATTTTCCCCTGAAAATATGGACGCAGACGCAGGTTTAGAGTTCAAAGTTCTTTCTTTTATTTCCAACAAAAATAATCACCAAAAAAAAGGCTCTTCGATGAGCTGGGTCTGCAGGCGGGTTCTCGAAACACTCAGGCGAAAAACTCTCCTTGAAAAAATGCAAACAAACACACGGTTGATTTGTCTCAGTCACTCACACTGGACTGAATCCCTTTCAGTCGGAAACTAGACGTAATCCTCGAAAGTAGACACTGTAACCCGCTCTGCAGACTCTGATCAGTTCTGAGTGAAGGGCAAACACACATAAGATCAGGGGATACGGAAAAGGTGCACAACAGTGAACAGACAAAGGACTACTGGTTCAGCATGGCTTATATAACGAGACACACAAGGGTAGACAGGTGGCGGTGATTTCGTGCTGATGACACTACAGGGGGACATTTACACGCAGACACACTAGGGGGCGACAAGGTGTCGGCTCAGTAATCCGGTGACCTTGACCTTATTCTCCCGGGCTGTGGTGATGGCGATGTTACAAGTTTGTGTGTAATGAATCTAAAATATATGAAAGTCTAATGTTTATCAGTACATTACAGAAAATAATGAACTTCATCACAATATGCAAATTTTTTGAGAAGGACCTGTATACAGTATGTAAAACAGATGAATGATTACACCACCAAAATATGTTTTATATTAACTAATGTTACAATTACATATGTATGTTTTTAAGCATAAATAATACAAAATTCTTAATAACTAATCATTCAAGCTTAAATACTGCATATCAATTTACATAAATACTCACATATTGACCATCTGTCAGACAAGGGTACTTTTTTGTGATGGCTTAGATGCCCCCCTCTGGACTTTTGACCAGCATTTCCACTCTATCCTGCTTAGTGCTTTTCAGCAGTGCCTTTATATGGAAGGGGCTCTGTCCACTCTTCTGCTTCTCACACTCTTTCCCCAGTTCAACATGTACCGCCACATCCTCTGCGGAAACGACCTCTGGCTGTTGATTCGCAAAGTCAAGCGGCCTGAAACATCTTTCTTGGTAGGTGGTAGATTTCGTTGGAGCTGCCAGGCTGAGGCTGTGACTTTTTTTTTTGAGCGCACAGCGAATGTGCCTTATTTTTTGAGACAGGCTCTTGTTGGAGGCAAACTGAAATCAGGAGAATTTTATAAGTGGGCAGATAATTACTTAATGATTAAGTAAGCAAATGCTTATTTAATGCTATCCTTAGATTTTTTTTTCTTACTGTAATCATAATGTAAATCACTTGGAAAGCCTGCATCACTTGGTGTCTTTGGTGTTCTTGGTGTATTGGGGCATTCTTGTCTAGCTGTGGCTGTGCTAGAGGTAGGCAGTGACTCTGGCAGTGTCTGTAGTGGACTCTGGGTAGGCGTGGATGGCATCTTTGGTGATGCTGTCCAAGTCTAGTAGGAGAAGCAGGGTGGAACCACGCAGCTCAGGTGAGAGAAGAATTTCATCTTCATCAATCACAGTCCCATCTTCTTCCAACACTACTGTCAGGTCGATGGTGTGGGTGCATGGTAGGAGGACAAGCTTTTGGGAACCTAAAATCAAGTACAGCAATAACATTAATTACAATGATTATTAATACATCAAAATTGTAAGTAAAATTTTTTTTGAAATGCATAAATAATAAATAATATTGGACTCACCTTTCTCCTTCAAATCATTAAATGATGATGCTGCAATGGCTTTCTTTAAAGTATGTGTGGTATTCCAAACTTTACAGATTGGCATGGTCTATAGTCTGAGATATTTTGTATAGTAATATTAGATGGTGAGCAAAGCTTATGAAACTTATATCACACCTGATATCAATCTATAATACAATGGTAATGGTTTCTCCAATATACTGTAATACTATCAATATACACGAACCTTGTAATTAGGCTATTTTTTGTTGTTGTGTATGCACAGGCATCAATGCAACAGGCAATGGAAACGTGGGGGTGATTTTTGTGACTTCTAACATAGTGTTTCTGAAATTATTCAAATAAATGGGTAGAGTAACCACATAATTTACACTGAAAAGTTCCTTCTTCCATTCTTTCAAATTCAATGGAACATATATATTCTGCAAGTAAATGTTAGTGATCACGGTCAGAACTCCTCAGTGCATATATATTATACATGGTGATGGTGTTGCATTTATGACAAAATCTGTACATCAAATACTATAGCCTGTTTTTATGATTTTTGACAAATTAACGTTTGCAATTGCCTGTTATGCTTTGAAACCTACGTTAGCTACGTACATATTCACAATCAAGTTAACCGCGTCCGTTAGAATCTAACTGCCACAGAACATTCTAGAATATTACTGCCTATTATTTACCTCAGTGCTCACCTTGTAACATCACACACAAATGTTCTCTGTATGAAACACAATTGCCACGGATACTTTGTAACTTCAGCAGACCGCAAATATAAATACATTTCTAATTTTCTAATTTCTTTTTATTAGCTATAAATGTTTTGCGCTTCCACTTTAAAAAACGGGATCCAGGAAAGGCTGATCACTGCACAGTACCACTTACTACAGTAGACTGCGACGTCACTCTGCGCAGCGCAGCCTATTTGTCGCCACTGATAGCACATCGGTGTTCTAAACTAGTTTTTAGTTTGCAAATCCGGTGTATGTTGTCAGATGTGGCATTTAGGCGATTAGTAACACATTTTGAAAAAGTGTATGTGTATAATTTTATAATAATGCAAATTACATCTAAAACTGTCAAAAACAAAGCTTTCGCGTCCGATGTATTATTTAAACTGAATAGAAATATTATTTTACAGTGGAGTATTTCTAATCCGGATTTTTGAGTTTTTGTGTAATTTTTGTGTTTTTATCAAATTCAAATCAAATTCAAATTTTTATTTGTTACATACACAGTCACACACAGTACGATATGCAGTGAAATGCTTACACGACCACCAGTGACTTTAAAAAGAAATAAAAACTTGTACGTAAAATAAATATAAATATCAATAAAAAGAAATACTACAGAAGTAAGTTTGACTAGTAAAATAAACTGTACAAATAAGGGCATAATAAAATATTTCAAAAATATAGGGGGCAGAAAGTATACAGTATATATAAAATATAAAAACTAAAGTGTCAGTGGTTGTGCAAATATGCATGAAAGGTGACTAATGAAAGTGTCATGTGCAATGGTCCAGATGTATAATATTTAGTGCAAGTGTGTATGAATGTGTCCATGATTGTCCAGTCAATGTCAATGTTGTGAGCTTAAAGGTTGTTATTAGTCCTGTGTGGTGTTGTGATGATTGAGAGACCTTATCGCCTGCGGGCAGAAGCTCCTCCTCAGTCTTTCTGTGTTGGCCTTCAGGGAGCGGAATCGCTTCCCAGACCGCAACAGAGAAAACAGTCCATTACTGGGGTGTCTGAGGTCCTTCACGATCTTCCTGGCCTTGGTCCAGCACCGTTTGCTGTAGATCGAGTGCAGGTCAGGGAGCTCGGTGCGGATGATGCACTCAGCTGATCGCACAATCCTCTGTAGAGCTCGTCTGTCCTGCATGGTGCTGTTCCCGAACCAGGTTGTGATGTTTCCCGTCAGGATGCTCTCTATGGTGCAGGAGTAGAAACTCCTGAGCACCTTGGAGGGCAGTCTAAAGTCTCTCAAGCGTCTGAGGTAGTACAGACGCTGCCGGGCCTTTTTCACCACGGTGTTGATGTGACAGGACCATGACAGGTCCTGCGTGATGTGAACACCGAGGTATCGGAAGCTGTCCACTCTCTGTATGTAATTTTTATGTAATTTTTGTGTTTTTAACACCCTAAAAAATGCTGGGTTAAAAACAACCCAATCTGGGTTGTTTTTAACCCAGCTGCTGGGTAAATATAGGACTAACTAAATGCTGGGTTAATTTAACCCAGCAAGATGGGTTATTTGTTTAACCCAACAAGATGGGTTAAATATTCAATCCAAATGCTAGGTCATATTTAACTATAATGCTGGGTTAATTCTACCACATAAATTGGTCTATTTGTGAGGTAGAATTGGGTTAATTCTACCTCACAAATAGGTTATTATTATTTTCATGTTTTACAGTGAATCTGTAAAAAAAAAAAAAAAAAAACACCCATGTCTATTAAACAGTTAAATTACTTTGATATACTGGTCTATTACAAAAAACATACATGTATGCAATAAACAACATCCTATTAAATGTTCTTAGAAAAAACATTTATTTTTCAAAAGCACAAGAACAGATAATCAACAGTGACATCATTACTATACTATTACTGACAAGGGCAGAATGGAGAAATTGAACAAATAGGCTGAAGCAACTTCTACAGAGCAGGATCAAAACTATCCAGCCCTGGTCTCATTTTAACATACAAACACTGTCTATGACTTTTCAGGTAGGCCTCGCTATTTCATAGCAACATTACAACATTACTGAGAGCAGTGCTGGTCATTATCTCCCAACGTCAGGATGTAGGGGTACGGCCTCAACACTTCAGCCTGCTGAAGGTATTCCACCATGTTGGTGCCAACCTTAGAAAGAAAGAAATGAAAAAGTTAAAATTTTGTTGAATAGCAAAGATTAAACTGAATAAGACTATCAATTTCGTGTGAAATTCGATTGATACTAAAAAAATTACAAAGCTGCCCATTAAGATAGGGTATAGGTAACCAGAAACAAAAACATGGAGACAGCTACTACCAAAAATAAAACAGCAAAATAAGCATGGCTTTTACGATACAGCTCTTTATGTCAGACTAGTTGATATTGTAGTCTGCATTGATTTTAAGCTAATTACCGAATAAATGTCATAGTTGGTGTCATACTGGTACATTACAATCACCAAAATATTAATACTTCCATCTAGTAGTTATCTGTACCGCTGTGGTACTTTTTCCTGTAGTTGGCGCGCTGACTGATAGTTAATTTAACTTTGGTTAAAGAGGGCTACCTGGTTAGCTTACATGCTATTACTGGTGATACATTTGCATACTTGCCAAAGGGGGAAAGGTGTAAAATATTGTTATAACTCGGGAGAAACGCAGGAGAAATTTGACCGCAGAGTAAATTACTAGCTAGTGAAAAACGGGAGGGTTAGCAGGTCTGTATATTTGTGAGAGGGTCAGTGTTTTGTAAAACACCAGCATTTTATTGTCTCAAGCAGTGAGATTAATAAAGTTCTAAAGTGGTTGCTAATGCTAGCAAACTAACTAAATGCCGCCGTCATGCTAACAATACAGTTAACAGTTTAGCGTTCATTCATCACTTCACCATCTTCGTAACCCTGCAAACATTCTACAGAGAAAGCTAAAAAGCTCAGACATCTTAGCCGTTTCTTTCATACACAGGTGGGGAGGCTAGCAGCTATTCTCAGCTAAATTATCATCCAGTACCTAAATTACATCCAGCCGGAAAGTTTGTGTGTAACCTTAACACGGGAGCAGTAATAATTTTTCAGTCATATGTGAATTAGGTGAGTGAACATGTGTATACAGACCTTGTATTTAACGCCATTTCCCCTTAAATGCCCGAGGAGGATGAACCGTCATCAGCGGTGTGGGAGCTCAAGAGACACGAAGCTGAGTCACAGCCGCTGAATCCACCGGTGAACTTTGGGGGAGGGGCCAAGCAAACTTCAACCCAGCAGCTGGGTTACACAAAAACTACCCAACTCTCTGAAAATAACCCAGAAAAATGACCCAACAGCGGCAACCCAGCGTATGGGTAGAAAAAACAACCCAGCATTTTTTAGAGTGAAGTGTAATTATAACATGAAGTGCACAATATCTGACATCTGTGTTCTGTGTTTGAACTTATGTGTTCTAGATTTAAATACACATGTGCAACTTCAGAATACCCATGTTCAGTATTTGAACATAAACATGAAACATGTTCAGTATTTGAACATAAACATTAGCCTAACCTGCATAACTTTGGACTGTGGGAGGAAACCGGAGCACCCGGAGGAAACCCACCAAGCACGGGGAGAACATGCAAACTCCACGCACACAGAGACGGGAATCGAACCCTGGACCCTGGAGGTGCAAGGCGACAGTGCTAACCACTACACCACCGCGCCACCCTAGAACAGATCATATTATCTTTATTTATTTATTTTATAGTAAATGAACAGGGGCCTGTTTCAGAAAGGAGGTTCAAACAACTCGGAGTTTAACCTTGAACTCTGAGTTGATTGACCCAGAGATTAAAAACTCAGAGTTTTCGGTTTCAGAACAGCTGATCTCAATAAGTTCAATCAACTCTGAGTGGACTAACTCAGAGTTAAGCGTGTACACCGCGACTCTAAAAAGCCATCATCAATGGAGCGCAGATATTACGAGTCACCATGGCAACAGCAGAAAAAAAGAGATCTGCATTTTTCCCCAGCTGAACTTGATATGTTCATGCAAACTTACAGCTAATTTATATTTAAAAAAAAAAAAAAAAAAAAGTAACACCACTGCATCGGCGAAACAGAGACAGGTAGCGTGGGGGAAATCATAGCTGCTCAAGTTAATGCGTAAGCAGAGGTGGAAAGAGTAATAAAATTTTGTACTCAAGTACTGTACAAGTACTGTTACTTCAGTGAAATTTTACTTAAGTACAAGTAAAGTTACCATTATAAAAATCTACTCAATTAAAAGTAAAAAGTAGCTCATTAAAAAATTTACTCAGAGTAAAAGTTACCGAGTTACTTTTTTATTTTTTTTTAACAGCGGGGGTGGGATGAGGCATTCTAGCATAGTTCAAAAAAGATGAGCAGATATAAATCTCAAACTAGTTGTTTTTAACTGAAGGAACACTTTGCATGATAAAGCTGTTGTCTTTCTTGTGCTTGAAAATCAAAGTGGTCACTTAAATATGGTGTTACGTCCCAGTCTAGGGTCATACAGCAAAAGAATGGTTCAGGGTTCTATTTATAATATATATAACTGTATGGAAATGGTGGTATATGGCAGAAAGAACTAGATCCAATAATTAACTGATGAAATAATGAGGTTTGTATACACACACACACACACACACACACACAACAGGAGGAGGAGGATCAGATTCAGGGTAGACCCAGGCCAAAATAATAAACAAAATGGTATTTATATTTAGTAGCTAAAAAAAAAAACACAAACAAAAATACAGGTACCTTCCCGGACTCCCTAAACCAAAAACAGTGAAATTATCTACAAATATATACAAAGACCAACCAAACCAAAGGGACAAAGCAATAATCAAAGTCAATTGGAGGCAAAAAGTCAAACCGGAATACACAACCAAATATCAAAACGCCAAAATCACAACCTCTTTCATCTTTCCCGCGTCTCTCTCCGGTTTATACATGGTCGCGCTAGTCGATGACGTCACTCTAAAGGCGGAAGCGACCGTGTGGAAGGTCAGGGAGATGTCAGATGTCAGAAAACCTGGAGTGGAGTCTGGAGCGGCGCGCGACCAGGACATGATACACACACGCGGCGCAACGGAGCACTTATACAAAGCATAATATTTGTATTATTTTAGCATTTTCATTAATTTTTTTTACTCAGTAGCGAATATGATTTAAAATGTAGCGAATTACAATACTTCAAACAAAACGTACTTAAGTAAAAGTAAAATTACAGATTTTTAAGACTACTTAAAAAAGTAGAAATACACAAAAAAGCTACTCAATTACAGTAACGCGAGTAAATGTAATTCGTTACTTTCCACCTCTGTGCGTAAGTTTACATTTAAAATATTTAAATATTTCAGTATAATAGATAATAAGTAATGTGTGACGTTTTAATTTTTAGGAAATAAAGAAGACCACATAAAGTGTTGTGACTTGTGTTTATTTCATTTATTTTATGTTTTGTGGTGGTGGTGAGTGTGCAGAAAGCGTTTCAGGGCGAGGCACACTTTCCGTACAGCTCTGCATACAGTGGCCTTACTAATATGCTCCGCATCCCCGATATTGTACAGAAAGCTTACATTAGCAAAGAAACGTAAAGCTGCACATAGTATCTGCTCGGATGTAAGAGCACGGCCACGATGGGTGATATTAGTGATGTAAGGACGGATTAGATTATGGATATATGTAATTGATAGCAATGAAAAACGGTAACGTTCAAACAAAAATGTACGGGGAAAAGACAAAAAAAAATCCTTGCCCGATGTAAATGTAATTCTCTTCGAATTAATGCAGCCTCCTCATATATGGGATCCTCCAAAAAAGGACAAGCCATTCTCCTAACTGTCTTCTCTGTTTGTGTCCGAAATGTGGCCAATGAATGACTAAGGCTACGGCGAGAAATACCGCTGCGTCTTTAAAAAAGGGGAGGAGACCGACAGAAACTCCGAGTTCAGAGAATAAAACCTGCTCCCGACCAGGTTAGATTCACAGAGTAAGTTGCCACGGTAACTGACTCTGAGTAATAGTTACCTCTCTTTCAGAAACAGGCTTGAGTTACCCTGCTTTCTCGGGTTTGACAAACCTGCCTTTTTGAAACGGAAAACTCTGACTTTCTCTTATCTCAGGGTTACCAAACTCTGAGTTTTCACTTAACCTCCTTTCTGAAACAGGCCCCAGCTCTCTTCTCTCCAATCAGTGATTGGACGTTTACCTAGGGCTCAGGGGAAGAGAGAGAGAGTGTGTGTGTGTGTTTGTGTGTGCGCTGCAGCCTGTGTGTGGAGGGACAGAGACTTGAAATCTAATACCGTATTACTGTATGTAGTGTCCCTTTTTGGGCGGATTTTTCCGCTACCGCAGATCATTTTATCAACTTGTAATATATTCATTTTGTGAGTATATTAACATGTGATTTCTCAACATTTTAAAATTTTGATTTGAGTGGGAAAGACATTTACAGTATTTGAGGGGGCGCTGCCCGCTCTTGCCGCCCCAGCCACCCCCCGTAGAGCCGGCCTCGGTCATTTCAATTAAATTCAATTTTATTTATATAGCGCTTTTAACAATGGTCATTGTCTCAAAGCAGCTTCACAAAAATGAAAGAAAATTTACAAAAAAAATAAATAAATAATAAAAATAAATAAATAAAAAAAAAAGAAAAAAAAAAGAATAATAATAATTTTAGAAAAGAAAATAATTGGAAGTGTGTATGTGAGAAAAATGTGTAGATAATAATAATGAGACGAATGAATGAAATGTCTCTGATGAGCAAGCCAAGGGTGACGGTGGCAAGGAAAAACTCCCTGAGATGGCATTAGGAAGAAACCTTGAGAGGAACCAGACTCAACAGGGAACCCATCCTCATTTGGGTGATAACAGATAGAAATTATATAACATCTTGTGTGTTGTGCAGGTGAAAATTCAATATGACAGAAATTATTTAAATTGACATGAAGACCAGTTCAGCATAGGGACGAGTCAGTAGGTGCAGAGGGCAGATGAGGTCTGGATCACTGGAAGCACAGGAGCAGCATGTGTAGCTCCAACCAGGGGCGTAGATTTAGGGTGGACGGTGGTGATGTGTCCCCACCAATATCCTCCGACCATTGAAATGTCCCCACCAATAATTTAATCCACTTAAAAAAAAAAAATCGTTCTGTCAACATTAACCTAGACACGCAGAAAGGGATAAATCACGTTCTCTCCTTGAGTCCTCCCGCCCCCAAAACACATATGAACATTTTGATTGGCTGTGCCTTTCCCTGCTATCATGTGATAGGCTATTGGCTGCATTCAGACACAAGCAGCGCCAAATGTGGTGGATTTTTTTCCCCCGTGCGAGAAGGTGTGTTGGGTGACAGACAAACATGATGAAAAAAAAGAAGCTGGACATAAGGAGGTTTTTTTTCCCAAAGAAAAGTGTAAGTCACTTGAAGTTCGCTAGTGAATCCATCAAAGTAATGACAACAGTTAACGTTAATGTTTTGTTTTTTGTTGTTTTTTTACCGCTTTGACTCACATTCATTACAGCAGGGCAGGTTATAGTCTGTGAATACGGACTTAACACTAACAGCAGATTAAACAGCTAAATGTAAAAGTATAAATATGATCCATGCCAGTCTCCTAATCTAATGACTGTTTGTCAGAAATCAGTCTTGTGAAAGAAATTGATAAACTAATATACTAATATTGCCATATGGCTAGAATTTTGTTGACACCAATAGACAATCCACTTCAGAAAAATTGTTTTTAAAATGCATTCACTGACTTAGCAAACATTAATGATTTGATTCGAGGTTTGCACACTAAAGACTCAGAAAAAGTGAAATAAAATGATTGCTGTTTAAATGGCATGTGTTTATCCTGTTTTGTGAGGTGACAGAACCTAAACACCTGTGCTGTATATCAGACAGCGATGGAGAGAGTGTAGATTACACACAGGTGCTCTCTATTTAGTCATTAGCACTCATCAGGCAATGTCTATGGGCAACTGACTGCACTCAGACCAAAGGGGGCTGAATAATTACACACACCCCACTTTTCAGTTATTTATTTGTAAAAAAAAAAAAATGTTTGGAATCATGTATGATTTTCGTTCCACTTCTCGCGTGTACACCACTTTGTATTGGTCTTTCACGTGGAATTGCAATAAAATTGATTCATGTTTGTGGCTGTTATGTGACAAAATGTGGAAAAATTCACAGGGGGCGAATACTTTTGCAAGCCACTGTAGTTGTCCTGAGATTTAACATTGTTACCAATAATAGGCTGAGGCATTCTCTGTCCATGCTCATAAGGAATCCCTCAATGTTTTTCAATTAGGGGACAGAAGCAGATCAGCCATGTTGTAGTTCAGGTGAAGAGGCAAGGTCACAGGAGGTCAATCTGAATGTTGATTATACAGTATATATAACATAATACTGTATGTGTGCGTGTATTATACATGTTGATTATACTAATATTTAGCATTATGAGGAGTGATAGGCTGAGGATGTAAGTGATTCATTAGTGTTTTTGGCAAAAGTTTTGAACTGACATTTCACTTTTTCGTCATGCTATTTCATCAGGTGGCAATGCTGTCCGGACCTAGTGCAGTCAGAGGGGAAGAGTTAGGGTCAAAGCCATTGTTCACCCCAAAAAAAACTTTACTCACTATTTACTCCTTAAGTGGTTCCAAACTTTAATGATTTTCTTTATTTTGTTGAATACAAAATAAGATATTGTGAAAAAAAGCTGAAAACCGTTAAACATTGACTTCCGTAGCAGGAAAAACAAATACTATGTAAATCAATGATTACAGGTTTTCAGCATTCTACAAAATATCATCTTTAGTGTTTATCAGAAGGAAAAAGAACAGCCTGGATAATATTGATGTCAAACAAATATGCCAGCAGTTTATTTCTGTTAACGAGAGGCGAAGGCATGGTTTTGTCTCCTTCATATAGGAGCAATAGGCATTGAGCTGCTGTGTGGTACTGTACCTAGTAGTTCATGTTTAGATGTAATCTGCTTTTATATATATACAGATGTTTGAGATGTTTCATTTGCACTAGGGCTCAATAAAGAATAGTTTTTATTTTATTAAAGACTATCTTTTTGTCAGTTATTAAACATTCCATTAACTTTACACTATTCCTTAATTTAACTTAATGAATTGCATTTCGAGTGGATTAATATCAATCGAAGCATTGCTAGTATTAATGTAAAGTGATTTTGCACCATATTAAGAAAAACATGTATTCAGTGGACGTAGTTGGGGTGAGAGGTTGGTAGGTGGGGCAGGGGATTGGGGGGTGGGGTATTAGTTGGAGTCATAGGTCCCCACCAATGTCCAGAGCAAACCTACGCCCTTGGCTGGAGCAGCATGTGTAGCTCCAACCATCATAAAGCTGAATCCAGCTGGAGCTGGTCCTTCTCTGGATGCCTCAGGAACCTCGCAGGGTCGGCCTGTGTCTACTGTAGCTGGCACAATCTCCCGATGCCTCGGGATGGGTAGAAAAATACAGAACAGATGGGGAGAATTAGCGTAGTTGCCATTCGGGATAGGTGTACTTGAGTATGAGATTATGGGATCAGTTATGTGTATGCCAGATTAAAAAGATGCGTCTTGAGTCTACTTTTGAACTGAGAAACAGTGTCTGCTCCCCGAACACTGTCTGGAAGGCTATTGGAGCTAAATATGAAAATGCCCTACCCCCTTTTGTAGATTTTGAAATTCTGGGAACTACCAGAAGTCCGGAGCTTTGTGATCTTAAGGCGCGTGGTGGATTGTAGCGTATCAGAAGACTGGTTAGGTATGTGGGAGCTAAACCATTTAAGGCCTTGTATGTAAGTAATACTATTTTGTAATTTATTCTAAACTGAACAGGTAGCCAGTGCAGGGATGATAATATTGGGGTTATATGATCATATTTTCTGGATCTAGTGAGAACCCTGGCGGCTGCATTTTGGATTAACTGAAGCTTGTTTATTGAGGATGCAGGACAACCACCTAGTAATGCATTACAATAGTCCAGTCTGGAGGTCATGAATGCATGAACTAGCTTTTCTGCATCAGATACGGATAAGATGTTCCTAAGTTTAGCAATATTTCGAAGATGGAAAAAGGCTGTTTTTGTGATATTTGAAATGTGATTTTCAAAAGACAACTTACTGTAGGGGCCAGGGGTAGCTCAGTGGTTAAGGCATTGGACTACGGTTCGGAAGATCCCAGGTTCAAACCCCACAACCACCAAGTTGCCACTGTTGGGCCCTTGAGCAAGGCCCTTAACCCTCAACTGCTCAGATGTGTAATGAGATAAAAAAAAAAAAAAAAATGTAAGTCGCTTTGGATAAAAAGCGTCTGCCAAATGCCTAAATGTAAATGTCTAATATTACGCCCAGGTCTTTTACTGCTGAGCTGGTAGTAACAGTACATCCTTCTAAGCGCAGGCTGAATTGTGAAAGCTGTTGTGTGCTGGTTTTTGGGCCAATAAGTAATAATATCTCTGTCTTATCTGAATTTAATAAAAGAAAGTTATTGGTCATCCAATCTTTTATGTCCTGGACACACTCAGTTAATCTAGACAACTTAGGTATTTCGTCTGGTTTAGTTGAGATATATAATTGGGTATCATCAGCATAACAATGGAAACTAATCCCATGTCTTCTAATGATGTTACCCAAGGGAAGCATGTACAGTATATTGAGAACAACAGAGGTCCTAAAACTGACCCTTGTGGGACCCCATATTTCACTGGCATTACACCAGACGGTTCTCCATTTAGATCTACAAAATGGTAGCGATCAGACAGGTAAGATCTAAACCATTTTAATGCCTGTCCCTGAATACCTATATAATTTTGTAAGCGATCTATGAGAATATTATGATCTATAGTGTCGAATGCAGCACTAAGATCGAGCAGGACTAGCAATGAGATGCAGCCTTGGTCTGAAGCTAAAAACAAGTCGTTTGTAATCTTAACTAGGGCAGTTTCTGTGCTATGATGGGGCCTGAAACCTGACTGAAATTCTTCAAGGATGTTGTTATCCTGCAAGAATGTGCATATTTGAGCTGATACTACTTTTTCTAGTATTTTTGATATAAACGGAAGGTTTGAAATCGGTCTGTAATTTGTTATTTCATTCGCGTCCAAATTAGATTTTTTAAGAAGCGGCTTAATAACTGCTAACTTGAAAGGTTTAGGGACGTGACCTAGATATAATGAAGAATTAATAATGTTTAGAAGTGGCTCTCCAACCGTAAGCATCACTTCTTTTAAAAATCTGGTTGGGATTGGGTCTAACAGGCACGTTGTTGATTTAGCCGAGGTGATAAGTTTATACAGCTCTTCCTGTCCTATAGGCTGAACTGGATCGTGAGATACTATTAGAGGTTGAACCTCCGTTATTTTCTTCCTGATATTATTGATTTTTTTCATTAAAGAAGTCCATAAAGTCTTCACTTCTAAACTGTGATGGGATACTCTCTGCGGGCATCTTAGGTTTTGTTAGGCGAGCCACTGTACTAAATAAGAACCTGGGATTGTTTTGGTTTCTTGCTATCAGTTGGCTAAGATGCTCAGTCCTAGCAGTTGTTAGAGCCTGTCTATAGCTGCACATACTGTCTTTATACGCAATTCTAAGAACTTCTAGTTTAGTTTTTCTCCATTTTCGCTCGAGGTTACGGGTTGCTCTCTTTAGGGCGCGAGTATGACTGTTGTACCACGGTGCAAGTGTTTTATCTCTGACTTTTTTTAATCTGATGGGAGCAACAGTGTCTAATGTACTGGTAAAAATAGTGCCCATGCTGCTAGTCACTTCATCTAGATCATCTGCATTTAGGGGTCTAATAAGAAATTGGGACAGATCCGGCAGATTACTTGTGAATCTGTCTTTAGTAGTGGGATTCATATTTCTAACAGATTGATAACGTGGGGAGACACAGCTAATCTGTTCTCCGGGTAGAGTATATATCAGGAGGTGATGATCTGTGATATCATCACTTTGAGGTATGATCTCTATATTTGAGACATCTATACCATGGGATATAATTAAATCTAGCGTATGATTAAAGCGGTGAGTTGCTCCAATTATATTTTGTTTAACCCCAAAGGAATTTAGTAAATCCATAAATGTGAGTGCTAAAGCGCCGTTAGCATCATCTACATGAATGTTAAAGTCTCCTACTATCAACACTTTGTCAGAGTTAACCAACAGGTCTGATACCAGATGTCCAAATTTTTTAAGAAAATCGACATACAATATGGCCCCGGGGGTCTGTACACGGTGGCCAGGGTAAAATATAGCAAGGGTTTATTACGTATTTCATTGAGTGCAACATTAATGATAAGCACTTCAAATGAATTAAACCTGGGCCTTATTTTCTGAATAACAGTGAGTACATCATTGTAGATAGCGGCGACACCACCACCGCGACCAATTAGACGGGGCTCGTGCTTATAAAAATATCCTGACGGAGTAGACTCATTCAGACCAAAATATTCATTTGGTTTAAGCCAGGTTTCGGTGAGACAGAGTGCGTCAAGGCAATAATCTGAGATAATTTCATTAACAATAAGTGCTTTAGGCGCAAGGGATCTAATGTTGAGTAGTCCAAACTTTAGAGGTGGATTTTGACTACTTATTTTGCCTTCTTCTGGTTTTATGGTTATCAGATTGTTTCGGGCAAATTTAACAAATTTATTCTTTTTTCTCACTATTCGGGGAACAGACACACACTCTAAAAAATTTGACCATTGGTTACTCAAAAAAATTGTTGCAACAAAGTGACACTTAAAATAATTAGTAGATTTTAAGTGCCGAAAATTTGAGTAAAATGCATTAAATAAATTGTTTAAATTTAATCAAAATATTCAGTGATTTGTAATAAAAGCAATACCTAAATTGTGTTGCATTTAGTAATATTATAGTAAATTATGAGTTGATGTAATCAAATGCATTAAGTAAATATAAAGCAATTTAAACAAAAACAAGCTTTACACTAACTCATTATCCGGCCTAAAATTGGTTTCAATCTACTAATAATTTTGTTCATATTTAATTGATATTTACTAAATATCTATCTTAAACAAATTTATATTTACTAAAAATATATGTAAAATTAATAAATATTTATAAAATATCCAAGTGTAAATGATTTAAGTTGACTAAATAAATTAATATTGTAAAATCATATTTTTGCATTATGCTGCTTAATGGAACTCATTTTTCCTGCTTACTTTTTACTGCATTAACTACAATTTACTGAAATTACGGTACCAAGAAACTGACATTATAAATATAAGTAAAGTCACAAGATGGTACTGTATTGCAAGATATGTAACAACTTATTTTTGCAACTTGGAAACAAAAATGTTTACCTGCAAAATGCCAAAACACATTCTGAGACCACTTGGTTAGCATCGCTCAGATACATACTGTACAGTACAGGCAGTAGACACAAGATTAATACTTACAACAAATGCTTACTGTATGTAGGCACATGTTGCTTTACAACATTTTTAATTGTAAACAGGTTTGGTGAGGCTTAAAACAAAATTATATACATATATATGTTTGCAAATTTTTTTTTACAAAAATATGACATTTCTTAAAGAAAAGTTAAAGAGTCCCTTGACTTAAGCAAGAAGCTTATTTTAAAGAACTTTTTAAGCTTTTGAGAACTTTTGGAGACATCCTCCCACAGTCCAGCTATAAGAACAGATTCTTAAAAGGGCAAGATCCAGTGCATACGTCAGTGCATGATCCAGTGCATACCAGCACGCAGCAAGACCTTTCAGAACTTTTACCCCCTCAATTATGATCCCAGTGTCCTCTGGTTCTTCTGACACAATGTTCTTGATCATAGATTTTCATCATTTGTGTTGTGAGGAGACAACACTCTGTCTCCATCAGCATTCTGGTGAAACAAAAACAAAAAACTTATTAGAGATTGGAAACCTCTATTCACAAAGATCCATTCATGTAGACATAACCCACATTCCCCTGGTGTTCTTATGTCCTGGTGAATAGTTTACTATATCTTAACGTATATCACATCATTTAGACCTCCTACGTAAATTATCCATGAAACATGATCTTTATCATAATTAAGTATGCATCTTGTCCTAATTAAGTGTTAGAAATGTTCAGTGTAAAATCTCACATACAAATATTTGTCAACTTGGCAACTAATGAAATATGCATATAAAAATAAAGCCTTTTTTTTTTTTTACAAAGTATTAGAGAGAGAGTAAAAGAGAAATATAAGTTTCGGAGCTTAAACATTTTATAGGTAACATATTACTGCAGTCATCCTTAGCATCCCGTGAAAACGCCAAACAGCATTTACTTTTGAGGCAATAGACAATTTTTTTTTACTGATTTTACATTTGTATTCACTTACGTCTTTCATACTGTAAGTTGATCTAGTTCCCCTACGTACTCCATCAAGCAGCATTGTTTGGGACCTGAAATGGCAAAAAAAAAAAAAAAAAAAAAAAAACATTATAAACCAATATCATGTTACTGTAATTAATACTGTAGTTACTGTAACTCTCCAAGAAAATAGATTGCAGAATGAGCTTTGCACTGAAGCAGTAAGTAAAGATAGGACCAGAAGTATCTGGACAGTAACAATATCGTTTGTGCTGTGTACACCACCATGGATTTGGAATGAAATGAAGAGATATGCTTAAAGTGGCATTAATCTTTTTATTTTTTTTTGGTCGAGAGAGAGAGAAAAAAAAAGGATGAGCTGTGTAGGCATTACAGACATTTTCGTACAAAGACACCTATTTTTGGTGGCACAAAAATATTGGGATAGCTTGCTCCTCAGCAGTTCCATGGCCAGGGGTGTATTTTCTCTTGAGTTCATTTACAAGTCAGCAGATAAAAGGTCTAGAGTTTATTCTAAGTGTTGCATTAGGAACCTGTTGCTGTTAACAATGTGAAGTCTAAAGACCTGTTACTGCCAGGGAACAAGCATCATTAGGCTAAAAAACTAAAATGAATCCATCAGAGAAATAAAAACATTACGTGTGCGCAAATGAACTATTTGGTGCATTCTTAAAAAAGACAGAAGAGACGAGGTCAGGAATATCAAAAGTCAGGAAGACCATGGAAAACAACTGTGATGGATTACAGAAGAATTCTTCTCTGCTAAAGAAAAACCCCTTTAGAACAGCTGTCAAGAACAAAAACACTTTCCCAGAGGTAGGGACATCTGTGACAGTGACAACAATCAACAAAAGAGCAAATACAGAGGTTTTGTAAACATAAAAAATAGGAAGGCCAAGCCCTTAAATTAAAGCTATTGATCGTGCTTAAAGCTATTACACGATAAGCAGGACCTTTCATTCCAAATCCATTGCGGTGATGTCCAGAGCCAAAATGATCTGTCCAAATACTTCTGGTCCTCACTGTGAATATCATCATACAGTCCAGTTTGATTATGAAATCCCTGACACTGCATATAGGCAAACAAAACCCTTGTTGAATGATACAGAGTAGGACTGTCTGTAATCCATGGTTTATTTTTCAAGCAAAATGACTTGCAGGAAAAGAACATGACTGTCTATAATTGTTTATGTTCATGGCTTCGAGGTGTGTCACCCACTTGGAACTTCAAGGAAAAAGCACAAAATAACAGCTGTTTATTGGGTTTTGGCAAATCTGCCATCCAAGTTGTGATCTGCATTAACATCAATACCCCTAGCTTTACTTTGAAATCTATACAATAATGTTCATGAACCTTTTCCTGTATTACATGATGGACATTCTGTGCCTTTTCACAAAAAATTTATAGTCTTTATCACATTGTATGTATGGTGTATATAAATACCTGTAGATAAGAGACAGTCAGACACTGCATATGCACCTGTAAAAGAAATAAATATACATTTCTGTTCATACATTCAAATTACAGTCACTGACAGTATAAAAAATCTAAAACAGGGAACTTATCAAAAGTAACTCAGTCAAATGTTAAAGACTTTATGACAAAAGATATTTAGAACATGTGAGATTCAGATAGAGTACAGTACCAGTCAAAAGTTAGCACACACTTTCACATTCAGTTAAATGGTGTCCAAACTTTTGACTGTTACTGTACATCATGTAGACATTTTAGGAAACTTGTCATGTTGGCAAATGTCAGTCAGATAAGTTCCCACTTGTGGCATCCAACACACAACACAAGAACAGCGCCTACGCAAATTACTACCGAGAGGATTTACATTAACTTACAACACCCGGATACACAGAGTGATAGACCCGCTATGAGGTGATTATCGCTGGTTTCACTAAAACACGATAACATTTACCTAACATTATATACACAACGTTAGCTTATATTTTATCTACCTTGCCATACACTGTAGGGTGGCGTGTCTTGCGGTGTTTTTTTTTCCCACCCGCATCATGTCTCCTCTTTCTTCCCACCTGACAGGCCGCTGGTGAGCTTGCGGCTGCCATGTCGTTCATTATCGTGTCGGACATACAGTACAGCACCGTTGAGTTGGTTAGCAGCATGCTAACAGGTGCCCGGCTTTACGAGACCTGACTTGCTGGATAGATTCTCGTCCAATGAGAGAGGATTTGCACGTTCAAACGGATACATGCAAACGATTGGTTTAAAAAAAGGGAAAACTTCGGCGCGTTGAGATGGGAATATTAATGTTATATTATAATAATAATTAAAAAAAGGTCGTTAAAATTTCGTCATTAATTAAAACGTCGTCACTGAATGCTTATTGTCAACAAATGAACACTGATTTATTTACGTTTATTTGCCCTGTAATGTGCATTTTGTGCTCTCATGTGGCAACTTTGACGTGAGGTAGGAAAAGAGATGCAATGCTGCACTGTAATGCTGCCACTACTATCGGTAAAATATAGAAGGGGACATTAGTGTCATGTTTTATGCAGATAATTTTAAATTAGAAGGGTATGTTATTAACAGTTTTATAAAGTTAGACGGCCTTCCTCAGTCCTATCCTTGACCTGAAGCAAATTAAGATGTCCGTCACCTGTTACACCACAAACTAAATGCAAAGACTTTGTTTTTCACAGATTCAGCAGCAGTAATTTAACCTAACTTTAGCATTAACATGACTTCAGTTAATTAAATATACTTTGAGCACTCGTTAACCATATTAGCTTCGGCAGCTCATGTGCAATGAAATGAACTCTGTCAAATTGCATTAACACCAACATTGCTACTAGACATTTATTCATTAAAAATGAGAGAAAACATCTTACCTTGAGGTCTTTATTTGATATGTGACAAAGCAATCCAACAAACTTCTGCTTGGTTCATGTCCATGTGGCGCGATTCAGGCGGAAGTGGATGTTGATTAAAATTAGAGTGTGTTTTGAGTTAAATACACCTTTTTTTTGAGACTTTAATTTTCCTCACTTAATTTCTACTCAGTTTATTTAGTCTAAGTATTTTCAACAAAAATTTAGTAAAATAAATTAAATGTTTATCAAAATTTCAGGATTGGGATTGCATTCGTTACAGGCCTCAAGCAGCTGTGACCTGTTGACAGATTATGTGTCCTTTTTCAGAGAGGAGAAAGAAGAGACAGGAGACGTTAGTTGTCTTTATTAAACTGGAATATTTTCTCATTTGATTCTTATATTTTGCTTTTGCATACAATTTCCTCATTCATAACTTGATTTAACATTTTTCTATTAACAAATTGTGATTTCAGTCTCACAGATTTATATACTGTACATAACAGATACAGTTTAATTCTGTTCAATAACAAAGTATGTTGCCAAATGTAACAGAGCAATATGACATTGTCTATTATATTAGCTTTAACTAATTACTGCATCAGTAATCCTGTTACTGGTTAATTTCAGCCCTTTGATCATTCTTTCTTTGTTTTATACAAATTAAATATCAACAACATACTGTACAAAATAACACACTTGATATATGAAATAAATGAATAAATGAATTACCTTTAAAACTACACCAAACAGGAACAAAATTAGTTGCACTACCAATATTCCTACATAAGACATAACTAAACAGAATTTTAAATATGTAACCATAAAATAGGCCACCATTACCTCGTATTCAACCACGGTGCTCGTGAAACTTCACTTCAAAAGACAACTAACTTTAGTTTAAACTGCTCAACTCCATTTGTATCTTTCAAAAACTTAACTGGAATTACATGACAGGTTTTATACATCCTATGGAGTACGTTATGATTGAATTAAACATGCTACTAACCTGTTTCATACAGGAGAAAGTAGAGACAGGAGACGTTAGGTGTTTATTCTATCAAACTCTGTCTGAGCAACAGAGGCCTGACGGCTACTGTACATTCGCAACTAGTGTTCACTTTGGTGCATCCCTTCCCCTAGTGGCGGAACTTGGCAAGTACAGTATAGAGTCTGGCAGTTCAAAGCATGGTAAAATATGCAACAAAAAAAAGGGGTCTTTCTTTACACACAATAAATACACAAAGTAAATCTTAACACAACAATTGTTACAAACTATTGGTGGGTGTCACACATTCAGATCATCAAAGAAATATGTGAAAAAGTAATTGCCCCTAAACATTTTCTTAGTGTTGCTGTAGAAGGAATTTTGTCCCACTCTTCTGTGCAGAATTGTTTTAATTCAGCCACATCGGAGGATAAGTTTGGCTAGCTTTTTTTCTTAATAAATAAAATCATCATTTAAAAAATATTTTTTTTGATAATCTCAATCATTTAAGTGTGAAAATGTAAGAATTCAGGAATGGGGAAAATACTTTCTTTACAGCATGGTATGGCACAAGAGCTTGTAGTAAACCTGTACATTCATACATAAAAAGTTTCTCCAATTAACATTACAGCCATAACCCTGATCAAACGGTGTATTCTCAGGATGTGAATGATTCTATGAACTTGGATGAAATTTGTTTGTTTTAGCTATACAGTTCCCACAAATTAATTAACTGATACTACGCTTGCACATGTTCAAAAACCTGTTTTTAGCAGTATGAGTCCATGTGTCACATCCATAATCATGGATTTGGTCCTCAGAATTTAAAAAAGAAGCATGCTGGTTCAGTGGGGAGTACTACAGTACTTGTCTCACACCTTCAGGGCTGGAGGTTGGAATCTCACCTCTACAGGTCTTTGTATGTGTGGACTTCTGCATGTTCTTCTGGTGCTGTTTTTCTCTGGGTAATCCGGTTTCCTTTAACAGTTCAAAGACATGCAATGTAATCTGATTGGTGTTTTTAAATTGCACGTATGACTGGGAGTGTGATTGTGTGTGGCTGTTGGTTTCAAAAAGGTTGGTGTCTTCAGCAGGATAATGATTGCTTACATGAGGCCATAAGTCATTATAGCCATCAGCCAACGGTACTGTACGTGTAGTTTTCCTTTTCAATAAATACAGTTAGTTTTGTTACTACCACAATAACATTTCACATTTTTGATACTTGCTTCATAAAATCTGAATAATTTAAATATTTTTAGAAACAAAAGTGCTACTTACACCCATTCAGACAGAGCACTTGCTTAACAACATTGATTAAGTTGGAAGGCAGTTCTCAGGGTGTGCTCGAATTTGTGGAATTTTCATACAGAAGCAAGTGTCATGGCTGGTGGTGCTTTTAAATCAGTTTAAAACAGACTAAGTTTTGAACAGACAGTTGGCAGTTTGCTTCAGTGCTGGACCTATAATAATAACATAATAATAATATAATAATAACATCTTTTAAGCTCACAACACTGACTGGACAATCATGGACACATTCATACACACTTGCACTAAATACTCATACATCTGGACAATTGCACATGTCACCTTTCATGCATATTTGCACAACCACTGACACTTTAATACCATATTTCTATATTTTTGCAATATTTTATTATGCCCTTATGCACAGTTAATTTTACAAATTTTACTAGTTAAAATTATTTCTTTAGTATTTCCTTTTTATTGATTATTTATTTTACGTACAAGATTTTATTTTCTTATTTTCTTTTTTTTAAGGTCACTGGCGGTCGTATAAAAAGCATTTCACTGCATATTATACTGTGTATGATTGTGTATGTGACTAATAAAATTTGAATTTGAATTTGACCTAACTAACAGAGTGAGTGATGTCACTAAAGATGTTGTGTAAATTGAGTCAATCCCCGACAGATTAGCCAGTAGCCATCAATACACCAAAGTACAATTTTGGCCCATCCTTGAGCCAAAGGCTACTTTGATGTTTTTAGGGGCTGGTGTTTTTTTTATTTTTATTTTTTATTTAAATGACATTGTCAAGAAATTTGATGAGGATAATTTCATTTGATCTGATATTTTGTTCTTTTATCATCATTTAGGGTAAGTACCAGAGAGGTCATGGATAGATAGAGAAAAAATATGTGATAATATAACCTGGTGATTTAGTCCATTCAGGGTGTCAGCTGACTCTATTATATTCTAGGCGCCTTGTTGGGGAGACTTAGGCTGAATCCCATTTCTATTTTCTACCCCTTCCCCTTCCCCTACCCCTTCCCCTTCCCCTTGTCCCTTGAAACGAAGTGGAAAGGGGAAGGGTTTAAATTTTTCCCCTAAGAAATGGGACACCACTACAACACTGTTATACGTCATCATACGTTGTCACTAGTTCCTAATGTTACGTTAAAGGACATGCGCCGATGTTTATCACACATTGCAATAAGAGAGAGATTACTCACTCCCAAAGTTTTTTCGCGCCGTATTTCATCCCTATACATAATATAAATTATAAAAATATATAAAAATAAAATATATATTTGTAATATCGTGCAATCGGTGCTAGCCGCTAGCAAACTTTAGCGATTTTTTTGCAAACATTTCTTTACAGAACATCACCATAAACACAAACACAAGACTAGAGGTAATATACATATAATGAAAACTTGTCATAAAAATCTTTATTTATGGCAAAAATTTACATTTATGGGTCTGTTTGCTCGAGTGAGCCGCCATGTTGAAAATTTCGCTTAGCCCTTCGTTTGAAGTGAGGTCCTGAAAAATCTTCGTTTGGAGGGCTATCTGGCCCTTCCCCTTCCCCCTCCCCCTCCAACCAAAAGAGAAATGAGACACCCCTACCCCTTCACGTGAACGCGCCAAACGGAGGGGTAGGGCTATGTGAAGGGGTAAGGGGTAGAAATGGGATTCAGCCTTAGAAGGACTGTATTCTACCTGTAGTTCTAAAGCTGGGTCGTCATTTTGTGGTAATCACCCTTGGGTGTCGGCCAGGACACAGGAACCAGACCAATTGCTGAATTGACAATGTTTAATAAACAGTTCAAGTAGGCATGGGCAAACAGTCTTATAGTTGGTTGTATGTTATGTACTTTGTGTGTGTGTGTGTGTGTGTGTGTGTGTGTGTGTGTGTGTGTGTCATTCTGAAATAGGAAATGACAGTTATGCATTATTAACAATATCATTATGGAATTAGTGCCCACATACATTCATTCAATAACTAAACAGTACCTAACTAGACTGTAATATATATGGTAATTCCTAAGATAATCAAACAATAATAACTATCACAAGCACAGGTGGTATAATATAGTCTAATATAATGCAAAGTGAGTCACAGGCTGTAACTAACATTACTGGTTAAACTACTCAGGTATGCAACTATATAATAAGCAATATAGCCGAGAATATGTTCAACAGGCAACATAATACACACCACGTGCATAACAGTTAACTATGAGAATTTGTATGAATATAACATTGACATAAATCTCAATAACACACAGACGTGGTAACCTTAATTATTGAACAGGAAATAAGAATGGCAACCTACTATATGGCATTAACGCACACAAACTGCTATATTACATCCCTGGACAGCCGGAATACTCATAAACACAGTCTCACGTAGTGCACTCGCTAAACTTTCTCACATGACGCATGCGCATAGCAGCGTGCGCCTCGTTACTTATCGCGTGCGCTTTGGTTGTGTTAGAGCGCGTCAGGCTGCGTCGCGGTTGCACATATGAGGTCGCGCAGCTATCGGCACAGACTTTCTTACATGCCTGAACAACTGGAGCAACTCCAGAGGCCCCATAACACTGCCAACAGAGGCTTGTACAGTGCACCCAGAGGCCTGTCACTATGCATGATGGGTGCATTGCTTCATGAACTTCCCTCCTTACCCTGATGACTCAGGAATTGTAATGCCATGGGTCACATGACAGGCAAACCCAAGGGGAGCTACACCATGGCTGTCCAGGAAGCCAGACCTGAGACCATCCTCACATGTGGTTGCTAGTTGACCCCACCATGGAGATGCATGACTCCTGGGCATACCCCTTCGAACAGCACCTCAAGGATCTAAAAGATGTTTTTCTTTGGTTAAGATCTACAGGCTTGCCTACTAAGCTAACCACGTGCCAGTTTTGCCGCAAAGATTTGAAATGCTTGGGATACAAAGTTTATCCCAATGGTATTCTTCATGATCAAGGAAAAGTCAACACTGTACTGTAAATAAGTAAGTCAAGTAAGACAATTTTTAGGCCTTTTGGGGAATTACAGAAGATTCATACGGGATTATAAATGTCATGCTGAGCCTTTGTTAACACTCATTAAAAAATATAACCCTTTCATCTGGGCCAGTGCATGTCAAAAGTCATTTAATCTTCACTTGAGTTCAATCTTCTCCGTATTGAACTACTACTACAGACCAATATCAAATCTTCCTTTTATTATTATTGATTATTGAAAATTTTGTTTTTAAATCAGCTGAACAATCACTTAAATTCAAATGCATACCTGGGCAGTTTCCAATCTGGTTTCCGAGCATATCACAGTACAGAAACATAAAGATAATAAATGATAGTTGATAATATATGATTATATTATATAAAAGAGTAGAGAAAAGAGTGTGTTGAAGAAGAAAAGACTTCTCCTTAATCTCCCATCATAAAACAGGCAATGTGCTTCCATATACTGTATAAACATACTGAACTTGGCCAAACATATGTTGACACAAATAACAGAATGCAGACTTCAGGCAGGTGGGAGAGATAATAGCTGGATAGACAGGGTCTGATAGGGAAGCATGAAAAGGCACTATCTGTGTTGTCTATTGAAGTGCAGGAAATCTTGTGGAAAAAATTTTTTTAAGGCTTGGCTTAATTCTCACACCACTTCCGGGTCACCGCTCCAAGGAGTCTTGTCATATGATCAAACACTGTACCTGAAGAACATTATAAAAAAGAAAAAAAAAGGTTCACTATCTCACTCTTAAACACGCGCATCAAACAGTTAAAGTACAAAGAATCTGAAGCACACACAAAGCCATGTGCTGTCAACCAGGATGGAGCCAAGTTATCAGGTCAAGCCATTTTGAGATTGCTACCTGTTTTGATTGGTGACAAAGTGCAAAATCATGAGGATGAAGTAGGCAGTTACAGTAGCTCTCCAGCTAAAAGACATTGTGGATCTTATTTATGCTCAGAACATTTCCTTGTCCCAGATACAGTAGCATATCTTGAGATTTTGATCCGAGCTGAGAAAGATGTTGTTTCCTGAAGTGCAACTAAAACCCAAGCACCACTATTTGCGCCATTATTCAGCACTGATCTTGAAATTTAGTCCATTGATTAGGTTATGTACGCTTAGGTTTGAAAGTAAGCACAGTTATTTTAAAAGATGTGTCAGAGACTTGAAAAACTTCAAAAACATTTGTCTAACTTTGTCAGAGCGTCATCAGGTGTATCAGGCATATCTTTTTGCTGAGCAAGAATGCAGTAAACTACTGCAAGTGAAGGACAGCTGTGCGTTTTATCCCAATCTCTACAGTAACACTATTAAACATGCAGTCAGGAAGTTAGCCTTTTCAGAAAATATTACCACAGTTACCACAGACATTCAGTACAAGGGCACTGCATAAAAAAAGGACGGTTTCTTGTGTACAGAAATGATGAGTATATGGAATTTGGTGAACTTCTACTCATCTTGATTCATAATGACACATCTGTGTATGTTTTGATGGACATCGACAAAGGCACCTTCCTCTCAGAATATCATCTGTATTCTGTGACAAAGTAAAGTCTTGGGTTACGGTGTACACCATTAATTACATGCCCAATTTCTATCCTTTGGTATTATACATTTCTATCCTTTGGTATTATACATTCTTGATGAATACCAAGTCATTCCACAAGCCTGTGCCAAGTAAGTAAAAACACTATAACCCACAACACAACTATTCAAAATCAAAAGCAGACATGGACATTGTGAAATATTTTACAGTCTGAATCAATCTTATTTTTTTGCCAATTATAGATCATACTCCCTGGGCCTCCGAGTGGCGCAGTGGTAAAGTGCTCGCCCTATCATCTGGAGATCACTGGTTCGATTCCCGGGCGAGGCTTTAACCTCTCACAGGCCTAGAGAGAGCTGATTGGCTGAGCTATCTCAGAGGGGAGGGATGAGAGGTACATACAGTAGGTCTCCCACATTAATCACAGCTCTACAGCCAATAAGGGGCGTCTGTGAGCTCACGCACACGGAAGGAGCGGATAGTGCTGTCCTCCAAGTGTGTTACGCCGCCCCCACTGGTGCGTGAGCGAGCAGTTCGAAAAGATGTGGCCGGCTGGTGTCACGTGGTTCGGAGAAAACACGTGATAGTCTTCGGCCCTCCCGACTGGGTGGTAGTAGTAGACTTAATGTGGGAGCCCCCTAGTGACGGGGAGGAATTGGACACGACTACATTAGGGAGAAAATCAGGAAACCCCCCCCCCCCCCCCCCAAAAAAAAAGATTACACTCCCGAGAAAAGTTCACTATCATCTGTGGAAGCCTCACCTACCCAATCGCTGCCATCGCTCTCTGTTTCACCCCAAAGTTCATCGTCAAGCTCCTCCAGCAGCCCAGGACTGCACAGTGGGATGTCAACTTTGAAATTCCATGGAGTACATTTCTTGAGGAAGTGATGCAGGCTTTAGAGAGGAGAAAAGGCCTGGCCCAAAACTAAGGAGACAAATGTTCCCGATGCAAAAATGCCCTTATATAGGTAAAATTGCAATGTTTATAGAACTTTTCATGTGAGTGCAACACATATTAATATAACCTGTTCAATAATTTGTTCATAGAACAGCCCTGCTATTCCTCCACAAGGTACATGCTGAGTCTGGATTGGAATCTTATCAACACAACATCTTATCCTTCATTTCTACATTGTGCCTCATGTTCGTGAGCTACTACAATTTTAATATACACTATCCATCTGAGCTGGCTTCAACTCTGGTGTTTCTTCAAAGGTGAGTAAACATGGCTTACTCATTTCTCAGACCTGGGACTCTGGGACCTGTAGTCCGGCTCAGAGGTCCCGGTCTTAATCCGGACCTTAACTAAGGCCGGGACTCAAGACCGAGAGTCAGACCCAGACTAAGAGCTAGACTCAAGCCCGGTCTTAGTCTGGGTCAGACTCTCGGCCTTGCCTCTGGGTGTCCTTGAGTCTCGGTCTTGGTTCGGCTCTGAGTCTTGGCAAGGCTCAGACCTTTTTTTTTTTTAATATATATATGCATGTCAAAAGTTTGGAAAGTGTACTATTATTATTGTTTTTACACACAAGTGCACAGAGTAGTGAACTGTAGCGCTGTAGAGAACTAGTGAACAACGGATCTTCTTTTTAGCGGAAAAGGGAATGAAAAATTATCAGTCATTACATATCGCTGGAGCGTGAAAAAAATTGAACACTACGTATATATAAATAAAAATATTTATATATTTATTATAATCATTATCGAGGACGACATCATATAAATAGAACACAATAATTTACATTTCAACGTAATTTAGAAACCCTTAGTATTATATAGGCTTGTAATCTGTAAAAAAATAAATAAATAAAATAAATACATCTCTGTACATCTTGTAAATTAATCGAATCATTTTCGATAAGCTATAAACGTTTCAATAGTTTTTCTATCAATAAATATTCTTTATTTAATATCCGTAGCATAATATTTCCACAGCAGCAGCGACAGGTATCCGAGGTGCTTATGTTACCATAACGGAAAAGTGAAGTTGTTCAGCTGTTTAGTTACCGAAATCTTTGGTTTAGATCTCATTGAGTGGCCACACATCACTTCCACATTTCCAAATAGGCGCGTGGCCCATTGCCTAGCAACACCGAACACAACGTGGCATAATCATGGTGTTTGCTTCGGTTGTGACATACCATAGTTTATTATCTGCTGTGGTAGATCTGATTTATTCAAACACAATAATAAAACTTTATATCCTCAGGAGGGCTCATTACATTGTTTTAGCGATAATTTCACAGAAGCAAGTTCAGAACTTATCTAAAGCACTGACACACTAAAAAAAACATCCGAGAAGTTCAGAAGCTGTCAGCAATTTCATGTAAATAAGAGCAAAATAGCTTTATACTGGCTTTTACTGGTACGATTTTGAAATTGTAAGTATGCAGGGTGATTAAGCTCACAGATCTAGGATAAGTCAAGAAAGGAGGGTCCTGGAATTTGATCGAGTGTGAAGTTTTTTTTCCCCCCATTGCGGTCAAATCACCGGTGCTCGGCCCTTCTAGTGTTAAGGTTATAAATTCAATTCAATTCAATTATTTGTATAGCGCTTTTAACAATTGACATCGTCTCAAAACAGCTTTACACAATCAAAAGAATTATTTAAGTTTGTATGGAATGTGAATGTGTGTGAATCAAAATTCAATTCAATTTTATTTATATAGCGCTTTTAACAATGGTCATTGTCTCAAAGCAGCTTCACAAAAAATGAAAAAGATTTTGTTAGAAAAGAAAATAAGTCAGATAGTCCCTGGTGAGCAAGCCGCGGGCGACAGTGGCAAGGAAAAACTCCCTGAAATGGTAATAGGAAGAAACCTTGAGAGGAACCAGACTCAACAGGGAACCCATCCTCATCTGGGTGAAACACATAGCAGGAAATGATCTGCATTTATACAGTGTTAGGTGGCAGGCAGTTCAGCTATAATAGTTGATGTTAATTGATGTTAAAATGGAGTCCAGGTAGTTATTGGAGACTCAGGTAGACTTGTAGAAAGTTCCAGTCCTGAACTATCGAATTGTCAAGTCCTCAGAGAAACAGCTGCCAACACCAGTCAAGGCCAGAACCATCTTCTAAGTAGAGAGAATCATTCCCAGACACCAGATGCATCCCAAAGAGACACACGGGGCATCGATGTGACGAGATCTCCAACCAGAAGCGGAGCACCAGGACGGGTCAGACAAGTTCGGAGCGCAGAGGGAGTCTGGATCACTGGCAGCTCAGGAATGACGTGTAGCTCGACAGAGAGAGAGAGAGAGGAAGAGGGAAGGTGGAAGACAGGGGGAGAGAGGAAAGAGAAAGAGGGGGAGAAAGAGAAGAAGAGGAGAGATGGCAGTTGTGTATGGTCACAGTCACATAGTATAATGTGAATGTATATTTACTGTAGAGTGCAAGCATAGACTCCGGCAGGGCTAACTGACAGCACAACTAAAAGGGAGAGCCAGAAGGAAACACAAACATGAGGGGGAACTGAGATGTAAAGCAAACAATCACCTCACCATCAACAAGCCTGAGTGATCAAATGAGAGTGAGGAAGATAGCATCTAAATATACCAGTTCACCATAATACTCTACGTCTATGAGTACCCCAGATCTGCTCCTTTACCTTATGGCAAATCTATTTATAAAAATGCTTGGCTAAATAAATAGGTTTTTAGCCTAGACTTAAACACTGAGACTGTGTCTGAGTCCCGAACACTATTTGGAAGACTATTCCATAATTTTGGGGCTTTGTAAGAAAAAGCTCTGCCCACAGCTGTAGTTTTCATAATACGCGGTACTGACAAGCAGCCTGCATCCTGAGGCTTTAAATTAGTTTCTCCCCCCAAAAAAACCCTGGAAATCTGCTGAAGTGTTATTTCATTAGCCTTTAATGTATACAATAAAGTTATACAGTATTTTCACATTAAGTATATGTTTAAAAAAAAAAAAAAAGGGATGACCAAACATACAGCATGTGGAATAGCAAAGAATTTAGCTTTATGGTTACATACTGTAAACTTTAAATTCTAACATTATAAAGGGAATAGCATTAGAGAAAATTTCACAGACTTTTAAAATCCATTATAATACAGTAAGATCTGCACTAACAAACTTATAGCACAGCAATTAGTTTTTTTGTAGTTAAAAATTAAGATTTAATACTGTTGTATGCATTCACGTAAATAAAGGAGGAATATTATTCTCATTACTAGCATTCGTGTGATGATTAAAAATACTATGTATACAGTGAATAAAAATAATTAAGGTGCACTTTATTTATTAAAAAGTATCAGAAAACACTGATATAATCTGTGAATATTACATTCTCACATGCCTTGAGATGTTACAAAAATAAATGCATCATGAATTTCATTTTTAAAATTCTGAATGATATAGTGCTACATACTTTCACATTGGGGGTGTAATGGCTGGTGGTGTAGCCGTGGGCATAAAAAGGGCAGGCATAAACGCAGAGGGTTCTTTGCAAAATAAAGGGTCTTTTATTAACAAAAACTAAACACAGTAAAACTGAAACAAATCACTGGCTCTGAACACATCACACTCAGGGGTTTAGGAAACCATACACATACAGGGGTTCAACATACAGGCTCTGATACCCGAGACATATAACAAGAGCTCGATGTTATAACACCGGCTCTGACATACAGGCTCTAATACCTGGAAAACATAACAAATACTCTGTTGTAACACTGGCTTTAAAGACGTACAGGCTCTAATACCCAAGACATATAAGAGCTCAATGTTGTACCACCGGCTCTGACACCCAGGGGTTCTAATACCTTAGACGGAGAAGCCCTATGGCGAAACACAGGCTTCAAGACAAACTCATAGTGCACACAATCTAAGCATGGAGCTGAAACCGGGGACTAGACGATACACTCGGGGGGGGGGGGGGGGGCAGACAGGACGAAAGACAAGAGACGGGACTAGAGACAGGGCAACTAGACTTGGCTCCTAGCTGAACATGGTTATTAGCTAACCCTGGCAGCTACACATACATCTACTGTAGCTACGCATGTCTTTAGCCTGACATGCACATAGCTACACTTACCTAATAGCTAAACATACAACACTAGGGACTCAGGACAAGGAGTACAGGGGCTAGGGGGCACTCAAAGGCTAATTACTTACCTGATCTCTAAGACATAACACAACTTGACAACCCCGACTCCACACACACACACAAACACACACACACACACACACACACACACACACACACACACACACACACACACACACACACACACAGGCTTAGAGCTTTAACTAACTACAGGAAGAGACACGAGGAAGAAACAAACAGGAGTAACTGAAAGCAATGAGACACTAATCACACTTCACAATACTCACAAACACAGGTAAACCCAAAGATACACTTAAATACATTCAACTCAGATAAAAAGCCTACAAAGCCAGTTGACCATAAATCTGAAAATAAACTAGACAGTATTAATGCTCGACCCAAATTCCCAGACTAAACAGCTTTTTATAGACGATCTAATGAGACGCCTTGGCTCAGGTGAACTTCGGCCTCACCTGACCGAGGGACATTCTGGGAAACTGAGTCTTCTAATAAAGCTACAAACAAAAAAACACACACGGCCACAGTGCCCTCTAGGGGCAGTCCCTTACACATACATTTCTTCATATAAAATGATTACTGAAACATTTATTTAAAAAAAAAAAAGAATATTCATGTAAAAATCAAAGGCAGTTAGGAAGGGTGGGTTAGGTGCTAGCTACCCTAGCGACCCTACTTCTATCCTTCATTTTAACCTGTATAAATTAGTAAACAATAAAATGTAACCAATACAGAGCTCCATTTAATGGCCAGGTTGTTTATAAGAGCTTAAAAAGTGTAGGTTAGATGTTTCAATGCAAATCTTAAACACCACTTAACAGGATAAAATTAAGTTAAAATGTGACTTATGTAGACCTAAATTTTATTGACCTTTTATTGAAATTGTATAGACCTATTTATTTTATTTTATGGTCTGTTTATTTTTAAGAGCTGAAACAGGTACTGTATGCTAGTGTGTAGCCGAGAACCTCAAATAGCTAGCCTAGCTACTGTACATTCTGATATTTCCTTGTAACCCGGGGGAACTTCATAAACGTCAACATGTCAAATCTGCTTCGACAAAGAAGCGTGGCGGTGAGTGGCTTTCCAGTAGCTCACTTACATATAGTTCCGACCGGAAGTTTTCAGACCATTTCTTAAGTTTTGCAGATTTTGTTATGTTTCACACTCATCTTAAACTTGATTTAAATCCCTCTTCCCCGCATCGCTCTAGATTAAGAGATTAAGATTAAGAGAGAAAGAAATATATATATATATATATTTTTATAAGTATTGTAATGTTTAAGTATTGTAATTCAATCAAGTCCAAGTATTTCAATGAGTACTTAAGGACTAAGGAGAGTTGTATCATCACAACTTTTATCAACATGGCATAATAAGGTGACATTGTAAATTCAGAAGCTTGGCCTGCCCTGTGACACATCCACAAAGTGAGGTGCTGCCCTGGTCCTGTTCTGAGTCACTTCAACAAACATCTGTCTCGCTGCTTCAATTAACACGATACATATGAACACCACGCAGAGTTTCAAGACAACAGGAAGGACCACAGAGATTAACTGACATAAGGCAGTAATTAGGACAAATTCATGACAAACAATGTGGAGCGGTGGGAACACACTGCTCAATATGACGTAAACCAGTGAAAGTAAACTACCGATGATAGAGTCAACCGAAGAGTTAAAAAAACTTAAAATACGATAGACGAATGAGAATAATTCTCTAAAACAAATGTAAACCAGTGAGAATGGAGTAGTGACTATAAAGTAGATTAATGAAAAGATAATACTGAATGTTGAGTAAACCAGTGAGAACAGATTACTGAGTATAAAGAAAATCAGTGAGAATAAACTCCTGAAAGGCCAGAGGACGAGTGAGATGAGAGTAAAGAATGAGGACGGCGCTGAATGATGTCTCTGGCTTTCACTGCCGTCAAACTCTGGGCTTTCATAAACAGTTTCATAAACAGTGATGGGTTTCAGGAGACGCAGCTGAAGACCAGGATGAAGATCCAAGTCAGTGTCTATTTCTCCATGCGTTCTTCCATTTAGTGCATACTCCATCAAGGGGATGTCTTCATCTTTGTTTTTGTAAACACAGATTTTCATTTTATTTTTCAGCATTTCATCTGGGATCCCGTCCCACACGATCCTCACCTTGCCACTCCATGTGGATCTCAGCTTGAGTTTTATGTTGGCTGACTTGGCTTGAGAATTTGAATTTGCATGTTTGTTGGCGTTGTTGTCGGCGTTGTTCTCTGCGTTATATCCAGTCTTGTACAAAAACGAGTGGAGATATGGATATTTTTTAAACTGTTTTTGTATATTCAGAAATCTCTGATCATCAGGATCCTCTTTATCAAGACTCTGATTGCTGACTTCCCCATCGAATCGACATAACATTGCAATTAGTTTAAGCAGCTCTTCACCGATCAGGTATGTAAGCTCATTAACATAATCACTTCCCTGGTTTCGGTCACCAGCGTGCTGTGTAATATACACTTTATCTACTATGGTTGGATTCTCCTGAACTTGAATCACAACTCGGTCGATGTTGTTCTCAGGATGATCTCCTGATGTACTGATGCCCTCCATAATATAGTCAGGCAATTGTTTAGCCTTTTTTAAATACAGATTGCCCAAAGAAAAATACTTAAAATTTGTATTAGACAGGTCAGGAAAGGTGAGGTCGTAGTTTTTATACTCATGAAAGCCGTAAGGTTTTTGAGCTGGATTGAAATTGAGGTGTAGTTTCCCATTTTGGTCGATTTGACCTTGGCAGAGAAGCCAGCACAGAAGCAGGAGGCCTTGTCGTGGAAAATATTTACCAAAGTTTGTTTTTTCCTTGAGATCCTTCATGTTTTCAAAGACACTCCAGCTGTAGATGCCGACACATAGTGCACACAGAGCAAGGCAAAAAAGCAGTCCTTTAGTCCCCATTTTTAACCTTGCAGGAAGGAACAAATAAACATGTAATTTTAATAATAATAGTGATATTTAATTATTTGTCACTTGACTTTACAGCACAGTGAATTTTATTTATTTTATTTTTTTGCCGTTTAAATTTTGTTTGTTTTTTGCAGTGCAAAATCAGCCTACCAAGTTGCCACTGTTAAGCCCTGGAGCAAGGCCCTTAACATTATTTATACATTTAAGGGGAAAAAAATTTAGTGTAAATGCAGATAATCCTTTCCAGCTGCCCAAAAATATTACCAATTTCCAACACTATAATCATATTTCTGCATATAAAAACAATCAAAACATTTAGAAAAGACATTTAAATTAAGTCCTTGATAACAATCGCAGGTTGCATGGCGCTGTATCTTCACTATATCTTGCACAAAAACTCACGAATAAACATTCCACTTTCAAAAACTTCAAAGAAAAACGGCTTAATTTTCAACGGCTTGACGGATGTACGTGCAACTTAATCGCCGTTTGGTTCGGCTCGGTTTGGCGCAAAACGCTTTGTATGCTGAGGCAAATTCAACCAGAAGTAAAGTCAAAATGTTGAGTAGAAGGAAAGTTATGCGCAGTTTTACTGGGATTAGTTCATATTTTCACTTTGGCTGAAATAACAGTGCTGAAGTGGTATAGGTGAATTGTAACGAGCTGGAGTTGTCTTTGGAGACAAAACATCTTTATTCGATCTACCTTTACCATTTCTCATCTCATATTCCATTTCTCATTTTAACAGTAATAATGATCTTTAATTATTTGTCACTTGACTAATTCTCTCTCCGATTACCGAACAGGGAGTATATTTCTAATATTATGCCATCTTCGATAATAACGATAATATAATAAAATAATGATCTATAAATCCTTTTTCGAGCTTGTCGAAGACGTAATGAGCAGCAAGACGTAATGACTTATGGTAAATTTTTCATTCCCTTTTGTGGTAAAGTGAAGATCTGTTGTTCACTCGTTCCCTACACCATTTGCAGTTTCCAGTTTGACCTGAATATTTTCACTCCCTGAACACCCTGTGTAGTGCACTTCGCAGGGTACTTCAGGCTGATTGGAACGCACCTATTGTGTGCAGCGAGAGGTTGTACGTGATTTTTACTTCGCATAACGGTGCATGCATGCATCGTTGACCATACTTCAGGCTTCATGTATATTTTAGAACAAAACTGAATTAATTTATATATTTACAGTCCAAAAAAAAAGAAAGCATTTGTTGTGGCTTATTTTGTATAGACACCAAATCTTAGGGGAAAAAACTAAATAAACAAAACCGTAATTAGCCGGAATACAGCCTCATACAGAGACATGTACAATGTTACGTTTATATCTTGTTCACACTACATGATAGTTAAAATGTTAAATTAGTAATACAAACGGACCACATGGGAACTGTTCACCAAATCAAACAACTTGAGAGAATACGTTTTATTATTATTATTATTATTATTTGAAGTTAATTAGGAAAACCAATCGTTTGCATTCTCTACTCAAAACTAAGAATAAGAATATAACTAATTCTTTACGAAATCTATAAAACTCACCTTTGTCCATGCACGTGCAGAGGCTGCTGCATTAAGAGCCTCTGTTTCACTTTCGGTTTAACGCTGCATCACTTCCTGTAAGCGCGCGCTGTCTGCAGTATTTAAATTTTAGGGGCGGGGCTTTGAGACTTAAAGTGAGTGTGCGAGAACTTTAACACAACTAAAGCTATTTAACTTTGTACAGAACGATTGATTTAAAGATTGACACCATTTATATCACGTGTGTAATAATGAATGTTAAAATAAAGAGAGAAAAATAAAATAAAGTCACTACAGCAAACACAATACAATGTATAATATACAATATATATAATTGAACACAGACATGGCTGAGCTTATGGACACACCCATCTTTGGCAGCCGAAAATGAATATAAATGATTATGCAAATGCAAAGATCACGTCACAAGGTGTCAAAACAAACAAGATGTCAGAAAGTGAAAGTTTTTCTTGGAAGATTCCTTAAAAAGCTTGTCTTTTTTTTTGTTTGTGAGTTGGCTCTGTGTTCACCATGAGGGTTGTTTTGAAGAAAATTATAATGAGGTCCCAGTTCACGTGATCTCAGTGATGAAGATCATGGAAGGGAAGTCGGGCCTAATTAGCATACTAAAAGTACAGGCTGCGCAAAACAATTTTTACAAATATTTTTTATAGATAGTTTTTTTAAGGCCAAGACAATGACGGTATTACTTGTCATTTTTATGAATATTATTCTTATTTATTGTCTCAGGGACACATTTGATTACAGCAGACGTATTGTATTCCCTGGAGGGAAAAAAGAGGAAGCGATAAAAAAGGATTGTTACTAGTATTTCATCACTGGCATTCTCTAACTAAAGACTCTAGAGTTTCTGTACGGCACCAAAACTTTTATTAACACTATCCATGCATGAGCAACAAGTTAATTGATTTAGACCAACCTCGAGTGACTTTTGAACCAGTACTCATCACACATGATAACTGACCACCTTCTTTTACCGGCATGCTTCTATCTGCATGTTATCAAATCTGGAACATGACAAAGACAAGAGCTACTGCATTTAGCATTTAAAGATAACTCTAGCATTACTATTTTTGTTTTTTGTCTTTGTTTAATAACGCCAAAACCACTTCTGTCATTAAGCCAGTCCTGGGTGTTTATACCCCTATCTCACCTGTGTGGTTTGACTCACAGTGAGATGCGGTGTCGGGCACCGTGAGTTGCCGCAATTGCCCGCTGACATTCCGCGAAGTTCGCCAAGGTCCACAAACTTCCGCGAGGCCCGCCAAAAAAATTAACAATGTTTAATTTTTCGCGCGGAAAGATGGAAACGTACTCACAACGCCAAAAACTCACGGTGAATCATACTGAACCGTATTTACGGCCACCGCGTGAAACCACATAGGTGAGATAGGGGTATAAGAGTTAATGCTTCATTCAATAATATGTAAGCTACACTAATATTTTGTTTAAAAATAAATCTGTTGTGGTAGCAGGCCCTATGTTTAAGGATACAGTAAGGTAAAGAATGCTGCTCCCACCACAAATGAACGCTGACCTGGAGTTTCATATCCACTGGGCAGTGGTACTGATTAATACCTTAACTTAGCTAGCCCCTGCTGTTTAAATCTGGTCACACAGTTGTCTTAAGATTTAAAAAAAAAAATCATTCTGCTGTGATACCTCTACCTCTCTGCTAGTGACCAAGGCAATTGTGATTAAATAAAATATATTTTCTGAGTTTATCAATTAAAATAAAACCGGCCCACCTAGCCGACCACGTGTCAACTAGCTCAACTTAAAAAAAAAAGTTAGTTACTAGTAGCAGAATTATAATTTTTTAATGCTATATTGTGCTATTTCCTAAAGTTATATACTCTGTAATGTTAACGATGGGACACGGGGTATTTTATCTAATCATTAAGGTAGCATTAACTTCTTTATGTAATGTTAAGCTTGCTTTTGGTAATGTTTACATATTTTCACTATGCAGCATGAATTAATATTTTTGTCTGTTCTGTATTTGAGAGTATTATTTGGTCATCGATTAGAAAAGCAAAAGAAAGAAGCTTACCTTATTTTATCGGACCTCAAACTCCAACCGTCCACGTGCTGATCTAAGATGGCGCGTGATAAATCCTTTTTTGAGCTCCAGCAAGATGCAATGACTCATGGAAAATATTTAATTCCCTTTTCCAGTGAAGTAAATACCTGTTGTTCACTCGTTCCCTACACCAATATCTTTAAACTAAACATTATCGTGTTATGCCCTGCGATGGATTGGCACCCTGTCCAGGGTGTACCCCGCCTTGTGCCCTAAGTTTCCTGGGATAGGCTCCAGGCCCCCGCGACCCTGTATATAAGGATAAAGCGGTACAGAAAATGAATGAATGAATGAATTATCGTGTTATCCACATATAGCCTGAAGCCTATGCCAGGAGACTTGGGGCATGCGTCTAGGTACATACACCCTGGAAACTCTGCAACTAACACGACAAACACTGTTTCCCATGCAGTGTTTTATTTCTGACGACTTGGATAATGTTAACTTAACATTAACGGCCACAATTAGCCTATTGTTTAGCTGTGTATTTACTAAATGAGCACTGTGCCTAGTCCGAATTTTTGTATAATCAATATCCATTCTGTTCTATGTGTCTTAATTAATTTTAAATACAATTTTAAACCTTTTTTTAATTCCTTGTTTTTATTGTTGTGATTATTTTTTGATAGTTTTACTTTCTTTATGTAAAGCAATTTGAATGACCATTGTGTATGAAATGTGCTACAGTATAAATAAACTTGCCTTGCAGTGTCATAGATAAATGGACATAAGATCATTTTTCAGTGACCTAAACGCCAAGTAAGTACTACACGTTCACATATTAAGGCAATTTGGCTTTAAGAATGGGGGTGCTTATGAAAATACTAATGTCACAATATCAATCACAGGCAAATGAGAGAGAAATTATTGAGGGACAGGTAGACCAGGGTCAACAGTGTCGGGTAAGTGTGGTGATTTTATTGAAGGGATAATGACAGATTTAAAAAATTTATTTTTTGGGGGGGTTAACAATTTCTTTAATGTTTTCGGAGTTGTGGCTGTTCAGTAGAAAGTAATAGGCTCACCAATTTACAGTATGATCTTTCAATTTAACAAGTGTAATGTAAACAAGTTACAGTAGTTATTATGAGTATGGAAAACATCTTTTCCTGCGTTTTTTCCGCTTCAGTAGTCAGTCTGTTCTGAGACAGTGAAAGTAGAGGAAGGGGCAGATTCAGAACCAGGGAGGGAGCCGGAGACAGAGATGATATTGCCAGCACCAGCACATGGAGCACAGTTTTTAGTTTAGATCTCATGTTTACATTTTATTGTATGTTGATGGCTTGACTGTAAACAACAAAAACAATACAATAAATAGTTTTTGAAAAATCTGCTTTGTCATTAAACCTGAGAAAAACTTTGAAAATAACCATAATGGCGCAGCCTCCGTACTACAATAATAATGATAGAAGCAAAGTTTTTCACTGTGGGGACATATCTTTATAAGTACAATTTGACTGTATTATATGTGTCCCCTTCAAAAATTGCTCATGAGAAATTTTATATTTATTGTCCCCCCCTACTGTTAAATGAAATTTACGCCCATGGCTCTAGAGTTTCACATACTTTGTGGTGCAGTGGTAGCATTTTTGTAATGAGGGAATATGAAATCTTGTTTATACAGTAGATGGACAACGTGTATTGAAAAGCAAAGAGATTGTCGGGGGAAAAAAGTATGTATTAAAGTTATTTTAAAATAATTCTACATCCAGCAGACACTTTTTGACTCACACCCGTGTATAGTCAATGAACATTAATCAGATAACCTTCAATCAATCAATCAATCAAATTTTATTTGTATAGCGCCCTACCTAAAGATGCCCAGGGCGCTTTCCAGTATAAAAGCAAAGACACAATAAACAGCATAAAAACAATTATCAAATCAATGGCTATATATCAAAAGCTAGTCTAAAAAGATGTGTCTTCAAATGTGATTTAAAAACACACAACTCAGTAATGTTTTGAAGCTGTCCCGGTAGTGCGTTCCACAATTTTGGGCCCTGGACGGCAAATGACCGGCCTCCAAACCTTTTATAATTGAACTTGGGTATGATGAACGCGGTATATTCTGAAGAGCGCAGAGTTCTGGTTGGGTGGTGAACCATTACCAACTCCGCGAGATAGACAGGAGCCAGACCATTGATGGCCTTAAATACAAACACCAGAATCTTAAACTCTACCCTAAACCGCACTGGTAGCCAGTGGAGCGAGCGGAGGACTGGACTGATATGAGAGCGTTTAGAGGTATTGGAGAGGAGACGTGCTGCAGCATTTTGTACCAGTTGAAGCCGATTAAGCAGTGATTTATTAAGTCCAGAGTAGAGGGCATTACAGTAGTCAATCCGCGAGCTGATGAAGGCATGGACAGCTTTTTCAAAATCAGCTCGGGACAGAAATGATTTGACCTTACTGAGGAGCCTTAGCTGGTAAAAGCTTGCCTTCACAACTGCACTTATCTGCTTTTCAAAAAGCAAACAGTACCACTGTCAAACATTAATCAACACCTCGACAATAAAATATATTCAAAGACCTCATCAGTATAGTGATTGAACAATTAAGATTAAGTTACCTCAGGTGTACTTGTTCAGAGTTAATTGAATAATGTTCAGTTTAAAGATGGTGTAGGGAACGAGTGAACAACAGGTATTTACGTCACTGGAAAAGGGAATGAAATATTTTCCATAAGTCATTGCATCTCGCTGGAGCTCAAAAAAGGATTTATATATTCATTATCATTATTATCGAGGACGACATCATATGAAAAGGACACAAAGTTTAACTTTTAAGTTTAACTTAATCGAAAAATCCTTAGTATTATATAGGATAGTAATCTGTAATAAACAAGCTCCGTATATGTTTAATCAATTATTATTGTAAGGAATCGCCACTAGAGGGTACTGTTTAGTTTTTGTAGTTTTAGTTTGGCCGGCTCAGTTTCCCAGAAGACACCTCGGTCAGATGATGCGGGAGCTCACCTGAACCGAGGCAGGTCATTAAGTCTTCCGTAAATAGTTGGTTAGTCTGGGAAACTGGGTCGGTTGACGGGCTGGAGGAGGATGGAGGCTGAGGTGGAACACGAAATGGCGGAAGACACAGCGAGAAACCAGAAAGGAACGGCGGCAAGACACAACTGCTCCGTGAATGGAACAGAGAGTCGTGAGTGGGGAGATAGTGAAGGGAGTATGGATGTAGCAAGTGAAGTGGAGAGTGAAAGATCATCAGGAAATTGCTGGAATGAAGTAAGAAGGGGGAAAAATCGGGGAGAAAAACGGAAGAAAAGGAGCGATGTAGAGGAGTCTGATGAAAAGAGTAGAGATAGTATAAAATGCATCGTAAGGTTTGGTGATCAGTTTGGGGTAAGCAAAATTAATCCAATTAAACTAACTAAGATCATAAATCGGGATATTGGAAATATAGTTTTCGCTAAAGTCCTCCCCGATGGAAATTTGCTTGTTGGATGTAATAAGGAAGAGCAAGCAAACAAAGCACTCAAACTGAAGGATATAGGAGGAATTAAAGTTGTTAGCACAAACAGAGTTGGAGCAAATAATAAAAGTGGTGGTCGAAAAGGGATAATTTTTGGTGTTCCTCTTAATATAAGTATGGAAGAGTTCAAAGGTAACTTAAAAGGAGGGAAGATAATAAATGCACTAAGGTTATCATCAGTTACAGATGGAACCAGAAAAGACACTGAAACAATAGTAGTAGAATTTCAAGGGGAAGAAATCCCAAAAATAGTAATGGTTGGGGTAATGAGTTACATTGTAAGAGAATATATACCAAGGCCAGTGAGATGTTTTAATTGTCAAAGGTTTGGGCACGTAGCTACAAGATGTAGGGAACAGTGTAGATGTGCTCGTTGTGGAGGAAAGCATGAATATGGAAAGTGTGACGATGGAGTACAACCAAAGTGTTGCAATTGTGGAGGGGCACATAGTGCAGCATTCAGAGGATGTGAAGTACAAAAAATGGAAATGGAGATTCAGAAAAAGAGTGTGGAGAAGAAGCTAACATATGCAGAGGCCGCAAAACAGGTTAAAGGGCAAACTAAAGATCAGAGAGATCAGTCAGGGGTTTTAGCTGAAGGAAACAATGAAGCTCCAAAAGAACATTTGTTGGTTGAAAAGAAAAAATTAGTGACATTTATTGCTGGAGTAATAAATAGTACAGCTGGGATTGAATCAAAACGCAAAAGATGCAGTTAGTTGTAATAGCAGCAATACGTCATCTGGGAATGACAGGGTTGACTTGGGAAGAAGTTAGAGATGAATTGCAGATAAGATCAAGCCAAGAGACTTGTGGATAATATATAGATGATAACAATAATTCAGTGGAATGCAAGATCTCTGATAGCAAATGGTCAGGAGTTCAAGCATTTTATTGAAGAGTTAATTATAAAACCGGATGTAATATGTATTCAAGAAACTTGGTTGAAAAGTTGCTTAGATTTTGTTTTATTAGGATACAGTATGGTAAGGCATGATAGGGAACAAGGGAATGGTGGTGGGTGTGCAACATTCATTAAACAAGGTATTCTATATAGAGTAATAGGAAAAGGAAGAGATCAAGAATATATTGCTGTGGGGATATGGGGTAGAGGTCAGGATGTAGTTATTATAAACTATTACAACCAATGTAAAAAGTTGATATTAGATAAATTAAAGGAAGTACATGGGCAAGAAAAACAGAGTGATATGGTGTGGTGACTTAAATGCTCATAATACACTATGGGGAGGAAGGTACATAAATGCTAATGGACAAGTAGTTGAGGAATTAATAGAGGAGAGGGAGCTGGTGTGTTTAAACGACGGGAAGGGAACAAGGATATACATGCATACAGGAATAGACTCTGTTCTGGATTTAACACTAGTTTCGAATAACTTGGCTAGTAAGTGTAACTGGGAAGTGTGGGGGGAATCTAGTATTGGAAGCAATCACTACCCAATAAATATAACATTGGATGTGGAGACAGTTACTGTAGGTCAGTAAATCAAAGAGAAGGAAAATGGATATTTGAAAAAGCAAATTGGGATAATTTTTATGAAATGTGCGAGGAAAAAGTGGGAGAAATTGATCCAAAGGAAGATATCGACAGCTTTAATGAAAAAGTGTGTGCAGCAATACTAGAAGCAGCATTAGAATCAATCCCAAAAAATAAGGGGAAAATGACAATAAGAGCTGTACCTTGGTGGACAGATAAGTGTAGTAAAGTTGTGAGAGATAGAAATAAGGCTTTTAAACTTCTTAAAAGAACACATAACTATAATAATTTAATTCATTACAAGAAAGCTCAAGCACTTGTGAGAAGAACTATGAAGCAAGCCAAAAGAGAAAGTTGGTGTTTTGTAGAGGAATTGGAAGAACAACTCCAGTAGGTGAGGTGTGGAATATGATCAAGAGAATGATCGGTAATAAGAAAGAGTGGGAATATCCAGTATTAGAATCGGAAGGAAAATTGGCGGTAATGGACAAGGATAAGGCAGAAATGCTTGGAAAAACACTAGCACAAATTCATGGAGCAGGGAACTTAAGTGAGGAAGGTAAAAGGAGAAGAGAAATAACAAAGAAACAAAATATGGATGTGATGGTACAGAGTGGAGGAATGGAAGACCAGCCAATTAACTTCCTGTTCAACAGAGATATATTGCGGCGCCGTTGGTATTCTCGTTCCCATAACGTTCTCACGCAGCATCGAGAGAAAGCCTTTGAAAGGGAACGTCTCGGGTTACTTTGCTGTAACCCTGTTCCCTGAAAAGGCGGTAACGAGATGCTGTGTCCTAATGCACTACCACATGACCGGACGTCCGTTCAGACAAATTAATCTGAGGTGTGTCGCCGGCCTTTTCAGGGAACAGGGTTACAGCAAAGTAACCCGAGACGTTCCCTTTCAAAGGCTTTCTCTCGATGCTGCGTGAGAACGCTATGGGAACGAGAATACCAACGGCGCCGCACTACAAGTGTCTGGACCCCCAGGTTGTGTAGCGTGTGCGCACAAGGCCAGGAAGTCTCAGATCTATGTCTGGGAAGCTGACTCGAGGACTCGTGAGCCCGGAGTGGCATGGACATCCAGACTATAAAATCTTACAAATGTGTGCGGAGAGGACCAACCCGCCGCGTCACACACTTATTGCAGGGGAGTACCTCTTGCAAGAGCAATGGATGAGGCGACCCCTCTGGTCGAATGAGCCATGACTCCTAGAGGCGAATTGAGCCCACGTGCCTCATAGGAGAGGGCAATAGCATCTCTCACCCAGTGTGACAAAGTTTGTGTGGTGGCAGCCGCCCCCCGGTTGCAACGTCCATAACATATAAAGAGTTGCTCCGACTTACGCCACTGGCTGGTGCGGTGGACATGGACCTGAATAGCACGTACTAGGCACAGTAGGTGAAGTTTCTCCTGCTCCGAATCTACAAAAGGCGGAGGACAGAAGGCTTCCAGGATGACAGGGTGCATGGTTGAGAAAGGATTTTTCGGTAGATAGTTCGGGTGAGGATGCAGAATGGCCTTGACTAGCCCAGGGGCAAAGTCCAGGCAAGGTGGGGAGACTGATAAGGCACACAGGTCTCCGATCCTCTTCAGAGAGGAAATGGCCATAAGAAGAACCATCTTGAGAGTCAGAAGCTTGTCGGGCGCTGACTCTAGTGGTTCAAAAGGAGTGTCGATTAGACCTTCGAGCACGATAGATAAATCCCACGAAGGGACCGTGGCTCTAGTGGGTGGCCTCAACCGTTTAGCTCCACGAATGAAACGGGCAAGTAAAGGGTGATTTCCCACAGTAACCTCTTCAGTCAGGACGTGGTAGGCTGAAATAGCGGCCACGTACGTTCTGAGGGTACTAGGGCACAAGCCCGAGATCAATTTCTCATGCAGGAATTCCAGCACTGAAACGATTTGGCAGTGGACTGGGTTCACCTGCTTTGCCATGCACCAACTTTCGAATAACTTCCATTTGAAGGGATAAATTCTCCTAGTGGAGGGAGCCCTAGCACTTAGGATGCTGTCAATTACGCCAGCTGAAAGGCCAGCTTGACTTAATTGGTCCCGTTCAGGGGCCAAACGTGAAGGTTCCAGAGCTCGGGCCGGGGATGAAATATTGTCCCCTGTGCCTGAGATAGAAGATCCCTCCTCACTGGAATCATCCAAGGTGAGCCATCGAGAAGAGATATTAGTTCTGAGAACCATACTTGGGCCGGCCAACGGGCCGCTATCAATAAGAGGCGCAAACCGTGTTGATGGACCCTCGCCAGGACTCCCGGGAGCGAGACTCTACTGGAGGGTACGCATAGAGGCGTAAATTGGGCCACGTATGGGCCATCGCGTCCAGACCCAGGGGAGCTGGATGAGTCAGAGAGTAGTACAGGGGACATTGTGCAGTCTCCTGGGAGGCAAAGAGGTCCACCTGTGCTGTAAAGAATCTCTCCCCGATTCGAGTGACTACTTCGGGATGGAGCTTCCATTCCCCGTGATTCACAGCTTGTCTGGACAGTAAGTCTGCTCGCACGTTCCTGTATCCTGGAATGTGAATCGCCCTGAGGGACAGGAACTTGTCCTGAGCCCAGAGCAGAACCTGATGGGCTAGTTGGTTTAAGCGGCGCGAATGCAGGCCGCCCTGGCAATTTATGTAGGAGACTACCGATGTGCTGTCCACCCGCACTAGGACATGGTAGCCTCTCAGCTGCTGGAGGAAATGCTGTAGAGTTAAAAATAGAGCCAACATTTCAATGCAATTGATGTGCCATGCGAAAAGGTGGCGTCTCCAGCTCCCTTGGGCTGGATGGCCATCCAAGACTGCGCCCCAGCCCGTAAGGGAAGCATCTGTCGTTAGCATTTTGCGACGACAAGACGGACATAGAGTGGGACCCAAGGTGAGAAACCGGGGTCTGAACCACATAGAAAGGGTACGAAGTCCTTCGCGCCTAACCCTTATTCGCCTTCGGGGATTTGTTCTCGTGTGAACTCCCCTGGCTCTTAGCCACAGCTGAAAAGCTCTCATGTGCAAGAGACCCAAAGGTATCACCGTGGATGCAGCTGCCATGAGGCCTAAACATTTTTGTAAGTGATGTACTGTCACTCCTCGGTCTAGCCTGATTTCCTTCAGAGCATTGTTTATGGATTCGACGCGAGCAGGAGACTGCATAGTGATCGAATTCCACCTGACGCCCAAGTATGTTGTCATCTGCGCCGGAAAGAGAACGCTTTTTGTGGCATTGAGTCTCAAACCCAGCGAATGAAGATGAGCTACGACGACATCCCGGTGTCGAATGCTAGCTGCTGAGACTGGGCTAAGATTAGCCAGTCGTCTATGTAATTCAAAATGCGGATGCTCTGGAGCCTCAAGAGAGACAGAACTGCATCCATGCATTTCGTGTATGTGCAGGGTGATAGGGCTAGACCGAATGGAAGGACCCGAAATTGGTAGGCTTTTCCCCCAAAAGCGAACCTCAGGAACTTCCTGTGCTGTGGAAAAATTTCTATGTGAAAGTATGCATCCTTTAAATCTATTGTTACAAACCAATCCTGTGGTTGGATTTGTGAGACAATAGATTTTATGGTCAACATTTTGATGTAGCATTTTTTGGGATAGCGGTTCAAACCGCGAAGATCCAAAACTGGACGCAGCCCCCCATCCTTTTTGGGGACCAGGAAGTACCGACTGTAGTAGCCTGCTTCCATATCTGGAGGAGGAACCTGTTCTATGGCTCCCTTCTGCAGTAGTGTCTGGAGTTCGGAACTCAGAAAATTCGCCCTTTCCGGTTGAAACGCAGAGGGCAATATGTAAACTGGATCCTGTATCCTGTTTCTACAGTCTTTACAACTCAGGGAGATATGCCTGGCAGTAGCTTCCACGCTGCCAGCTTCTCCGAAAGGTGTACGAGTACTTCTACTGGGCTGGGGAATGTTAGTGGTACGGTGTCCTGGAATGTGGCAGGATCCAACCAAAGGACTAACATGCTGTTGGAGACCGGTGTTGTCTGAAACACCAAAGGCGGCGGAAACTGAACACCGATCTCCTGGCGGTGCCCGGGGGGGCATGCTACTATATGCCCCTCCCCGGGGGGGAACACCCCGACGGTCCCAGACGGTGCGCGGCTCCTGACGCTCTCCTTCTGCGCCTCTCGCCTGGCGAGAGTCAGATCAGGTCAAGGCTGGGTGGCCGATGGCCTCGATTCCTGGGCACGGCGTGGGAGAAATTTCCCAAAAGCTTGTTCATAAAGCCTGGCCTCTCTAAATGTGGTGGCAACGGTATTAACCGCGTCGCCAAATAGGCCTGAGGGTGAGATAGGAGCATCAAGAAGGAATGCTCGATCTTTATCATTAATGCCAGTTAGATTTAGCCACAGGTGCCTCTCTGCGGACACCAGGGAGGCCATAGAGCGGCCAATAGCACGGGCTGTCTGTTTCGTCGCACGCAGGGATAGATGAGTAGCCCGGCATAATTCTATGAATGCTTCGTGATTCATATTGCCGCTCGTGCTCAGATCATTCAGGAGGTCGGCCTGGTACGCCTGCAAAACCGCCATGGTGTGCAAGGAAGCGCCGGCTTGACCTGCTGCTTGGAACGCCTGGTTGGCTTCTTTAGTGAGGATGATGTCCCACATAACCTCGTGCCTTTGCATCCACGATATTCAAGTCGATGGTACAAAGATACGGGAAGAAAAATGTTTATTCCATGAACGAGACAACTCGTTGTGGAGATCATCAAAAAAGGGGAGAGAGCGGCGTTGTGGCGCCATCTCCTGGCCACCCGACAGAAATCTGTCGTATAATTTAGATCGCTTAGGGTGAGCTTGCTCCTGTGGCCAATCAATTTATAGTCGTTCGACTGCACGCGTTATAACTTCAATTAACTCCTCATACTCTTTCTCATCTCTAGAGAATCGTTCTGAGGTAGGTAATTCCATTTCCACAGAAGCGGGAGAATTAATCTCTTCCAAACACTCACGAGAGGCGCTCGTGAAGTGGAGGGAGAGATTCCGTGGGGAGAGAGCGAGAGAAAGGAGGGACTCCGTCTCTTGTGCCTCGGTCAGATCAACCTGAGATCCCCAAGAGTGCAGCGCAGCTCGTGGTTCCCTAAAGAACGCGAGTCGTGCGCGTAACACTTTCATCGGGAGATTATCACATTGCTCACACTCTCCTTTAAGTCCAAGGAGAGCGTGGCTCTCACCCAAACATTCAAAACAGAGGATGTGCGTCTCACCTTCGGAAAGAAAGCTATCGCACGGGCAGCTAACTCTGAACTCGGCCATTCTATCTGGTGAGTTTAAGGGTTATTTTTCTCTGTGTTTTTAATTATGCTTGCTGCACACACGAATTCACAATGTCAGTGAAGACAAAATGATCTGAGGTGTGTCGCTGGCTCACTAGTATTTATAACCTGCAGCTCCGTCTAATCAGATGACGTCACCTGACCGAGGTTATATATAGCCAAAAAAGTTGGCGTGTTTGCACACATGCTTCACAACCGGCACACAAAATGGTTCCCATTGCGTTCTCACGCAGCATCGAGAGAAAGCCTTTGAAAGGGAACTGAGGAGAGATATTTGTAAAATAATGGAAATGATGGTTACAGAAAGGTTGTCATATTTAGTGGAAAAAAGAGGACTCATAACGAAATATCAAAGTGGTTTTAGAAAAGGAAGAGGGACAATGGATCCTATTGTATGTTTAGAAAATTATATTAGAAAGGCACAGATAAATAAAGAATCAGTAATAGCAGTATTTTTAGATATTGAGAAGGCTTATGATATGATGTGGAGGGAGGGACTTTTGATTAGATTAAGAAAGATGAATATAGGTGGAAGAATATATAACTGGATAAAAAAAATTTCTGGAGAACAGGAGTATACAGGTAAGAATAGGGAGTGAAGTGTCGAATACGTATCAGATAGAAAATGGAACTCCACAAGGGAGTGTAATTAGTCCATTATTGTTTTCTATTATGATTAATGACGTTTTTAACCAAGTAGAGCCAGATATTGGTAAGTCCCTGTTTGCAGATGATGGGGCACTTTGGAAAAAAGGAAGAAATCTATTATTTATCAATAGGAAAATACAAGAGGCAATTAGGAAAGTAGAAGAATGGGCATATGATTGGGTTTTTAATTTTTCAGTGGAAAAAACTAAAACAATAATTTTTTCTAGGAAGAAGAAAGTTCCAGAAATGAGTTTGAAGATGTATGAGAAATCATTGGAAAGGGTAAGGTATTTAAGTTCTTAGTTATATACTTCGATGTAAAACTTATATGGCTTGAACATATTAATAAAATAGTTGAGAAATGTCAGAAGGTTTTAAATATTATGAGATGTGTGAGTGGAGAAGAATGGGGGGCAAGTCTTTCTTCATTAAAAACTATTTATGTAGCAATGATTTGGTCTGTTTTTGATTATGGATGTGTAGTATATGTTCTGCCTCAAAAAACATGTTAGAAAAATTTAATAAAATCCAAGTGTTGTGGAGCAGTTAAGACTACACCCATATCAGCTTTACAAGTCCTGGTAGGAGAGATGCCACTAGAAATCAGAAGAAAACAATTAATAGTTAATTACTGGGCTAACCTCCAGGGCCATAAAGATGAACACCCTACGAAAATGGTTTTAAAGAATTGTTAAGATGCAGAACAAGTTTTGAGTGGTGTAGTAACATTTATGCAGAAGAGTTGCTGGTAAATAATATCAAAATGAGTCCTACAGTTGTTGTACAGGAATGTGAACCATGGGTTTATATAACACCTCAAGTAGATCTGCATCTGATGGAGGTTTAAAAAAAAAAAAAAAAAGGGAAGTTGACTTGATATCTGCATTCTCAGAGTATACCAAAACCCGATACCCTCGACATAAACAAATATATACAGATGGATCAAAAGATCATGAAAATCAAACAACTGGGGTTGCTTTTTTAGCCCAAGATACTGACAATCAGTGGATCAGTGGAGTAAAGAGAACGTCAAATCATTTGGCAGTTTATACTGTAGAAATGATAGGATTGCTTTTGGCATTACAGTGTGTAGAGGGTAAAAACCTAGACAAGGTTTTAATTTGTTCAGTCTCCGCTTCAGTTTTAAAGAGCTTGAGATCTTTTAAATCTAGTCATCAATATATTCTTTTTTAATATCCTACATATATATTCAAGAGTAGTTCAAAATGGCACATCAATCAGCGTCATGTGGGTCCCAGCACACGTAGGAATAAGGGGAAATGAAGAAGTGGACAAACTAGCAAAACAAGCTTTACAGAAAGAAACAATAGAGATACAAGTGCCATTAAGCAAATCAGGAATTAAGGTTTTAATATGGAGTAAAGTGGTTGAAGAATGGCAAGTAAAGTGGAATAATGAAATAAAGGGAAGATTCCTGTACAGTTTAATAAACAAGGTAAATCAAAACATAAAGTATATAGGTAAATCAAGGAAAGAAGAGGTAACTTTCAACAGAACAGTATTAGGACACTCAAATTTAAATAGCACACTTAAAATAATAGGAAAACACCCAAATGAATTATGTGATCACTGTAATGTTGAAGAAACAATAACCCATGTAATTCTTGTCTGTAGGAAGTATGAACATGAAAGAGAAACAATGATGAAAGAAATAAGAAAGAATATAAATCAGGAGGTGGATTTAAAGGTTTTAATAAAATGGACGAGCCAAGTAAATAGTAAAATCTTCTTCGATTTTATTAAAGAAACGGGTCTGATAAATAGAATGTGAAACTCTGTTCCACACTCCGGAGCAGAAGGTGGCGGTAATGCACCTATTAAAGTTGGTGTCAGCCGCCGTTAAAAACCAAAAAGGAGAAGAAGAAGAAGAAACTGGGTCGAGCTTTGAATCTTTGTTAGTATGTCATCTGGGCACTTTGTTTTGGATTTAAGTTTATTTATATTTTGGTTTGTTTTGTATGATTTAGCTTGTACCTTAACCTAGAAACATGTCCCAAGGCACTACTTATGTTAAAAGATTAGTCTTTTGTGTTTAAATGTGTGTGGAGCTGACTCGATTTTGTGCAGTTTTGTGTGTATCTCCAGGTTGTGAAAGTCCCTGTGGGTCTCCCCCTGTCTCTAGTGTCGCCGTAGTCCTTTTGGATGTTTAGCTATCTGGTAGGTGTAGCTATGTGTTTTGTTAGGCTAATTACCATGTTTAGCTAATTGTCATGGCTTTAGCCCTAGTCCTGTCTCTGGTCCTCCTGTGTCTCTGGTCCTCCTGTGTCTCTGGTCCTCCTGTGTCTCTGGTCTCCCTAGTTTTCCTGTGTCTCTGGTCTCCCTAGTTTCCCATCTCAGCTCCATGATTAGCTTGTCCACAATGTCCTATGAGTTTGTCTGTAAGCCTGTGTTTCGCCATAGGGCTTATCTTCTATGTACCGGGTATCAGAGCCTGTGTGTTCATCATTAAGCCTGTGTTTCACCTACAGTATGTGTCTCGCCATAGTGCCTTGGTGATGTCTAACGCAGGTTATAATGTGCAAGTGTCCGTTATGTTTCTTTGTTACATGTTATGTTATTAAAAGGGCCAGGGATAGCTCAGTGGTTAAGGCATTGGACTACGGTTCAGAAGGTCCCAGGTTCAAATCCCACGACCACCCTGTTGGGCCCTTGAGCAAGGCCCTTAACCCTCAACTGCCCAGATGTATAAGGAGATAAAAATGTAAGTCGCTCTGGATAAGAGCGTCTGCCAAATGACTAAATGTAAATGTAAAAGACTTTTTTGGTTAAAAACACCCCTCTGCGCATATGCCTGCCTTTTTATGCTCATGGCAACACCATCAGCCATTACTGCCCCATTGACAATTTTTATTAATGTATAGTTTATTTACAAGTTACACATGTCAATAGTATGTTTTATAATGTTACCAGTTTTTGTTTCAATAAATATTCAATATTTATTGTCCATAGTGTGAAATTTCCACAGCAGCAGAGATAGGGACTTATGTTACCATGGTAACGCATGAAGGAAGTGACGTCTGCACTGGTGACTTTGTAGGGTGTTCAGAATCGTGATGTTTTGTCGAGGGAAGTTCCCTTTACCATCATTCCCAGGGATTAAAGTGAAAAAAAATCTTCTGACTGAACTTTTTTCAGGCCAAGCCATATTCCTTTAACAAACACTTTATTTAAATAGTCGAGACCAATAGCGTTAGGGGAGATTAAACCGCTTTAATATTGCCAGTTTGCATATTTTAAAAGCTATTTGTAATCTTTGAAAGAAAATATACCTTGACAAATAATCCATATACCACAGTGTAAACGTAGCCAAAGAAAACATCTTTGTTTTCAGCTTAGATGACAATTCGGATTTCCAGTAAGCGGCTACGTTTACACTGCCAGGTAAATGTGACTCAATTCCGATTTTTTGCTCATATGTGACACATATCGGATATGTTCTATGTCCGTGTAAACAGGAAAAAAACGCATGCATTCCGATATTTCGAGATTGGTTTCAAGCCTCCTTCTTGGCTACGTTTACACTGCCAGGTCTCGATGCTTAATTCGGATTTGTTGCCTATATCTGATATTTTTGACCGTCTGTTTACACGTTATTTCCACTATGACTCATATCCGATTCACGTGTTTACACTCGCCATACCATCTGAAAAATCGCGCATACTTAAAGGGAGGTTCTTACGCTACACACTAGCCAAGAAAGATGAAGGTGAAATATGCTTAACACTATCTCTGCTATATATGCAAAGTTCGCGCACCGTCACCATGGTTTTAAAACGTAGGAGGAGAAAAAAAGGGCATAATTGCAAATTGCACATATGCTTTATTCATCAAACACTGATTTAATGTTATTTAGCCCAAATAAGCATTAACACAAGGCGTGTGTGTGTTGGAGGGGGGGGGGGGGGGGTGTTGTTCTTTTCCTCTTCCATGTCACCTGCGATGTTTTAATTCAACACGCGCACATAATGTTATTCTCCGGTGGAAGCGCGTGTGGAATTACAACATCGCAGGTGACATAGAAAAGGAAAAGAACAACGCCCCCCCCATTAAATCAGTATTTGATGAATTAAGCATATGTGCAGGCTGCAATTATGCTGTTTTTTTCCCTCCTCCTACGTTTTAAAACCATGGTGACGGTGCGCGAACTTTGCATATATAGCAGAGATAGTGTTAAGCATATTTCACCTTCATCTTTCTTGGCTAGTGTGTAGCGTAAGAACCTCCCTTTAAGTATGCGCGATGTTTCAGATGGTATGGCGAGTGTAAACACGTGAATCGGATATGAGTCATAGTGGAAATAACGTGTAAACAGACGGTCAAAAATATCAGATATAGGCAACAAATCCGAATTAAGCATCGAGACCTACAGTGTAAACGTAGCCATAGACAATCTTGAAAGTGCACTCTTGTCTTGACAACTGATTGCATTAAAGTAACTAGTGGTTGTGAGACTGACCGACAGGTCATGCTCCGCTATGAAAGAACATACGCGCACTTTTACATCGCGCACACGGTCGGCCACAGATGCGTGAATCTCCGTTGTGGTTCTTGTCGCAGCAGACAGGGAGCATGTGTACTGTTAGAGCACGAACCGCAGCATTGTGACGAGCTGCTGACTGATGGCGAACTCGCACTTTGTTTTGCCATTATTGCCATATTGAAGTTTCCTGTGGCATACTATGCAAAGACACCTACCTGGAAGTTTGATTTTTTTAGTCCACGAACTAAAAGGCTTGCCATTCTCCCCAATTTCACTAAGCCAAGCCCATCCCCATTTATTTATTTATTTATTTTTACACTTTTATCAATCTCCGAAACATCGGAGCCTTCCTGCATTAAGTGTGTCGATGCTATCTTAAATATAGTTATAGCTCAGCCTGACACGTAGTTCTTCAAAACTAAACCAAAACCCGGAGTGGATTCATACCGGAGTGATAACAAAACGCTTAGAGTGGAGAGAGGAACGTGCAGTCGCTCCACTCCAGGCTTTGATCACATCCTCCTCAGCAGCTGAATACACTGTCTTTCCTTAATTTAAGACCCATGTAAGCCTATATATACACAGCATTAAAATAATGAAAAGTGAATTTTAAACATTAAGGACAGGCGGAACAGTGTGATTGACGGAAATCCGTCGTAACGACGGAGAACTTTAATCCCTGCATTCCCTGCAAACGGAGGGAACCCTTAACACCTACATGGGTTTAAATTACGCCAGCAAGGAAAGTCTCTAATACAGGAACTTCTTTGACCCATTAATTTGATTTAAATCCAGAAAGTTCATCTCTCGTACAATAAGTGTCTAAATGGAAAAACACCAGGAACAAAAGCAAACATATGTGCTGTAGAAATTACACTGACCTTTCCCATTAAACTATATTTTCATTTGACATATTTATGGAATGCATGGGTATGTAAGGGGTGAAAGTGTGCATCTGCATGTCACCTGGCACATCATGTGACAGATACTCCCCCTATTAAAGGGAGATATCTCCAGGGAATCTCCATGGACATATGTCCATCATTTCAACACCTGATTGTATCTAAGCACTTGGTTGACGGATCTTCCTCAAAGGTTCCAACAATGGCAGCCCGACGGTGTCGTGGATCTCCTGATCAGCAGTCCAACACTTTAACCACGGAGTTACCTCTGCCTTAAAATGTATAAAAGCATGATGGTAGTATACCTTTTTAATACCTTTACTGACACGACAATTTTTGTTGTATATTTGCAATGTACTGTTGAGGATTTTAATATAAGTGAAATACACTAAAGTGTTTTTTTGCATTATGCTTCACATTTTTTTACTGATCAGGGCCCGGTTTCTCGATAACGCAAACTCTTCGCGAGCTAAGAAGACTCTTAAAATATATCTTAAGTAAAGTTATTACTTTTCTAAGTGTGTTTCCTGAACTGTCCCTTAGGAGTCTTCTTAAGTCGCTGCCTCTTACGTCCGACGATACAAGGCGCTGTCTGCAGTGAAGGTCCTGAATTTTCTGACATCGATTGCTAAGGAATCGATTTTTGAATCCTTTTGCATGACAGCGTTAAGAAAGACGACACTTCCTATGCAAATTAAACATGGCACAAAATTTTTTTAATAGAGTTTATTTCGACATAGGTTAACTTATCAATAACATGCCATAATAGACAAATATATTTATTAAATCACCAAATGTCGCTAATATTTTCATGTACTGTAACCTGTAGTGGCGGTGAAACGAACCGGGTATACAATCATAGTTGATGGACAAACAGCTGACAGGACTCTTCACCAGCTTCAGAAACAATGTGAAGTATGTCAGTTGCTGGGGTTGTATAGCGCACTATGGAATGAATACGATGAGATGATACCCCTATCTCACCTACGCGGTTTCGCGCGGTTTCTGTAAGTGCAGTTCATCATGATTCAGCGCGAGTTTAGGTGCCATGATTACGTTTCCATCTTTCCACACAAAAAATTAAACATGTTTAACATGTGGAAGCTTGCGGACCTTGCAGATCTTCGCGGAGCGTCGGGCGGTCACTCGAGGCGGATCACAGTGCCTAATACCCCTACTGTATCTCATCTGTGCGGCTTGACTCACGGTGAGATGCGATGATAGGCACCGTGAGCTGCTGCGATTGCCCGCCGACATTCCGCGAAGTTCTGCAAGGTCCAGAAGCTTGACACTGTATCTCACAGCGAGTCAAACTACATAGGTGAGATAGGGGTATAAAGCATTACAATCACTCAGAAAAATGAATGGATGCGGGGTTTGAAACTCCCAAGTTTTTTTTCTCATTTAATTCAAATTTCATGATAAAATAAAATGTGTCAAAAGAAAAGTCCATCCAGTCATGAATGATGGCTAATGATCAATAAAACATTTTAAACAAAAAGGAGTAAGCAGCTGGACATCGGGACGTAGAGCGTAAGTTCGACATGTTGGTCTGGGAAACCAGGTCTGAGCAGGTCAAGAAGCGCCATAATCTGTTGCCTTTTTTAAATATCCACCTCAGGCAAAATTTGAAAAGGGCTGAAGTTTTGCCTAAAGGAAAAATTTACATGAACCATGCCTTTGGTTTAGCACAACACGCTGTATCGCTGCCTAATTGTTTACCACCTGTTTAACATTAAAAGTGCTTGCCAATGTTAATGCATTAGTCACATTATGAAACAGGCTAATTAAAAGTCTCTCTATTAGGTACTAATATCAAATAAAATAAAATTCTTAAACAGGCCTACAGTATATTCCATAATTAATACGACTTTGATAACGTGCCATAATGTGCTTCCATACACTGCTGATTTATTAAGACTTCTGCTCAGTGGCGGCCACTAGAGTCTCGAGCTGACAAACGTGTGACTTACCTAAGAGATACTTAGCGTAAGAACGTTTCGGGAAAAGCGCCATAAGGTTAAGAGAGAGGTTAAAGTACAACTTAAGAACTACTTAGCGATAAGAAGATTTCTGGAAACCGGGCCCAGAAAGTTACCAGTGTTGCGCAAATTCTTTATTTTTTTATATTTATAACTGAACAATATACAATAAATATGTGCATTATTTATTATTAATGAAATAAATCAGCTTTATTTTGTATGTATTTAATACTCTTATTATAAACTATATTATTAACAAATAATGCATTATATGGATTATTATACATACAAATATATGTATATAAATAACATATTTATATATTATATAACATTTAAATAAATACTAATTAATATACTAATTAATACATGAATAACTATACAGTATGCATTCCGTGGTTACTTTCTTATTTAAGAAGACCACATGGTTATCTACATACATTTAACACAATTAACAAAAGGTTTTTCAGCACCAAATTAATTAATCTGGACATAAAACAGAAATTCTGTTTGTGGTTTTCTGTGTTTGCTCAGGTCACAGATTTTGTCATAGGCCTTTCTCATGTAATGTAACAGGCAGCACTTTTAAGTCATACTGTAATCATGTCACAGGAGTTGTAACAGTAGCAAAACTGGGTAAGTCAGGCTGAGTTCAGGGCTACTGAAAACTCGCATCAGACTACAGTGTCTACAGTAACGGTGCATATGACAGACAGAAGTAAGCGCTCGCAGAAGATCACAGCTCAAAAACATCAGGATCTGCATCCTGCGCAGCCACGGGTAAGCCTATCTAGTTAATTAATCATAATTTTATTAAAATAATAGATTGAGTCTCATGTTTACACCATGACTGTGAGGTCACAGCTAAAAGGAGCGATGTCATTATAATGTGACAGAGTGTGAAAGAAGAAATCGATGGGTTTCTTAATGGCAATGGGACTAGAAAAAGATTAGAAGGTGGTGGTAAAGAAACATAGTGGATACCAACTGCCGGTAAACACCAAGAAGGCAAGACAAGAAGAAAAAGTGATTGTACTCATTGTTTATACTCTACATTAGACGTAAGTTGACTCTCCTCCATGCTGAGTGATTTTTCACATTTGTTAGTGTTATATAGGACTGGGTTTATAACTGAATACACACAAAATGTCTGTAAATATTTCTTTAAATCTCTGTTGCTTTTTTCTCTGTTGGGTGTCAGTGTTGAGCGCATTGTAATACTGCAGAGTAGCTCTTAAGCCATTTTTTGTTTTTGCTGTTTTTTTTTAAATAAATATATATTTGGTCAGGATTGTGCAGCATAGAGTGACAGATCCTTTTTTTCACCACAAACTAGCAAAAAAAAAGGGTCACAGACAAAGAAATAGAACAGATATCCATGATCACCTGTTTTTCTGGTTGTTTTCAGTTGTTTCTATGACCAAAAAACAACAATAATAATAATAATAATATAGTTGCTTAGTATCGTTAATATAGAGATGTGAGTGTTAAAATCTCGAATCCAAGATGGCGGCATGTATGGTCTGATGTGTGTTTGTCCCTTTATCTAAACTCATTTGTTTGTTTTTTATGCTCATATATGGAGTAAATTTTTTAGTAGATTTTATTATTGAGCTTTTTGGTTTTTAAATGAAATAATTTTTATTGGATTATGGACTACTTTGCAGCAGAAAAATGATTAAATTTAAGGCTAGGTGTTTACATCAGTAATCCAGGTGCCAACAGCCAACAAGAATCCATAGGCCCTGCTAGCCCTCCAGGCCCTAGCAGCCCAGTTACCATCTCCAGGCTTTGCTTGGATCCTGAGACCCACTTAGCCTCTTTGGGCTCTAGCAGCCCAGCTTCCATCTCCAGGCTCTACTTGGATTCTGAGGCCCTGTTAACCTCTTCAGGCCCTAGCAGTCCAGTTACCATCTCCAGGATCTGTTTGCATACTGAGGCCCTCCTAGCCTCTCCAGGACCTAGCAGCTCAGCTTCCGTCTCCAGGCTCCAGGTCCTAGCAGCTCAGCTACCATCTTCCATCTCCAGCCCAGCTAACATCGCCAGGTTCTGAGTGGATCCTGAGGCTCTGCCAGTTCCCCCTGGTCTTGCTAACATCTTTTGCTAACATGGCTCTTCTCAATATGCCGCTTTGTTTACTGTTTTTGCAGAATCTAAGATCAAGTGATTTTTACTGGGTGAGTACTTCTTACAAGATTTGTGGCTCTTTGGATTTGTGGCTCTTTGGATTTAGCCTATGAATTCAACTGTTCAACCTTTGTGCACTCCCCTCAAATGCCAAAAGAGTTGGCAGAGGATGTAAATTTAGCCTGGTTTCTACCCAGAGATATACTTCAGCTTCAAAATCTTTTGATTTTAAATGACTATTTTGCATTTGATGGCAGACATTACTGGGACTCTCATGTTAAAAACACTACAGATTCCTCATATACTGATGGCAAACAGAGATGGTTAATATTTTTATTGCTGCTTTTATCTGGCAATGTGCAGCCAAGTCCAGGTCCTGAGTTGCAGAATATTCCATTGCCATCTGATGTGAAATCCATGGCTGGTTTGAGTGTAATTCACCTTAATGTTCGCAGTTTGTTACCAAAAATGGATCTGCTTAGAATTTGGGTGAATTTAACAGATGCAGACATTGTTGTGTTATCTGAAACCTGGCTGACAAAATCAATCACTGATATGGATATTGGAATGGTTGGTTATAATGTGTATCGTGCTGACAGACCAAGGAAGGGTGGTGGGGTTGCTATTTATGTCAAATCTAAATTTTATGTGAATTTGATTTATTCAGAATCAATCAGTAAGCAGTTGGAATTTCTGGCAGTGAAGGTGGAATTGTTCAAGGGCCTTTATGTCACTGTTGTTGGGTGTTATAGGCCTCCTTCTGCCCTGAGTACTGCATTGCAGACTCTTATTCAACTCTTATCCAGACTGGACTGTTCTGAAATTATTTTAGTAGGTGATCTAAACTGGGATTGGCTGAAACCTTGTTCAGATCAATTTACGTTATTTTGTGATTCTGTCAATTTTACACAGCTGATCAATTCTCCCACTCGTCCAAATCTTAAGTGCCAAGAGAAATCCACCTTAATTGATTTAATTTTGACTAATGCCCTGCACAAATTTTCTGCTTTTGGTGTTTTTTGCAATGACTTGAGTGATCACTGTGTTGTTGTTGCTGTAAGGAATACTAAGATGCCTAAATGTAAAGCTCGCGTAATTTGTAAGAGGAATCTCAAAAAATTTAATGAACAGGGTTTTTGCCATGATTTGTTTAATTGTGATTGGAGTAGAATAGAGCTGATTCCCGATGTGGAGTCAGCCTGGTTCTTTTTCCGGGATAGTTTTTTGCAAGTAATAAATAGACACGCCCCACTAAAGAGATTTAGAGTTAAGGGGCGGGACAATCCCTGGTTTTCCTCTGAGCTTGGAGACATTCTTCATGACCGCAATTTAGCTTGGGCCAAAGCAAGAAAAACGGGCTCCTCGTCTGATTGGCTTGTTTTTAGACAGTTGAGAAATAACTGTTCTTCTTTTATTAAAAAAGCAAAATCTGACTTTTATCTGTCAGCCACTACAGACAATTTAAATGATCCCAGAAAATTTTGGAAGGCTATAAAATTACTTTCTTTAAACAGAGATTGTATTAATGTTCCTTCTTTTATTATGAAAGGGTCTGCAGTAGTTCAGGACAAGCTGGAGATATTGAACCATTTTAATGAACATTTTATTCAGTCTGGTTCTTTGTTTGACATGGCGTGTCCTTCTACTATGACACTTTGTAGAGATGTACCAATCTCTACAAGTGTCTTCAATTTCACTCCTTTCTTAGTGGCTGACGTTCAAAAAGCCTTAAAAGGGCTGGCTCCTGAAAAACCTCCTGGACCTGATCTTATAGAGCCCTACTTCTTAAAAATAGCTGCTGATTATGTAGCACAGCCGCTAACATACCTTTTTAATCTTACTCTAGAGAGCAATACTATTCCTAAAATATGGAAATCAGCATTTGTTTGTCCATTATTGAAAGGGGGTGACCCGTCAAACTTAAATAATTACAGGCCAATTTCAAACTTGTCTGTTTTGGCCAAAACGCTTGAATCCCTGGTGAGTGATCAGATGAAAGACTTCCTGCATGTACAGGACATTTTATCCCCAATTCGGGCAGGTTTTAGAAAAAGACATAGCACCATCACAGCCGCAATGAAGGTGATAAATGACATCTCTGTTGCTCGTGACAAGAAGCAGCACTGTGCATCACTTTTTCTTGATTTGTCAAAAGCTTTTGACACGGTTGATCATGATGTTTTAAAGATTAGGCTTCTTAATTCAGGGTTTTCAGAGAATACTGTCTCTTGGTTCTCAAACTATCTCAATGACAGAACCCAGTGCATTAAGCATAATGGTGTTCAATCTGGTATTTTGCCAATCCTTAAAGGGGTTCCACAAGGCTCTGTGTTAGGCCCTCTTTTATTTACTATTTATATAAATAACCTTGATCGGCATGTGTCTGATGCAAATTTTCATTTTTATGCAGATGACAGTTATTTACTGTTGTGCACCCTCTCTTAAACAAGCCATTGAACATTTACAGAATGCCTTCACTGTGGTCCAAAACACTTTGCTACAGCTGAAACTTGTGCTCAATGCGGACAAAACCAAACTTTTGCTCTTCAGGGACTCTCGGAATAGATCACTGAATGTTCCCTCAGTGATTACTCTTGGCGGACGGGAAATACAGATTGTTACAACTTATAAGTATCTTGGTATTGTTATTGATAATTGCCTATCATTTAAACCTCATGTTCACTGTTTAGTGAGAAAGTTGAGGCAAAAATTGGGTTTTTATTTTCGAAATAAGCTGTGCTTTTCTTTTAATGTTAAAAAACGGCTGGTGGCATCCACTTTATCTGTGCTGGACTATGGTGATATATTATATATGCATTCATCTGCTCAATGCCTTCATATGATTGACGCAGCCTATCATGCATCGCTGAGATTTATTACTAATTGTAAAGCACGCAGTCACCACTGTGAGTTGTACTCTCGTGTTGGGTGGTCTGCTTTGGCCACACGGAGGCTCTGTCATTGGTACACATTTATATATAAGGCTATTCTTGGTGTGCTTCCATCTTATTTATGTTCACTTCTTATGAAAAAAAGCACTGGTCATTACTCTCTTCGATCTCAGGCTGCTCTCTTGTTTTCTGTTCCACATATTAGTACTGAGTTGGGTAAAAAGGCCTTTGTTCATTCTGCTCCTTTTACATGGAATTTGGAACATGGAACTTAAAACTTAGTAAATTGATTCCTTTGAGAGTTTTTAAGTTAAAAATTAGATGTTTTGAGTTGGACTCCCTCATATGTCAATGTTTCTGATTGAGATTTCATTGTAAGTGCAAAATCTGGCGTTGAAACTGTTTCTAATAATTTATTTGCTGTTTTTTTTTTTTTTTTTGTATGTATGTAATGTGATGTTATTTGCTGCCTATCCTGGCCAGGTCTCCCTTGCAAAAGAGATTTTTAATCTCAATGGGCTTTTCCTGGTTAAATAAAGGATAAATAAAAAAATAAATAAAAATTTGTGATGTGTGATATAGATGAGTATGAGTGTTTGTGCATATGTGCGTCTGTTTGAGTGTGAGAGTTATCATTGTTATATAAGTTTGTTCGTGTGCGTCGTGAGAGAGGTGTGTGCGCGCACGTGACTGTTAACATTTTTAATTCGTGTGTGTGTGTGAGACTGTTAACATTTGTGATGTGTACATGTGTGCAATAGACCACAGATGCTGGAAGAAAAGCATCACTATGATGTTCCTCAATGCGATGTCACTGAACATGTCACTCAGTATGATGTCACTCAATATATGGCCACACAGAAGGTTATTAATAATTTTTCGGTGAAAGTTTGAGATGAAAAATCCTTCTGCAATTTTGTGTCCTCAATGTCTTTAGATCACATCGGCCCGGTTTTATGATGATCATATAAATTCCCTAGGACGACCCAAAATAACCGGCCTCCTGTTGAGTTGAGGCCAGGACATGCAGTGCAAAAGTTGTTCGGCTCAATGAGCTCTAAATGTGTACCGAGGTTCATACGTGAAAGTGTGTATGAGCTATCCAGCAAAATCTCGTGTGGGGGCCCCCGACGGCCTGTCCGCCAAGTTTCATGAGTTTTTCAGTATGCTAAGACCCCCAAAAAGCCCAAAAGTGTGGGAAACAAAAATAATAATAATCCTTCAAAAAACAAGAGGGTCCTGCACACCCTATAGTGCTTGGACCCTAAATAACTAGAGAGGTAATTTTCCTGAAGAAAATGTGAGTGATGCTTGCCGTGGCAAAAGTCAAGGCCTATGATTTAGCTTGGCAGCTTCACAATGATCCTGAGACATACCCAAGTTAGCATGTTGCTAGCATGATTAGCATGTTGTTAACACGATACTAACCTAATTAGCATGTCGCTAGCATGATTATCATGTCGCTAGAATGATGCTAAAATGATTAGCATGTTGTTAGCATGATGCTAACATGATTAGCATGTTTCCAGCACGATGTAACATGTTGCTCGTATGACTCCAATGTGATTAGCATGTTGCTTGCAAAATGCTAACATGATTAGTCTGTTTCTAGCATGATGCTACCATGATTAGCATGTTGCTCCTGAGAGACTGATTGGTTGCCTGAGTAAAATGAATACCCCCACCCCCGTGTCTCTATGACAATGGGATCCACAGTTAGGTTTAGTTTCAAAGTTCTTATGGAAGTTATCAACGAGCTCCAGGGGTACAGCTTGTACCCTGCAGGGGCAATTTACAGCACAGTCCTTAGAAAAGTCATATCAAGCACCCCATTCCCAAACGTGCCTTAAAATATGACAGCTCTTTCATGGGTCTACGACTAGCTAAAACTAGGATGCTAATTATAAGTCAATGGGTGAAATTTGGGCACCTCTTACTCCACAGGGGTACAATTTATACCATTGCGATATCTTTGAAACATCATTCCCATATTCCGGTAGTCATTAAATTTACATGTTATAAAAGTAATGACAACGTTTGTTGTATCTGACAAATCCGAAAACCCAAATGCACAGTTTAATGTCTGCAGCCTCCCTGTTAACACACGCCCACAAGACTTCCATATAAGCACATGCACAGAATATTATTCTAATCGTCATTGACCTTTGTGGGCATCTTGGATTTTAAGGTTATTAATATGGGATTTTTATATTTTAGTAAATATTTGTTCAAAAAGATTAAACAAACTAAATCACTAGAGAGCAAAGAATTTAGAAAGATGATTAAAACATGCTTGGAATTCTTAGATACAACTTACATTTTGTGACATCCCCCCATACCTTGTACAACGTCTATTATATACCCCTTTTCCACTGCTCTGGTTCCCGTGCCGGTTCCCAATTTTGGAACCAGTGCCGCGCTTTTCCACAGAAAAAAATTGGTACTGGTGCACTAAAATAAGTACGGAACCGGCCCCTAAACTCTGCTGGTCTAGTCGCGAGAACCCGTGACTTCACGAGCGGTGAACGGAGTTACTGTATAGGGAGCGTTAAAAAAAAAAAATGTTAATGTGGAGCGAGGACGAAACAAAAGCGCTTTTATCAATTTGGACATCCGAGATTCAGCAGAAATTGGAAAGTGCTTTAAGAAAAAAAAAGTGTATGAGAAAATAATAGAAGAACTAATAGTCGCATGGTTCACCCCAGATAGCAAGGTGACATTGATTCAATGTTGAAATTTCATCAGAATCATCATTTTGGTTGAGGTTGATTTTTCAATGCTAAATGATGTTGAATCAATGTTGATAATTCAATGCTTTTCTGTGTTGAAAAGACAAACATTGAATCAATGTTGATTTTTGGTTTTGGAACCCATCCTCATTCAACAATGTAAGGCAAATTAAATTAACTAAGTGCATTTCTATAAAAATGTGTATGCATGTGTTTAAAACAGGTTCAAAAATTGACTACGAGAGATTTGCCATGGTGCTTAAAAAATATATATATATAAAAAATAAATAAATATATATATATATATATAGTTATTGAGGAAAAAAAATAATTTGACGGTAAGTTTTTTGTATTTACCTTGCTGTCTAGTTTACTCACTTGAGAGCTTAATTCCTGTTTGCTGTTAAAAGTACTAAATTTTCGGCTCGCATTTAACATCGGAGGGTGTTTTTACACTGTCACCACGTCTTTATAATACACTCTACAGGCATGAGAATTCAATATATTGTAGTCTGGAAGTTCCTGCCACTCACGGTGAAATAATTTTGGCAATGCGACCTACGGTATTCTGTTGGGAAGCATTTGTTTGAGAGCTTAGTTCCTGTTTCCCGTTGTCTGTGTCTGACCCAGAGCAGTGTGCATGCCCCACATGGAAAGAACCTACATGAGGATATATGCGCATATATGAAACCTATATGCAGTATATATGCGCATATATCCGCACCTATATGAGGACATATGCGCATATATGAAACCTATATGCAGTATATACAGTGGTGTGAAAAACTATTTGCCCCCCTCCTGATTTCTTATTCTTTTGCATGTTTGTCACACAAAATGTTTCTGATCATCAAACACATTTAACTATTAGTCAAAGATAACACAAGTAAACACAAAATGCAGTTTTTAAATGAGGGGTTTTATTATTTAGGGAGAAAAAAAATCCAAACCTACATGGCCCTGTGTGAAAAAGTAATTGCCCCCTGAACCTAATAACTGATTGGGCCACCCTTAGCAGCAATAACTGCAATCAAGCGTTTGCGATAACTTGCAACGAGTCTTTTACAGCGCTCTGGAGGAATTTTGGCCCACTCATCTTTGCAGAAGTGTTGTAATTCAGCTTCATTTGAGGGTTTTCTAGCATGAACCGCCTTTTTAAGGTCATGCCACAACATCTCAATAGGATTCAGGTCAGGACTTTGACTAGGCCACTCCAAAGTCTTCATTTTGTTTTTCTTCAGCCATTCAGAGGTGGATTTGCTGGTGTGTTTTGTGTCATTGTCCTGCTGCAGCACCCAAGATCGCTTCAGCTTGAGTTGACGAACAGATGGCCGGACATTCTCCTTCAGGATTTTTTGGTAGACAGTAGAATTCATGGTTCCATCTATCACAGCAAGCCTTCCAGGTCCTGAAGCAGCAACACAACCCCAGACCATCACACTACCTCCACCATATTTTACTGTTGGTATGATGTTCTTTTTCTGAAATGCTGTGTTACTTTTATGCCAGATGTAACGGGACACGCACCTTCCAAAAAGTTCAACTTTTGTCTCGTCGGTCCACAAGGTATTTTCCCAAAAGTCTTGGCAATCATTGAGATGTTTTCTAGCAAAATTGAGACGAGCCTTAATGTTCTTTTTGCTTAAAAGTGTTGGCGCCTTGGAAATCTGCCATGCAGGCCGTTTTTGCCCAGTCTCTTTCTTATGGTGGAGTCGTGAACACTGACCTTAATTGAGGCAAGTGAGGCCTGCAGTTCTTTAGATGTTGTCCTGGGGTCTTTTGTGGCCTCTCGGATGAGTCGTCTCTGCGCTCTTGGGGTAATTTTGGTCGGCCGGCCACTCCTGGGAAGGTTCACCACTGTTCCATGTTTTTGCCATTTGTGGATAATGGCTCTCACTGTGGTTCGCTGGAGTCCCAAAGCTTTAGAAATGGCTTTATAACCTTTACCAGACTGATAGATCTCAATTACTTTTGTTCTCATTTGTTCCTGAATTTCTTTGGATCTTGACATGATGTCTAGCTTTTGAGGTGCTTTTGGTCTACTTCTCTGTGTCAGGTAGCTCCTATTTAAGTGATTTCTTGATTGAAACAGGTGTGGCAGTAATCAGGCCTGGGGGTGACTACAGAAATTGAACTCAGGTGTGATGAACCACAGTTAAGTTATTTTTTAACAAGGGGGGCAATCACTTTTTCACATAGGGCCATGTAGATTTGGAGTTTTTTTTCTCCCTTAATAACGTAAACCTTCATTTAAAAACTGCATTTTGTGTTCAATTATGTTATCTTTGACTAATAGTTAACGGTTTTTGATGAGCAGAAACATTTAAGTGTGACAAACATGCAAAAGAATAAGAAATCAGGAGGGGGGCAAATAGTTTTTCACACCACTGTATGTGCATATAACCGCACCTATATGGGGCCAGGGGTAGCTCAGTGGTTAAGGCATTGGACTATGGTTCGGAAGATCCCAGGTTCAAACCCCACAACCACCAAGTTGCCACTGTTGGGCCCTTGAGCAAGGCCCTTAACCCTCAACTGCTCAGACATATAATGAGATAAAAATGTAAGTCGCTCTGGATAAGAGCGTCTGCCAAATGCCTAAATGTAAATATGAGGATATATGCGCATATATGAAACCTATATGCAGTATATATGCATATATATGATAATATATATGCAACATTGAGGTGCATATATGTGCATATACAGGCCATATAGGTCTCCTGTATTGCTTCTTTATGTCCACATATACAGAGGTGGAAAGTAACGAATTACATTTACTCGCGATACTGTAATTGAGTAGCTTTTTTGTGTATTTCTACTTTTTAAAGTAGTTTTAAAAATCTGTAATTTTACTTTTACTTAAGTACGTTTTGTCTGAAGTATTGTAATTCGCTACATTTTAAATCATATTCGCTACTGAGTAAAAAATAAATGAATGAAAATGATAAAATAATGAAAATATTATGCTTTGTATAAATGCTCCGTTGCGCCGCGCGTGTGTATCATGTCCTGGTCGCGCGCCACTCCAGACTCCACTCCAGGTTTTCTGACATCGGCATCTTCCTGACCTTCCACACGGTCGCTTCCGCCTTGAGAGTGACGTCATCGACTAGCACGAACATATATTAACCGGAGAGAGACGTGGGAAAGATGAAAGAGGTTGTGATTTTGGCGTTTTGATATTTGGTTGTGTATTCCGGTTTGACTTTTTGCCTCCAATTGACTTTGATTATTGCTTTGTCCCTTTGGTTTGGTTGGTCTTTGTATATATTTGTAGATAATTTCACTGTTTTTGGTTTAGGGAGTCCGGGAAAGTAACTGTATTTTTGTTTGTGTTTATTTTTATTTTTTTGCAGGTAATCTAGCTACTAAATATAAATACCATTTTGTTTAATATTTTGGCCTGGGTCCATCCTGAATCTGATCCTCCACCTGGTGTGTGTGTGTGTGTGTGTGTGTATATACAAACCTCATTATTTCATCAGTTAATGATTGGATCTAGTTCTTTCTGCCATATACTGTACCACCATTTCCATACAGTTTAAAATAGAACCCTGAACCATTCTTTTGCTGTATGACCCTAGACTGGGACGTAACACCATATTTAAGTGACCACTTTGATTTTCAAGCACAAGAAAGACAACAGCTTTATTATGCAAAGGTGTTCCTTCAGTTAAAAACAACTAGTTTGAGATTTATATCTGCTCATCTTTTTTGAACTACGCTAGAATGCCTCATCCCACCCCTGCTGTTAAAAAAAAATAAAAAAAGTAACTCGGTAACTTTTACTTTTAGAGTAATTTTAGAGTAAGTTTTTTAATGAGCTACTTTTTACTTTTACTTGAGTAGATTTTTATAATGGTAACTTTACTTGTACATAAGTAAAATTTCACTGAAGTAACAGTACTTGTACTTGAGTACAAAATTTTATTACTCTTTCCACCTCTGCACATATAAGCCCTATATGTACATACAAGATATGTCTCCTATGGCAGGATCTGGTCATTTTAGCTCATATCTCATTTTGGCAGCTGTCATACATGATGCCTAGCTCATATTTTGTATTATCAAGGCAATAACTAAGAACTAACAAAAAAAAATGCAAAAAACTAATCCTAATTGCCCACATACAGTATATGAGGATATATGCACATATATGAAACCTCAGTCTCTGTGAAAATCTTTTTGAAACAAGTCACTAAAATTAACTGAAATGAGAAATATATCTATATAAAGCTTAAAGTGTCTACTTTTAAATGATGCAAGTCACATTGAAAACAAATATTCTCAGTTTATGTAATCCGTATGAAACCAAGTAGAGGCACAGAATTTCTGTCGCACTTATATGCTAATGACCCGAGGCTGGACACGCCCACGCGCCAATCACACGGAAATCAGTCCGGGTAATTTACATACTAGACCACGCACCCGGACACCGGCATGAAAAAACGAACACAGAGAGACAGGCTTGAAAATACTCCGATTCAGTGAGTTTTCTGCACGTTTTGGAAGATGGCACGCGCTTACACATCCGAGGAAACTCTTCAGAATGTTCTGGAAAGTTGGAGGAGTTTACATTTACCTCAGAAGAAGACTGTGTGACTCCGACGACGAACGGGAGCATTTTGAACAGAAAATAGACCCATGCTACACTGGGTAAGTTATTAAGTCTTATATAACTCTTATTCTGATAATATTAAACTAATATTAGTAAATATTTTCCTCACTACAGCTAGCTCTTGTCAGCTTGTGTGACACATTGGCTTTCAATGCCATTTATATAGTTTAGGTAAATCATGCTAACATGCTGCCTCATGTAGCACAAACATGATATTTCCCGGTGGCTAAGCTAATGCCTTATGGAGTTTACAGATGTTTATATTCACCTTGTTTTGGATAGCTTTAGATTATGGTTGCTAATGTGTATTTGGCTCCATTTTGGTTAGCTTATAACACTGCTATCGGTAATGTTATTTAGCACAAACAAGCTAGTTCCAGGTGGCTAAAATACTGCCTTACGTAGGACATTTCCATGTCCTGTGACTGCGTACAACCAGCACATGGGGAGTTGATCACTCTGATCAGCTATTACAATACTATACTACACAGCACAAAACAATGAAGTCGTACAGAAATATTTCTCTACACTGCTTGGACATTGCTCCCACCAATGCTTACCCTGCATGTATGTTTTGTACAGTTTTTCTTTTTATCTTGCACTGTTTTACTCTGAATGTCCGTCTTTTTTCAGTTTTTATTTTGTACTGTTCCTGTTGCAGATTTACCCTGCATGTATCTTTATCATTAATCTGCATTTATACATAAAATCCTATTAACTATTGGGAAGCTAAACATAAGAATCAGTATGAAACATGAAAAGTTTCTAAAAGTTGCCAATAAATTAATATTGTGATGTGAAATAATTTTTCAGATTGAAGTTATAAAGGGCTCTGGGGTGTTTTGCCAGGCAGAAGCGTGGAGAGCAGCCCGCCTTGCCACCTCTGCTACTGCCATGGTGTGGAATCTGCTGCTGGGCACCTTCGACTTGGCGACTTGACCAAATTAAAAAGGTAGCCATTATTGGTGAGTAAATGCATAATGCGTTGAGAAGGGAAAACAAAACATTTCAGACTTTATAAGTTCACCACTTTAACCATAGCCTACTTGTATCAATGTTTATTAGCCATCAATGGAAACTGCATTAGGTAGGGCACCCATTATTGTTACTGTATCTGCTTGGGACCTATAATACTAATTCATCACTTGCTCACTTCTTAATCCAACCTTTCCTCTTCTAAAGCCACATTATATTGCGCTGTAAGGTGTGTAGTCCTCTATTTTGTAGAACATATAGTGTTGCAAATAACCTTGTGGCACTAATTGTTGTTGTCTGAAGTTTTAATAAATAATCATAATGCTGTCAAAAATAATGTCATAAATAGATTTTCTTTATCAATTAACTTCTATTAACTAAATAAAATTTTAAATGTAAATTTTTAAAGTTTAATGGAATGGCTGTGTGAAAGATGCTGAAGCTGACGTGCCACTGGTCTTTTATATTAATGTTGTTCGGAAGCCTGTGTAATGATGTAGTTTCGACATCTATTGACTGAACAGCGTTTTTTCGACTTGTTTTCATGTTATTGTTGTTCAGTAATGGCATGGACGTGATGTTTTGGCAAAAGAAGGGTTGGATGGTGGTTGATGGTGACTGAAAGTGGTGACTGAGTAGATTGGACGTCACAGCAGCTCGTGAAAAGGCAGAGCTACTTTATGCAGGCTGTGTGCATTCTACTGTGGATTGACTGTTTTGAAACTTATATGGTAGTTACATAGCCCCTAGACCTCAGTTACCATGAAAAAAGCCATGAAATTTCAGTTTTGCCCATATGGGACCTTAAACAAAGACGTCATCTTTTTTTAATTATTGTTTGTTCGGGGAGGAATTATAGACCACAATGTCAGCATGATCTTGCGTTGTTTCCTTATCACTTCTTGTGTGCGTTTGGCTGTAGCTTGCACACCAGACAGAGTTGTTGGCGATTCTTCCTATTGTAAAGTCATGCAGTGTGTAATCTCCTGTCGCCAATTCATTGTGCAGTGTGAACATAGCAGCAACTAAATGCTACCACAGATAGTACAGTGTGAAAACAATGGTGATCCGATGACTTTGAAAATCATGCAGTGTGAGTTTGAGGAGAAGGTAAAAAGCAATACAAAACAAATAATGTACAGTTTATGTTGTCACTACTTTGCTCTCAAACTAAATGCAATGTAATAATAGGCGTTATTTAATAATAACATTAACAGTGCAGCATGCATCTAACTCTGGGTAAAAAGCTTCATGTTAAGAATAAATATGCAAACAGTACGGTATCTGAGCGTACGGATTGGAAATTTGTGCATACAGTTTGTTAATCCGTGGCCACGATTTGTTAAACTGAGGGAGCAGTTTAAGTATTTGTGAGTGCGGGGGACAAATTGCAAAACCGTCGCCACGGATTAATTTTTTATTTATTTATTTTTTTGATCCTACAGGGTTTTTTTTTTTTTTTTTTTTTTGCACATAACAGACTACATTGTTACATTAAGTATATTTGTTTTCATAGCATTGAATATGTACTGTACATTGTAGGACAACATTTGCAGATTGTGAAATAACACATACAGGTCCTTCTAAAAACAATTAGCATATTGTGATGAAGTTAATTATTTTCTGTAATGTACTGATAAACATTAGACTTTCATATATTTTAGATTCATTACACACAACTGAAGTAGTTCAAGCCTTTTATTGTTTTAATATTGATGATTGTGGCATACAGCTCATGAAAACCCAAAATCTAAAAAAATTAGCATATCATGAAAAGGTTCTCTAAACGAGCTATTAACCTAATCATCTGAATCAACTAATTAACTCTAAACACCTGCAAAAGATTCCTGAGGCTTTTAAAAACTCACAGCCTGGTTCATTACTCAAAACCGCAATCATGGGTAAGCCTGCCGACCTGACTGCTGTCCAGAAGGCCATCATTGACACCCTCAAGCAAGAGGGTAAGACACAGAAAGACATTTCTGAACGAATAGGCTGTTCCCAGAGTGCTGTATCAAGGCACCTCAGTGGGAAGTCTTTGGGAAGGAAAAAGTGTGGCAGAAAACGCTGCACAACGAGAAGAGGTGACCAGGCCCTGAGGAAGATTGTGGAGAAGGACCGATTCCAGACCTTGGGGGACCTGCGGAAGCAGTGGACTGAGTCTGGAGTAGAAACATCCGGAACCACCGTGTACAGGCGTGTGCAGGAAATGGGCTACAGGTTGCAAATTTTGCATGTCATTCGGAAATCAAGGTGCCAGAGTCTGGAGGAAGACTGGGGAGAGGGAAATGCCAAAATGCCTTTAGTCCAGTGTCAAGTACCCACAGTCAGTGATGGTCTGGGGTGCCATGTCAGCTGCTGGTGTTGGTCCACTGTGTTTTATCAAGGGCAGGGTCAATGCAGCTAGCTATCAGGAGATTTTGGAGCACTTCATGCTTCCATCTGCTGAAAAGCTTTATGGAGATGAAGATTTCATTTTTCTGCACGACCTGGCACCTGCTCACAGTGCCAAAACCACTGGTAAATGGTTTACTGACCATGGTATTACTGTGCTCAATTGGCCTGCCAACTCTCCTGACCTGAACCCCATAGAGAATCTGTGGGATATTGTGAAGAGAAAGTTGAGAGACACAAGACACAAGAATCTGCAAAAGGATTCCCGACCAAGTATTGAGTGCATAACTTAACATAATTATTTGAAGGTTGACTTTTTTTTGTATTAAAAACACTTTTCTTTTATTGGTCGGATGAAATATGCAAATTTTTTGAGATAGGGATTTTGGGTTTTCATGAGCTGTATGCCACAATCATCAATATTAAAACAATAAAAGGCTTGAACTACTTCAGTTGTGTGTAATGAATCTAAAATACAGTGGTGTGAAAAACTATTTGCCCCCTTCCTGGTTTCTTATTCTTTTGCATGTTTGTCACACTTAAATGTTTCTGCTCATCAAAAACCGTTAACTATTAGTCAAAGATAACATAATTGAACACAAAATGCAGTTTTTAAATGAAGGTTTACGTTATTAAGGGAGAAAAAAAACTCCAAATCTATGTGGCCCTGTGTGAAAAAGTGATTGCCCCCCTTGTTAAAAAATAACTTAACTGTGGTTTATCACACCTGAGTTCAATTTCTGTAGTCACCCCCAGGCCTGATTACTGCCACACCTGTTTCAATCAAGAAATCACTTAAATAGGAGCTACCTGACACAGAGAAGTAGACCAAAAGCACCTCAAAAGCTAGACATCATGCCAAGATCCAAAGAAATTCAGAAACAAATGAGAACAAAAGTAATTGAGATCTATCAGTCTGGTAAAGGTTATAAAGCCATTTCTAAAGCTTTGGGACTCCAGCGAACCACAGTGAGAGCCATTATCCACAAATGGCAAAAACATGGAACAGTGGTGAACCTTCCCAGGAGTGGCCGGCCGACCAAATTTACCCCAAGAGCGCAGAGACAACTCATCCGAGAGGCCACAAAAGACCCCAGGACAACATCTAAAGAACTGCAGGCCTCACTTGCCTCAATTAAGGTCAGTGTTCACGACTCCACCATAAGAAAGAGACTGGGCAAAAACGGCCTGCATGGCAGATTTCCAAGGCGCAAACCACTTTTAAGCAAAAAGAACATTAAGGCTCGTCTCAATTTTGCTAAAAAACATCTCAATGATTGCCAAGACTTTTGGGAAAATACCTTGTGGACCGATGAGACAAAAGTTGAACTTTTTGGAAGGCGCGTGTCCCGTTACATCTGGCGTAAAAGTAACACAGCATTTCAGAAAAAGAACATCATACCAACAGTAAAATATGGTGGTGGTATTGTGATGGTCTGGGGTTGTTTTGCTGCTTCAGGACCTGGAAGGCTTGCTGTGATAGATGGAACCATGAATTCTACTGTCTACCAAAAAATCCTGAAGGAGAATGTCCGGCCATCTGTTCGTCAACTCAAGCTGAAGCGATCTTGGGTGCTGCAGCAGGACAATGACCCAAAACACACCAGCAAATCCACCTCTGAATGGCTGAAGTCAAAGTCCTGACTTGAATCCTATTGAGATGTTGTGGCATGACCTTAAAAAGGCGGTTCATGCTAGAAAACCCTCAAATAAAGCTGAATTACAACAATTCTGCAAAGATGAGTGGGCCAAAATTCCTCCAGAGCGCTGTAAAAGACTCGTTGCAAGTTATCGCAAACGCTTGATTGAAGTTATTGCTGCTAAGGGTGGCCCAACCAGTTATTAGGTTCAGGGGGCAATTACTTTTTCACACAGGGCCATGTAGGTTTGGATTTTTTTTCTCCCTAAATAATAAAACCCCTCATTTAAAAACTGCATTTTGTGTTTACTTGTGTTATCTTTGACTAATAGTTAAATGTGTTTGATGATCAGAAACATTATGTGTGACAAACATGCAAAAGAATAAGAAATCAAGAGGGGGGCAAATAGTTTTTCACACCACTGTATATGAAAGTCTAAGGTTTCAGTACATTACAGAAAATAATGAACTTCATCACAATATGCAAATTTTTTTAGAAGGACCTGTATATTTAAAAAAATCTAATGTGTGCATTGTATCTATGGAAGATTGTAGATCTGTACATTTGTAAAAGTCACATTTCCAAAAATTTAGGACCCACCTTCTGTCATTCATAAACAACTACCACTCCAAGTTTTTAGAGCATTGTATAGTTCTAACCTTTTGTTTGTTTTTCATTCTTTAGATGCACGACAACAACAACAGCTGAAAGCTGAAGAAAAGGAGGCCACAGAGTTTCTGTGCTTCAACCGTTCAGAAATGGCTTCGTTATGCCCCAGAATGGCTGGGGGGGAATTGCTCGTGGTGGAAAACCATAAGTTCAGACTCATGTCTTATTATCTGTTTTGCTGAGTAAATACATTTCAACTTACGAATAATGTTTCAGTCACCTGTTGTGTTTCTGACTTGGTTGTTTCTATTTGCATTTGACTGAATTTTGCTGAGGCAGGCTGCCATTTTTATATTATGGTTTTCCAGTCTCTTCTCTTGGCAGTTAGATTCTGTTTTATGAATTCAGAATTAACAATCTCTTCTAATAGTTCTCTTCTAAAAAGTCATTTTGTCATCCAGTTTATAATAATTTGTATGCAAGTTGTAGTGTGTTTTATTATATAGTTGTTTTATTGTAATTGTGATGTTACTTCCTGTTTAAATGGGTATGGAGCATAAATAAATAAATATGTTTACATGTAAACTGAAGGATGTTGAGTTACTGACTTTTTGTTTAAAAAAAAAAAAAGCTTTTCAGCCCTACATGGTCTCTGATTTAAAGAAATAAATCAAAACGGACATGATTTACTGTCATAGAATCTTGCTGTTCATATAGCAAGACTAAACTATAATTGCTTCAATGTTGATTCAATGTTAATTCAATATAAAATAAGTGATTGAATTTAAGTTGAACAAACATTGATTTTATGCCCATCTTAATCTATTTTTGACAAACCTGATGAAAAATCAACATTTAACATTGAAATTTCAACATTGATTCAATGACAAGTTGGTTGATGCTTTAATGTTGATTCAATGTTGTTCTGCTATCTGGGACACGAACAAATAGTGAATAATTATATATATATATATATATATATATATATATATATATATATATACACACACACACACACACACACAGGTCCTTCAAAAAAAATTAGCATATTGTCATTAGCATATTAGCATATCTCTAAACACCTGCAAAAGATTCCTGAGGCTTTTATTTTATTAAATAGTGCTGCCTTTGGATACTGAAATACATTTGCATAGTTTGTAAATGCGGGCACCAACGTAGTGGAAATGAGATATTAGAGCACCATGCACAATTATTATAACAGAGGTTACATTGTGGTGACACTGACCTCTAGTGGTGAGAACTGGCCTGGTTTAAGCTCTCTCTCACATTAGACCAGTGGTTCTCAAAGTGTGGGGCGCGCCCCACTAGTGGGGAATACAGACATGACAGGTGGGGCGCAATGAACGGGAGGAAATTAGTGGAAAATAATAGGAAAAAACTAAACAATCACACACAAATAAATGGATCATTAATACAATAAATTTAAAATAACATGTGGTCCGGGAGAAAAAGTGGAACCATATAGTGGAACAATAACGGTTTAACGTCTGACCAACTTGAGCAGCGCTGCTCGAATCACAAACCTGCGCGACCCACTTGGGTCTGACACTGACAGAAATAGACCGCGCCGACCATCAAAGTACATTTTACCCCGCTGGGATGCGCACGTACAAAACAGGCATGGCAAGGCGGAAACAATATTAAACAGTCCTGACATTTTAAATAGTTTTTAAATAAAAACACAGTGGGTCGCGCAGGTTTGTGATTCGAGCTGCGCTGCGCTGTATTTGCGCAGATATTCGGTTCAATCGGGTGCCACGGTTTCGTCCCACTTTTGATGTGTTTGGCTTCACATACACTTCGACAATGGAAGATGGTGCAGCAGCAGTGAGTTTGCTTACATGTGACGAGGAGATTGTAAAGAAAAAAGGTGCCTTGTCTGTGGTGTGGAATTGGTTTGGGTATAAGAAAAGTGATACGAATGAGATGAATGTGATTTGCAAGGTACGCAAGTGCACTGTTTTAACAAGTCGTGGAAACACGTCAAACCTTTTCTATCATCTGAAATCCAAGCTTCCAAACGAATATGGCCAAAGTGAAAAAATGCGGCAAACCTTAGCAATTCACAGTTTAAATAAAATTACATTATGTAAAACAGTTTCTTTGTGTTTGAATTTTTATTTATGCATTTTCAGATACAATTTGCTATATTGTGATCTAGCGATTGTGATCATTATCAAGGTAGAAAATCGCTTCTACCGTGATAGAAGATTTTGGTTATCTCGCCCACCCCTAATGAAGTCTATCTTGAGCTTGGATTCATGGTGGTGATGGTGGGTGCAGAAGAGAGGCCCGTGTGTGCTTTGTCTTAAACCGCTGGCAGCAGACCGCATGAGACCCAACAAATTAGGAAGACTCTTAGAGACAACACACTCACCGTCACGTTAATAAGTCGCTCGACTTCTTTCAAAGAAAGCTGGCAGAATACAGACAGCAGGATAATCGCATGGTAAAATCTGAATCAGTGGACAGCAAAGCACAAATGGCTTTATGCCAGAGCAAAAAAAACTACAAACGATTGCTGAGCAGCTAATAAACATGGGGTTAATTATGCAAAGATAAGTGCCAACGTAAGCCTTTTATAACAATTGGACGTGTATTTTATCTGTTTTTAACTTGTTGTTCTTTATCTTATTGGTTTAGAAATTCATTCATTTTCTATACCGCTTAATCCTGTGTTCAGTGTCGCGGGGGACCTGGAGCCTATCCCAGGAGACTCCGGGCACTAGGCGGGGTACACCCTGGACAGGGTGCCAATCCATCGCAGGGCGCACACACACACACACCCAATCACACACTACGGGCAATTTTAGGAACGCCAATTAGCCTAACCTGCATATCTTTGGGCTGTGGGAGGAAACCGGAGTACCCGGAGGAAACCCACCAAGCACGGGGAGAACATGCAAACTCCATGCACACAGAGACGGGAATCGAGCCTGGCCGGGGAATCGAACCCAGACCCTGGAGGTGCAAGGCGACAGTGCTAACCACTACACCACCGTGCCGCCGGTTTAGAAATTGATATTTCAATAAACAGTAAACTTGGCCGATTTCGTTATTATTTTGTTAACAAGTGGGGCTTGAAAATTCGCTCACGCCCTTAAGTGGGGAATGACAGAAAAAGTTTGAGAACCACTGCATTAGACACTTTGTCTGTTTGAGAAAAAATTAATGAAATAACCATTAATTGTTCATGTTCCATAGCATTTTAGAAAGTGACTGAAAATGGCAGATATTCCTAAACCCACTGATGAAAATACACACTCTCCTAATCCATGCAGTCAAGGTAGGACACACACACACACACACACACACACACACACACACACACACACACACACACACACACACACACACAGAGTGCAGTTTAGAAGTAAAATAGTGTGAGCACACAGTCGGTAAAGAGCTTAAGATTCATACATTCAAATTAGCTTATCATTAATCTTTTCATCATAAATAGAAACAGTACAGTACTGTCATACAGTATGATAATGATTGTGATATGCATTTTTAAGAGCATAGATTTTTCTGTGCCATTACTTTTCTGTAACAGCCCTAACTGAGGTTTGGACTTTAGAGTCAGATGTTGTGCATCAACCTTCACAACCTGAACCACTTCAAGAGTGGCCTGAATTTCCCGGCCCTCTCATGCAGTGAGACCCTCTTTCTGCTCTCGTACAGCACACAGAAATTAAACATAAACAGTATAGCTAATTATTCGGTTGTTAACATGTGTGCACAGTACTCTACATACTGTAAAGCAGCTGTTTTAACATCTGTTGCAGCGCACAGATGAAGAAAGAGGACCTGTTTCGCTTCATCCAGTTGCAAGCAAAGAAATGTCTGCACGAAATGAATGAACGGGACCAAGTGGAGGAATATTTATTCTGGCAGATAATGGAGTTGTTCTGCACTCGAAATGGAGTAAGTGTTATAGTTCGCCATGTGTGCTCACTGAGTGTTTAATAAATATTTAAACCTATTTAGCACACATTAATAGACATAGCTGAACGCCTGGATGATATTTCTCCTGCAGAAAGTGATGATGAGTGAAGTGGCCTGTCTTCTCTTCCAATGCTACATGCTGCTTAGAAAGAAGATGTCAAAAGTTATTTCTGTACATTGCACATCAATATCAGCATCTGACAGTATATTAGTATGTATGTGTAATTACTCAATGTTTTTAACATGATCAACTAACTAATGATGACTAACGTGACAATTTTTTCTACAACAGAAAGTGGACAGAACAAGGAAGCAGTGGTGTATACCTCTGGCACGACTCCTGTGCACTTCTGCACCAGATGATGAAGTCAGAGAGGCCGTGATCAAGATGGGAGATAATCTAGGTAAAGATACCCTCTGCAGTAAATTCATCTGTAGCACTTGCTTTACTCTTTAATAGTAGGATAGCGCCCCGAATTTGTAAACTTTATTTCCTCTGGTTGATTTTTGAGCACCCCGTTTAAATTTAAGTAAGGATAGATTGGAATCTGTTAAAAATACTCAATTCCCTCCATCTAAGTTGTCACCTAAACTATTGTCAAAATTATGTATCACAAAATGAGTAACTCACAATATTGAAGCCTCTTTATATCTCAAAACTAAAATATATGTCTAACCTTTGAATATGCACCTTAAATATACACTGAACAAAAATATAAACGCAACACTTTTATTTTTGCTCCCATTTTTTATGAGCTGAACTCAAAGATCTGTAACATTTTCTACATACACAAAAGACCCATTACTCTCAAATATTGTTCACAAATCTGTCTAAATCTATGTTAGTGAACACTTCTCATTTGCCGAGATAATCCATCCCACCTCACAGGTGTGGCATATTAAGGTGCTGATTAGACAGCATGAATATTACACAGGTGTGCCTTAAACTGCCCACAATAAAAGGCCACTCTGAAATGTGCAGTGTGATCACACAGCACAAAGCCATAGATGTCGCCACCATTTGCCTCACGCAGTGAAACACATCTCCGTCGCATAGAGTTGATCAGGTTGTTGATTGTGGGCAGTGAAATGTTGGTCCACTCCTCTTCAATAGCTGTGCAAAGTTGCTGAATACTGGCAGGAAATGGAACACGCTGTCGTATACGCCGATCCCATACATCCCAAACATGCTCAATGGGTGACATGTCATGCTGCAACATGAGGTGATGGTCGTGGATGAATGGGACAGCAATGGGCCCCAGGATCTCGTCATAATATCTCTGTGTATTCACAATGCCATCAATAAAATGCACCTGCGTTCGTTGTCCATAACGTATCCCTGCCCATACCAGACCCCCACTGCCACCATGGGCCACTCGATCCACAACACTGACATCAGCAAACCTCTCACCCACACACATTGTCTGCCATCTGCCCTGAACAGTGAAAACAGGGACTCATCCGTGGACAGAGCGCCTCTCCAACATGCGAGACACCAGCAAATATGAGCATTTGCCCACTCAAGTTGGTTACAACGACAAACTGCATTCAGGTCCAGACCCCGATAAGGAAGACGAGCATGCAGATGAGCTTCCCTGAGACGGTTTCTGACAGTTTGTGCAAAAATTCTTTGATCATGCAAACCGATTGTTGCTGCAGCTGTCCGGGTGGCTGGTCTCAGACGATCATGGAGGTGAACATGCTGGATGTGGAGGTCCTGGCCTGGTGTGGTTACAAGTGGCCTACGGTTGTGAGGCCGGTTCGATGTACTGCCAAATTCTCTGAAACGCCTTTGAAGACAGCTTATGGTAGAGAAAACATTCATTTCATGAGCAAATGCTCTGGTAGACATTCCTGCAGTCAGCAGGCAAATTGCACGCTCCCTCAAAGGTTGCGACATCTATGGCATTGTGCTGTGTGATCACACTGCACATTTCAGAATGGCCTTTTATTGTGGGCAGTCTAAGGCACACCTGTGTAATATTCATGCTGTCTAATCAGCACCTTAATATGCCACACCTGTGAGGTGGGATGGATTATCTTGGCAAATGAGAAGTGCTCACCAACACAGATTTAGACAGATATGTGAACAATATTTGAGAGTAATGGGTCTTTTGTGTATGTAGAAAATGTTACAGATCTTTGAGTTCAGCTCATAAAAAATGGGAGCAAAAATAAAAGTGTTGCGTTTATATTTTTGTTCAGTGTATATGCTTCCAATATTCAAAATAAAGACAGAAATATAACCACCCCACTGTTGCAGGCCTGGTTGATGTTTGGGAATGTGGTGGCCAAAAACGTTGAAGGCCCTTCACTTTAATGAGCAGAAAATAAAAAGCTGGAGCACTCACATACAAGTAGAGTCAGTGTCAATATCAGTGTCCAAACGCCACACTCTCCATGTCATCTTGTTTACTTTTTTCTTACTTTTTACTTTAGCTTGCTTTCTCCTCATCTCCTTTGCCGCGGTGCTCTTCCAAGTCCCACCCCAATCACACTACAGAACCACTGTCATGACACTTTATCTTCCAATCACAACAAGGAAATTAAACCACATTGGTTGTCCTCAACACAAGCACATGGCACATAGTTAGTAATAATGTGTGTTCTGTAGTTGCAATATACTAACAAATAATTTACACAAATAAAGAAACTGAACACATTTGTAACAACTTTACAAGACAAAAGAACTGGATTTACGTATTTCCTAACGTACTTAACTAACAGGTGAGATTTACATGTAAGTGCATCAGGTATTAGTCTAGTGGCTACACATTTGTATAGAATGAAAATGTTATCACATGTCATGCATGTAAACCCACCTTAATAAATTATTCATTAACTGTGATTAACCACATTTTTGGAGTTTAATTTCACTTGCCACACTAAGGCCTGATTACTGCCAGACCTGTTGAATCAAGAATCACTTAAATCCATCTGGTAAAGTGAAGTATGATAAAAGATCTAAAAAACACAGCACATCTAAATAAATTCAAGAACAGATGCTAAGGTAATTGACATGTATCAGTCTGGAAACGCCATTTCAATGCTTTGGGACTCCACATTGAGAGCCATTATACACAAATGAAGGATACTTGTGACCGTCCAACCAAGATTACTCCAAGAGCACATCAACGATTCATCCAGGAGCTCCTAAGAACAGATAACAACATCTAAATAACTAAATAATATGCCTCACTTGCCTCAGTTAAGGTCAGTGTTCATGATTCAACAGTAAGTCAGTGTTCAACACTGAGAAAGAGACTGGGGCAAAAATGTCCTCTATTTCCAAGTCGAAAACCATTGCTGACCAAAAAGATCTCAAGAACTCACATTTGCGGAAAAAATATATTGATTATCTACAAGACTTTTGGGGGAAAATATTCTGTAGACTTACAGTATAATAGAAAAGTTTAACTTTTTGGAAGGTGTGTGTCCTGGTAGGTCTGGCGTAAAACCTCAAACCAACAACAAATATCAGCAATCAAACATGACTGCTGGACAATTTTCCACAATTGATGGAACCATAAATTCTGCGCTCTGCCAGAAAATAATGAAGGAAAATGTTCTGCTTAAGCACACTCGGGTCATGCAGCAGGACAATTATCTGAAACACACCAGTACCTCCACCTCTGAATGTTTAAAAAAAAAAAAAAAAACAGAATTAATGTTTTGAAGTGGCCAAAAATCCAATTGAAATGCTGTGGCATTGAGGTTAAACTCAATGTGGCTAAATTAAAACAATTAATAAATAGAAGAGCAGGTCTAAATTCCTCCACAGTGATGTGAAAGATTCATTGCCAATTATCGCAAATGCTTGATTGCAGGTGTTACAGCCAAGGGTGGCACAAAGTTATTAGGTTCAGGGAAATTTACTAGTTATTACTACTTTAAGTTTGGTCAGCTTTTTTCCGTAATAAATAAAATCATAATCAAAAATTATTTTATAAATCAAAAAGTATTTATACAGTTTATCTTTGTGTAATATTTATTGTTTGATGATCTCAATCATTTAAATGTGACTAATATACACAAAAATACAAAAACTGGAAGGGGGTAAATTAGTTTTTTTCTTCATGGCACTGTAACTCTGCGCTGTGACGTCTGTCCTGATTTTCACATGCAGGTTTTGTCTTTTATCTGCAGCCTCTAAAGGACAGATCTATGCAGCACACATCTGTTACGTGGTGGTGAAAATGGAGCTGGGGTCACGTAAGCAGTTCGACCTGATCGGGTGTGACAGGTATTGAGTGTGTGTGTGTGTGTGTGTGTGTGTGTGTGTGTGTGTGTGTGTGTGTGTGTGTGTGTTTCCTTTCCAGACCTGCCACTAACATATTTTATTTGATATTATTGATATGTGACAGAATAATAACAGAATTCTATTTGCAACAGACTTCCATTTGGCCTGGTAGTCCTGAGTCAAGCCATTGTGAGAACTGAGACGTATGAATACGCACTGTCATTGACCTCAGGGCTCGCCCAGCCAAGCTTCCAGGTTGGAATATATCTTCGTTTCTTTTTCATAAGCACTGATCAGTCAAATATAACCCATGTACTGAGAAATAATTTCGTTTGTCTCTCTTAGATCTTCAAGTTGTTTCAGGCCAGCAGGCTGGCCCATTTTGAGCTGAGTGAAATAGATTTTTCTGATGTGGTCTGTGAATACTGTGAGACCATCACTAGGGCAGCCATGACTTTCCCTGACAAAATCTTAAGGAGCTTTATTGAACGGCTCATTTTGGTAAATAACATAATTAATTAATTAATTAATTAATTAGTATGAAATAGGTTTGAATGCAAAGAAATTTCTTTATATATGTCACGGGGCGTAGCGGAACGAGGTGAATCCAAGCGCAGATGAGAGACAGCAACGTTAAACAAGAGCGAGGTCGGGATGCGGAAGCAGAGGTAAATACCGGGAGATCAGTCAGCGCAGCGTCTAAGCCAAATCGTGAAACAAGAGCCGTAGTCAGAAGGGGAAGAGTTAAATCGGTAACCGGGAAATCAAGCAGCGAAGGGACAATCCAAAATAAACGAGAAACAAAGCCGTGGTCAAAGGAGGAAGCGCGAGGTCAAAACCGGGAGAGGTCAAAGAGAGAGGCAAACAAAACCGAGATGAGAAACCAAAAGCAAAACGAGAAATCGCTGGAGTAATCAGTGGAGGGAATGATGAACAGGTGAGCAGACGGGGCGGAAACGGGGGCGTGGGAACTGCGTGTGACGGGCTAGGGGAAAACATGAGCACGTGAGAAGTGACAGCGTGGGAAAAAGACGGCAGACGGGGCGTGAATCATGACAGTACCCCCCCCCCCCCCCTTTATGAACGCCTCTGGGGTCGTTTTAGAGCGTGGAGCCTCTGGGTAATGTTTATCAAATTCAGAGATTAGCTTGGGGTCTAGGACGAACTTGGTGGGGATCCAGCTTCCCTCCTCAGGCCCATAGCCCTCCCAGTCCACCAGGAACTGAATGGCTCTTCCTCGGTGGGTATTGACTATCTTGGTGATGATGGGAAAGTTTGCGACAGGTGGCCAGGATGTCTCTGGTGGCAAGCATGACTCTCTGCCCCACCCTGTACTTGGGAGCCTGAGAACATCTGCGGTCGTCCTGTCTCTTGTATCTTTTGCCGACCCGTATCAGCGTTCTTCTTGCCTGCAGCCAGGTCCTTCTGCAGCGTCTGACAAAAGCTTGGGCAGACGGGACACTGACCTCCTCCTCCTGAGACGAGAATAAGGGTGGTTGGTAGCCCAGGCAGCACTGGAAAGGAGACAAACCAGTAGATGACAATACCTGGGTGTTGTGGGCGTACTCCACCCAAGGCAGGAACTTACTCCAAGCGGCGACATCTCAGGAAGCCATGCACCTTTAGGCTACCACGAGGGACTGGTTCTTTCTCTCGGTCTGCTTGTTGGACTGGGGGTGGAAGCCTGAGGACAGATTGGGGGTGGCTCCAATGAGTCTGCAAAATGCCTTCCAAAATTGAGATGTGAATTGGGGCCCACAGTCGGAGACGATGTCATTGGGGAGACTGTGCAGCCTGAAAACCTGCGTTATCATGAGATCAGCGGTTTCTTTGGCAGATGGGAGCTTGTGTAGCGGAATGAGAACCGATCCACCACGGTCGTGATGCATGAGTGGCCGTCGGACGTGGGTAACCCTGTGACAAAGTCCAGGGCAATGTTAGACCACGGACGGGATGGGATAGGTAATGGTCTGAGGAGGCCTGCCGGCGCGGTGTTGGCGTGCTTGCATCTAGCACAGGTGTCACATGCTGCCACGAAGCTGGAGGTGTCCTCCTTGACCGTGGGCCACCAGAAACGTTGTTAGACTTGAGACAGAGTTCGAGCTGAGCCAGGATGACAGGAGAGCTTGGAGCTGTGTGCCCATTCCAGAACTTGAGAACGTAGGGGAAGTGGAACAAACAGGCAGTTAGGAGGCACGTTACTTGGCCCGGGTTCATGAGACAGGACTTGCTGGACCTTGGTCTCGATATCAGGCTCAGCTGCTGTGAGCAGGCATGACAGGTGAATGATGGTTTCGTTGGTAGTAGAGTCGTGAGTAGGTGAAAACTGCATCTGGCTTGGAGTTCTCGGACCCAGGACGATGGGAGAGGACGAAGTTGAATCTGGCGAAGAACAGTGACCACCGAGCCTGGCGAGAGTTTAGCCTCTTGGCGTTCTGCAGGTATTCGAGGTTCTTGTGGTCGGTCCAGACCAAAAATGGGGTCTCCGTCCCCTCTAACCAGTGCCTCCAGTTCTCGATCGCCGATGCCATAATTCGCCTCAGCAGGGGTTAAGCGGTGAGAGAAGAAAGTGCAAGGGTGTAGCTTGTTGTGGTGTGCAGATCTCTGGGTGTGCAGATCTCAGATGGTCAGGGCTGTCAAGGGGGCAGCAATGGAGCTGTAGCCTCGGATGAAGTGACGGTAAAAGTTGGCGAAACCCAATAATCTCTGAGGTTCCTGTCTCGTGGTGGGCGTGGGCCAGTTCGTGACTGCCTGGAGCTTAGCAGGCTCCATTTCAATGCCTGAGGGGCCAATAACGAACCCCAGGAATGTGGTGGTTGTTGTGTGAAATTCGCACTTCTCTGCTTGGTGCTCCCCTAGGTTTCGGGAGAAGATTAAAAGATCATCCAGATATTTTAGAATAGAATAGTCTTTATTGTCATTGCAACAAGTACAACGAAATTTAAAGTGCCATCCCTCAATGCAACCTTGAAACATAATCATGCGCTCTCACACACACACACACACACACACACACACACACTCCCACAAAGCGTACATTCTGTTATTGCACGATCCACAATCTTTTTTGCATAAATTGCACAAAAAAATGCATAAATAATTAAATCTTATTGCACATTGAGTCTTTTTTATAGCAGCATTCAGTTCTCTTATTGCACTGGGATAAAAACTGTTTTATACCTACTGGTTCTAGTTTTTAATGTTGTATACCATCTGCCAGACGGCAGCAGATCAAACAGTTCATGTCCTGGGTGTGAGTTGTCCTTTGCAATTTTATTGGCAAGTTTTAGGCAGCGGGAATTGTGTAAGTTATCCAGATTGCTGAGGGGGCAGCTGACAATCTTCTGGGCAGTTGTAATGACCCTCTGCAGTGCCGTTCTTTGGGCCACAGTACAGCTGCTGTACCACACACATATGCAGTATGCAAGTATGCTCTCAATGGAGCATCGATAAAAAGACACCAGCAGTCTCTGGGAGATGATGTTCTTCCTGCGCATTCTCAGGAAATACAGTCTCTGCTGGGCCTTTTTCAGCATCTCGGATGTGTTTACCCCCAGCTCAGATCCTCCTCAACATGTACTCCCAAAAAGCGGAAGTACAGAACCCTCTCCACACAGTCCCCGCTGATGAACAGTGGTGAAATGTCCATTTCTTTCGTCCTAAAATCTATGATGACCTCCTTGGTCTTAGAGGTGTTGAGGAGCAGATTATTTTCTCCACACCAGGCTGTTAGCCATTCCACCTCATACCTGTACGCAGACTCATCCCCCCCGAAGATGAGCCCAACTATTGTTGTGTCATCTGCAAATTTGACAAGGGTGTTACTATGCTGGACAGGAGTACAGTCGTAAGTGTACAGGGTGTAGAGCAGGGGGCTCAAAACACCACAACCCTGTGGTGACCCGGTCCTGAGGCTGATGGCCGGCGATGTATGTGGGCCCACTCGCACTCTGACTACGACCACGCAGAAAGCTCCTAATCCATAGGCAGATGGAATATGGAAGCCCCAGGTCCACTAGTTTGTCCATCAATTTGTGGGGGAGGATCGTATTAAACACAGAGCTGTAATCCACAAAAAGTAGCCGCAAGTAGCTTCCCGGGTGCTCCAAATGGGATAGCGCTGCCTGGAGAGCTGTTAATATGGCGTCCTCTGAGGATCTTTTCGCCCTGTATGCAAACTGGTGTGTGTCATCACCACAGGGCTGAGAGCAACTGGGCGGTAATCACTAAAACTATTAATGTGTAATTTTTTAGGTAGGGGGACTATAATTGAGGATTTTAGGCAGAGTGGAACAGTGGCCTGGGACAAGGACTGATTAAAAATTCTGGTGAGGACTCTGGCCAGCACAGTCCTTCAGCACACTTCCAGAGATGCCATCCGGTCCTGCAGCCTTCCTGGTGTTTATGGACCACAGGGTACGCCTCACCTCCCACTCTTCTACTGTCCATGCTTCATGAGCGCCCGATGTAAGTATGGGTGCACCTGGTTGATCTCCCTCAAAACGGGCAAAGAAGTAGTTCAGTTCCTCTGCCAATGAAGCATCACCATCAGCACCGCCAACGTTGGTCTTGTAGTTGGTAAGATGCTGAACTCCCTGCCACACCTGCCTGCTGTTGTGACTATCCAGGTGGTCCTCGATTTTCCTCCTGTACATCAATTTAGCCTCTCTGATGCCTCTCTTTAGGTTGGCTCGGGCTGTGCTGTAGATAGCCATGTCACCAGACTTGAAGGCATTGTTCCTCTCCTTCAGGAGCTGCCGGACCTCCTTGTTCATCCAGGGCTTTTGATTGAGATAGATCCGTATGCGTTTGTCCACTGTGACAGTGTCTATGCAGTTCTTAATGTAACAGAGAACACTGTGAACACCTCCAGATCTGGATCTTCAAAGACTTCCCAATTCGTCCTGTCAAAACAGTCCTGCAGCTGCTGAGAGGCTCCAGCAGGCCATGTTGTTACAGTCTTTGTAATTATAGGAGCAGTTTTCCTGAGGGGAGCATATGCAGGGACTAAAAGTAAGGACATGTGGTCAGACTGGCCCAGGTGTGGTAGTGATCTTGCCCTGTAGCCTAGCTTGATGTTTGAGTAGACCTTGTCCAGTGTGTTTGCTCCCCTAGTAGCACATTTTACATGCTGGTGTAATTTCGGGAGCGCTGACTTTAAGTCTACCTGATTAAAGTCCACTGCTACGATGTGTACAGCATCAGGATACGTGCTCTGCCATCTGCTAATGCTACTATACAACTGTCCTATGGCCGAGCTAGCGTTAGCATCTGGTGGAATATAAACAGCAGTTATCATGATCACATTAAACTCTCTCGGTAAGTAAATGGGCCTGCATTTAACAGTCACATACTCCAGGTCTGGGGAGCAGTGACTGTCTACAGTCACTGTGTTAGTACACCAGCTGTTATTGACATACACACAGAGCCCCCCTCCTCTACTCTTACTGGAGTCCCTTGTTCTGTCATGACGCTGTACTGTGTAGCCTGCTAGCTCGATAGCAGAGTCCGAGATGAGTGGATGAAGCCAGGTCTCTGTGATTAACATAATACAGCTGTCCTTCACAATGGTATTAGATGCCATCTGTAGCCTCAATTCATCCATCTTGTTAGTAAGTGATCTGGCGTTCATCATGAAGAGGCTTGGTAGCAGTGGTCTGTGTGGCTGTCTCCGTAGCCTAGCTAGCGCGCTGGCCCTGCAGCCTCGCTTCTGCTTCCTCTCCCTGTACCGCCTTCGCCTCCTTACTGCGGGGATGGTAATCCATGGAGAGCCGGGGCTTCTTGCTATGTCCACCGGGATGTTATGTGAGCATAGAAACTCCGCTGTAATACTCCGTTCACAACAGACTCCTATCTTGAGAAGATCATGTCAGCTGTAGATGTTATTTGCCCAACAGGATGTACTCAGGATGATAAAAAAGTACAAAACACACAAGCATCTAGAGTAACACTGTGCCGCTGCAACAGTGTGCGCCGCCATCTTTTATCCAGGTAAATCCCTGGAGACGTCATTGACGAGGACCTGAAAGATGGCCGGGGCATTGGTCAGGACAAACGGGACCACCAGGTAATCATAGTGTCCTGTTGGGGTATTAACACTAGAAGCGCCGGGCCAGTGTGACCTACTTATAACGCGGTTCACGGTCGTTTTGACCGCCTATTGTTTTGAATGGGAAGCTGTTGCTGACACACAATGATCGCTAGATGGCGCTTTCACCCAAAGCAAATAGTTTAGCTCCAAGATCAACTTGCACTTGGGCAATGCGCCATTCATTCCCGCGTTGATAATCAGCAATATATTTTTTTTCATATTCAACTGAGAAAACCTACTACAGAGCCTCTAAGGGGAGTCACTAAGTCTCTAATTAATTTTCTTAAAACGTTATAAAATTAAGTAGTTTGTTCATTATATTTGAAGCTTCTGAACTTTTCGGATGTTTTTTAGTGTGACAGTGCTTTAGATTAGTTCTGAACTCGCTTCCGTGAAATTATCGCTAAAATAATGTAATGACCCTCCTGAGGATATAAAGCTTTATTGTGTTTGAATAAATCAGATCTACCACAAACTAAACAACGTCACTTTTCCGTTATGGTAACATAAGCACCTCGGATACCTGTTGCTGCTGCTGTGGAAATATTATGCTACTGATATTAAATATAGAATATTTATTGAAACAAACTAATACCATTATAAAATATATAACTTATTGAAACGTTTATAACTTATCGAAAATGATTCGATTGATTTACATGATGTATGCTATACAATACTAAGAGTTTCTGGGTCGCTGGTGGCTCATTGGTATGTGTTTCGGCTGCCGTGTGGGTGACCCGGGTTCGATTCCCAGCCAGTGACCACCAACGATAATGCTGAGGGTTTCTAAATTAAGTTGAAATGTAAATTATTGTGTCCTACTTATATGATGTCCTCGATAATGATTATAATAAATATATAAATAATTTTTCAAGTTACATTTTTTTCACAGCGCTATAGTTCGCTACTCTGTGCAGTTGTGTGTCCACGAAGAAGTGGGTATGTATAGCTCATAGGTGTATGTACGCGCATTTCATATGTAGTGGTTTGAGCAGTAAGTAGTATACTTAATGTAATAAACACTGCCTTTTGCAAAGTGAAAGTGAGTGCCATTGATCAAAAGGCTGATAAACGCGCGCGCAGATATGAGCAGATTTATCAATAAAACTGCAAACATACCTCCTGAAATGCAACAAACAAATACAGTATATAGTCTATTCGCTGAATACAATGCGACAGTGCGAGCCGAACACCTGCAGCCCCCCATTACTGTAATGCTTTCATTCACAATAGGTGTGAAGTTATCAAACCGGTTTCGCTGATGGGTGAATAAGTTCTTGTCAGTTCTTAGATTCTTCAGGAATCCACTATAGTAAAAGCATATCCATTTACTTAGAGCTGTTCATTTACGATAAAAAAAATTAATGAATATAAAAAGACATGATCTGTTCTATAGCCCATCTTTTTTATCGTAAATGAACAGCTCTCTCTCTCATATATATATATATATATATATATATATATATATATATAAAATCAGTATACAGTGTGTATATATATATATATTTTTATATATAAAATCAGTATACAGTGTGTATATATATATATATATATATATATATATATATATATATATATATATATATATATATATATATATAGTTACAGTGCGAGTTGCAAATTAGAACATCCAGCTAAGATAAATGTTATGTTGTTGAATTAAATAAATGAGTAACACATTCCATAGCCCATTGTTAGTTTTAGTGATTTGGCTGAAACTAATTATCACTACATACAGTAAGTACCCTAACACCATTGATCATAAGTTTCAGCTGAACCTAATTATATACATGTAACGGAAAATGTAGATGCAGATTCCAAATGTATAAATATGCAGCGCCCCCTCAATTAAATGTCTGCACATGTTAATATACTCACAAACTAAATATAAAATCTAAGCTAAGCTTTACATTTTTAAGTTCTGTTGCTAGTTGACAGGAATCCACTATAGTAAAAGCCTACAGTAAATTTGAGATTTAATCTTTTTTGCATAAATTGCACAAAAAAATGCAATAATAATTAAATCTTATTGCACATTGTTTGAGTCTTTTTTATAGCAGCATTCAGTTCTCTTATTGCACTGGGATAAAAACTGTTTTATATCTACTGGTTCTAGTTTTTAATGTTGTATACCATCTGCCAGACGGCAGCAGATCAAACAGTTCATGTCCTGGGTGTGAGTTGTCCTTTGCAATTTTATTGGCAAGTTTTAGGCAGCGGGAATTGTGTAAGTTATCCAGATTGCTGAGGGGGCAGCTGACAATCTTCTGGGCAGTTGTAATGACCCTCTGCAGTGCCGTTCTTTGGGCCACAGTACAGCTGCTGTACCACACACATATGCAGTATGCAAGTATGCTCTCAATGGAGCATCGATAAAAAGACACCAGCAGTCTCTGGGAGATGATGTTCTTCCTGCGCATTCTCAGGAAATACAGTCTCTGCTGGGCCTTTTTCAGCATCTCGGATGTGTTTACCCCCAGCTCAGATCCTCCTCAACATGTACTCCCAAAAAGCGGAAGTACAGAACCCTCTCCACACAGTCCCCGCTGATGAACAGTGGTGCAATGCCCATTTTTTTCCTCCTAAAATCTATGATGACCTCCTTGGTCTTAGAGGTGTTGAGGAGCAGATTATTTTCTCCACACCAGGCTGTTAGCCATTCCACCTCCTACCTGTACGCAGACTCTTTAAATATAAATGATCTGTTCTATAGCCCATCTTTTTTATCGTAAATTAACAGCTCTCTCTCTCTATCACCATTGATCATAAGTTTCAGCTGAACCTAATTATATACATGTAACGGAAAATGTAGATGCAGATTCCAAATGTATAAATACGCAGCGCCCCCTCAATTAAATGTCTGCACATGTTAATATACTCACAAACTAAATTTAAAATCTAAGCTAAGCGTTACATTTTAAGTTCTTGTCCTGTTGACAGGAATCCACTATAGTAAAAGCCTACAGTAAATTTGACTATATCCATTTACTTAGAGCTGTTCATTTACGATATAAAATAATAATAAATATAAAAAAAGCATAATATGATCTGTTCTATAGCCCACCTTTTTTGTATTGAATATTGATGAGATGGAATCGGAGGGCGAGCAATGTGAGGTGTCAGATGGAGCAGATGAGCAAGAGGGCGAATTAAATCTGAATGTTGAATCTGATTCAGATTCAGAATCAGACTCTGAAATTGAGTGTGCAGGGGACTAATTTCAAGAGGCAAGAGATGGCACAGTATGGGTTGAACAAAAGGCTGAAAACCCTCAGGGGAGAGCGCGAGAGTGCAATATAATGAAAGAAACCCCAGGGCCAACGCCTTATGCCAAGGGCAATATTACAAGCCCATTGAGCAGTCTACAAGCTTACAGTTGATGAACTAAAAGCATTCATTGGTCTCATTTATTAGTGAGATAAAAGCATGGTGGTAAAAGCATGAATCTGGATGATTACTGGTCCGCTGACTTGGGAAATGCTACTTTCAAAGAGACAATGTCTCGACAAAGATTTAGAGACATTATGCGCTATCTGCGCTTTGATGACAAGAACACAAGGGCTGCCCGACTTGTGAATGATAAATTTGCCATGATCTCGGAGATATTCGAGAAATTTGTGAAAAACAGCATTGCCTCTTACACACCCGGTGTGAACATAACAGTAGATGAGCAACTGTTCCCTACTAAAGCGCTCTGCCGTTTCACGCAGTACATGGCCAATAAACCAGACAAGTTTGGTATCAAATTCTGGGTGGCCGCTGATGTGGAAACAAAATACATGTTGAACGCAATTCCCTATCTAGGGAAAGACAACAGTAGGGCGGCTGGTCAGCGGTTGTCAGACACCGTTGTAATGCGCATTGTGGAGCCTTTCCTGGGGAAAGGAAGAAATATAACAGACAATTTCTTTACTTCGTTAGCACTGGCAAACAATCCTTTGGCGAATAAAACCACCATTGTTGGCACAATGATTAAAATCAGACAAGAAATGCCCCCTTGTACACAGGCACAGTCTGAACGATATTCGACCAGGTTGTTGAAGGCTGGAAAGGCCACGCTCACGATTTACCAGGCAAAACGAAAGAAGAATGTATGCGTTCTGAGCACAATGCATCAGGCAGTTTCAACTGATAATGGCGAAAAGAAACTGCCTGAAACAATTTCCTATTACAATAGCACTAAAGTTGGCGTTGATGTTATGGATCAAATGGCGCGGCTGTATTCAGTAAAGGGAGGCACTCGGCGCTGGCCTGGGGCTGTGTTTTACAACCTCCTAGACCTGGAGGCAATTAATGCACATATTCTATATAAACAGTGCATAAATGTGACCATAAGCAGGAGGAGATTTATTCTGGAGTTGGTAAAGGAGCTATGCGCACCAGAAAACGGCAAGGGCAGCAGGGGCAATGGCAAGCAAGCAACCTTTAGCTGAAACTCCTTCTCCACCTGCGAAAAGGAGGCAGTGTCAATTTGGCAGATGTCCAGGGAACAAAACCTCTTATATCTGCCAGACCTGTAAGCGGCTTGTCTGTGGCAAATGCACAAAGAACACAACAAAGCTGTGCTTGGAATGTTAATTCAGGGAACAAAACTTATGGCTTCTGCTAGAAATCTTAACCTTAAATTAATTGTAAGCCTTTGAATGGTGATAAAAATACTTGCAAAACATCAGCATACATTGAAGGGAACTTCTGAGGTGGTCAGTGATTCATGGCACAGTCGATCGGAGGGGGTTGTGATCACACCTACGGTTCTTTTGTTCTAGGCTGTCGGTCAAATATCTCTCCACTTGAAATGGAAGCTGTTTTTACAGTAGACACTTTTTTTTTGTCGTTTTGTAATCTCTCGTGTTTACCTTGTACTGTACAATGTATATAAATTTGTGTTACTGTAAATAAACTACAAATGCAGTTGATTTACCAGAAATGACTTTTCAGTTTTTTTGTGTGCAAAACTAAACTTCAAAACTAAACGTCAAGTATTATAGCATGCATATTTATACATTTGAAATCTGCATCTACACTTTGTTTGTATAGAATTAGTATGTATAGTATGTATAGAATTCAGCTGAATCAATGATCAATGTTGTTGGGTTAGTTATGTTGTGATAATTAGTTTAAAAAAAAAAAAATTCTCAAAAACGTTGAAAAACAATTCTCAAAAAAGGGAAGTTGTTCAGCTGTTTAGTGTCACTATGTCATAAACAGTGAAACATAAATAAAACAAAAAAACAAAATAAAACATCCTTAATCCAGATTTTATCAATCAACGACATAACATTTATCTTAGCTGGATGGTCTAATATTTAAAAACGTTTACCCTAAAGTAAGACTTGTCACACTGTAACTAGAATATTTACAAAACTGAAAGGTTGTCTCATGAATAAAAAAAAAAAATCTAAGTTAAAGCAGATATTTAGATTTTGTTTTTTATTTATTTATTTTTTTATCTTAAATGAACAGCTCTAAGTAGATGGATATTGTCAAATGTACTGTAGGCTGTTACTATTGTGGATTCCTGCCAACAGGACAAGAACTTAAAAATGTAACGCTTAGCTTAAATTTGGTTTATGATAATCTTATCGTAGAAAGCACGAGGTAAATTATACTATATTAATAGTTAATAGGCGTTTACTATAGGCTTAACGTATTGCGGTCTGTCAGACAACGGTAATTTGTCTTCAAGCTGTGCTTGTTGTAACTGAAAAAAGTGGAGGTGTGTGTGCGTGCGTACGCGCACGTACTTCTTGTACGGTTATAAAAATTCAAAATGTAAGCAAACAAAATACAGCTTTTTTTTCCTCAGAGGTGAACGAAAAAGTGAACCACGTTCCCGCCAATTAGGCGCGTGGTCCGTTGTCTAGCAACACTGAACGAAACGAAGCATAATAGTGGTGTTTGCTTCAGTTATGACATAGCATAGTTTATTATAGATAGATAAACTATGCTATTTGATTTATTCAAATTTAATATTGTTTTAGCGATAATTTCACGGAAGAGTGTTCAGAACTAAATCGCTAAAAAAGGCAGTGTTTATTGTTTACTGTATTATTTATATATTTATAAACATTATCGAGGACATGAGATAAATAGGACACAATAATTTACATTTCAACTTAATTTAGAGACCCAATTAGCATTATTGTTGTTGGTCACCGGCTGGGAATCGAACCCGGGTCTCCCACATGGCAGGCAAAACACATACCCCCGGAAACCCTTAGTATAAAAGTAGGTTTGGATTTTTTTTCTTCCTAAATAATAAAACCCCTTATTTAAAAACTGCATTTTGTGTTTACTTGTGTTATCTTTGACTAATAGTTAAATGTGTTTGATGATCAGAAACATTTTGTGTGACAAACATGCAAAAGAATAAGAAATCAGTTTTTTTCACACCACTGTATGTTACCATACCGGAAAAGTGAAGGTGTTTAGTTTGTGGTAGATCTGATTTATTCAAACACAATAATAAAGCTTTATATCCTCAGGCACTGTCACACAAAATAAAAAAACATCTGGGATGTTCAGAAGCTTCAAATAGACTGAACAAACTAATGAATTTTCTTAAAACGTTATAAAATTATCTAGAGCTAAATCCCTAAATCTCCTTATAAAATATCGATGATTATCAATGCGGGAATGAATGGCGAATTGTCGATATTTCACGGAAGCATGTGTGTGTGTGTATATATATATATATATTATATATATATATATACTGTATATATATATATATATATATATATATATATATATATATAAACTGCATATATGGAGTGAAACCTGAGATAGTTCCATATACTCACTGAATGACGCATAGATAGAATGCGCGATCCCTTGCGCCATCTGCTGAGAGTAATGAGAATCACAGGTTGGAAAAGGCAGGAAACGTCATGCCGCCGCGCAGCTGTCAGGAATTTCACGTAAATAAGAGCAAAATAGCTTTATACTGGCTTTTACTGTTGCGATTTAGAAACTTTAAGCATGCAGGGTGATTAAGCTCACAGATCTAGGAAAGGTCATGAAAGGAGGGTCCTGGATTTTGATCTAGTGTGAAGTTTTTTTTTTGTTTTTTTTTTCCCCCTTGCGGTCAAAATGACCGTGCTTGGCGCTTCTAGTGTTAAAAGCAGTCTTCCATTCGTCACCCTCTCGGATTCGGACGAGGTGGTATGCGTTGCATAGGTCCAGCTTGGTAAAAATCTTTGCTCCCTGGAGGAGTTCAAAGATGGTCGCCATTAACAGAAGGGGATAGCAGTTCTTCACCGTGATCTGGTTTAGGCCTCTATAATCGATGCCTTCGGGACGAAGGGACCCATCTTTTTTGCCCACAAAGAAGAAGCCGGCTCCCGCAGGGGAGGAGGAGGGGCGAATGATCCCCGCCGCGAGGGACTCCGAGATGCAATAGTTCATAGCTTCACGTTCCCTGGCTGACAGAATATAGACGGCCCTTGGGGGGCGTGGTGCCTGGGAGCAGGTCGATAGCGCAGTCATATGGTCGGTGGGGGGGCAGAGAGACAACACCATGAGATCGTGGTATTCCAAAGGGACGGCGGTGAGATCTGGCGGTTCATCCACGGCTGCAGGGCTGAGGCAAGATGTGGCTGCAGCTCGCAAGCAGGTAGTGGCACATGACAGGTTCCAAGCTACGATTGTGTTCCTGACCCAATCGAGTTGGGGATTGTGACGGGTTAGCCAGGGCAGACCCATGATAAACAGTGAAGTCTGTTCTAAATGGTTGCCCGAGACCCTTAGCCCGATGAGGGGAGTTCTGTGGGTGATAGAAGGGAGTGGGCTACCGTCGAGTGCCTGAACCTTGAGGTGGGTCTCCAAGGGTAGAGCGGGGATTCCTAGGGTCTTGGCAGAAGTAGCATTGATCAGGTTGCGGTCAGAACCTGAATCAATCAGTGCCTGCACCAGGTGGGTCCGTTTCTCGTGGATGAGGAAGACTGGAAACAGGCGGCGTTGATCCGGGAATCTTCCTGGCGTCACACCCTCCAGTCCTCCCAGCTGGACTAGAAAATACCTGTAGGGTAGTTCTTGTGCTGGTGACAAGATCTCCCACAGTAGAAGCATGCACCATCCACTCTGCGTCGTCGTCGTTCCTCAGGGGAGACGCGGGTTCTGTCCAGATGCATGGGTCTCTCCTGAGGGTTAGTTCGAGGGGAGCGAGGTCGTGGGAGGTCTCTGGGTGGTGGGGGTCTGGTTGACTTTCGAAGGCGGAGGTGCGAATCTACCCGGCCGGCTAGATCCATGAGATCTTGGAGTGACGAGGGAAGCTCTTGGGAGATCAACGCATCCTGGAGCGTCTCAGTCAGTCCCTCGAAGAAGGCATCACTTAGGGCCCGACCATTCCACCCGCTGGAGAGAGAGTTAGGGTCTGGAACTCTATGGCATAGTCATAGGCTGAACGTGAACCTTGGTGGAGCTTTAGCAGCTTGTGACCTGCCTCCCTGCCGTGACATGAGCGATCAAACACCCTCCTCATCTCTTTAGCGAAATGCTCATAGTTGGAGCAGCAGGGGTCATGACCATCCTAGAGTGCTGTGCTCCATTCCCGAGCCCGTCCTGAGAGGAGAGTTATGACGTAAGTGACCTTGGAGCGTTTAGTGAAAAATGTGGATGACTGGAGCTCAAATATCAGCGTGCACTGAGAGAGGAAGGAGCGACAGGTGCCTGGATCTCCATCATAGGTTGGGGGGGGGGGCAGGCAGTCGTGGTTCCCGTTGTGTGCAGGGGCCCCTACTTTGTGCCTGAGAGAGATGGAGTTGTTGGAGCTGAGTCATGACAGCAGCGAGGGTTTGCTTGGTGCTGAGCAGCTCCTGCTGGTGAGCTCCGAGAAGTGCACCTTGACTCTCCAGTGCTGATTTCATGCGGTCAGTCTCTGCTGGATTCATTTCGCTGGCTGTATTATTCTGTCACGGGGCGTAGCGGAACGATGTGAATCCAAGCGCAGATGAGAGACAGCAACGTTAAACAAGAGCGCGGAAACCGCGGTTTAGCAGAGTCTAAGCCAAACCGTGAAACAAGAGCCGTAGTCAAAAGGTGAAGCGTTAAATCGGTAACCAGGAAATCAAGCAGCGAAGGGACAATTAAAAAAAAAAAAGAGAAACAAAGCCGTGGTCAAAGGAGGAAGCGCGAGGTCAAAACCGGGAGATCAAAGAGCAAGGCAAACAAAAAAACGAAAAGCAAAACGAGAAACAAAGCGGGCTTGGCAATGTGAAAGCAGGAAAAATAAACACGAGAAAATCGGGGCAAAAATACACAAGATAATCCAACGATTTGAGCAGCGCGCAGCGCATGCTTAAATCGCTGGAGTAATCAGTGGAGGGAATGAGGAACAGGTGAGCAGACGGGGCGGAAACGGGGGCGTGGGAACTGCGCATGCCGGGCTAGGGGAAAACATGAGCACGTGAGAAGTGACAGCGTGGGAAAAATACGGCAGACAGGGCGTGAACCATGATAATTTATTAATTTCTTTAAATGTTTACGTTCCTCACCTCTGTTGCAGCTGTCTTCAAAAGTACATAAAAAGGGCACAAAAGAACCTGAATGGTCTCTAGACCTCCAGCGTCTGCACAAAACTAAACTAGCAAATGCTAATGTGAACAGTGACCCAGAGCAGGCCACAGCATGTACCAGTCATGAGGAGGTTTCGGACAGTCAGGACCCTTTCCAGTCTTATGATCTGGAGCGGCATACTGACCCAGAGGGTTTGATACACTTCACCACATGGACAAAATCTAATCTGAACATTTTATAAAGTTTAATATTTTGCAGCAATCTAATATATTATATTATTATATGCTGTATATACTTATATAACAATTCAAACAACAAAATGGCTAGATACTGTATGTACTGTACATATCATTAAAATTTTGTCCTGATCATTTCTTTATTCTTTATTATTATTATTATTATTATTATTATTATTATTATCTGCTTTTAATGTCTACACTTTATACTCACTCATCGTCTATACCACGTTATTCTGTTTTCAGGGTCGCGGCTAGACTTTATAATTATTTAATACATTTATAATTATATGAAAGTTCTTAAAAAACATTTTTTACTTCAAGACAGGACTATGAATGTGATGCTTTTAAATTTTTTTTACTGATTTAAATCCAAACCCAAATTATTTTATATTTAACAGCTGTGTTTAATGCGCGGTACCTCTTAGGAGAGCGGCTTGGCGAGGGAGGCTATGGCTCTGTCTACACAGGGATCCGTAATGAAGATCGAAAACAGGTAAATGCATCTTAGAATTTAACCAGAATACAAGTATCAGGAATAAATATATTTACTTCTTGTTCTGAAATAGGTAACCCAGAAACATAGCGTCTAAGTCATTCCTGGTGTATGCTTGCCTGAGAATTTTAGTAGTGCTCTGTGAGAAATTAGGTTTACACTGAATGGATTATTGTTTGTTGTGACAGTTATGAGTTACACACTAGAATTTATGTATGGATATTATGTATGGATCTAGTTTAATAAAACCATAAAGAAATGTTCCAGGAGAATAATTTTAGACTTTTGCTGACAGTATAAACAGGGGTTGATTTGAGGGGTATGCGGGGGATGGCATCCCCCATTTTAAAAAAAATTACAAAAACCATCCCCTCTGTAAAACCACCATACCCCTTACCATCCCATTTAGATTAATAATGCTGTGTATTATGTAATATTTGTCATGAAAAAAAAATATTAAAACATCTACGAATCATCTACGAACTATAAATAATGGCAATTAGCCAATCAGAATTGAATATTGTAATGCGCTGCTCACCAGCTCATGCAAGTTTGCATAATTTTTCCTGCTGTTTGCATTTTAGCAATGGCCAAGAGGATAGTTCAAGCACAGCTTTTGACATATTTGAAAAATAATAGAACTCAAAGTATGATGAGTATGAGTTTAATGTGGGAATTTTCAAATTAGCTTTATCTTTTGTTAATAAAACTGTTAATACAATTTTTTTGCACATATTTTGCAATCATTTTCTAAGGTTGTTGTCGCCACCCCTACCACAAAATAAATAAATAAACCACACCATCCCCCTAGAATGTTTTTTTTAATTCAACCACTGAGTATAACTGATGTGGTTATGTACTAATCACACTAATTAGAAAACAATTATGTCTTTCAGAATGTTCTAATTACATTTTATATTTGTGAACAGGTTGCCATTAAAGCTGTTGACAAAACGGATTCTGTTAAAACCATAACCTTTGTAAGTAAACTTATTTTACTTCTAAAAGAAGGAAATAAGAAGCATACTGTATTATTGATGCAGTGCCAGTCCCAAGACCGGATAAAATGGGAGGGTTGCGTCAGGAAGGGCATCCGGCGTAAAACAAGTTGTAGTGCGGACTGGAAATTCTGCTGTGGTGACTCCTTGTCCGGGAGCAGCCGAAAGACCAACAACAACTGTATTATTGACCAAAGGGGTCTGTTGCATTGGGCAAATATAAGTTTGTTAAGACAATAAAACATTCATTTTGTTTTCACACTGACAGTAAAGTAGGGCTTTCCTAGTTATACATGAACTGATCTTACCATGACCAATATGGTAACAACCTGGAGACTTTCCTCCAGAGGTCTAAATTTAATATTTTTTCTTCTTTGAACACTAGCTGGTGGCTGGTGGAGGGGGCTTACCCATTGTCAGGACACTGCTGTGGGTGCCACTGGATTCCGGACAATATGCAGGGTATGCTTCCATTTCTGGTGGTTGGTAGCTAAGATTCTGGTGTTGTTTATGTTGAGACAGCGGTTGTCAGGTCTTCCTCTATATTCTTAAGCCAGGTTATTCTTTGGGTTGCTCGCTGAATCTTTCACTGGATTTGTCAGTGTCACCAGAGGAGTTGGTATGGTAGTTGAGTGGTGTTTTTCCGACAGTCATGACCAAGTCACTGAAGGTGCAGCAGTTTTGGAACACACACTTCTAATTCATAGTCGCACCCATGTCTCAGATCTAAGGAGAATGAGCGTCCAAAGTTTTGCGGGTGATGATTGCGGGCCTTTTCCACCTCTTGAGCAAGGTGAATGCTGCTGCTGCCTGTCCAATTCTTTTGGGGAAATCCACAGAGGAGGTTTTTTTTTTTTGAGAACTTTTTTTCTTCTCTTGAACCGGCAACCCAAGGAATTCTGATACTTGTTTTATTTAAACTCATGACAGGTAGACATTGACCTGTGACCCCTCATTTGCCGTTACTTTCTCTATGTTAATTATGAGGCCAAAGGACTGTGAATCAGTCCTTTGGATCATTAGCAAACATGAGATTAGTTACATTCATACTCATCAAACTGAACTTCTTGCCACCCCATACTGTAAATGCCATTTTATTCCTCACATTGAAGAGCAAGGGAGAGACCACATCCCCTTGGAGCACTGGAGTTTGGCTTGTAAAATCCACTATAGATCGTTCTGGATTCACACACAACTGCTTGAGCTGTTATAGGTCGCCTGAAGGAGTCTAATGACTTTTTGAGTAGGTGCTTAACCTTCAATGTTTTCCAAAGGGTGGGCCAATGAATACAATCAAATACTAAAACAGTATTTTTAAGTGAAGAACAATGAAAGTTTATTTTCCACAGTGTATTCACTCTTTCATCAGCTGCCGAAGAGTACCGATCTGATTGGATCAACAGTTTTATTAAAATCCCAGCTAGTCCATTTGGCAATGTTTCTGCAACCTTGCCAGTGTAAAAAAGCAAGCTAATATCATGGTGGTGCTTACAATTGCTGCTGGTCGCCTTTTTTATGAATTGGCATGATGACAGCATGTTTCCTTGGGCTTGGGATTTATTTGGACCACCAGATTTGGACTAGAATTGCATGAAGTCGATGGAGCAGGACTTCACCTCAGCCGTTGTAGCTTCTGCTATAACTTGGTTAATAGTACAGTTCATTGAAGAATTCCTTCCACTGCTGGACATGTTCCTCAGTTGACCTTGAATGTCCCATCCACTTTCATAACATTGTCATTGTCATTTGTCAGTAGTTGCAGGCATTCATCGGATATTCAAGGCAGCGGTTTGGCACATTCCAGGATGGTATTTGAAATCTGCTTTTGTTGTTCATCCAAAGCTTCCATTTCAGTTGAAAGTGCAATGCATGTCAACACATCGACTGTGTGAACCAATCGACCCTGGCTGGTGGACGTGATTAATCAAATATGTATTTTTAATTGAAATTATTAATTGATATTATTAATTGATATTATATAGTTAGGCATTTTTTATATATTATAGTTAAAATACCAATTTTGTACTTTGAAATGCAACTTCATCCAGCACAAAACTTGAAGTAAGAACCACCCTAAAAAATACTGGGTTAAAAACAACCCAGTCTAGGTTAAAAACAACCCAGTCTGGGTTGTTTTTAACCCAGCTGCTGGGTAAATATTGGACTAACTACAGTACATGCTGGGTTAATTTAACCCAGCAAAATGGGTTATTTGTTTATAGCGAATCTGTAAAAAAAAAATTATAAATTACCCATGTCTATTAAACAGTTAAATTACTTTGATATACTGGTCTATTACAAAAAAAACCTTCCAAGTTTTGCAAACCATACATATATGCAATAAACAACATGTTCTTAGAAAAAATATTTATTTTTCAAAAGCACAAGAACAGATAATCAACAGCGACATCATTACTGTACTATTACTCACAAGGACAGAATGGAGTAATTGCACAAATAGGCTGAAGCAGCTTCTACAGGGCAGGATCTCTCTGTGACTTCAGATATCTTTTCTGCAGAACAAAACTATCCAGACCTGGTCTCATTTTAACATACAAACACTGTCTATGACTTTTCAAGTAGGCCTCGCTATTTCATAGCAACATTACAAAAAGTCCTATACTGGAGCACACTGCTTTGGATAGTTAATGTCAGAAATATAAAATGCCTTGAAGCACACATCAACCGCCCCAAGTAGTGTGCATTGCTCCAGAGCCTGTCCCACCAGAATGACGAATGCCTGAGAGCATCGGTCATGACCTTTTCGGTCAATATCTCCCAACGTCAGGATGTAGGGGTACGGCCTCAACACTTCAGCCTGCTGGAGGTATTCCACCATGTTGGTTCAAACCTTAGAAAGAAAAAATATGAAAGAAAGTAAACATTTTGTTGAATAGCAAAGATTAAACTGAGAAAGACTATTAATTTAGTGTGTACTAGGGTTGATACTAAATAAAAAATGACAAAGCTGTCCATTAAGATAGGGTATAGTCAACCTGAAACAAAAACATGGAGACAGCTACTACCAAATATAAAACGGCAAAATAATCATGGCTTTTAAGATAAAGCTCTTTATGTCAGACTAGTTGATATTGTGGTCTGCATTGATTTTAAGCTAATTACCAAAAAAAAATGTCATAGCTGGTGTCATACTAGTACATTACAATCACCAAAATATTACTACTTCCATCTAGTAGTTACCTGTTCAGCTGACTGTGATACTTTTTCCTGTAGTTGGCACGTTGACTGATAGTTAATTTAGCCTGAGTCACAAGCAACTTTGGTTAAAGAGGGCTACCTGGTTAGCTTACATGCAATTACTAGTGAGACATTTGCATACCTCCCAAAGGGGGAAAGGTGTAAAATATTGTTATAACTCGGGAGAAACGCAGGAGAAATTTGACCGCGAGTAAAGGTTGGCAGGTCTGTGAATATTTGTGGGAGGGTCGGGGTTTTGTAACACCCCAGCATTTTATTGTCTTTATTGTCAGTGAGATTAATAAAGTTCTAATGTTAATGTGGTTGCTAACGCTAGCAACCTAACTAAATGCCTGCGTCATGCTACAGTAGCGCTACAGTTAACAGTTTAGCGTTCATTCATCACCTCATCATCTTCGTAACCCTGAAAACATTTTACAGAGAAAGCTACAAACCGGATTCCAAAAAAGTTGGGACACTAAACAAATTGTGAATAAAAACTGAATGCAATGATGTGGAGATGGCAAATGTCAATATTTTATTCAGAGTAGAGCATACTGTAGATGACAGATCAAAAGTTTAATCCGAGAAAATTTATCATTTTAAAGGAAAAATATGTTGATTCCAAATTTCACGGTGTCAACAAATTGTAGGCAAACACTCAACGCAGAAAGCATGGCGATCATCATGATCAAGAAGACTCTCACAAGGAGGTAACTCCACCATTTTACTTTCGCTTTCCCTTTTACTGCCGCACAGTATACAAAACACAGATTGCACACACAATGCGGTCCTTGAAGACAAAAAGACCTGAGAATGTTTCCAGTTCATGTCTATTTATAACCTCCAGGTGCACCTAATCAAATGATGTCACCTGACCGAGGTTATATAAGCCAAACTTTGGCGTGAACAGTGATACAGTTTTAGTGATGAGAGCGCGTGTGTGAGTACCTTTAGTGGTGTGTGTGCAGTGGCAGTACACACGGATGGAGAAAAGGAGTGAGGAGAGGAGAAAAAGTTGGGACAAGTAGCAATAAGAGGCTGGAAAAAGTAAATTTGAGCATAACGAAGAGCTGGAAGACCAATTAACAGTAATTAGGTTAATTGGCAACATGATTGGGTATAAAAAGTGTTTCTCAGAGTGGCAGTGTCTCTCAGAAGCCAAGATGGGTAGAGGATCACCAATTCCCACAATGTTGCGCAGAAAGATAGTGGAGCAATATCAGAAAGGTGTTACCCAGCAAAAAATTGCAAAGACTTGTTATCATCATCAACTGTGCATGATATCATCCGAAGATTCAGAGAATCTGGAACAATCTCTGTGCGTAAGGGTCAAGGGCGTAAAACCATACTGGATGCCCGTGATCTCCGGGCCCTTAAACGACACTGCACCACAAACAGGAATGCTACTGTAAAGGAAATCACAGAATGAGCTCAGGAATACTTCCAGAAACCATTGTCAGTGAACACAATCCACCGTGCCATCCGCCGTTGCCAGCTGAAACTCTACAGTGCAAAGAAGAAGCCATTTCTAAGCAAGATCCACAAGCACAGACGTTTTCATTGGGCCAGGGATCATTTAAAATGGAGTGTGGCAAAATGGAAGACTGTTCTGTGGTCAGACGAGTCACGATTCGAAGTTCTTGTTGGAAATGTGGGACGCCATGTCATCCGGACCAAAGAGGACAAGGACAACCCAAGTTGTTATCAACGCTCAGTTCAGAAGCCTGCATCTCTGATGGTATGGGGTTGCATGAGTGCGTGTGGCATGGGCAGTTTGCATGTCTGGAAAGGCACCATCAATGCAGAAAAATATATTCAGGTTCTAGAACAACATATGCTGCAATCCAGACGTCATCTCTTTCAGGGAAGAGATACTATCAACAAGATAATGCCAGACCACATTCTGCATCAATCACAACATCATGGCTGCGTAGGAGAAGGATCCGGGTACTGAAATGGCCAGTCTGCAGTCCAGATCTTTCCCCTATAGAGAACATTTGGCACATCATAAAGAGGAAGGTGCGACAAAGAAGGCCCAAGACGATTGAACAGTTAGAGGCCTGTATTAGACAAGAATGGGAGAGCATTCCTATTTCTAAACTTGAGAAACTGGTCTCCTCGGTCCCCAGACGTCTGTTGAGTGTTGTAAGAAGAAGGGGAGATGCCACACAGTGGTGAAAATGGCCTTGTCCCAACTTTTTTGGGATTTGTTGACATTTTGATTCACCATATTTTTCCCTTAAAATGATAAATTTTCTCAGTTTAAACTTTTGTTCTGTGATTTATGTTCTATTCTGAATAAAATATTGACATTTGCCATCTCCACATCATTGCATTATGTTTTTATTCACAATTTGTTTAGTGTCCCAACTTTTTTGGAATCCGGTTTGTAAAAAGCTAAGGCATCTTATCTGTTTCTTTCATACACAAGCATTGGTTCTTTGGCTAACTATAGCAACTATTCTCAGCTAAATTATCATCCAGTACCTCAGACCAGCCTGAAAGTTGGAGTGTAACCTACACGCTAAGAGTAATAAATGTTACATATAGTAATAATTTTTCAGTCATATGTGACTTAGGTGAGTGAAGACCTTGTATTCAGACCTTGTAATACAGACCTTGTATTTAACACCATTTTCCCTTAAATGCCCGAGGAGGATGAACCGTCATCAGCGGTGTGGGAGCTCAGAGACACGAAGTTAACTGACAGCCGCTGAATCCACTGGTGAACTTAGGGGGGGAGCCAAGCAAACTTCAACCCAGCAGCTGGGTTACACAAAAACAACCCAATTCTCCAGAAAAATGACCCAACAGAGGCAACCGAGCACTTGCGTAAAAAAAACAACCCGTGCATACACTCCTGAACATCTACAGTTCCTTCAAAGTGCACTTGGTCCTGAATCCACAGGTCGTCTTCTGCTTGTTAAAACATTTTACACACGAGGTGAACAGAATGTTCCAAAGAGTTGTTTCCTACCGCAATGAGGCTTTGGTACACTTTTAATTTGATATGGGGTTTCCCAAGCTTTTTCCATGGGGAGGCAGTTTTATTTAAACAGAGTAAAATGAATAAGATTATTGCTTGTTGTGTGTGTGCACTTAAAAAGATTGTCAGGGATTAAAAAAAAATATGTTAAGGAAAAAATGCACATTGTCTTGTGTTCTTAACAAATGCAGATTAATTTCTAACTTAGATATATTTATGTAAACATACAAACTTGATTATTTATTGTTGATTACACAGATTTAATAATGCTACATTTACAACATCTCAGATTTATTTTTTTCATTGTGTATATATATATATCCATAGTACCATCTCATCATTTTATCATTTAAGTATACAGTTCTGTTTTTTTTGCATATTTGTAAATGTGACAAGTGTAATTTAACTCAGATTTCCAAAAATCACAGTTCATTCCTGATTTTGCAAGGGGCTAATTACTTTTTCACATACGGCCAAGTAGGTTTGGACAGCTTTTTTCCCATAAAATATGAAATCATCATTTAAAAACTCCATTTTGTTTCATTCGGGTTATCTGCACAACTGCAGAAACATTTCCTGGATGCACTGGGACATCTGGGATGACATCAGTGATGTTTTCCTGAGGTCATCGAGTGTTTCAGGTCTCGCAACATCATACACCCTCACCCAGTCGACCCAGCCGGGGGTGATCAGGCCCCAACTTGCATCCCAGTAGCAGCCCACGGATCTGCCCTTTTCATCCAAAGCCACCGGGTGGCCTTCTCAGCGGCTTTGCTTGCGGACTTGATGGCCCTCTTCTTTGCTGCTCCTATGATGCCCAGGCGGCTTAGAACCTCGCACAGAGATCTTCCTGCAAATCCCCTGCAGCCTACCTCTAAGGGTCGTAGAAGGTCCTCCAGCCTCCCTCCCTGCACTCCTCCACCAGTTCCTGGTACTTAGCCCTCTTCCTCTCGTTGGCCTCCTCTATGTTTTCCTCCCAGGGTACTGTCAACTCCAGTATGATCAGTTCTTTTGAAGACTGAGAGGTCATGATCATATCTGGCCGGAGGGTTGTTGTTGCATTGTGCTTGGGGAACTTCAACTGTTTCCGCAGATCCACCTGCAGCTGCCAGTCAGATGCTGTGTGGAGTAGACCTGTTGTCATCTGTTGGTGTGCCCTGGGTTTTTCTCCAGCTTTAACAAAGGAGATCGCCTTCTTCGGAGCATGATGGTTTTTGCTGGAGCTGATGGCTGAGGCTAGACTCTCAGCGACTGCCTTGAGCACCTGGTCTTGGCGCTACCAATCTGCCAGGGCCTTCACGCAGCCACTGAGGAGATGTTCCAAAGAGCCTCTGCCGGAGCACAGGGGGCAGGAGGGTGTCTCACTTTTTCCCCACATGGAGGTTCCCTGGGCTTGGTAGGGCATCATAGACGGACTGCACCAGGAAGCGGACCCGCTGGAAGTCTGGCTGCAAGATGTTTGCCCAGGTAATCCTTCGCTGCAGTACACTCTCCCACCTTGTCCACTCCCTGTTGCCATAGTCCCACTGCCCTACTCACTCGCTCTTCCTCCACACCTGCTCTAACTTTTTCCTGGATCAGATGGTGTCTTTCCTTTCCTCGGGTCTGGCTGATGAGGGTCTTTGGGAAGTAGCCCAAACCTGCTCTACCTGTTGCCACAGTGCCCAGCAGTGCCTTCTGTCTTAGGCGTGACTCTGCCAGCTCCACTGCTTCCCCAGCCCTCCATTTCCTTCCTGTCCTCACCTCAATACCAGCTTCTGACACCTTGCAGTCCTTTGAGTCCCTGTACTGTAGGCCTTCCCTAGTACATGCCACCATAAACTCTTCTTTGAGGCCACTAAGAGGCAGCTGCAGAATGTTACTTGTTCCATACTGGGCAGCGCTGGTGAGGCTGCGAGGAAGGCCCAGCCACTTTAAAAGAAAGCTGCTGATCCTCCTCTCTAGGGTCTCAACTGCTGTCATTGGGACTGCATAAATCAGCAGGGGCCACAGAATGCGGGGTAGTATTGAATGCTGGTAAATCCAGGCTTTGAACCTACCGAGCAAGCCAGACTTGTCTATCTTGGTGAGCCAGGTGCCGACACTCTAAACTGGCCTTCTGGATGGCTGCTGAATCCTTCAGGCTGGAGTTGAACAGTTTCCCCAGGCTCTTGATGGGTTGCTCTGTAATGGTTGGGATGACAATTCCTGAGATGGAAAAACGGAACTTGTCAATCACCTTCCCCTTCTTCAGCACCATCAACCTTGATTTGGAGGGCTTAAAACTCACCCTTGCCCAGCTGATGATTCTTTCGAGCCCTTGTAAGATCCTCCTGCACCCTGGTACTGATGTTGTTGTTACTGTGAGGTCATCCATATAGGCTCTGATGAGGGGTTGTCGCACACCAGACTTAGTCAGAGGCCCTCTGCACTCAACCTTGACACTTGCACTCCTCCACAACAACTTCCTATGCATTACACAAGATACATTGGGACCATATGGTAATGGCTGCTACCAACCTTAGACAGTTAATTTGGGAAATTATAGATAAACTGAAAAGAATATTAAGAAAAAGTAAAAAGATGTATCAGTGAAGATACAACAGCAAACCCATTAAAACATTGGAAAGGTAAAGCCTTTTTTTACCTTAGTTATCTAAATACTGTTACCATTAATATAAATAAATATAAATATAGTGTCTATTCTGTGATGTCTGACGCAGATCAAAACACTCCAGTCAGTGAATAGATCACAACCCTATGAAGTTATGCTGGTACATGTCACAAACATAATTCTTAATAACAGTACAAGGGCAAAACAAAATGTCCAATTTCAAGTTATCCGGTTGCCTCCCACACAGAATGATCATTCTGAAAATGCCGTTGACAAAGGCGCAGACAAAAAGGAGATCTATGGTGTCTGTAAGCCTTTGCTGATTACATTCACATCAGTACTAATCCAAACATTTATTTAACACTCTTTTATTCACCCCAAACCCATGTCTGTTCTAATTTCAGCCTGGAGAGATGCAGGCACTGCCTCTAGAGGTGGTGCTAATGAAGATGGTGTCTAAGCCACCTTGTTGTAGCAGTGTGGTGGACCTCCTGGACTGGTTTGACTTGCCTAATATGTACATGATGGTCCTGGAATGGCCCAGACCCTGTATGGACCTTTGGGATTTCATCGTGCTCAAGAAAGGCTATCTGACTGAAGCACAGATTCGAAACATCATGCTGCAGGTGGTTCAGGCGGCTCGTCACTGCTGTGACCGTGGAGTGTTCCACCGTGACATAAAGGTCAATAACCTGATCATCAACCCCAGTACAATGGAAGTCAAATTGATTGATTTTGGCTGTGGTGAAATGCTAAAGGACACCCCCTACCAAAGCTATTCAGGTAATTCCATGGGATAGAATAAAAGTAAATGGATTAGAGATTTTTTTTATGTTGCTGATGGTGCTATTTATTTCTTTTACACTCAGGCACCAAAGGCTATTACCCTCCTGAGTGGCTGATAAATAGAGAATACATGGGCATCCCTGCTACCATTTGGAGTCTAGGCATAGTCCTGTATATCTTGGTCTTTGGAAATTACCCCATTAAATCGATGGACGACTTTTTTAGTGGCCATGTTGAATTACGTCCTGACATATCTCGAGGTGAGTTGATGCAGAAACCTCACATATCAAAACAGTTTAAATTTAACAGTTGATTAAATTAGTTTAAACCTGTCTTCTGTCTGAACAGAAAGCTTTGACTTAATGATGTGGTGCCTGGATCTCAACCCTGAAATGCGTCCGGGATTCGACGACTTGCTCAGACACGAGTGGTTTACAGAGGCAGTTCAGGACAAACTCCAGGTTAGACAGACCTAATTAATATGAGGTACTGTAAGGCAAGCTGTAGTAGTGTAGATTGTGTGAACTGTATTGGATCATTGTGGAGAGTTCTTTAACAGAGATTGGTGCAATTATGTAATGGTATCACAAACAGATATTTACATAAAGATAAAATTGTAGAATAAGAAGAACCTTAAATGTTTTCTATACTATTTTAGTTTAACATGTGTTGTTTTATTTTACAGATTCCTCCTGAAACCAGAGGTGCTGAACCATCCTGATGTATTAATGTTATGAGTGTGTGTATATGTGTGCCCTGTGTCCTGTCCTTGCACCCTAAGCCTCCTGGGATAGGCTCCAGGCCCTCCACGACCCTGAATACAGAATAAAGCAGTACAAACAACGACTACAGACTAAAAGGGTACCAGGCCAGGTGGTCTGCAAACCTCATTGCTAAGTATGTCCTGCGCGGTTCAGTGCTTCAAGACTTCATGATGTGCTAAATGCAATAAAAATTATAATAATAAATGTTTTACTTACCTAAGGCACATGAATAATTTTTTTATACATTTCAAACCAATTAATACTTTTTAAAAGTACTATTTTAAATGCCTGGAACAATTTGTACATGTTTCATGGTTTCAGGATTTTATAAAAAATTTGTACTTCATCAGTACATTTATTAATTAATACATTAAAAAAATAATAATTAAAAGTAACTTTATCCCAAGGAATAATTAACCAGAAGTTGAATAAAGATGTATTTATTTATAGCTTTAAAATATCTTTCCTGAACTGGGATAAAAACATAGAAGCCTTCAAGTAATTTTTTTGTACTGTGGCATTTATGTAAGGTTTTATAATTAAAATAAAAAATTTTTTATAGTTACAGTGCTGGCTGGACTTGCATTATTATTATTATTTACACAGCACTGATAAACACTTAAAACTTGGCTAGTGGTTGAGAATTTACTACAACTAAGATTAAATTTTAACTTTAACCTTGCTAGAGCATGTGGACCTTGTAGCTCCATCTCCAGGAGAATGTAATCTGTGTTCTCTGCACTTTTTACTTTTTAGGCATTAGGAATTGTTTTAATTGCCAGTTATTATATTATATTATATTATATTATATTATATTATATTATATTATATTATATTATATTATATTGTGGCATGGGCGGGGCGGCGGCTGACGACCATCATGCCTTGCAGGGGTTCTCTATGTGTCCACCATGGTAGAGAAGGGTGTTTGGGTTAGTGGCTTCGGCCAAGTTGGGCGTGTGTGCTTGTGCTGAGTTTTATAAACTACTCCCCAGCCATTTGCATTGGGGAGCAAGTAAGCTCACTCGTCCTCCAAGACCCCTGCTAACGTCGAAAAACGCAACATTGGTGTCAGAAGTGGGGTGGAGAGTCTCGAGTTGGAGCGAACGGCGGAGGACCTGCGGAAGATCCAGGAGGGCCGCCGAGTAGCAGCACAACTCCGGAAGAAGGAGCATCTTCCGGACGGAACCAGTGCCAGCAAGGCGGCACGATGAAAGCGGAGTGGCGAGATGAGGGTCCCGGCACTGAATCTCGGAGCGGAGCCCAACGTTGACGCTGCGCAAATGCCGGAGCAAGCTACAGCTCCATGCCGGCGATGTGCGCTGCAGCTGCACCTTCCCTCCTACAACGGCGCCGTCGAACCCTACGCGTTCTTCACCCAAGTGGAGCTAGCCGCCGACTTCGCAGGCTGGTCTCCGGCGGAAACGGCCGTAAGGGTAGCACTCTCGCTGAAGGGCAACGCACTCCGGGTGCTGGAAGACCTCCGGGCCGATGAGCGGAAGGACTGGGCAAAGCTCCAAGAGTCGCTTCACCTCCGGTTCGGCGCCGGTGACCGTCAAGAAGCAGCGTGCGAGGAGCTGGCGGTCCGCGAGCGGCGCGCGTCTGAGCCACTGGGCGCGTTCGCCATGGACTTAAGAGCACCAGCTTCCCCTACAAGTCCCCTACGCTTTGTCCACTACATGGCAAAGAAGGGCCCCACCCAGCGCTCGCGGGCACCGCTTTCGGGTAGGGGCACCTACGGAGTGTGGGGGCGTGGACACTCACAGCTGGGGGCGAGACTGCTACTGGAGAGCAGGTATGGGTGTATTTCTCCGGAAGGAAGAGAGGGCTGTCACCCAAGCTCATGTCTCACTGGGTGGGCCCTTGTACGGTACTCGCTCAGCTCTCTGATGTCATCTATCGGGTGCGGTTGGCGGGGCGGGCGCGAGTTTTGCTCCACCGAGACCGTCTGGCGCCTTACCAGCCGCACGCCAGCGAGACATAGAACTCTGCGGAGGCAGGCCTCCGGGACAATGTGATTTTCCACAAAAGGACCCTGGCGTTCACAGCGCCGACCACCTTCACGCCTCCAAGACTGAGAGTCATGGTGACCGGGGACGGTCACAGCTCGGATGGGGGCAGTGTGGCGTGGGCAGGGCGGCGGCTGACGACCATCATGCCTTGCAGGGGTTCTCTATGTGTCCACCATGGTAGAGAAGGGTGTTTGGGTTAGTGGCTTCGGCCAAGTTGGGCGTCTGTGCTTGACTTGTGTGTGTGTGTGCTTGTGCTGAGTTTAATAAACTACTCCCCAGTCATTTGCATTGGGGAGCAAGTAAGCTCACTAGTCCTCCAAGATCCCTTATAGCATCGAAAAACGCTACAATATTATATTATATTATATTATATTATATTACATCATTATGCAAAGTGGCATGAAAAAAAAGTATATCCTATCCTTTTGGCATATTTGTCACACTTAAATGATTCAGATCATCAAAAAAATTTATTTATTACACAAAGATAACCTGAGTTCATACACAATTATTTATTAATGGGAAAAAAGCTGTCCAAACCTGCCTGGCCTTATGTGAAAAAGTAATTGCCCCCTAAACCTAATCACTGGTTGTGCCGCCCTTGACCGCAACAACTGCAATCAAGAGTTTGTGATGACTGGCAATGAGACTTTCATATCACTGTAGAGGAATTTTGGCCCACTCTTTGAAATATTGAAATATGACTGGGCCACTCCAAAACCTTTATTTTTGGGTGAATTTGCTGGTGTGTTTCAGATCATTGCCTTGCTTCATAATTCAAGTGCGCTTGAGTTTGGGGTCACGATCCGACGACTGGACATTCTCCTTCGGGATTTTCTGTTAGAGCGCAGAATTCATGGTTCCATCAATTATGAAAAGTCATCAGAATTTTGAAGCTGCAAAGCCCCTGAACACCACACAACCACTATGTTTGACTGTTGTTGTGCTACTTTTTATGAAACACTGTGTTAGTTTTACAGTATGTAAGATGCCAACCTCCCAAAACCTTTGTCTGTATATATTCAGTCCACAGAATATTTTTTCCAAAAGTCTTGTGGATAATCAAGATATTTTTTGGCAAATGTGAGACAAGCCTTTGTGTTCTTTTTTTGGTCAGCATGCACTTTCACCTTGGAACTCTCTCATGGATGCCATTTTTGCCCCCAGTCTCGTTCTTAGTGTTGAATCATGAACACTGACCTTAACTGTAGCGAGTGAGGCCTGCAGGTCTGTAGATGTTGTTCTGGGTTCTTTTATGAGCTCCTGGATGAGGTTATCTTTTGTGCATAATGGCTCTCACCATGGTTCACTGGAGTCCCAAAATCTTAGAAATGCTTCCGTAACTCTTTCCAGACTGATGTATGTAAATTACTTTGTTTCTTATATGTTTTGAATTTGTTTGACTCGCATTCCTTTTAGTGATCTTTAAGCATGCTTCACTTTGTCAGACAGGTTCTATTTAAGCAATTTTTTTTATTCAACATTAGCTTTCCAATAATCATAGTTCATGTATGATTTAGCAAAAAGGGCAATAACTTTTTGACATAGAGGCAGGTAGGTTAGGACAACTTTTTTCACTTATTAAATGAATGAATAAGTAATTTAAAAAGCTGAATTTTGTATTTACTCACGTTATCTTTGTGTAATATAATTTGTGTGACAAATAGTTTTTTATGGCACTGTACATTTAAATGCACAATTAATTGCAGTTACAGTAGCATCTAACTAGAACAGTTTTCTGTTCACGTTTTTCAATCCTGTCTCTTTACTGTAGATATCCTTCTCTCCACATAAGCTCACCTACTGATGGACTGTTTTTGGATGAACTGCAGGCAGTTAATCTTTAACCAGAAAGACACAACCTAAAATTCAGCCTTAGTTAATTAACAAAACTCATACTCTTAGGGAGAAGTTAATAAAAGGCGAGAATAAAAAAAAATATATATATATATAAGCTTGAAGTACAAGAAGCGTTCAAGTCAAAACAGGAATTGTGTAAAACCAACTTCAGTCACATGACAGTGATGAGAGTCTTAGCCACAGTAAAAAAAAAAATGTGTGGTGCAAACGTTTTAAAGAAAGCAGTACGTCCCGCGACTGACGATCCCAGCCGAGGTGGCTCGGAGTCTACTGTAGAGTGGAACACCTGATCAATGAAGATTAACACATAACTTGTCACTAACTTGTGGTCAAAAAAGGTGCATTTGTCTGTGGGAACTCTGCACACAACTCATTCACGAACACCACTTGCACATTACAGGAACTCGGCTGGGAGATATTGTAATCCCCCGTACACCCCAGTGAAAAAAAAAATACACTTTAGTGTATTACAAATATATTGAAATCCTCGATAGTACACTGCAAATATACTAACAAAAAGTTGTACCATCAGCTAATATATAAAAAGTATACTAACATCATGCTTTTACCAAATTTTGGAATTAAACTTTAAATATACTTCAAAATAATTGTATTGTATTACACTTTCCAAAAATATATTATTGGAAAATATACTTTAAGTGAAAGGCTGGTCTAATTTCCAAAGTATACTTATTTAAACTTGTTTTTCAATGCATTTTGGTATATTTAAATAAAATATATGCTCGAAATAATCATTGCACAAATGTACAGAAAGTATACATAAGAAAACAATTTTTAATATAGGGTAGTCTCAGTATATTATCAGTTCAATTTAAATGTACTTATTAATATGTACTTATATTTAGTGCACTACTCTCTCATGCGCGCGCTTTTAGACTCGTTTTTGCACGCTGAATCTCATCTCACAACTCGTTTTTGTGCGCTGAAAATCAATTTTGCCGTTCAAGAAAATTAGTTTGCACTCTCTCACTCTTGCAACTGCAGCAGCGTTAAAACTCCAGCCAACCGGAGACTAGAATCGTTGCGCCCACCAGCCAATCAGAGACTGGAAGCGGGCAGATTCGCACGGTCCGTTCTCTGATTGGCTTCCCAGTCCTCCGTTTCTAGTTTGAATTAACGGCTGAAGCTGCATCATCGCGTGCGTTTGTTCTTATCGTTATTATTTTATTTTCATCGGCATAAGGTAAATTTAACGGTTTTTGTTAGGTAATTTGTCATTAAGTGCATACTTTAAGCAATAGAATGTATTGTCTAATGTGTTGTTGCTAAATCTTATGTACTTTGCTTGTGGTATAATGGCTCTGTAGCTCTTGGCCTGTTTTCAGTCTCTGTGTAACAACTAGACTCAACACACCAGCTTTAAACTAATACTGTACCTGTAGATTCAAATACTAATGTCAGTCTGTGTTCACACAACTGTTTAAATTTTTAGTTTGTGTGTTTGTGAGACAACCTGACTTTTGTTGAACACAAACTATAGTAGTACTTTTTTTGTAACCTTGTGCAAATTAAATCTGTTGAACTCATGAATAAAATCTGCCTCATACTTACTGATGTAATGTGTTTCAAAAACATGTTATAGTGTAGAAAATACATTTAGCATTTGTAAATTATCCTAAACACTTAATGTACTGGTAACACATTTGCAATACAGTATTATAGAAGGTTGTGTGTACTGTATGATATAATAAAGTATATTTGTATTAACCACAAAGTGTACTTTTTTTAGTATTTGTAATTGTCCAGAAGTATAACAGCATGATACTGCTGCAATAAGAATATACTCGTAGTATATTAATCATTGTAATACAGTAAAAATAGCTGTAATGTACTTATAATACATTAAATATATACTTAAATTGTATTAATTACTGTCAGGTATGTACGTTAGTACACACACAGCCATATACTTTAAGTGTACTAAAGTATACTTAAAGTTGTTCCACTTTAGCACACAAAAGTATACTTAATACACTTAAAATTGTGCTTTTGTACAATTTAATGACAAATACACTTAGTACAAAATTAGTTGTTCCAAAATAGCAAACTTCAAGTATACTAGTCATTAGTCTGGCTGCAAGTACATTTAAGTATGGCACACTAGGATTTAATATACTTAGCATACTTTTTTTTACTAGGGCAGTCCAAGTCTTCGCTCCAAGACATTTCCACTTGTTTGGAAACACAATTAAAGTAGTTCCTGGAAGGCCAATGTTTCAAATGTGATGCCGGTGATGCTAAGTCCCATATTTTCTCCTTGGCATATAAGTGGACCTAATATCCTTCTATTTAAATAATTTATATCTTTTAGTCTGTTTTGTGTCTGGTTAAACGCAAGCATTTCATAATCCCATACCAACAAGAGCCAACGCTCCCAGGTCAGGATGACGTTTCAGGATTGGCTGAGTGAAACGCGCCTCCTGTTTTGATCATGAATGAAATAAAAAAGAGATATTTTAGGAAAGAACACTAACCCTTGTGCTTCTACAGCAGCAAGTGAGTATTACTACTGTAAGAGAAACTTTGATATTTAAAAACAATAAAACTGCAATTATAATCAATATATATCGATATAAATCAAATTTATAAGATTACTGTATTTACTTTTAAGGGCACACCATTTTAAATATAATGCATTATTTAGCGCATTAATTAGTGCTATATTTTTCACACACACAGGAATGCAGTTTAACACAGTTCTTATGTGTTGCTTATAAACACTATATATATATATATATATATATATATACTGTATGTATATACTGTATATATATATATATATATATATATATATATATATATATATATATATACTGTGTATATATATATATATATATATATATATATATATATATATTTAAAAAATCTGCAAAATACTGTTATATTCATATTTATATTTTATACTTTTTTTTGTATGTCATTTGAAAATAATAATATATGATGGGATATGTATAATTTAATCTCTTACTTTTGACAACACAGGGCACTGTTTGGACTGGCGGTCTTATTTACACAGCGCTGGTAAACATCTGAGATCTTGCCAGTGGACGTGGATTCGGGTAACTGCTCTTTAAAATGTTTTAGTGTAAAATAATAGAACTTTTGTCATTTATTTTGACATTATTTTACTGTATATTGGATTTCAGTATTTGACATTAAGACAACTGTAGGATTTAGGCAATGTGTTAAATAGCTAACATGGCCTTCTATAACAGTATACACATTTAAAATCTGGTTAATAAAAAAATGCACAAAATTTCAAGCAAAATTTTGAAACAAAATTTTAGTCAAAATTTTACAGTGTTCTTCCTGCCTCCTTTTTCTTATCATCCTTTTCCATTTCCTCCCCAGAAAAAATAACAAGATGTGGAAAATGGGACAAAAACTACCCTTGCTCTTGATGTTCAACATAATTTTTTGCTGGACTCAGGGAATGAAAAACACCACAAAACACTACAGCTCCTACTACGGGCTTCCATGTGAAGAGCCGTGTGCCACACATGGGAAAGGCTACCTCTGGTGCAACACTAAAAATGGCTGGGACTATTGCTCAACAGAAGAGAATATTGATTCCTATGACCAGCCATGTCGAGAAGACCATCCCTGTATGAAGTATGGCAAACGTTACCATTGGTGCTATACAGAGGCTGGCAGCTGGGGTTACTGTGGAGCAGTACGTACAGCAGACCCAAAGGCACTGTTATATAAGGGTGCAAATTATATGACTCCGTGCTGGGATGACTGTTTGTATGATGAGAAAAAGAAGTACTTTTCGTGTCATACAGAGGAAGGGTTGGACTTCTGCTCCCCACTACCCCATGTCACTTACAAGAACGAGCTGTGCCGCTTGGACCACTTTTGTGGCACCCATGGCTCCAGTAACACCTGGTGCTACACAGACTCAGATGATGATGACAAGTGTGGACTCATCAGCCCTGGAGAATGTGAGCACATCATCCCTGATCCTATGAAAGAAGACTCGAAGACTGTGATGTACTGTACTTGGAAGGATGGAAAGAATGAAAAGGTGATCAGGTTCAATGCCAAGCAAGATCTTACAATATCTACTCACACTTCCAACTGGAAGAATGAAATAATCAATTTCATTGCAAAATGGCAAAATTCCAACTTAAGCCCAGAGACCAGTTATAAACCGATCACCTCAGAGAACCTCAGGTTTGAGCAGAGGTTGATAGATGAAGGAGGTCATCAATGCTATAACCTCCAAATCATGGTGAATGTACACTCGCATTTTGGGAGGAGCACCAGACTGGCCCAGGTGATAATACCCAAAGATAAAGAAGTTCCAGATAGATTTGTCCGACTGGCCTTCAAGGAGAGCTTCCGCAATCGTGCCAAGATATCTGTGGAAATGAAATAAGTTAGATTAGATATATACTTTTTTAATATATGAGGGGTGGTCAAGTCAAAGTGGGACTTTTGATTGTATTAACGCAGTTCTGATGGTAAAAAAAAAAAAACTCTTTAAAAAAAACCTTTAATTCTCTATATAATCCCCTGCTACACTAATGCACTTATTTCACTAGTGCTTGGATACCACCAAAGTAGAAAGTTCTCTCAGTATCAGACTGTCACCTTGGCCAGGATCGTGAATCATGGATGAATGACATTCTTTACAACATCTGCATCATTTAAATGCTTTACTGCAGTCTCATCATCACACTATGCTTCAAGTCTTCTGTACTGAATTTCAATCGCTTGTTTGAAAACCTTAATTCAACATAAATTTTATCACAAATCCCAGTTTTACTTGGACGGCCCTCGTAATTTAATTTTCTTTACTGATTTTAGCTAGATTAATAATGAATCATTATTAGTTACACTGTTTACTGTGCTAAAAAGATCACTGAATCACTTAAAAATTACAAATTGAATCTTGCCAATGCCACAGCCATCTTTCATTATAACCCAGGTCAAATGCATGCAAAAGTCAAACAGAAATGTATGTCTTTATGTGTATCAAAGGAATTTAACAACTGGCTTATAATAAAAATAGTATATAAAATATAGTATAATTCTTCAAATCACTGGTGTTCATTATAGATTTCTTTTAGAAATGTCAAAAAGATTGATAATTTCTATGTAGAAGATGCTTCAGGTGAACTTGTGTGATCTGAACCATTCCACTCCTGTTGAAAATGCGTAATGAGGTTTTACTCTGAATTGCAATGCATTATCCCACTTAATTCATGTGACCTTAAATAAAAGCCACCTATTTTGAAATAAAAAATAATAATAAAAATAAAAAAAATATATATATAAAATTGGACCAATACGTGATTTTTAGTCAGTGGCACAAAATGTACAAGTCTACAGAAGATCACATGACCTTATAAAGTACATATCAGGATGTAATAATGTGGTGGCATGGTAGTGTAATGGTTAGCACTGTCGCCTTGTACCTCCAGGGTTTGGGTTCAATTCCCATCTCGGGGTCTGTGTGAGTGGAGTTTGCATGTTCTTCCTGTGCTTGGTGGGTTTCCTCCAGGTGCAGATTGGCATTGCCTGTAGTGTGTGAATGTTGACTGGAGGTCCTACCACGGTCATAGAAAAATGTGAATAATACAGTGGTCACCACTGGCCTCCACAGTCTCTAGTTGGACTACAGAAGTTCCTAGATAGATGGATGACGTAATATGAAAAAGAGCTGGAATGAGTAAACACATTGAAAAGCACACTATACTGCACTACACTATCTCCATTATGAAAAATTTAATTTTAACCCAAATTTTATTTTCAGCTGATGGTAACCAATAAATCCATCACAGTGCATATGGGTGCCATGGTGGATTAGTGGTTAGCACGGTCGCTTCTCACTTTCAGGATTAGAAATTCGACTATCATCTCCGGTCTGTGGATGTGATTATGTACAGTAGGGTTTATTTCCTCTGGTTTCCTGATAAAGCAAAAAAAAAAAAAAATGCATACCCCAAATGCCTACAGTGTATTATTTGGTTTCTGTGTGATTATTCCCTACAATGAGTTGGAACATCCTAACTGCATTTATTCTTCTTCTTCCTTAGTGTGAATGTACGGTATTACAACTGGTATTTAACACCAGTTGTAATACCGTAGGTTACAATCCCTTCCTTCCCTGATCAGTGACTCCTTAAAGACTCCTAATATTGCCTTATACTCTAGTTCTTGAAACTTTGACATCATATCTAACTTCTACTGTATATATATATCCTGCAGAGAGCAGTACATGCTCGACAGACTCACATTCCAGGCATTCCTTTCATCCCGTTGAGTGTTTACCTACTGTAAATAGAATGCTATTAACTTTGCTTTGTCCAGTTCTGCTAATTAATACTTCCTCTTTCCGATATTTCCCCCTTTCCTGTCATTGTTACTTTGTCCTGTATTAAACGCAAATGTCTCACTTTTGGTTCATTATCCCATTTCTGTTGCCATTTTTGGTTTGCCTTTCTGCACCTGACTTTGATAGTTTGTCATTGATCTCAACCTGAATGGGCCTGTATAATTATTCATGAGTTAGCTAACAAGATTTTATATTCAAGATCCTGATGGCTTTTGGCTGCACCTGTACCAATGATTTGTAGTGACTCAGTAACAGCAATTACAATCACTACATTTCAGAGACTAACCTTCTCAGTCCATTCTAATGACATTAGTAAGACATACAGCTCATCAGTGCATAGACTCAGTCAATTAGAAGTACTCTTGCTACTCTCTACCTGGCAACCAAGCCATTAGTAACTGCAGCTCTGGGTGCCATCTGCTGGTGAAAATACACAATGACACTAAATAATTTTGTAGGGGGAAAAAATAATAATAAAATCAGACCAATGTGGTGTTTTTAGCTAGTGGCACAAAGTCTATAAGTGTATTGTAAAAGATCACATGACCATATCAATCACATTTTAGGAAGATATAATGTAATGTGAAGGAGTGCTGAAATGAGTGAAGACATTGAAAAGTGCACTGAACTGATTCAAGATTCAAAGAACTTTATTAATCCCAGAGGTAAATTGCTCTTGGTTATACAGTTGCTCAAATTAATTTACTGGGAAGCAAGAAAAAGTTGTGTGTGTGTGGGGGGGGGGGGTATATATTAGACAGGAAAATAAAATTAAAGAAATAGAAATGTAAAAATTTAACAAAAAATAACAATAAATAGAAGTAAATTGTATGCATTTCTTCAGGAGTGGTTGCTGAACTCAACAAAAAACCTTTATGGAAAAAAGGATGTCTGATTATGTACAACCCCCCCCCCCCCCCCCCCCCCCCAAAAAAAAAAACCTCGTCATAAATACAGTTATAATGAGCACAAATATTTTGAACTTGAACGTTTGGGAGGCGTTTGCACTATATTAAGATGAACAGCAGGGGGCAGTGCGACATAGTGAATACTACAATGTTCCACTTTTCCATCGTGAACATATCATTGTGGTGATTGTGGTGTGATGCAATATTTAAATTGCAGGATTTGCGTTATTTATTTATTTATTTGTTTAGCAAAATAAAAAAGAGAGAGACCATTCTTAAGAATTATAATGAAATAGTCTACAGGGCTGTATAGAAAGCTGCTGCATGCACTGCGCATGCGCCGCCAACACGGACATTATATTCGTCTAGAAAACACAAACACATAATAATTATATTTAATAAATTAATAAAAAACCATGACGTATTAATATTGATATTTGTATGACTTGAGAGGTTTTAAATGATTGTTTTTTGTGTGTTTTAAACATCTTTTACACACTTCCGCGTTGCCAACCTCGCGAGATTTCGCCGCGAAGTCTCGCGGAGTGTAAAGCGCGCGCTCGATGACGTCATCCATGCGTTAGCTTTCCTTACGACTCTGTGACGTAAGCGATGATGTATAAATAGAAAAGTGTACCACCACTCCAGCTTGATTGATTCTCTCTCTTCTCATGCACACAAAGACCGATTGATTCGACACACAATGAAGAAGGTTTATAAAAGTCTGCCATCCCTTTTTAGGAGGTCACAACCCAAGCTGAACATAGATGAAGAGAAAGAAGTTCTGTTTGTTGGAACCGAGCAGGAAGACGGTGAGAAGGATATAGAAACACGCCTGAAAGCGCAGAGTCTCGCTAAGCAGCTCTTCGAGCAGAAGGAGTCCAGAAGTCCGGAGGTCCTCCGGGAGCTGAGCGAGAACCTGGATTTAGCCGAGGAGATGTTGAAAGTGTACGTGACGCACTTTAATTTCGAGTCTCTCTCCATGAGCAGCGCACTTCACACATTCCTCGAAGTGCTTTGGCCAGAGGATGAGCTTAAGCTCCAGCATCTGTTCATAGCTCATTTCTCCGAGCAGTTCCTCAAGGCTAATAAAATGTCACTCGACTTCCAGACTCCAGCGTACTACCTGAGCTGGGCCATAATCATACTGAATGCTGATCTTCATGGCGGGAACAAAGGGAGGAAAATGACTTGTAAAGAATTCATAGACAACTTGATTGACGTGAGTCGAACATGCCGCTGTCAGTATCCTCGGAAGGACTTGGAGTTTATCTATAAAAAGATCAAAGTGGTGCCACTAAACGCGTTCGCAGTAAGGACTCGAAGCCAAGTCGAAACTGACTGTGATTCGACATTAAGGGCTGACGATAACACTACCAGGACGGTCCACAAAAGAGGAGATCTCATCTGCAAAAAAGTCATGGATAAGTACGGCACAAAAACCAAAATACCCCAGAGAGCATGGAAACCTTACACAGGAGTTCTGAAAGGCATGGTTCTGCACTTAGAAAACGATTTGTATGAGCCGGACAGCGAGACCGCCATCGGGCTCCATCATGCCGTGGCATACCCTCTGGATTACAAAAAGAGGCCCCATGTACTGTGCCTCAGGACCGCAGACTCCAGAGTCTTTTATCTCCAGACTGGGAGTGAAGCAGAGCGGGCATCGTGGGTCACGACTATTAACCGCATCGCCGCTCGTTACTCTGCTCCTCACCTCTATGCTGTTTCGCAGGATACAAAACAGCATCACCCTTGGGTTCTACCTTCGTTCCCCACCAAATTGTCTCTACAGCAGCAGCTGGAGTACTACAAGCAATGGCTACAGAAGGTTTTAGAACTTATGGAGATCAGTTGTGCACTGTCTGGAAAGAACGATATTGCATGGGACCATATGGTGCAAGAGGTGACACGCTACCAAACATATGTTAGCACGTTACAGGAGCTTGTTGCAGCAGATGATCATCATGATGATGATGATGCTGGAGAAGGCTGTAGCTACTCAAATTTGCCTCAGTGACTTCCACGATCTGAAATATCAAAATGTCTTTTTATGCTTCATTGATTCTGCTGAAGCATTCAACAAAATATTTTAAAAACTCGCACATGTAGAGGACGTTGCAATTGCATCCTGTTTCTTCTTCGGTCATACTTAGGACGTTTGAGCCACCTACCTTTGGTAAGGTCTAGAGTAGAAGTTATCCTTTCTTGTCCAACAAGCTTGAATAGCTCATCTGTTCTTGGAAAAAGAAAAACTCGGAAATGTTGCTAGAACAACAGAAGTTACACATGCCACACACCTGTTGGGCTTGGGCACCATCATGCTTAATATGCGTCTGGTGGACTCCTCTGTGGCTGAGGGGCAACCTTGGGTGTCTCAGGGCATCCTCCTGCAGTGCTTGTCACCCTTGGTAGAACTAAAGGGCGAGCTAAGAAGAGAGCTCTTATGCGCAGAAGAGAGTGAGAGTCAGAGCGAGAGCTTACATGCACAGGAGCGTGCTTTGCCCTTCTGGGCCACTGTCATTCTTATACCCAAGGCAAGAAGTCTTACAACAGAATAACTACTATCTGCTGAAAGACGTAATATTACTGTGGTTTAACCCTTAGAGCTCAGAGAATTTTTACGTTTTTTTGCATTACTATGTTTTAATGATTATATCAAGGCTTAGTGATTGTCCAGTATAGAGGCAATATGAAGAAATCTATTTTATTTAACTTTAACCAACTATATGAATATAACAGAGCAAAAACTAGATGTTTTTTCTTTAATAAATTGTCAAACACACAGTGATTAAACCTTATTTAATGATTAAAATTATATAAAAATATGTATAAACAATAACAAAACTATTGTCTAGGCAAATATTTACAAAAGATTTTTTAAACAAATGATTGTAAAACATACTGTACCTTATTTACAGATTATTATTATAAACAATTTTATTCTTAAACATAAAAAATATTTAAACAATTATAACAAAAATATTCTCATAAAAAATACATATTGTCTAGGCAGATTTGACCGTTTTAAATGAATAGTTGTCAAACAACATTAAACCTTACTCACCATAATCTTTATTTATGAAGTAAATTCTAATTAAAAGCACACTTCAGAACAAACTTTTTCCAGTATTTCCTATGAATACCCATAAAAACATGCGGTATTTCTTAGCCTATGTGACCCAGGCATACTGTACCTCATGGACACACAATCTTCCGATATTGGCACGTCAGTCACATGAGCCAAGAATCACCACAGGTTATTATGGTTGCTTCTATTACCAAATAATGTTTGTTGTTAAGTCTTTCGGCTGCTCTTCTCGAGGGGTCGCCACAAAGGACCAACCCATTCGCAAAAAACTTTGGCACAGGATTTTTTTACACCGGATGTCCTTCCTGACGCAACCCTCCCAATTTATCCGGATTTGGGCCCAGCACTGCATCCAATGGCTGGAAATCGAACCTAGGCCTTTTGCATGGTAGGCTAGAAACCTACCACCTGGACAGTGCCTAAATAAATAGTAATAATAATAATAATAATAATTTACAAAGAAGGCGGCGCGGTGGTGTAGTGGTTAGCACTGTCGCCTTGCACCTCCTGGGTCTGGATTCCCCGGCCAGGCTCGATTCCCGTCTCTGTGTGCATGGAGTTTGCATGTTCTCCCCGTGCTTGGTGGGTTTCCTCCAGGTACTCCGGTTTCCTCCCACAGTCCAAAGATATGCAGGTTAGGCTAATTGGCGTTCCTAAAATTGCCCATAGTGTGTGATTGGGTGTGTGAGTGTGTGTATGTGTGTGTGCCCTGCGATGGATTGGCACCCTGTCCAGGGTGTACCCCGCCTAGTGCCCGAAGTCTCCTGGGATAGGCTCCAGGCCCCCCGCGACCCTGAACACAGGATTAAGCGGTATAGAGAATGAATGAATGAATGAATGAATTTACAAAGAAGTAACATGCAGTCAGTAGCACTAGGCTTTCCAGGATATTTGCAATGTTGCATGATTGTGCAATAGCTTCTCTGTTCTATGCACCACTTTCTGACTCACATAGGCAAAGAAATCTCATAGGCACATGAAATCCCATCTTTTATGGTTGTTTTCATTTTTATGACTACGGTATAAAATAATAAAAAGTTCTAAGTTTTTTGCGATGCCATTCCTATGTCCAGATTTTTTTACGTGCTTTAAAAATATTTAAATTTTTGAATATTAGAATTTTGTTCTAAGGGTTAATAAATAAGTTTATTTAAATGAATATGGCCTTTTATTTGCATAATCCAAACAAATAAACATGCTGAAATGTGAACTAATTTAACAAATAAAAATGTATACTGTAATCCTGTTTATTTAACATCTATGGAAAGAGTCTCCAGTGTTATCAGAGTCAGTGAGTTTTAAGCCTTGGAGGATGTGCTGAATAACACAGCTTGATTATAATAATTTCCTAAACTATCTGTTCAGTTTTAATGGTGCTGTACCTAGAAAATAAACCGATTTAACATGTGTACTGTAACCAAAACCTTCCACTGAATAATTATTGCAGTGATTAATATGGTTCAGCTGCAACAAGCACCAAGTCAACAGATATATCCTGTGGTCGTGGTAAATAAAAATTAATTTGTCACAAACATAACCATACACAGTATGATGTGCAGTGAAATGCTTACTCAAATGTTTGTGACCTTGGAAAAGAAAAAAGGAAGTAAGAAGTCAAACTTTGTTACAATAAAATTAAAATTTAAAAATATATGTAAAGTAGAAATAGTAAGAATAAAGTATATAAATTTTAAGAATATAAAAAAGTAAGAACTGTATAAATATACTATATAAAATATGTGCAATGTGCAGACAGCTACAGGACAGGGTGGTCATGGAGTGTGAAATTATGTAAATGGTGAGCAGCGGTGATATTGTCCATCTTTAAAATGCAGTAGTGCAATAGTAGTCCCCTTTTAGAAGTAAACATAACCAGAACTCATTATCCATACCAAGCTCCCTGTCCAGCACTGCTTGCGGTGAGTTGAGTGCAGGACAGGGAGCTTGGTATGGATAATGAGCTCAGCTGATAATGAGACCACCCTCTGAAGAGCTCATTTCCTATTCCCAAATCAGGTTGCAATGTTTCCCGTCAGGATGCTGGGCAGGAGTAAACATTTCTTAACACCCTGGAGGGTAGTCTGAAGTCTCTCAAGTGCCTCAGGTGGTAGAGATGCTTTTTCATTACAGTGTTGATGTGACAGGACCATAACAAGTCCTGCATGATGTGAACTTAACTGAAGCCGTCCACTCTCTCCCCTGGGCTCTCGTTGATCATGGGGGTCTGTTTTTTCCCCTCCTGCTTTGTACTGAAGTCTACTATCACAATCCACAATCCTTTGTCTTGCTGATGTTTTGGGGGAGGTTGTTCCTCTGCCACTAGTTTTCCAGATTCCTAATCTCCTCCATGTAGGCCATCTCGTTGTTGTCAGAGATCAGGCCCATCGCAATGGTGCGATCAGCAAACTTAATGTTGGTAGGAGTTTACAACAGGGGGCAAAGAAAATATCCCTGTGGGCCTTCAGTGCTAAGGGTGAGGGAGGCTGAGACATGTCATTCCATTCTTAATGTTTGCGGTTTGCCAATTAGGAAATTGTAGGTGGGCTGAGTACTAGGTGCTCCAGCTTGGTGGTGAGAGTGGAGGGAATTATAGTGTTAAATGCTGAGCTTTAGTCGACAAAGAGCATTTTACCATTAATTCCCCTTTCTAATGTTCAGGTGAGTATGATGTACAGTATAAAGGAGGTGAGAAATGGCATCATCAGTTGAGCGGTTCGGATGGTATGCAAACTGTAGTTGATCTAGTGTGTCGGGTATTGAGATTATGGCTTCTGACCATCCGTTCAAAGCACTTTGAAATCATGGCTACAGTGTAGTCACTGAGGGAAGCAGGATGGGGTTTCTTTGGTACAGGAACAATGAAGGGCTGTTTAAAGATTGTGGGGATAAGGATAGGTTGGGTATTTTGGTGACACAGGTGCTAGCTGGTCTGCACAAGCTCTGAGGACTTGAGCTGAGATTCCGTCTGGTCCTGCTGCTTTCCTAATGTCCACTCTCCTGAAGGTTCTCCTCACATTAAGCTCGGAGATGAATACATTTCCAGTGTTGGTATTCTCTTCCTGTCTGCTGCCACTAGCATTAGCTTTAGCATCAGTTCAATAAAATTTTATTTACGTAGGCTCTCCGCTAAAGCTGTGACTTTAGTTTCCTCCCATAGCACTGCTTTGCCTCTTTCACCACTTTCCGAACGTTGTATGACGCAGCCTTGTACGAGTCACCCGACGCAAGTCCCACATTATAGGCAGCTGTGAGATCTCAGAGCGTCACGAATGGTCTTATCCAACCAATGCTTCTGATTGGGAAAAGTTCAGATGGTCGTTTTTTGCACAGTATCATCCACTAGTTTCCCGATGAATCCCACAATGGCTTCTGTAAACACATTGATGCCCCAATCTGCCTCATTGAGTGTGTCCTATAGAGCAGGCACCGATTGGTCTGTCCAGCGCATGAAATCCCTCTGAGCTGGAACTTCCTGTTTGAGCCTTTTTTATGTTTTGGCATGAGGAAGATGGTGGCTTTGATTGTTGTGTAACAATGGTTCTTTCACCCAAGGTAAAAATGACGACATTTGATAGTTAGTAGTTCCAGGTTGGGTCTGCAGGAGCATGTAAGAGCATGTGGTGCTGTTGTATACATTACAACATACATTAAACACACCGCCTCCCCTTGACTTCCCCGATTCGAGCCATGTCTTGTCTCAATGAAGCAGAGGAGATTGCAGTCCTGAATGTCTCTCTGGAACTTTCATCTATCCAGGATGTATTACATATCTATTGCTATATGTAAGGTTGGTGTAAATCTCTTATTTTCATCATCAAAAGACAGTTGGGATGGGTTCTGTTATGGTAATGCTAAGGTTTTGAGTTGTCCCAGCTAACTATACGCTGGAAAAATATAAACCACATAAAACACAGTCCAGAATGTTTCTGTATTTTGTACAATTTACTGTAGAATGCTGGCAGCACATAAGCCAACAATCTCCTGTAATTTTATAGTACACATACTAAATTACTTTACAGTTTACTACTATTAACATAAAACAGTATGTTTCTGTATATTTTTCAAATTACAGTAAAATACTGGCAGGAGACACAACAATACAGTATACTTTAAATTTACAGTATACATCCTGTATTTATTTTACAGCAATTTTCTGTAATAACAAACGTTCAGTAATAACAATACAAGTAATAACAAATCAGTACACTACAAGTAACATTTTGGTGTTTACTTTCTACGGGTTCTGTGAGGAGACACATGTACAGTACTTTTTAAGGCAGGTCAAAGCATAGCTTTCTAAATTCAAGTCTGTCTTTAAACTCTGTTACCACTCCTTGGCTCATTGTTTCCCTCCAGGTTTATTCCAAAGTACCACTGCAAAAAAAAATAAATAATAAAAAAAAACAGTAATTTAGAAACTTTCACTAGACCCTAGAATCGTCAAGCAACAATAGCAACTCAGATAGTAAGGTGATATTCACACAGCATTGACTAATTAAAACATGTCTCAACTCAACACATTTATAACATTAACTAAGTTTTCTTACCATTTAACAACAAGTTAAGCCCAAAAGGGAAACCAAGCGTAATTATTTTTAATTAACTATATGATTAACTCTGTAGTACCATATCAACAGAAATAATTATTAAATAACTTTTAACATGCAATATTTTATCAATTCTAAGAAAAGTTACATTCAAGGCCATAATAACTTCTGGGATTCTGGAATTCACATAGACTGCTCACTGTATAAAGACTACTTAAAATTATTTTAACAAATTACAATATATATATATATATATATATATATATATATATATATATATATATATATATATATATATATACAAATAATTTGTAAAAAATTACAAATTATGTTTTTAAAGCTTTTGTTCTGTTTGCCACAGTTACTGTATCTTATTAATGAACCTTTATTCATTTATATGTTAAATAATTCCTTGACTGTGTTAACATTACTTTAAAAATAACGATAAAGTGTCTCAACTAATGGGAAGTTTCTTGTGGTTTAATGTGGCAGCATCAGTCTGCCAAAATAATTACAGCATATACGGACTGATGTTACCACATTAAACCACAAGAAACTTTCCATTACTTGAGACACTCCATTCTGAAATAGAAATAGTTGAAGACTAAATGGATAGAAATTATCCAGTGATATAATACTGTATATTGCAAACACAGCAGCAAGTCCCATTAAAAAGGTTAGTATGATGTCTTCAGATAGGACACAGCGTCATCCAGTGTCCAATAGAGATTTGCCCTGTTCCATCTGAAACTTTAAGTCAAAGCAACATGCATCTCACATTGCATGATGTATTTGTAATCTCTAAGGAAAGTAGCAATGTAATATTGTCTAGTAATGAAATCTATACCAAGCTTCTCAAATCTTCAATATCAGAGGGTGGAAAGGCATTAATATGATGGCGTTGTAGACAGAATGCCTCAGATTTTTGACCACCACTTTTAGCTCCAGCTGCACCCTCCTGGTTGTAAATTCCCAACGCTGACCACAAACAGTAAAAAAACATTATAATCATAATCATGCTATAATCATAATCATGCTTTTTTGCTGTTTGTGTCCAGCGTTAAATAATCATTTGAGCACGAATGGCTGAAATGTGACTGAAATGAAGTTGCTCACATCGCGCCTGCTTTCCCTCTATAAAAAGGCAGTGCTTATTCATTCATTCATTCATTCATTCATTTTCTGTACCGCTTAATCCTGTGTTCAGGGTCGCGGGAGTGCTTATTCAGTGAGAATATATTTTGCTTTGTTGTTTTTCTGAGGGACTGATTTTACATTTAGGCGGCACGGTGGTGTAGTGGTTAGCACTGTCGCCTTGCACCTCCAGGGTCTGGGTTCGATTCCCGGCCAGGCTCGATTCCCGTCTCTGTGTGCATGGAGTTTGCATGTTCTCCCCGTGCTTGGTGGGTTTCCTCCGGGTACTACGGTTTCCTCCCACAGTCCAAAGACATGCAGATTAGGCTAATTGGCGTTCCCAAATTGACCATAGTGTGTGAATGAGTGTGTGTGTGCTCTGCGATGGATTGGCACGCTGTCCAGGGTGTACCCTACCTTGTGCCCTGAGTCTCCTGGGATGGGCTCCAGGTCCCCGCGACCCTAAATACAGGATAAAGCGGTATAGAAGATGAATGAATTAATGATTTTACATTTTGTAATAATATACAGTAAGGTCTTCTGAAACACTTAGATTTTGTTCCTAATTGGGGTTAACAGGTCCTTTTACTCATATTCTGTATCCATTTGAACCATTTACATTACATTTTGGCAGACGCTCTTATCCAGAGCGACTTACATTTTTATCTCATTACACATCTGAGCAGTTGAGGGTTAAGGGCCTTGCTCAAGGGCCCAACAGTGGCAACTTGGTGGTTGTAGGGTTTTGAACCTGGGATCTTCCCGAACCGTAGTCCAATGCCTTAACCACTGAGCTACCCCTGAACCATTTTTGCTTTGTTACTCTTGCCTATCTTATAACCTGAATTCCGGAAATTATTGTTAATAAAAAGAAAACTAAAAGACTTTTAAATCACGTGAGCCTAAATAGATATATAACATAAATGTTTAAACTGAGAAAATCTACTCACAAAGAATCTTATTCACAAAATGAGCTCATTTCAAATTTGATGCCTGCTTCTCAGAAAAGTTGTGATGGGTCTCATGTTTACCATGGGGTACATTCATAGTGCCTTCTATGCCCATACCGTATGCACTTGTGCACCCCTATACCATCAGACATGCTGGTAGATGCCCTTATCTTTGAACTGAAAGCTGATAAGACACTGTAAGGTCTCCCTCCCCTTTGTGATTTTCAACAAGAATGTCAAATTTGGACTCGTCTGACCATAGAAGTAACTACGTACTGTAGTAACTGTTTTTTTTTTAAGATCAGGAGGGACATATTACACATTATTATTGGTCCTTGGAATGTAGTTAATATCATTAGTCCTTTGTTGATAGACACATAGAATACGAAGCAAATGCTACCCATTTTACCGGTTGGTTTTCATAAGAGGTTTCTAGTGAGCTCTATGCGCACACCCTTAACTTCATAGAGGATAAGGGAGCTAGTGGGTAGTAAATACTGTACACTGAGGGTGCCTTTAGAGAGGCTTTGCCCTGTGTATTGCAGCCAGAGTGACTGAACACTAAAACAGACTGGATTGGTAGTCGTCAATGCCTTTCAATCACCACACACAATACCTGAGCATATGCATGGTCTGTGGATCATGGGTAAAGCCGTATGTAAATGAGTATATAACCATGAAGGTAGGACATCTCGAACTGGATGTGCTTGCCTTTGAGGCAAAATTATGCAGGGAGTATAATTCCTATACCATTAAATTATGTGCTTAAATCTGGATATTGAATAATTTTACTCAGTCGCACCAAGTGACAGAGTGAGTATTTGGGGTCTATTTGTATTATCACGCCATCCATCAAGGCATAACTGTGTGCCAAAAAAGAAAGTCAGTCCATATGCCAAGAGGTGCTGTTATAGATCATGCTTATGTTATGAGTTGTCATATGTCCTAGCTAACTATAGGCGAAACAGTGCCCTAAACTGAATGTGCTGCTGTGACATGGAGGCAAGAAAGTTTGTGGCTTGTCAGAAGAGGAAATGTCTCAAGAGGTTTCGCAAGCCCCTGCAACAGCTTGTAATGGCTGCAACCGTTGTAGACAGAGAAGTGGCTGGTCATGTGGAAACTGTGGCAGAGGCAGTTGGTTACACGGTCAAAACCCTAAATGTACTGTGAGGGGTCAGGACTGGGGTTACTCGCACCTCTAAAAAATATGTTAAACTGCTCATTGTTTACAACCATAAAGGGTTACAACTGACCTCACGATGGAAGGAAGTTGTAAGAACACGAGTCACATAACCAGGGTATATAAGGTGTTCTGAGGCACTTAGATTTTGTTCTCAGATTTTGTTTCTAATTTGAGTACACAGGTCCTTATACTCATATTTTGTTTCACTTTGAACTATTACATAACGACATTCCGGAAAAGTTTTTTTATATATATATATATATATATATATATATATATAAAATGAAAACTACTTCGCAATAGAACAATGTTAATATCAATTAAATCCATGTTTAAAGTGAGAAATTGTACAATTTTACCCACAAAATTAGGTGATTCAAAATTTGATGCCTGCTTCTCAAAAAAGGTGGGACAGGTGCATGTTTAATACATATATTCCTTTCAGCATGCCTAGTGTGACGGTTAACCCCTAGAGGGCGCCTAAAGCCCGTTTTTGGTTTTTGTTTGTAGTTTGCTTTACGTTGAGTTATGACTTCATTTCCCAGTTTGCACCTTGGTCAGGTGACGTAGAAGCTCACCTGAACCGAGGGAAGGTAATTTGTTTATGTTTTGTATAAATAGACTGACTGAACAGCAGTCAGGCGTCTAGCATTTGTTGTTGTAGTTTAGTTTGTGTTGGAGTTTACTCGTGGATTTGTTTATATGAGAATAAAAGACTTTATATTGAACTGTCAGCTCGCCTCCGCGATCATGCCTCGCGCACACATTCCAGACGCAAACAGAGGGAGAAACGTGACAGAATGCTAGACCGTACAAGAGGCATGGCGGAGGATTTCTCCCTGGATTATTTTGGGGGGGGGCGCGGATACCATCTCGCCCGAGCTGGCGAACTGGCGGGAGGACAGCGAGGAAAAGAGGTGTGGCGACTGGGAATATTGCTGGCTGGAAAACGGCGAGGTAGATATGTACCGGAGCTGGAAGTACAACCAGCTAGCGAAACAGGAGCACATGCGGGAGAGCAGCGAGGAGAGAGAGAGAAAGACACCACAGAGCTGGGAAGGCTTGAGGCTCGCCATTTGGTAGCGACGCACCGGCCGGAAGAGAAGGGCCAGGAACCCCAAGTACGGCGGTGACGCGGGGGAGAGAGAACCCCAGGCGGAGCAGCAGCAGAGAGAAAAGGAGCGCATGTGGTGGATTCCGGAGCAATTGCGAGAAATACGGGAGCAGGTGGAGGAGATGCAGCGCATGATCCTCCACTTCCGGTATAACCGCGAAGTGGGCTCGGAGCTTTCTCCTCCCTCGCCAACGCTCAGCAGCCAAGCGTGTCAGCAGCCGCTGATCCACGCACCCGTTCTCACGCCGCCTTCCGGCTTTGAGGACAGCGCGCTAACGTGTCAGCAGCCGCTGAACCAAGCACCCGTTCTACCGCCACCTCCCGGCTTTGAGAACAGCGCGCTAGCATGTCAGCAGCCACTGTGCCCGTTCTTCCGCCGCCTCCTGGCTTTGAAGACGACGCTGAGCCAACGACGACGCTGTTGAGCTCTGCGCAAGCTCCAACGTTGTCGTCGAGCGCAGTGCACGCTCCTACGCCGCTGTTGAGCGCAGTGCACGCTCCTACGCCGCTGTTGAGCGCAGTGCACGCTCCTACGCCGCTGTTGAGCGCAGTGCAAGCTCCAACGCCGTCGTCGAGCGCAGTGCACGCTCCTACGCCGCCGTGGAGCGCAGTGCAAGCTCCAACGCCGTCGTCGAGCGCAGTACACACTCCTACGCCGCCGTGGAGCGCAGTGCAAGCTCCAACGCCGTCGTCGAGCGCAGTGCACGCTCCTACGCCGCCGTGGAGCGCAGTGCAAGCTCCAACGCCGTCGTCGAGCGCAGTGCACGCTCCTACGCCGCTGTTGAGCGCAGTGCAAGCTCCAACGCCGTCGTCGAGCGCAGTGCACGCTCCTACGCCGCTGTGGAGCGCAGTGCAAGCTCCAACGCCGTCGTCGAGCGCAGTGCACGCTCCTACGCCGCTGTTGAGCGCAGTGCAAGCTCCAACGCCGTCGTCGAGCGCAGTGCACGCTCCTACGCCGCTGTTGAACGCAGCGCAAGCTCCAACGCTGTCGAGAGCACAGTCAGCGCCGTCCCGGCCGAGCACGTCTCCAGCTCTGCAGCCGGCGATCACGTCTCCAGCTCTGCAGCCGCCGAGCACGTCTCCAGCTCTGCAGCCGCCGAGCACGTCTCCAGCTCTGCAGCCGCCGAGCACGTCTCCAGCTCTGCAGCCGCCGAGCACGCCTCCAGCCCCGTCACCCAGCCTCCTGGTCAGGGGGCAAAAGGTAGAACATTGGGGTGGGTGTCTGGGGCCTCCGGTGATGCTCCGGAGGAGCATTTTTTGGGGGGGGGGATTCTGTGACGGTTAACCCCTAGAGGGCGCCTAACGCCCGTTTTTGCTTTTTGTTTGTAGTTTGCTTTACGTTGAGTTATGACTTCATTTCCCAGTTTGTACCTCGGTCAGGTGACGTAGAAGCTCAACTGAACCGAGGGAAGGTAATTTGTTTATGTTTTGTATAAATAGTCTGATTGAACAGCAGTCAGGCGTCTAGCATTTGTTGTTGTAGTTTAGTTTGTGTTGGAGTTACGTGGATTTGTTTATATGAGAATAAAAGACTTTATATTGAACCGTCAGCTCGCCTCCGCGATCATGCCTCGCACACACATCCGACACAGACATAGGGAGAAACGTGACACCTAGTGCCTTCCAAAACATGCAAGCTGACCATGCCATATGCACTTACTGTATGAAACCCATACCATTGAAGATGCTGGCTTTGGAACTGAATGCTGATAACACGCTAGGAGGTCTCCCTCCTCTGTAGCTCGGACAACACGGCATCCGTGATTTTCAACAAAAAGGTCAAAATTGGACTCATCTGACCATAGAACACTTTTCCACTTCTGGACCATGCTCACATATGACTTCCTTTTTGCATAATAGAGCTTTAGTTGGCATCTGCAGATGGGATGGCAGATTGTGTTTTTAAGTGGTCTCTTGAAGTATTCCTGGGCCTATTTAGTAATGTCAATGACACAATCATGCCAATGTGATGCAGTGTAATCAGAGGGCAACCAACAAAGATCTTCAGCCTTGTCTCTTACACAAAGTGATTTCTCCAGTTTCTCTGAATATTTTAATGATGGTATGCTCTGCAGATGATGAGATTTGCAAAGCCTTTTCAATTTGATACTGAGGACCGTCAAACCCCAAAGTACAAAGCCGATTCCAAAAACGTTGGGAGACTGTACAAATTGTGAATAAAAACAGAATGCAATGGAAGTTTAAAATTTCAATATTTTATTCAGAATAGAATATAGATAACATATCAAATGTTGAAAGTGAGACATTCTGAAATGTCATGCCAAATATTGGCTCATTTTGGATTTCATGAGAGCTACACATTCCAAAAAAGTTGGGACAGGTACTGTAGCAATAAGAGGCCAGAAAAGTTAAATGTACATATAAGAATCAGCTGGATGACCAATTTACAAATTATTAGGTCAATTGGCAACATGATTGGGTATAAACCGAGCTTCTCAGAGTGGCAGCATCTCTCAGAACTCAAGATGGGCAGTGGATCACCAATTTCCCAATGCTGTGGCGAAAAATATTAGTGCAATATCAGAAAGGAGTTTATCAGAGAAAAAATTGCAAAGAGTTTAAAGTTATTGTAACAGTGGTGCTGTGTGTTGGTTTGGAGAAGGTATAGAGGCGCAGGTGATAATGTGGAAGAGGGGCTTTTAATAAAGGAAAAACCAAACATAAATAGACATCTTCATTAAGGAACTAAGGAAGAGCAACACGGGGCATAAGGGAGACTAAAGGCTAAGCAAAACAGGGGGCTAAACTAAACAATCACTAAACTGGAGTTACACTAAGGTTAAACATGGACTAAACACAACAGGTTAAGGGATAACACAAGAGAGACTTGGAGAATACTCAGGCAAGGGGACTACACAGACTAGAAGAACATACAGACTAGACTAAACATCACATTAAAGAAACAGAACATGACCCTTTCCAAAACATGACATTAAGCTAAACATAACAGAACTAAGCATAACAGAACTAAACAATATTCAACTATCAAGACACAGATCTAAACAAGATAAGGAGCTGCCCCTGACAGGAGAGCTAGGAGGAATGGCATAACGCCAAGACATGAAGAATTCACAGAAAATTACCTAAACCGACCATTAATGTCATGCACACTCAATCTGCGCCCGGCACTAGGACCCGGAAGTAAGACGGGAGCAAAACCAGGAAGTATAAAAGAGGTAAACAAACGATGGCTTACCGCTCAGTCATTGAGTTCGGCCCATGTCGGTTAACGTTGTCGTTTCAGCAAACCGTGAGTACTCACCAGTTGGTTTATCTGTCTTTTGCTATTGTGTGTGTATCTATAGGACGCGGGTTAAATTTGTGTTTTTCCCTTGCTCCGCTTTTGTGAGAGTCCTTAGACTAAATCGCGTGGTTATCCTGCCTACTCGCTTTTTTCCGCGTTTGGGTTTATCCTCCACGCTACATTGGGCTAACCGCTAAAGCTACGTCTTCTGGTCACCTCAGGTTAGTCCATCTTTGACAGAATGACTGAGCCCTCCGCGGTGAACCCAGCGGATTATGCGAGTCTTTGCGACGTTGTGGATCAGCATGCCGTGCTAATGAATCAGCTAACCGGGGATCTCGCTTCTCTCCGCCGCGAGGTCGCTGAGCTCCGGCGGGAGAATGCGGATCTCCGCGCAGCTGTTGATGGCGTCACTGCTCGATCGGAGGCCGCGGCGCCGCATCATCACCCCTCCCCCCCCCTTCTGATGTTTTTCTTTCTCTACCAGAGAAGTGGAACGGCACGGATGGGAAGTGCAGTGTATTTCTGACAGCTCTCGATCTGGTGTTTGAGTTCAATGCCATCAAGTACTCCACCGATCGCCTCCGCATTGCTCTTCTCGTCTCGTTGCTCATAGGGCAGGCAGCTGAGTGGGCCACGGCAGTTCTCCAAGCAGACACAGACACCGCCCACTCATACAATGAGTTCATCCACCAACTCAGACTCACCTTCGAACACCCAGCGGGCGAGGTGGAGACCGACACCAGACTCTACCACCTGAGGCAGGGAGGATCGCCTGTGAGCCGCTACACAGCGGAGTTTCGTACCCTCGCCGTACAGACCACGTGGGGCGATGCAGCGCTCCGGACGTCCTACTACGAGGGCCTGGCTTCTCGGATCAAGGACGAACTAGCCGGGCGAGAGCTTCCTGCGACCTTGGAGGGCCTGATCCAACTCGCTCTCCGGATCGACCAGCGCCTTCTCTCTCGCCCGAGGCCAGCCCCTCGCACCCTGCCGCCTGCACCCACCTTCACCGTCACCACTCCACGACCCGCAGACTCCGTCACCTACTCCGCCCCTGGACATGTCGGTTCTCCACCTCCTGCCGTGGTTGACACAGGAGCCGGGGAACCCATGCAATTAGGACGCGCCTCCTTGACCGCTGCAGAACGGGAGAGACGCTTCCGCGAAGGACTCTGCGCCTATTGCGGGTCAGCCACACATCACTGGGCAACCTGTCCTCTCAGACCGGGAAACGCACAGGCCTGGTGAGAAGAGAGAGACACTCGCCGGGTCACGTCCGTCTCTCCGCCATCACCACCAACTCCTCCCGTCTCACGGTTCAGGTAAACCTCCAGGTTGGCCACAAACGAGTCCGAAGTGCTGCGTTCATCGACTCCGGGGCAGCAGGTAACTTCATTGACTCCTCATACGCCAAAAAACTGGGGGTAAAACTCGAGGCGTTATCCCAGCCCGTTCGCATCACATCTGTCGACGGTCGCCTCCTCTCCACCAGCCCAATCAGCACCCGAACGGAACCCATCACCATCTCCATCAACCAACACCACGAACAGTTAAGATTTTTCGTCACCTCCATCTCATCACCACCCATCATCCTTGGTCATCCCTGGCTGCTCCAGCATGACCCTCTAATCTCCTGGACCCAGAACCGGATCCTCCAGTGGGGAGCGACCTGCAACGAACTATGCCTACGGGCAGCGGCTGGGACGTGCTCTAGGGAGTCCGAGGTCCCCGACGTCGACACCAACGCTATCCCCGAACCATATCGGGACCTGGCGGAGGTCTTCTGCAAACGGCGAGCCACCCATCTTCCTCCACATCGTCCCTACGACCTCGCCATTGACCTCCAACCTGGTATGGTCCCACCCCGCGGCTACCTCTATTCACTCACCTCCACCGAAACTCAGGTGATGGAGGAATATGTGAACAACGCCCTGCGCCAAGGCACCATCAGGCCATCCTCCTCACCTGCCGCCGCGGGGTTCTTCTTCGTGAAGAAAAGAGGCGGTGAACTTCGCCCTTGGGTCGACTACCGGGGGCTCAACCATCACCATCAAAAACCGACATCCCCTGCCTCTTACCAACTCAGCCCTGGACGCTCTCTCTGGCGCCACCATCTTTACGAAGTTGGACCTCCGGAGCGCCTACAACTTGGTGCGCATCAGAGAGGGCGATGAGTGGAAGACGGCATTCATCACACCCACCGGACACTACGAAACCCTCGTCATTCCGTTCGAACTGTGCAATGCCACCGCCGCTTTTCAACACCTCATCAACAATGTCCTTCGTGACATGCTCGGCCGGTGGGCATTCGCTTACCTGGATGATATTCTAATATATTCACGCACTATTGAAGAACACACCCAGCACGTCAGAGCGGTTCTCAAGAGATTACTCGCCCACCAACTGTACTGTAAGTTGGAAAAGTACGCTTTTCACGAGCGCTCCACCACGTTCCTGGGTTTTGTCATCTCGCCCCAGGGTGTGGCCATGGACCCGCAGAAACTAGAGGTTGTGCGTCATTGGCCCCTACCCAAGACCCTCAAGCAGCTTCAACGGTTTCTCGGGTTTGCGAACTTCTATCGTCGCTTTATCCGGGACTACAGTACAGTTGCCGCCCCCTAACTGTTCTGACTCGTCCTTCATCACTTCCTTTTCACCTCAACCCAGCCGCCATATCCGCCTTCCAGTCACTTTGTCACCGTTTCACCACTGCACCGATTCTTCACCATCCAGATGCCAGTAAACCATTCTTTGTAGAGGTGGATGCTTCAGATGTGGGCGCTGGAGCTATCCTCTCGCAACGATGTCCAGATCAAAAGCTACACCCATGTAGCTTTTTCTCCAGAAAATTTAATCCCACTCAGCAGCGATACGGGGTAGGGGACCGCGAACTGCTGGCCATAAAGTGGGCTCTGGAGGAATGGCGTCACTGGCTCCAGGGCGTCAGCGAGCCATTCATAATCTGGACAGACCATCAAAACCTTATCACCATTAAGACCATCAAACAGCTAAACCCACGACAGGCGCGGTGGGCTCTCTTTTTCGAGAACTATAACTTTCACCTTTCATACCGCCCGGGGTCCAAGAACACCAAAGCGGACGCCCTCTCCCGACAACTAGAGGTGGACCTTCCCCGGGCGGTCCCCGCATCTGTCCTTCCCTCTTCCAGGATCATCGCCCCCCTGCAACTGGACCTGGAAACGAGAGTGCGCCAGGCACGAGGTACAGAGACCGAACCGGCAGGTGTGCCACCTGGACGACTCTTCGTGCCCGAGGTGATGAGACCAGAGGTCCTCCAATGGGGACATTCCTCCCCAATTTCAGGCCATCCGGGCACCCGACGATCCCTCCAATTTCTCCAGCGGGACTTCTGGTGGCCGTCCATGACGAGGGACATCCAAGAGTTCGTTCAGGCATGCCCAGTGTGCGCCAGGGCCAAAAGCACCAACCAACCATCCCCAGGAGAACTACAACCGCTCCCAGTCCCTTGACGGCACTGGACGCACATTGCCATCGACTTCATCACGGACCTGCCGGCCTCCGAAGGAAAGGACACCATCCTCACGATCGTGGATCGGTTCTCTAAGACCGTGCATCTGGTGGCTCTCGCCGGACTCCCGTCAGCAAAGGAGACAGCAGAACTGATATTAGAGCACGTAGTCCGTCTGCATGGGTTCCCCAAGGATATCATCTCGGACAGAGGGCCCCAGTTCACAGCCCGGTTCTGGAAGGCCTTCTGCCGTCTGATCGACTCCACCTGCAGTCTGTCCTCCGGATACCACCCACAGACTAATGGTCAGACGGAGCGGACCAACCAACAACTGGAGTACTATCTGAGATGTTTCGTGGCGGACCGTCAGCGCTCCTGGGCACGCTACCTCATCTGGGCGGAATTGTCACACAACCTCCACATCTCCTCTGCCACCAACCTAAGCCCATTTGAGGTATGCCACGGTTTCCAACCATCCGTGTTCAACCACCCAGAGCCGGAGGTTGATGTACCGTCGGCCCAACAGTTGGTCCGCAGATGTTGGCGGCTCTGGATTACGACCAACCGGGCCATCCAACGTGCCAATGCCCGCTATACCCACCAACATCGCCGCCGACATCCTCCGGGACGACTATACCACGTAGGTGACAAGGTATGGCTTTCCACAAAAAACCTCCACCTCCACACCGAGTCAAAGAAACTTTCCCCCAGATTCATCGGACCATACCACATCACCCACAGAATTAACCCTGTCACCTACCGGCTCCAGCTGCCTGCGGCGCTCTGGATCCACCCAGTATTCCACCTTTCCCAGTTCAAGCCCTTCATCACCTCACCCATGATTCCACCCACTCCCTCCCCGGATCATCGACGGTGGTCCCGCCTACACCGTGCGCCGAATCCTCGACTCGCGCCCTCGGGGCAAAGGTACGCAATACCTGGTGGACTGGGAGGGCTATGGCCCCGAGGAGCGATCTTGGATCCCGGCCCGGTTCATTCTCGACCCGGAGCTAATTCGGGACTACCGTCACAGGGTATCCTCCGCCCCAGGACGGTCAGGAGCCAGTCCTGGACAGGGAGGTACTGTCATGCACACTCAATCTGCGCCCGGCACTAGGACCCGGAAGTAAGACGGGCGCAAAACCAGGAAGTATAAAAGAGGTAAACAAATGATGGCTTACCGCTCAGTCATTGAGTTCGGCCCATGTCGGTTAACGTTGTCGTTTCAGCAAACCGTGAGTACTCACCAGTTGGTTTATCTGTCTTTTGCTATTGTGTGTGTATCTATAGGACGCGGGTTAAATTTGTGTTTTTCCCTTGCTCCGCTTTTGTGAGAGTCCTTAGACTAAATCGCGTGGTTATCCTGCCTACTCACTTTTTTCCGCGTTTGGGTTTATCCTCCACGCTACATTGGGCTAACCGTTAAAGCTACGTCTTCTGGTCACCTCAGGTTAGTCCATCTTTGACAATTAACAAAACACCACATTAACACAACAGATGCCAGATGCAGATCAACTGAACAAAGGGCTATTTATAACCAAACTGATTAGCTACCTCAAATCAGGTGATTGTTCGAGTCACCTGACCGAGGTGCACATTGGGAAATGGAGTTCAAACTAAAGAAAAACCCAAAGGAACACAAAATGGAGTCTCTGCGTCTGGAACACAATCCACCGCACCATTCGCCGTTGCTGGTATCTAACCATATCTAAACATGATCCAAAAGCGCAGGTGTTTCCTCTGGGCCAAGGATCATTTAAAATGGACTGTCGCAAAGTGGAAAACTGCTCTGTCATCAGATGAATCAAAATGTGAAGTACTTTTTGGGAAACTGGGACCCATGTGCTCTGGACTAAAGAGGACAAGGACAACCCAAGTTGTCAAAAGCCTGCATCTCTGATGGTATGGGGTGGCAAGAGTGCATGTGGCATGGGCAGCTTACACATCTGGAAAGGCACATGGTATGGTATATCCAAGTTCTAGAACAACATATGCTCCAATCCAGATGTCGTCTCTTTTAGGGAAAACCTTGCATTTTCCAACATGACAATGCCAGACCACATACTGCATCAATTACAACATCATGGCTTCGTAGGAGAAGGATCAGGGTGCTGAAATGGCCAGCCTGCAGTTCAGATCTTTCACCCATAGAAAACATTTGGCACATCAGAAAGAGGAAGACAAAGAAGACTTAAGACAGTTTAACAACTAGAAGCCTGGATTAGTCAAGAATGGGACACCATTCCTATTCCTAAACTTGAGCAACTTGTCTCCCACAGTCCCCAGAGGATTGTAGACTTATAAAAAGAAGAGGGGATTCCACACAGTGGTAAACATGGTCTTGTCCCAACTTTTTTGAGATGTGTTGATGCCATGAAATTTAAAATCAACTTATTTTTCCCTTAAAATTATAAATTTTCTAATTCCACGTCATATATGTTGTATTCTGAAAAAAAAATTTGAAACTTCCACCTAATTGCATTCTGTATTTATTCACAATTTGTACAGTGTCCCAACTTTTTTGAAATCGGGTTTGTATTCCACAATCTTTTTATGCACTCTTTCATAGATTGAGAACCGCTGCCCATCTTTCCGTCTGAGAGACTTTGCCTCTCTCTAAGACATCCATTTTATAGCTAATCATGTAACAGACCTGATGTCAATTAACTTGGCTGAATCTTTCCAAAATTCCTTGCTTTTTCAGCCCTTTGTTACCACTGTGCCAACTTGTTAAGACCTATAGCAGGCATCAAATTTCAAATGAGTTCATTCTGTGGATAAAAATATAGAATTTCTCTATTTAAACATTTGTTATAGTCTCTATGTTCTATTGTGGATAAAATATTGGGTCATGTGATTTGAAAGTTTTTTAGTTTTTTATTTCATTCAAATGAAATCCAAAAGGTTTCAACCTTTCTCGGAATTCAGGTTGTAAATTGCTTCATTTTGCTTAGGATTCGTAATTGCTTGCATTTAAAAAAGCAATAAAAGGACAACCTCCCATTGCGCCAATGGAGCCACAAAGTGCTGTACTGCAGTAAGTGTTTTCATGAAGTCAGGAGAAATGGCCCAGGGGCTACATTCTCAAGGACTGGTGGGTGGGTGCTGAATTATCTTAACACTAATCTTTCCAGGGTGGGACAGCCTTAACCATTTAAGGCCTTGTATGTAAGTAATACTATTTTGTAATTTATTCTAAACTGAACAGGTAGCCAGTGCAGGGATGACAATATTGGGGTTATATGATCATATTTTCTGGATCTAGTGAGAACCCGGCGGCACGGTGGTGTAGTAGTTAGCACTGTCGCCTTGCACCCCCAGGGTCTGAGTTCGATTCCCGGCCAGGCTTGATTCCCGTCTCTGCGTGCATGGAGTTTGCATGTTCTCCCCGTGCTTGGTGGGTTTCCTCCGGGTACTCCGGTTCCCTCCCACGGGCCAAAGATATACAGGTTAGGCTAATTGGCGTTCACAAATTGCCCGTAGTGTGTGAATGGGTGTGAATAAGTGTGATGGATTGGCGCCCTGCCTGGGGTGTGCCCTGCCTCATGCCCTAGGCCTCCTGGGATAGGCTCCAGGTCCCCGTGACCATGTGTAACGCTTGGATTTATAAAACCGCTTGGTTACAAAAAAACGGATTCGGGAACCAAAATATGCGCTGTTTAACACTACTTCCGGTATTGCGTAATCGCGACAGGACAAAACACGACGCGACACAAAACAATTATAATAAATTAAACCAAGTGTATTATACAAAGACAAACAGATAAATAAACAAACAAGGTGCACCAAAACCAATATATTCAAATATAATACAAATATAAATGGTGTGTGCGGGATGTATGCGGGTGTGTGAGTGTGTGTATGATAGTCCAGTGTCTGAAAAACGGCAAAAGGTATGAAGCAAGTGAGTTGGAGAAATGGTTCGATCTCACCAGATGAAGATGGTAGGTCTGGGAGATCGAGAAACGGAAGGAGCTGGGTACTGAATGAAATTAACACAGGGTAATCCACAAACAGGCTCTCAGCTTTCAAAAACATGCAGCGCGCTGTCCTCATCTCTCCGTCCCAGCTACCTCGCCGGTTCCAGCTTTATGCCAGATCATGTGACCCACGTCACTTCCGGGTTCCCTTGCGTTGCGATCGCGCATGCGCGGGAACTTGCCCGGTGACCAAACCACTGTCAATGGGGAAGAACAGCCGCTAGGGCACACCTTCGGCCACAGGTGAGCAGCATTAGCTCCACAACCATTTCCCTGTTGTTGAAAAGTGTCCCTTTTGTGTGGCTGTGCTACATAGACCCCCCTCCCAAGCCTCCGGCGTCTGAGGAGAACGTCCGTACCAGCGCTTAAAATTCGCCACACTGTACAGATCGGCTTTATGTGGGTAGCCCCAAGACATTGTGTATTTTATTGGTCCTTTCCTTCTTTTTGTTTCTGCTGGTCCCTCCCACTTGGGCGCTAGCTTAGCAGAATCTCTCTTGGCTGTGGAGGAGAGAGGTCGAGTTTTGACCCAAACCAGTTCTCCCGGTTGGAAGTGCGCTGCTTCCCCCCGGGTATTGTGACATCTGGCTTGTCTGGATCTATGTTGTTCTGCTCTTGGTTTGCCCTCCTCCATGATAAGTCTTTGTCTGGGTGGTGATGGATGTCCTGTCTTGTGTCGGTGGCACATGCTGCAAGATTTTGTATAACGCCAGACGTCTTTCCGCACCGTCGGCCACCACGCCACCTCTAGTAGCCTCAGCAGGGTCTTCAGTTGTCCCCAGTGTCCTCCCAGTGGATTGTCGTGGTAGTAATAAAGAAAGTTTCTTATTAGCGACTGGGGGACTACTAGCTGAAATTTCTCCCCATGCTGTACTGGTACCCGGCGATACAGCACGCCCTGATGACACTCGAAGGTGACCATCTGATCGTGTGTACCTCTTGGGTGATCTTTAGAGAGCAGCTTCGTGATAGTTGGATCATTCTGTTGGGCTTTGATGATCTCGCGCAGGTCGCTCGGGAAGCTGGAGGCCTCTTTAGTGGACGTGGTGGGTAGATGTGGGGCGTCGGCTCCTTTCAGCGGCGGGTGTGCTCGGGGTATGGCGTCTGGACCCGGATTAAAGTGGTCCTCGCGAACATTCTCTCCCCTAGCGCCACTCTCCACCGGTTGTTCCATGGTGCTCGCCGCTCCTCTTAACACCACTCTCGTGTTGCTGTTCTCCCGGGTTCGCCCCATCTGTTCTTCCTCGGAGATATCAGGTTTTCCTATGAGACAGAGGGCGGGGTGTTCATCGGCAAAGTCTCCCTGGCGTTTCCGTGGCTGCTGTACCGGAGACCTCAGGTTGTCTTCCTCTTCGTCGAGGTCGTCATCCAGTATAAATGCCGCCGTGAACGCCTGTTTAAAAGATTGCCAGTCCTTTACCTTGCCTTTCTCCGTCTTCCACCAACTGAGAGCTGGCCCTCGGAGAACTGTGCCGAGGGTTCCCAGCAGCTCAGGGCGGGTCAGGGGTCTTATCTCCAGGTACTTCTCTGTTTGCTTAATGAAGTTCCACACCTCAGCTGTCTTTGACACGTCACAGAAGGCTGGAAACTCCACGCAGATGGATGGATGAGCGTGAAGAGAAGAAGAAGAAGAAAGTGGGGAGGAGAGCAGAGCCGAGGAGTGTGCTGGAACACCAGGAGGAACGTCGGCGATGGCATGAGTGCTTGGTAGCTTTACCTTGGCTGTCGCTGTAGTGGTTGGAGTGCTGGGACGATGTTGTGTATGAGAGGGTGTAGGGGTGTAGGCCTGTAACCTGTGGGCGGTGGGCGTACAAGTGGGACGCAGTCTCTTCATCCGGTTTTCCCAGATGGCGTCACGTCTCAGAAAACAGTCAACGATGGCTCTCTCCATCTTTTCGAGAGCCTCCTGGCAGTAGCGCTGCAGCCCTTCCAGGCTCGCGTCCACTGCGTCACGAAGACTGATTTCCCTGTTGAGACTGCTGTCCAGGGATTGTCTATAATCCTGCTCTATGGAGCTCACTTTATCAGTAAGCGCCACCATGTCCATCTTGCATTGGTTAAGTTCAGTACGTAGTGTGTACACTACTTCAATATCAGTCCCATGAACAATAATATCATCATCATCATCGTCATCATCATGGTTATCAGATATATATAATGAACTAATCAATGAAGTTAATTCAGCTGTAGGGTTACGGCGTGTATTAAATGCATCCTCTACATCAACCAGCATGTTATCTACTACAAAGTCGGCCTTAGCAGCACTACTAGCATTAGCCTTAGCATTAGCTTTAGCACTAGCATTAGCGTCCATCTTGTTCAGCCACGTCTCACAAAACCGGAAAATATCCCAAAATACAGATTCCCCGTACGGACGGGCCACCACTATGTGTGTGTATGAAAGTCCAGTGTCTGAAAAACGGCAAAAGGTATGAAAGTGTCGAGTTGGAGAGATGGTTCGATCTCACCAGATGAAGATGGTATGTCTGGGAGATCGAGAAACGGAATGAGCTGGGTACTGAATGAAATTATCGAACAATAATCCGCAAACAGTCTCTCAGTCTCAAACAATATGCAGCGCGCTGTCTTCATCTCTCCGTCCCGGCCTCTATGCCATTTTTCAGACACTGGACTTTCACACACACTCACACACCCGCATACATCCCGCACACACCATTTGTATTTGTATATATTTTGTATATATTGGTTTTGGTGCACCTTGTTTGTTTATTTATCTGTTTGTCTTTGTATAATACACTTGGTTTAATTTCTTATAATTGTTTTGTATCGCGTCGTGTTTTGTCCTGTCGCGATTACGCAATACCGGAAGTAGTGTTAAACAGCCCATATTTTGGTTCCCGAATCCGTTTTTTTGTAACCAAGCGGTTTTATAAATCCAAGCGTTACACATGAATACAGGATAAAGCGGTATAGAAGATGAGTGAGAGTGAGTGATCTTTCCAGAGTTTGACACCAGGGATGATTCGCCGTTCACTGATGAGTATTCCTGATTGGTATTGTCAGGACGGGATATTTATCGCAGGTGCATGATATCATGATGGATGCGACCATTAACGAATTATGAGCCAAAAAAGAAAGTCAGTCCATATGACAAGACAAGGTGTTCTGGCTCATGCAAATGTTATGAGATGTCATATGTCCTAGGCAAAATAATGTCCCAAGCTGAATATACTGCTGATGTGGAGGCAAGAAATTTTGCGACTCATCAGGAGAGGAAATGTCTCAAGAGGTTTCGCAAGGCCCTCGCAAGAGGAACTTCAGGGTAGCATCTGCAATAGCTTGTAATGGCTGCAACAGCTATGATGAGAGAAGTGATGAGCTATGATGAGTCATGTGGAAACTGAGGCAAAGGCTGTTGGTTACACGGTCAAAACCCTGAATGTACTATGAGGGGTCAGGCCTGGGGTTACTCACACCTTTGAAGAATGTTAAACTGCTCACTGCTCATTCCAGCTTGTGCTGGAAGGGAAGTTGCAAGACCATGAGTCACATAACCAGGGTATATAAGGATATATACCCTCGAAGAATTTCAGTCAGGTTTCAGGCCCCATCATAGCACAGAAACTGCACTAGTTAAGATTACAAACGACTTGTTTTTAGCTTCAGACCAACGCTGCAATCTCATTGCTAGTCCTACTAGGGCCAGGGGTAGCTCAGTGGTTAAGGCACTGGACTGCGGATCGGAAGATCCCAGGTTCAAAACCCCACAACCATCAAGGTGCCACTGTTGGGCCCTTGAGCAAGGCCCTTAACCCTAAAACTGCTCAGATGTGTAATGAGATAAAAATGTAAGTCGCTCTGGATAAGAGCGTCTGCCAAAATGCCTAAATGTAAATGTACTCGCTAGATCTTAGTGCTGCATTCGACACTGTAGATAATAATATTCTCATAGATCAAAAGAACAAAATCACATAGGTATTCAGGGACAGGCATTAAAATGGTTTAGATCATACCTGTCTGATAGATACCATTTTGTAGATCTGAATGGAGAACCATCTGGTGTAATGCCAGTGAAATATGGGGTCCCACAAGGGTCAGTTTTAGGAGGTCTGCTGTTCTCAATATACAGTACATTCTTCTCTTGGGTAACATCATTAGAAGACATGGGATTAGTTTCCATTGTTATGCGGATGATACCCAATTATATATCTCAACAAAACCAGACGAAATACCTAAGTTGTCTAGATTAACTGAGTGTGTCCAGGACATAAAAGATTGGATGACCAATAACTTTCTTTTATTAAATTCAGATAAGACAGAGATATTACTCATTGGCCCAAAAATCAGCACACAACAGCTTTCACAATTCAGCCTGCGTTTAGAAGGATGTACTGTTACTACCAGCTCAGCAGTAAAAGACCTGGGCGTAATATTAGACAGTAACTTGTCCTTTGAAAATCACATTTCAAATATCACAAAAACAGCCTTTTTCCATCTCAGAAATATTGCCAAACTTAGGAGCATCTTATCCGTATCTGATGCAGTCATGACGTCCAGACTGGACTATTCATTCATTCATTCATTCATCTTCTATATACCGCATTATCCTGTATTTAGGGTCACGGGGACCTGGAGCCTATCCCAGGAGACTCAGGGCATGAGACAGGGTACACCCTGGACAGCGTGCCAATCCATCACAGAGCGGACACACACACACACAAACACACACACTCATTCACACACTATGGTCAATATAGGAACGCCAATTACCCTAATCTGCATGTCTTTGGACTGTGGGAGGAAACCCACCAAGCACGGGGAGAACATGCAAACTCCATGCACACAGAGACGGCAATCGAGCCTGGCCGGGAACCGAACCCGGACCCTGGAGGTGCAAGGCGACAGTGCTAACCACTACACCACCGGGTTCTCACTATATCCAGAAAATATGATCATATAACCCCAATATTGTCATCCCTGCACTGGCTACCTGTTCAGTTTAGAATAAATTACAAAATAGTATTACTTACATACAAGGCCTTAAATGGTTTAGCTCCCACATACCTAGCCAGTCTTCTGATACGCTACAATCTACCACGCGCCTTAAGATCACAAAACTCCGGACTTCTGGTAGTTCCCAGAATTTCAAAATCTACAAAAGGGGGTAGGGCATTTTCATATTTAGCTCTAAAGCTTTGGAATAGCCTTCCAGACAGTGTTCGGGGAGCAGACACGGTTTCCCAGTTCAAAAGTAGACTCAAGACGCATCTTTTTAATTTGGCATACACGGAACTCATCCCATAACCTCATACTCTAGTACACCTATACTGAATGGCAACTACGCTAATTCTCCCCATCTGTTCTGTATCCTTCTACCCATGCCGTGGCATCGGGAGATTGTGCCAGCTCCAGTAGACAAAGGCCAGCCCTGCGAAGTTCCTGAGGCATCCAGAGAAGGACCAGCTCCAGCTGAATTCTGCTTCATGACGGTTTCGAGCTACACATGCTGCTCCTGTGCTTCCAGTGATCCAGACCTGATCTGCACTCTGCACCTGTCCACTGGCTCATCCCTATGCTGAACTGGTCTTCATGTTAATTTAAATGATTTTCTGTCATATTGCATTTTCACCTGCACAATACACATGATGTTACATCATTTCTATCTGTTATCACCCAAATGAGGATGGGTTCCCTGTTGAGTCTGGTTCCTCTCAAGGTTTCTTCCTATTGCCATCTCAGGGAGTTTTTCCTTGCCACCATTGCTGTCCCCCTTGGCTTGTCAGAGACATTTCATTCATCATATTATTACCTATACACATTTTTCTCACACATACACACTTCCAAATATTTTCTTTTCTAACAAAATCTTTCATTTTTTGTGAAGCTGCTTTGAGACAATGACCATTGTTAAAAGCGCTATATAAATAAAATTGAATTGAATGGGCAGTGTCGCCTTGCACCTCCAGGGTCTGGGTTCGATTCCCCGGCCAGGCTCGATTCCCGTCTCTGTGTGCATGGAGTTTGCATGTTCTCCCCGTGCTTGGTGGGTTTCCTCCGGGTACTCCGGTTTCCTCCCACAGTCCAAAGATATGCAGGTTAGGCTAATTGGCATTCCCAAATTGACCGTAGTGTGTGAATGAGTGTGTGAGTGTGTGTATGAGTGTGTGCCCTGCGATGGATTGGCACCCTGTCCAGGGTGTACCCTGCCTTGTGCCCGAAGTCTCCTGGGATAGGCTCCAGGTCCCCCGCGACCCTGAATAGAGGATAAAGCGGTACAGAAGATGAATGAATGAATGAATGAATGAATGGGCAGTAAAGCATTATTAGCGGACACTGGAATGTACGTAGTTAATATTGTTTGTCCTTTGTTGATAATTTACTTTGTATCCTAAGTGTCTATCATCCCATTTTACATGTTGGTTTTCTATGCGCGCACAGAACAGAGAGAATCTGGGAGACTAGACTAAGAATCAAATAACTAAAAGACCTAATATAGGGAGAAGAGAGCTCCCGGTGGGTAGTAAATACACTGAGGGTGCCTTTGGAGAGGCGTTGCCCTGTGTATTGCAGCTAGAACATGCAAAACATGCTGGATAGGAGTTGTCCATGGCTTTCAATCACCACATACAATACCTGAGCGCATCCACGGCCTATGTGTCATGGGTGAAGGTGAAACACAGCCCATTGCGATCTTTAAGGCTAAATTATATAGGGAGAATGATTCTGATACCAATGCAAGATATGCTCGAATCTGGCTATTTAATAATTTTACTCAGTCGCTCCAAGTGACCGAGCGAGTAACTGGAATCAATATGTATTACAGTACCATGCCATACATCAAGGAATGGCTGTGTGCTAAAAAAGAAAGTCAGTCCATATACCAAGAAGGGGGGGGGGGGTGTTATGGATCATGCTAATGTTGTCATATGTCCTGGTTAACTATAGGCGAAATAATGTCCCGCGGTGAATGTGCTGCTGACATGAAGGCAAGAAAGTTTGCAGCTCCTAAGAGAGGAAATGTCTCAAGAGGTTTTGCAAGGCCCTCGCAAGAGGAACTTCAAGGCAGCCCCTGCAACAGCTTGTAATGGCTGTAACCGCTGTGAACAGAGACGTGGCCAGTTATGCGGAAACTGAGGCAGAGGCAGTTGGTTACATGGTCAAAACCCTGAATGTACCTGAGGGGTCAGGACTGGGGTTACCCACACCTCTGGAGAATATGGTAAACTGTTCATTGTTTGCGACCATAAAGGGCATAAAGGATAACAACCGGCCTTGTGCTGGAAGGGAAGTTGTAAAAACATGAGTCACTATAAAAAAAAGACTTTGTGTTCTGATGCACTTCGATGTTGTTTTAAGATTTTGTTCCTAATATGGGTACACAGGTCCTTGTACTCCTATTTTGTTTCCATGTGAACCAATTTTGCTTATTCTTATAACCTGAATTCTGGAAATGTTAGGACTTTTTTTTCATTTGAATACTTTATTCAAAATAGAGCATGGATAACACAAATGTTTAAACTGAGAAATTTTACTATCTTATCGACAGAACAAGCTCATTTCAAATTCAGTGCCTGCTTCTCAGAAAAGTTGTGATGGGGGCATATTTAACATAGTGTAGCATCTCCTCTTATCAAAACTGTTTAAAACGTCTTAATGTCTTAACATTGAGGTTATTGTTATTGAGGTCCCATTCTTGCCAACTGTTGAAGAGTTTGTGGTCATCTTTGACATTTTTCATCCAATGATGCGTCAAATGTTCTCTTTAGATAAAAGATCTGGACTGCAGGAATTTATCACCCCGACTCTTCTACTATGAAACCATGCTGTTGTAACAGCTGCAGTATGCATATTTACAGTGGGCTGCTAAACAAAACAAGGCCATCCCAGAAATGGACGTCCAAAACCTTTATGTACCTTTCAACATTCATAGTACCTTCCAAAACTTCCATACTGTATGCACTTATGCACCCCTATACTATCAGAGATGTTGATTTTTTAACTGGAAGCTGATAACACACTAAGGTTGCCCTTCTCTTTAGCACGGAGGACACAGCAGCCGTGACTTCCAACAAGAATGTCAAATTTGAATTCGTCTGACCATAGAACTCTTTTCCACTTTGAAACAGTCCATTTTAAATGAGCCTTGGCCCACAGAACATGAGGCTTTTCTGGGCCATGCTTAAATTTGGCTTTCTTTTTGCATGAGAGAGCTTTAGTTGGAAGATTGTGCTTACAGTGGTTCCTGGAAGTATTCCTGGGCCCATTTAGTAATGTCAATAACACAATCATGCCGTTGAGTGATGCGGTATGGTGCAGAGGGCATTCAACAAGTCTTCAGCCTGTTCCTTCACACACAGAGATTTCTCCAGTTGCTGTGAGTCTTTTGATGATCTTATGCTCTGTTGATGATGAGATTTGCAAATCCTTTGATATTTGCAAATTGTTTTTCAAGTTTTCCCACAATGTGGGGAGAGAATATTTACAACAACATTTATACAGCACCAATAAACACCTAAAAACGGCTAGTGGACATGGACTGTAACTGAGGTTAATTTTTGCCAGTAATTACTGATTTGATATTCAAGTAATTGAAATTTCTTTCTGGGAGAACATAAAAAGAAAAGAAAAGAAATATTTAAGTAGTATTATTTAAGTGTAATTATGAGACAAAAGATGAAGACTTGTTTTTAAACAGAAATGGTTACATTTATTTTATGGAATTATTACAAACATTATCGTGTCATAATCTGAACCTGATGAAAAAAACAACAACAAAAAACAGCACAGGACTTGGTTTCAGGATTGGCTGTTAGAAACACCTCCTCTTCTGATCATGACATAAAACGAGCTCTTGTTCTGTCTTTAGGAAAGAACATTAAACTTTGCGATTCTTCATAAAGCAGCAGGAGGTGAGTATTACTGGGCAAAACTTACAAATGTATGTGTATCTTTGCAGTTTAGCAGTAGTAAATACAGTGATTCATGGGTTAACATCACCACTGTGCAAAGATTTTGGTGCAAATAAACACTTTTAAGCATTCTATTCAATTTACATTGCAGTTCTGTAAGTTTCACGATTTTATAACTATCCCAATTATATTACTGTATTCTTTTTCCCCGAATAACTTTTAAAACAAATTGTTTGAACATAATTTAAATTTTATACCTTAGGTTAATTCAAAATATCAAGTTGTTTGAATTATTTAAATGTACCCCATCACATTAGTTTTCCCTCACTTACAAAACAATACAAACTAAATTCAAATACAAATGTTTAACAATTAAATTAAACAAAGAAAAACTTTTTTTTTTTCTGAGCATCACATATTTTTGTTATGTAATCCACCATGATAATGGTTATTTCAAAATAAAATTAGCAAATAATTCACTTCTACCACACCGGATGCCGATGTGAGATTATTTTACCACAATAGTTTATGCAACACCAATGTTTCGTAACTGAAACAATTTCCCTCTTCTCAAATAGATTTATTTAGTTAATTTTCTATAAGAGCGCCTCAGAGAGTAGTGCAGTGGCAAAGCACTGGTTAATATCACTTGCTCATCATATCGTTTCTACAGAAATGACTCAATCAGAGCTGGTAATTCATGTACAGTACTGTATTTGTTGATGTGGTGAGAAAAAACTATTACTTCATGTTGGAAAAAAACCCCATAATTTATAGCCAACTTTCACAAGAAATTTCTTTTCCTTTGCTTTGCAGTTAAACACCAACATGGGAGAAAGACTCAAAATCATCCTAGTCCTTACGTCAATCATTCTCCTCAATCACATCTGCTGGACACGTAGACCCGGAATCAAACATTACACGTCCACATACGCGAGGCTGTGTCATGACTCCTGCAGTCCGCGTGACCACGACTACTTTTGGTGCAACACAGAAAAAGGCTGGGATTACTGCTCGATAGATGAGAACATAGATTATAAACACATTGAATGTAAAGATGACCATCCCTGTGAGAAACATGGCAAAAGCTATTACTGGTGCTACAACAAAGCTGGCGGTTGGGGTTACTGTGGAAAAGTGGAGGGCAAACATCCTCACCCATGCTAGATTTATAATGCTAACTCCCTAAAATTACACAAGCATTGAGCATGTTACTTGTTTTAAATGTATTTGATTTACTGTAGACTTGTAGCACATGGCAGATGTAATTGCATTATAAGATGGAATTATACATTTAATTAAACAGAGGAACACAGTGTTAACCTGGTTCAAGAAACAGAAATGTAACTCAATCTCTATTAAATAAATTAATTGAAAAAAAAAAGTTGGTGTTGCCTTTGTACAAAATTATGCTTAAAATGTACACATTATGAATTCTCGGTCATATTAATATTGAATAGAATTGAGCTTCTAGTTAAATCTTCCTTGAGTTTAAGTGAATTTGGGGATACAAGAATCGCTAACTTTCCTATCAGTTAAGCAGGATATGGTTTAACCAATAAGTAAATAAAAATTAATAAGGATGAAGAGATTAATTAACTTCTAGAGTTTAGTTCAAGTAGCATTAGCAAGAACTAGAGGAATTCTATTTAGACTTCACTTTAATGTAGCTGATTATTTGTTTAGGTTGTTTACATTAAAAACAATTTAAGTAGACTAGATTTTAAAATAGTTATCACTTGTTGTACAGTGTTTGAAACGATGTCATGTTAAGATATTTTAAATTACCAAGAAGGAAAAAAAAAAAAAAACCCAGCCAGGATCACACAAAAACAGCAACACACGATAAAGTGCTCACAAACCAGAATGTAATTCAGGTGCAACAGGAAACAGGTGTGAATGGTCAGTGAGGCACGTGCTATGGTCATGTGGCATGCTAGGGATGATGGGTATTGATTGTAGTTCTCACATTCATTCTGCTCTGAAATCTGCAAAATCATGACAAAGACATTTAGTGAATATAAAAGTATTTAATCATGAATCTTTACTAACAGTTCTGTCCTGGTCAGGATCACTGTTGAACCCACTCGATTAAAACAGCAGCTTATCACAGGAAATTAGGGCAGCAACTAACGATTATTTTAATAATCAATCTGTCGATTATTTTTTTTCTCCAATTAATCGATGAATTGGATAAAACAAATATAAACAAGAAAACAAGAAAAGCATTCAATTCCAACCCTTTTTTCAAACACAAAACTAAAATCTCTAGAAAGTGCACAAACATGTTGCTCCTTGAGCTGTTATAATAATACAGTGGAACCTCGGATTACGAGCATAATTCATTCCGGAAGTGGGCTCGTATTCCAAAACACATGTAAACCAAATTAAATTTTCCCATAGAAAATAATGGAAACTCAAATCATTTGTTCTACAGCCCAAAAAAAGAAATACATAAAAATAATTAATACAAAATATACAGTAAAAATAAAACAAATTAATCTGCACTTTAAATAAAAAAAAAACTTAAAAATAAATCCCGACAGATAAGTGTTTCCGTTTGTGCACACAGGCGCTGTGTGTGTGTGGGTGCGCACACACACACACACATTAACGTGAGCGCATACTAACGGAATCACTGCTGTAAAGTAAAACAACAACAACAAAAAACAAATGAATCAGCTCCTCACCTCAATCGCGACAGAGAAGGATTTTCCTCTGTGTTTGTGTTTGTAGCCGAGACGAGGGGGAGCTATAAAGCCGAGACTTATCGTCTCCCCTGCTGGGTCTTAGTGCCTGCAGAGTTTGAGTGTGCGTGTGTGTGTGCGTAAGGCAGAGAGTGTGTGTGCGTGTTTTGTTTGGGAACCTGAGAGGGGGGCTGTAAAAGCGTGTGTTTGTGTGTGTGCGCGCGCTCATTCACTTACACCAACACACACACACACACACTCTCTCTTGGCTTTACAGCTCCCCCTTCTCTCGGCTACAAACACAGAGGAAAACTCTTCTCTGTCGTGATTGTTTTCAAAGGTGAGGAGATGGGGGGTATTCCAGAAAGTTTAGTTAACTTACCATTTGGTTAATCTTAACCTCTGGGTTGATTAACTGCTGAACCTAACACTTAACACTGTATAAATGCAGATTTATAAACACTGCTATCTGTTTCATCCAGATGAGGATGGGTTCCCTGTTGAGTCTGGTTCCTCTCAAGGTTTCTTCCTATTACCATCTCAGGGAGTTTTTCCTTGCCACTGTTGCCCTCGGGCTTGCTCACCAGGGACTATCGGAACATTTTTGATTCATACACATTCACATTCCATACAAACTTAAATAATTCTTTTGATTGTGTAAAACTGTTTTGAGACAATGTCAATTGTTAAAAGCGCTATACAGTACAAATAAAACTGAATTGAATTGAATTGAATTAACCCCAAACCCGCATACCGCGAGTATGTCAGTTCCAAACCCCCTGATAAGATTAAGTTTAATCAACCCCCTACTGGTTACCCAGAGTTAGTGCACGTGCATGGTGTGTACATAAAGACATTTTCAATGGATCGCCGATTTCATGAGTCAAAATGGAAAATCAAAGTGAAAAAAAGAGAGCGGCATACTTCACAGGGGTTTTAACGCGCACATATGAGGAATTTAAGTAAATAATAACGGGGAAAAAAAGCAATATGGCTGCACCGGCTAAAGAAAGAGTAGGCTTGGCAAAAAATTACGGACAGAGTAAATGCACGAGTGTATTAAATTGCAAATTTGACATCGCCTCCCCTTTTATTATAATGCAAAATAATTAAACACCCCTTCCGCATCCTTTTGGCTGTTAAATGACAGCATTTACTTTTCCCGCCATTAATTTCTTTAGGTTAAAATACCAATGTATATTGACTAGGAATTTATGGTTTCTTATTTAATAAGGTTTAATCCTTCTGGAGGCAGAAGCCAAGTGAAAATGAAACACAAAAACATTCTGCAAAAAGGTAATATTTGATTACACGATCACTGAACTATTTATTGAACATGATTTAGTATATTCTTTCTGTCATGTAGCTAATAGAAAGAAGGCTGAAGCCCGTCTAACTGGCGGGGGTCCACCACCACCTCTCCTCACCCCATCTGAGGAGCGGCTCTGTCCCTTAATAAAGGGCGACCAGTGACACTAACATGGTGAAATATAAGTTTACCACTATGATTTATTTTCATTATACGACTTAATAAATTACTATCTCTGACACTTAAAGGCTTTTGAACAGGCTTTATGTTTTTATGCAGGCTTACTTTATTTAACTGCATATGATGTACACTCAAAAAAATTTACATGGCTATCTGTTACATTTACTAAAATGTAATATGTGTTTTGTACAAACCGGATTCCAAAAAAGTTGGGACACTAAACAAATTGTGAATAAAAACTGAATGCAATGATGTGGAGATGACTAATGTCAATATTTTATTCAGAATAGAACATACATGACAGATCAAAAGTTTAATCCGAGAAAATGTATCATTTTAAAGGAAAAATATGTTGATTCCAAATTTCACGGTGTCAACAAATCCCAAAAAAGTTGGGACAAGTAGCAATAAGAGGCTGGAAAAAGTAAATTTGAGCATAACGAAGAGCTGGAAGACCAATTAACAGTAATTAGGTTAATTGGCAACATGATTGGGTATAAAAAGAGCTTCTCAGAGTGGCAGTGTCTCTCAGAAGCCAAGATGGGTAGAGGATCACCAATTCCCACAATGTTGCGCAGAAAGATAGTGGAGCGATATCAGAAAGGTGTTACCCAGCGAAAAATTGCAAAGACTTTGCAGTTATCATCATCAACTGTGCATAATATAATCCGAAGATTCAGAGAATCTGGAACAATCTCTGTGCGTAAGGGTCAAGGGCGTAAAACCATACTGGATGCCCGTGATCTCCGGGCCCTTAAACGACACTGCACCACAAACAGGAATGCTACTGTAACGGAAATCACAGAATGGGCTCAGGAATACTTCCAGAAACCATTGTCAGTGAACACAATCCACCGTGCCATCCGCCGTTGCCAGCTGAAACTCTACAGTGCAAAGAAGAAGCCATTTCTAAGCAAGATCCACAAGCACAGGCGTTTTCATTGGGCCAGGGATCATTTAAAATGGAGTGTGGCAAAATGGAAGACTGTTCTGTGGACAGACAAGTCACGATTCGAAGTTCTTGTTGGAAATGTGGGATGCCATGTCATCCGGACCAAAGAGGACAAGGACAACCCAAGTTGTTATCAACGCTCAGTTCAGAAGCCTGCATCTCTGATGGTATGGGGTTGCATGAGTGCGTGTGGCATGGGCAGCTTGCATGTCTGGAAAGGCACCATCAATATATTCAGGTTCTAGAACAACATCTAGTCATCTCTTTCAGGGAAGACCCTGCATTTTTCAACAAGATAATGCCAGACCACATTCTGCATCAATCACAACATCATGGCTGCGTAGGAGAAGGATCCGGGTACTGAAATGGCCAGTCTGCAGTCCAGATCTTTCCCCTATAGAGAACATTTGGCTCATCATAAAGAGGAAGGTGCGACAAAGAAGGCCCAAGACGATTGAACAGTTAGAGGCCTGTATTAGACAAGAATGGGAGAGCATTCCTATTTCTAAACTTGAGAAACTGGTCTCCTCGGTCCCCAGACGTCTGTTGAGTGTTGTAAGAAGAAGGGGAGATGCCACACAGTGGTGAAAATGGCCTTGTCCGAACTTTTTTGGGATTTGTTGACACCATGACATTTTGATTCACCATATTTTTCCCTTAAAATGATACATTTTCTCAGTTTAAACTTTTGTTCCGTGATTTATGTTCTATTCTGAATAAAATATTGACATTTGCCATCTCCACATCATTGCATTCAGTTTTTATTCACAATTTTAGTGTCCCAACTTTTTTGGAATCCGGTTTGTACATAATAATTTCATGTTTCCAAGCTAAACATGAATAAGTTATGTTGTATTTGCATGAAATTCAACAACTTAACATGTACTAGATTCAATCATGTTGAGATAAACCAATGAGATCTTGTCAATATGAACACCGGAAATATCGCGAGAAGACATCGCGAGAAGAGAACACAGAGAAGACAAACGTTGGCGGGCTTGTGGAAAAGGAAAGCAGGAATTAATTCCCATCGTTCTAAATAGAAACGAAATACTGAACATAAATGTCACCTGTTGTTTAGCGATGTTTAGTCACGGTATTTTGGTTTAAGTTATTTCTTGTATTGTTAATCACACTTAAAATACCGATGGTTATATGTGCGTGCTTAATCTGCGGTTCGCTTCTGGTTTCGGTCTGTTCTCATAAGTTGTGAAGCGAGAGGAACAAAGTATAAATATTGTTCATTTGCTAAATTAAGTATCATGAATTTTAATTGAATCTCTATCTCTGTATTTTTTCACAGGAGTTTGTGACTGAAAGTGTCGTGTCTGCATCTGACTTCAGGAGTTTCCTGATCAACGTATCTAACGGTCATATTTAAAAGTCATAACTTACAGTTTCTGTTAGTGTTTTTTTTTTATTAATACTTATTTGTGGTGTTTTATGTTTTGTACATCTTTTCAAATTGAGACCTCATTTGTAAGTTGCTCCTGGTGTAAAATAAAAATATACGTTTTATCCCACTTGTCTGTTTCCTTCCTTCACAGAATTTGAAATTTAAATTTACTTGAGTTGGATCAACTTAATTTACAACTGAAAAATTTGTTGTACCAACCCTATTCATTTATGTTAACAGTATTAAATTATGTTGGACGCAGCTGTAGTAAATAAGTTAAATGAACCTAATAACATTATTTTGACAGAACCTAAAAACATTAAGTTGGGCCAACAAAATTGCTTAATACTGAACGAAAGCCATTAAATCAGGTGGAAATTCTTTCCATAATTTAATTATGTTCATTCAACGAGTAATTTTTTTTTGAGTGATACTGTGATCTTACTGTAGTTGTATTACTTTGACATGTTTTTTCCTGCAAATTGTTTTTTTCTTTGATAATATTGAGAATTCTATGGGTTGTATTTTCTTATACAGTGGTGTGAAAAACTATTTGCCCCCTTCCTGATTTCTTATTCTTTTGCATGTTTGTCACACTTAAATGTTTCTGCTCATCAAAAACCGTTAACTATTAGTCAAAGATAACATAATTGAACACAAAATGCAGTTTTTAAATGAAGGTTTACGTTATTAAGGGAAAAAAAAAACTCCAAATCTACATGGCCCTGTGTGAAAAAGTGATTGCCCCCCTTGTTAAAAAATAACTTAACTGTGGTTTATTACACCTGAGTTCAATTTCTGTAGTCACCCCCAGGCCTGATTACTGCCACACCTGTTTCAATCAAGAAATCACTTAAATAGGAGCTACCTGACACAGAGAAGTAGACCAAAAGCACCTCAAAAGCTAGACATCATGCCAAGATCCAAAGAAATTCAGGAACAAATGAGAACAAAAGTAATTGAGATCTATCAGTCTGGTAAAGGTTATAAAGCCATTTCTAAAGCTTTGGGACTCCAGTGAACCACAGTGAGAGCCATTATCCACAAATGGCAAAAACATGGATCAGTGGTGAACCTTCCCAGGAGTGGCCGGCCGACCGAAATTACCCCAAGAGCGCAGAGACAACTCATCCGAGAGGCCACAAAAGACCCCAGGACAACATCTAAAGAACTGCAGGCCTCACTTGCCTCAATTAAGGTCAGTGTTCACGACTCCACCATAAGAAAGAGACTGGGCAAAAACGGCCTGCATGGCAGATTTCCAAGGCGCAAACCACTTAAGCAAAAAGAACATTAAGGCTCGTCTCAATTTTGCTAAAAAAACATCTCAATGATTGCCAAGACTTTTGGGAAAATACCTTGTGGACCAACGAGACAAAAGTTGAACTTTTTGGAAGGTGCGTGTCCCGTTACATCTGGCGTAAAAGTAACACAGCATTTCAGAAAAAGAACATCATACCAACAGTAAAATATGGTGGTGGTAGTGTGATGGTCTGGGGTTGTTTTGCTGCTTCAGGACCTGGAAGGCTTGCTGTGATAGATGGAACCATGAATTCTACTGTCTACCAAAAAATCCTGAAGGAGAATGTCCGGCCATCTGTTCATCAACTCAAGCTGAAGCGATCTTGGGTGCTGCAGCAGGACAATGACCCAAAACACACCAGCAAATCCACCTCTGAATGGCTGAAGAAAAACAAAATGAAGACTTTGGAGTGGCCTAGTCAAAGTCCTGACCTGAATCCTATTGAGATGTTGTGGCATGACCTTAAAAAGGCGGTTCATGCTAGAAAACCCTCAAATAAAGCTGAATTACAACAATTCTGCAAAGATGAGTGGGCCAAAATTCCTCCAGAGCGCTGTAAAAGACTCGTTGCAAGTTATCGCAAACGCTTGATTGCAGTTATTGCTGCTAAGGGTGGCCCAACCAGTTATTAGGTTCAGGGGGCAATTACTTTTTCACACAGGGCCATGTAGTTTTGGATTTTTTTTCTCCCTAAATAATAAAACCCCTCATTTAAAAACTGCATTTTGTGTTTACTTGTGTTATCTTTGACTAATAGTTAAATGTGTTTGATGATCAGAAACATTTTGTGTGACAAACATGCAAAAGAATAAGAAATCACGAGGGGGGGCAAATATTTTTTCACACCACTGTAGATACTAATAGAGGGATTGTATTATTGGACACTACAGAAAGAACACAGTCTGTCACAGTTGTAAGTGTTTTGTTGTCAGGTACCTCTAGTTGCTTTTATTTATTTATTTATTTATTTATTTATTTATTTATTTTTGCCAGATAACGTATACTTGCATATTTTCACTGAAGGATGAAGATGAAGAAACCACATCTGCTGTGACAGAAGTGGACAATGCTGGTAGATCCACTGAGGTAGGATGCATACCATTATAATGCAGCGCCCCCTTTTTACATTAGAGTAATAAACTGTCATTGTTCTTTCACAGTACTGACCTGGGGATTTCTCCATGAATTAAGGTCCTTCAACCTCAATGCACAATCTAAGCAGTGTAAGAATTTGTGTGCAGTTGTCCATATTTTAATTTTATTGTCTGACAGAATCTCATAAAATTATTTTATAATAATAACTCCTAGTTTCCTTCCTATTTGCCAGCAAAGGAGCTGTATAAGGTCCATCTTCAAAAACAAATAAGAAAAAGTGACATGGAGATGAACCTTAAATGGAAGAGAAAAGGCTATCCATTAAAAAAGCAACACTAGAAATTTAATTACTGGAGCATCACCTTAAGGTAAGAACTTGTGCATATATTAATCTGTTGCATGTTAAAAGTGTTGTGTATATAAAGCAATGTCATTAAAAATAACTCATTTTATTTCATTTTACTTTCATTGTTTTTCAGGAAATAAAGAAATGAACTGCGCAGCAGACCAGTGCAAACTTTTTAATAAAAGTAATTTTGACAAATCCTGCCTCTCAAAAGTCTTCCATCTCTGCTGTGTGCAAAAATCTGTAGGGGTTCCTCTGGGCCATCTTCAATACAAGGAGGGTGGCTCTCTCTCCTTTTATAGTGGCAATGTTGTGAAGCACAACACAAGCCAGTATGATGTCGCATGCCCTCTCTGGACTGACCCGGAGCCCACGCAGACACTGAAACTTAGACTTGAGGATCCCTATGGTCATCTCCACCTTGGCCCGTGTTCGGCTGTGAGCAAGGTTAAAGCGTGTCTGTGGTCCAGGATCAGGTTCAGGTTAGGGTGTCATTAAATAGGGCAGACAAGGGTATCCTCTGTCCCCCAGCAAGTAACCATTGTACTGTCCTGTAATGATTCAAGTGTACAATACAATTATATATATATATATATATATATATATATATATATATATATATATATATATATATATATGTCTGGAATAATGATGACTCGTGGAAAATTCTGGCATCATGCACAGATCTAGTAATGATGTGAGTTGCCTCACATATTCATTCATTCATTCATTCTCTATACCGCTTAATCCTGTGTTCAGGGTCGCGGGGGACCTGGAGCCTATCCCAGGAGACTTCGGGCACTAGGCGGGGTACACCCTGGACAGGGTGCCTCACATATTAAAAAAGTAATGAGTTTAATGATTTTAACAAGGCAAAAAATTAAGCACACAAAATTAAGTTGTTACCTGTACATTGATACTATGAATAGATTTCCTATTAACATAGTCTCCCTCAGTTATTGAAGGAGCTTTAATAGGAATGTGGGTGCCATCAATGCACCCAATTACATTTGGAAACCCTGAAATAGACAGTCATATATGGAAGAATCAAGCGTGTGTATGCAGGATGAATACATTTACAGTGGTGTGAAAAACTATTTGCCCCCCTCCTGATTTCTTATTCTTTTGCATGTTTGTCACAGAAAATGTTTCTGATCATCAAACACATTTAACTATTAGTCAAAGATAACACAAGTAAACACAAAATGCAGTTTTTAAATGATGGGTTTTATTATTTAGGGAGAAAAAAATTCCAAACCTACATGGCCCTGTGTGAAAAAGTAATTGCCCCCTGAACCTAATAACTGGTTGGGCCACCCTTAGCAGCCATAACTGCAATCAAGCGTTTGCGATAACTTGCAACGAGTCTTTTACAGCGCTCTGGAGGAATTTTGGCCCACTCATCTTTGCAGAATTGTTGTAATTCAGCTTTATTTGAGGGTTTTCTAGCATGAACCGCCTTTTTAAGGTCATGCCACAACATCTCAATAGGATTCAGGTCAGGACTTTGACTAGGCCACTCCAAAGTCTTCATTTTGTTTTTCTTCAGCCATTCAGAGGTGGATTTGCTGGTGTGTTTTGGGTCATTGTCCTGCTGCAGCACCCAAGATCGCTTCAGCTTGAGTTGACGAACAGATGGCCGGACATTCTCCTTTAGGATTTTTTGGTAGACAGTAGAATTCATGGTTCCATCTATCACAGCAAGCCTTCCAGGTCCTGAAGCAGCAAAACAACCCCAGACCATCACACTACCACCACCATATCTTACTGTTGGTATGATGTTCTCTTTCTGAAATGCTGTGTTACTTTTATGCCAGATGTAACGGGACACGCACCTTCCAAAAAGTTCAACTTTTGTCTCGTCGGTCCACAAGGTATTTTCCCAAAAGTCTTGGCAATAATTGAGATGTTTTTTAGCAAAATTGAGACGAGCCTTAATGTTCTTTTTGCTTAAAAGTGGTTTGCGCCTCGGAAATCTGCCATGCAGGCCGTTTTTGCCCAGTCTCTTTCTTATGGTGGAGTCGTGAACACTGACCTTAATTGAGGCAAGTGAGGCCTGCAGTTCTTTAGATGTTGTCCTGGGGTCTTTTGTGGCCTCTCGGATGAGTTGTCTCTGCGCTCTTGGGGTAATTTTGGTCGGCCGGCCACTCCTGGGAAGGTTCACCACTGTTCCATGTTTTTGCCATTTGTGGGTAATGGCTCTCACTGTGGTTCGCCGGAGTCCCAAAGCTTTAGAAATGGCTTTATAACCTTTACCAGACTGATAGATCTCAATTACTTTTGCTCTCATTTGTTCCTGAATTTCTTTGGATCTTGGCATGATGTCTAGCTTTTGAGGTGCTTTTGGTCTACTTCTCTGTGTCAGGTAGCTCCTATTTAAGTGATTTCTTGATTGAAACAGGTGTGGCAGTAATCAGGCCTGGGGGTGACTACAGAAATTGAACTCAGATGTGATAAACCACAGTTAAGTTATTTTTTAACAAGGGGGGCAATCACTTTTTCACACAGGGTCATGTAGATTTGGAGTTTTTTTCTCCCTTAATAACGTAAACCTTCATTTAAAAACTGCATTTTGTGTTCAATTATGTTATCTCTGACTAATAGTTAACGGTTTTTGATGAGCAGAAACATTTAAGTGTGACAAACATGCAAAAGAATAAGAAATCAGGAAGGGGGCAAATAGTTTTTCACACCACTGTATATACTTTAAGGTTTTATTTTTATAGATTAGATTAGATTAGATTAGATTCAACTTTATTGTCATTACACATGTACAAGTACAAGGCAACGAAATGCAGTTTAGGTCTAACCAGAAGTGCAATTAGCAGAAAGTGCAGGATAAAGGTATACATTTAGAAAAAAAAAGGGGATATGTGCAGGGAGAAGCTATGGGTAACTATTAAAGAAAGATATTATGTGAGTATAATATACAGATTACTAGTAACTATAGTTATAAATTTACAATGGATGAACCGTATGTACAGTTGCTATTAACTGTAGGCAGGAATTTGCAAATAGATATTAACATAATGAACAGGATACTATATGATCATAGTATACAGATTGCAAGTGACTAAAGTTATAAATTTACAGTGTATGAACAATATATACAAGTTACTGTTACTGGGAATTTTCAAATAGATATGGCATAATGTACAAGTTGCTATTTTCTATAGACAGGAATTTACATATGATATGAACATAATGTACATATGAACATAATGTACAGGAATTTATCAATATACATGTGTGAATGTATATTCAACCAGAAGTTTACAAATATGTTGTGCATGGATATTTGTGTTTTCAAAATAGGTGTGTACATTGTAGTGCAGTCCATATTAAATAGTGTAAAGTGTAAATAGAGTAATGGGAAGTGTATAGGGGTGTGTGAGGGGTGAGCAGGTGTCAGTGGGGGGCAGAGTTCAATAAGGAGATAGCTCTGGGAAAGAAGCTATTCCTCAGTCTGCTAGTTCTTGACCTGGGACACCTGAAGCGCCGACCAGAAGGCATAAGAGAAAACAGTTTGTGGGCGGGGTGGGAGTAATCCTTAAGAATACTGCGTGCTCGACGCACACAGTGCTTCCTTTGAATGTCCTCGATGACTGGAAGTGGAGTCCCTATAATACGCTGGGCAGTTTTCACCACCCGCTGCAGTGCCTTGCGCTCAGCAACAGAGCAGCTTCCATACCAAACTGTGACACAGTTGGTTAGGATGCTTTCTATTGTGCAGCGATAGAAGTTCACCAGAGTAGATGATGACAGCTGGTTCTTCTTAAGTGTTCTTAAGAAGAATAGGCGCTGGTGAGCCTTCTTGACCAGGCTAGAGGTGTTGGTGGACCAGGATAGGTTCTCTGAAATGTGGGTCCCCAGGAACTTGAAGGATGGGACAGGTTCAACAACCATTCCGTTGATGTGAACGGGTTCATGTGAAGCTCTTCCTCCTTTTCTAAAATCTACGATGAGCTCCTTGGTCTTCTTGGTGTTAAGGAGCAGATTATTGTCCGTGCACCAAGTGGCCAGGTGCTTGATCTCCTCCCTGTAAATCGTTGTTGCTGATGAGGCCGATCACCGTAGTATCGTCTGCAAACTTGATGATGTTGTTGGATCCATACACCGGTCTGCAGTCGTGGGTGAAGAGGGAGTAAAGGAAGGGGCTTAGCACACAACCCTGTGGTACACCAGTGTTGAGTGTGACGGTGGTGGAGCAGATGTGGCCTGACCTGACATGCTGGGGTCTGTTGGTCAAAAAGTCCGTAATCCAATTACAAAGTGAGATGTTAATATCCAGCTCTCTAAGTTTGGTGATTAACTTAGAGGGTAGAACAGTATTAAAAGGTGAGCTAAAGTCAACAAACAGTAGTCGTGCATAGGTGTTTGCATTGTCCAAGTGTGTGAGTACAGAGTGCAGCGCTATGGAGACTGCATCATCTGTGCTCCTGTTGGCACGGTAAGCAAACTGGTGTGGATCTAGTGAGGGTTGGAAAGAGTCTTTCAGATGTGTCAGGACCAATCGCTCAAAGCACTTCATAATAATGGGTGTGAGTGCTACGGGGCGGTAGTCATTCAGGCACGTCGGGCTGGAGTGTTTCGGCACTGGCACAATTGAGGTAGATTTAAAGCACGCTGGTACAGCTGCTTGGGCAAGGGACATGTTAAAAATGTCTGTGAATACCCCAGCGAGCTGCTCCGCACATGCCCTCAGTACGCGCCCAGGGATACCGTCTGGTCCAGCAGCCTTGTGCACGTATAGGTTTATATTGTAAGACACTGTAACCTAATTAGAAGATTCCTGTCCCTTGAGAACAGACCCCTCACTGTGCTTCCTCCTGCCTTCTGTGGTAACACCTTCTATATCCTGTATCTAGACGAGGATACATCCAAATGGCTCCTGTCTGCTGGAACCCTTTTGTTTAATCAGGAGAATGCAAATGCATCTCCTCACACCTGTCTGTCTCCAGGTCCCTCTATGACTGACATGTTAATGACTGGTTCTTTTCATGTTCGGGACGTAGCACCGTTTAAATGTGCTCCCTTTGCTGAGAATAAACAGAGAACTTCAGACATCATGCCTGCGTGTGTGTGTGTTTGTCTCTTCCGGTCGATCTGGCCCGGACCGGTAAGTGTATCAAGGTGCAGTGGACACAACAAGAAATAACTCTTCTTCTCTTAGCTTAAAACTTAGCTCGGACACACTTCTACATTTAAAACTTAACAACTACATATTAAATATGCGTCATTGATTTTCCTACAAAGGACAAACCTGCCACTCTGTGGAACTCCTCTTTAATGACACGCAGAGGTTTATGTCCAAGGAACTGTACACATGTGTGTAAGAAGTGTTTAAGTTCTAGACATACAGTACAGTTGCCTTTCCCACATGCTCTGCATCGCCCACGTTGTACAAAAAATGCCCTGACGCAAAAAAAGTAAGTGCTATGCACGGTATGTTTTCTAAGCGCAGACCCGCCGTTTGTGACATTTGCGACAACATGCGGTTTCAAGAGATGTGTTAAGTAAATTAACGATCCCATTGAAAACCAATAAAGCTCTTTCCAATAATCATTAGGAAATGAAAAAACATCATGACGCGGTTTTATAATTCTCTCCCAGCAAAAAAAAAAAACCTTGTATAATTTGTGCCTCCATGTCCACGGGATCATCATCAAAAGGGCGCGGCATGCTGAATAACCTCCTGAAACAAACTTACCCTGGAACATAACCTGCTACCGAGCAGGTTATCTTCAGAGAGTAAGTTGCTATGGTTACATACATACCCAGAAAGTTATCTCCGTTTTTGGAACCGAAAGTTGAGGTTATCCACTAACTTACCCTCAAACTTATCCGGGTATGTCACATAACCTGTTTTCTGGAATACCCCCTTGATTAAATTGTTTTTTGTTGTTGTTGTTGTTTTACTTTACAGCAGTGATTCCGTTAGTATGCGCTCACACGAGTGTGACCTAGTGATGTTCCTTGCTAATTTTCACACGGTTTTAAAAACGGTCTCTCCATTAATGTGTGTAACAGCGCGTGTGTGTTTATTCACCCAGCAGGGGAGACGATTACCTACAATTCCGCAGCACAAGAGAGAAAAAAACGTTGGCTCAGTTGTGATGACGTGACACTCGGCATCAAAACAAGAAGCGCATGCGTTATACATGATACTCGGTGCTCATAAACCACAACAATGCTCGTTTTTCAAGTCAAAATTTATTAAAAATCTTTGCTCGTCTTGCGGGACACTCGTAATCCGCGTTACTCATAATCCGAGGTTCCACTGTAATAATAAAATAAAATAAAAATGGACTGAACACAAAACACATACACTGTAAATTCCAATAGCTTGGCTGACTCGCATATAAATAGTAAACTTTACTCAAAAAATTAAAACTATACTTCTTACAAGGTTTTGTTGAGTTACACTTAATTGCAGGGTGAGTAAAACAATTTACTTAATAGTTTTAGTGATCCTTACTTGCAACACATAAGTAGCAACAAATAAAGCAATGACGTTATTGTACCAGTGAGAGGCAGCAGCGCACCCAAGAATAATGAAGAAGTAAAAAAAAGGGGGGTGGGGGGAGAAGAAGCAAGAAGCAAGAGAGCATGCGTAGTAGAAATTGTGTATGCTCAGCTCGTGAACGGGTGAATTGGCGCCAATTTTCTGATGTTTAAAGAAGCAGCAGGAAGTTTTTAACATCTGAAGCTTCGTTACGGTTTTAAGTTACATGTTAGATTAAAATGTGTAAGAACAGTGATGATTTGGGTTAGATTTCAATTGTTCCTGACAGTGGATATATATTCTGACAACCATCATGCTCTGCAGGGGGAGGTGGGGGGGGGGGGGCTGTGGGGTGTTTGCTGTTCGTTCACCCTATTGGGGAAAGTTATCTGGGTTAGTGGCTTCGGCCAAGTTGGGTGTGTTAAGGTATGTGTGTGTGACCTGTTGAATGTGCCCCGGTTCATGCTCAGGCTGAATTGGATGTGGTTCTTGAAGTGAATGTGTTTCCCATGCTATACAGTGACCGTGTGATGAATAAACTTCTCCCAGCCCATTGGGCAGCAATTAAGCTCACTTGTCTCTCCAAGATACAAAGCATCACACCATATTTAAGTGACCACTTTGATTTCAAACACAAGAAAGTCAACAGCTTTATTATGCAAAGATGTTCCTTCAATTAAAAAACAAGCTGGCCGAGTGAGATCCTGAGGGAGAACAATGGACGCGACGCGAAGCGGAGGCCTCGAGGGAAACGAGCCGGCGTCAGGAATAGGCTCAGAGCCCGTGCACACCGCACACCTCTGCCTAGTATCCTGCTCGCCAACGTCCAGTCACTGGAAAACAAACTCGATGACCTCAGGGCCAGGATAAAGTTCCAGAGAGACATTCGGGACTGCAATCTCCTCTGCTTCACCGAGACATGGCTGAACCCAGCGGTGCCAGACCACGCCATACAACCAGCCGAGTTCTTCTCGGTTCACCGCATGGACAGGACGCGGGACTCAAGAGGAGGCGGTGTGTGTTTAATGGTAAACAACAGCTGGTGCAACAGCTCGAGCGTTGTTCCTCTTACACGGAACCTGGAACAACGTCCGGAAGGCGGTGAAAGAGGCGAAGCAGCGCTACAGGAGAAAACTAGAGTCACAGCTTCAACAGAGTGACTCTAGGAGCCTGTGGCAGGGATTAAGGACAATTACGGACTATAAAGCACCAACATCCAGTATGATGAACGCAGACGCGACTCTGGCAGACGAGCTCAACACATTCTATGCTCGCTTCGATGCTGCAGCTAAAGACGCTAGCGATGCTAATGCTAGCGGCGCTAATGCTAACGGCGCTAACGGCTGCAGACAGGAAGACACTGCCAGCACCGGAAACGCGCTCATCATCTCCGAGCACGATGTGAGGAGAGCCTTCAAGAGAGTGAACACCAGGAAAGCAGCAGGACCAGACGGCATCTCAGGCCGTATCCTCAGAGCCTGCGCAGACCAGCTAGCACCTGTGTTCACTGAGATATTCAACATCTCTTTATCTCAGTCGGTGATCCCCAAATGCTTCAAAGAGTCCATCATTGTTCCTGTTCCAAAGAAACCTCATCCTGCTTCCCTCAATGACTATCGCCCTGTAGCCATCACCTCAGTAGTGATGAAGTGCTTTGAACGCCTGGTCAGAGACTTCATTTCTTCACTACCGGACACACTCGACCCACTACAGTTCGCTTATCGTCCGAACCGTTCTACAGAAGATGCAATCTCAAATCTCCTCCACACATCTCTCACCCACCTGGACACTAAGAGGGGAAATTATGTGAAAATGCTCTTCATCGACTACAGCTCTGCATTTAATACCATAATTCCCTCCACACTCACCACCAAGCTGGAGCACCTGGGACTCAGCTCACCCATGTGTCAGTGGATCTCCAACTTCCTAACTGGCAGACCACTGGCAGTAAAGATGGGCGGTCATGTCTCAGCCTCCCTCACACTCAGCACTGGAGCCCCCCAGGGTTGTGTTCTGAGCCCCCTGCTGTACTCCTTATATACCTACGACTGCGTGGCCACTACCAACTCCACCGCCGTCATCAAGTTTGCTGACGACACTGTCGTGGTGGGCCTGATCACGAACAACGATGAGTCGGCCTACCTGGAGGAGACTGGGAATCTGGAGAACTGGTGCCAGAGGAACAATCTCCTCCTGAACGTCAGTAAGACAAAGGAACTGATAGTGGACTTTTGTACAAAGCAGGAGAGGAACTACCAGACCCCCATCATCAACAGGAGCCCAGTGGAGAGAGTGGACAGCTTCAGATACCTCGGTGTTCACATCATGCAGGACCTGTCATGGTCCTGTCACATCAACACCGTGGTGAAAAAGGCCGGGCAGCGTCTGTACCACCTCAGACGTTTGAGAGACTTCAGACTGCCCTCCAAGGTGCTCAGGAATTTCTACTCCTGCACCATAGAGAGCATCCTGACGGGAAACATCACGACCTGGTTTGGAAACAGCACCATGCAGGACAGACGAGCTCTACAGATGGTGGTGCGTTCAGCTGAGCGCATCATCCGCACCAAGCTCCCTGACCTGCACTCAATCTACACCAAGCGGTGCTGGACCAAGGCCAGGAAGATCGTGAAGGACCTCAGCCATCCCAACAATGGACAAAACTGTTCTCTCTGTTGCGGTCAGGAAAGCGCTTCCGCTCCCTGAAGGCCAACACAGAGAGACTGAGGAGGAGCTTCTTCCCGCAGGCAATAAGGTCTCTCAACCATACCACATTCACACCACAAACACAGAACTAATACTGTACAACCTTTTAACGTCAACGGACACTATGGACACTTTCATGCACATCTACACTGACATTGGAACTCATATTTATGTTTACATTCTGGACCCTTATGTTTACATTCTGGACCCTTGCACAAAGTCACTTTAATAAGCAGAGGTGTCAAGTAACGAAGTACAAATACTTCGTTACCTTACTTAAGTAGAAATTTTGGGTATCTATACTTTACTGGAGTAATTATTTTTCAGCCGACTTTTTACTTCTACTCCTTACATTTTTAAGCAATTATCTGTACTTTCTACTCCTTACTTTTTAAAAACAGCCTCGTTACTCTATTTTTATGATCAGAACGCGCAACCCCTCCGGTCGCAAGATAAGAACGCGCACAACGCCCCCCCCCCCCCCGTCACATGATCAGAACGCGCACAACGCCCCCCCCCCATCACATGATCAGAACGCGCACAACGCCCCCCCTCGTCACATGATCAGAACGCGCACAACGCCCCCCCCCCCCCCCCCCGTTGCATGATCAGAAAGCGAGACCTTAATGCTTTTTTTCCCCCTCACGGTACTTTTACTTTTATACTTTAAGTAGTTTTGAAACCAGTACTTTTAAACTTTTACTTAAGTAAAAAGCTTGGGTTGATACTTCAACTTCTAAAGAAGTAGTTTTGAACCCTAGTATCTATACTTCTACTCAAGTAATGAATGTGAATACTTTTGACACCACTGTTAATAAGGCACCTTAACACATGTTTCTATGCAAATTACTTGCACACCATACATCCTCCACCAAATTTCAATTTAAAAAGAAAATCTCTATTGTACAGTATATCTCTATTTTTATTTCTCCACCAAATTTCAATTTAAAAAAAGAAAATCTCTATTGTACAGTATATCTATTTTTATTTCTATTTTATGTACAGTATACTTTTATTTTTATTTCTATTTTTATTCTAGTTAAGTTAAAATTTTCCTATTGTATTTCTTTATTCATATTTATTCCTTACTGTAAGATTTAATTCTCTTTTTAAGGTCACTGGCAGTCGTGTAAGCATTTCACTGCATATCGTACTGTGTATGACTGTGTATGTGACGAATAAAATTTGAATTTGAATTTGAGTAGTCTATAAAATCAGAGCAAAGTGTTTTCAGGTCTTCATAGGATTGTTCGAAAGGCAAAATAAATCCCCTGTTTGACTGAAAAAAGTTCTTCAGGAAGATTCAGCAGACTCTGGAGGGGAGAGGCACTGTTTTACTGTTCAGAAACACCTGCACAAATCTGCACTGCATGGAAGAGTTAGAAGAAAACCTTTCCTGCATCATTAACACAAAAACCCAGGATCGGAAGTGTACAAATACATATCTAAACAAGACTGATGGATGGATGGAAAAAAAAAAAAAAGATCTGCAGATTGATGAACAAATAGAATATTGGCTGCAGCGAACATGAAGGAAAAAACGTGCAGAATTTCATGAAACCAACACCTCTACAACTGATAAGCACAGGAGTGGAACGATCAAAAAACAAACATCCCGTTGCAGGTTTAAAACCTCTGTTCCATTTTAATTTATGCTACACAAACAAAACTAACAAGCAATTCACTTTTTGTATTTAAATAAAAAAATAATCACTGCTGCTTTTGTCATCATTTAATTAATTACTGTGGATTTGAGCCCTTTAGTAAATCCTAAATTATAAATAGCTGTAAAATTTTGTTTAGTAAGAATATTTTCATGAAAATATACATGTAAATATAAATAAGGCATAAAATACATTTAAGTGTTCATGTCCTCACTTCTAACTGAATTAAATTTCGGTCTTTTTGCAAATATATGATTTTTTTTTACTACTAAATGTACAAAATTATATTAGTACAGTGATAGTCGCTCAGTGTTCATTCACCCTGTTGGGGAAAGTTGTCTGGGTTAGTGGCTTTGGCCAAGTTGGGTGTGTTAAGGTATGTGTGTGTGACCTGTTGAATGTGCCCCGGTTCATGCTAAAGCTGAATTGGATGTGGTTCTTGAAGTGAATGTGTTTCCCATGCTATACAGTGACCGTGTGGTGAATAAACTTCTCCCAGCCATTGCATTGGGCAGCAATTAAGCTCACTTGTCTCTCCAAGATCCTTCTAGCAGTGTAAAACGATACAATACTGTAGCATTTTTCACTGCTAGAAGGAATCTTGGAGACGAGTGAGCTTGGTTGCTGCCCAATGCAATGGATGGGAGTATTTTTATTAGGTCTCAGCACTGTATGGCATGAGCAGCACATTCACTGAGATAGCACACACAACACACCCAAACACGGCCGAAACCATTAACCCAAACACCTTTCCCCAACAGGGTGGACACATAGAGAACACCCGCAAGTCATGATGGTCGTCAGCCACCGCCCATGCCACAATGTAATAAACAATTGATGCGCTTAAATTATTGGAGTAATGCTTATTTGGTTTTTTAAGGCTATCGGTTTCCTAATATTTTCCTAGTAATGTGAACACTAATAGAAAGTTAACTCAAATAATGATTTTAAGTCAACAGTACTTAAGTATACTTGATTAACAAGTTGTCTCTACAAATTGTGTTAAGTTATGCCAACTAAACATTAATACTCTACTTTACTTGGAAATTTTAAGGCAATCGGTTTCCTCACTTTTTCTAAGTAAAGTCAACTTATTACATTTTACAGTGTACAGTTGACATGTACAGTATGCTTTACATCTGCCAAATATATACAGTAGAACCTTGGTTTATGAGCATAATTCGTTCAGCAAGCGGGCTCGTATTCCAAAACACTCATAAACCTAATAAAATTTTTAAAAACACACCAACAGAATCACTGCTGTAAAGTAAAAATAAAAAATTAGCTGTGGCAATTACAAAACTAACTACTGTACCATCCCATCCCGTTTTCCTAAGAGGTTTCAGGTCTGCTGTAGGCACACACAAAAGAGAGAATCTGGGAGACTAGACTAAGAAACAGAGAACTAACAGGCCTAGTGGGAGAAGAGAGCTCCCAGTGGGTAGTGAATACACTGAAAGTGCCTTTTGGTATTTTGAAATACATACATAACAGCAGGTGTCGCTGGTACAATGTGATGTAGAGAACAAGAAGAAGAAGAAGACGTGTGTTTTAGATGAGATGTTGGAATAAAGAAAACTGTTGAGTTTTTGAGACCTGAGATTTATTATTGTTAATACACAACATATTGAAGACAAAGATGGCTCGTCTCGCTCTCTCCCCCCTCCTGTTTTTTTGGAAACTCCTGGTGAGCCGGCCATATAGTTTAATTCATGGATTCGTATGTTTGATAACTGCATGACTACATTGTCTGGAATCAAAATTCCGGAGAAAAGAAAGTGTGCTTTGCTAATTCATTGCTTAGATACAGAGGGACAGAGGATTTCTTACCCACTTACGGCTGATGACAAATATGAGGCTGGGCAGATTGCTTTACGAGCATATTTTGTAAAAAAAAAAAAATGAATAAATAAATAAAAAAGTAAACATGGTTGCTGAGGGAAAATTATTTTGCCAGCATGCTCAGAGACTCTGTGAACCTATCGTGCAGTATGTGGTTGCATTGCATGAGCGGCATGTGAAGTGTTACTTTGATGGACATCCGGATGATATGATTAGAGATCAAAGAGTTAACAGTCTTAAGCATTAAAATGTCTTTGCCAATAAAACAGTAACAATATCTTACATGCACCTGTACCGCCAGCACTTTTCAGATATTTCCCTTACTTCACCTAATGTTTAGTGATGTATTTGAAAAAGACTATTCCAGTTTAAGCGGAATATATCTGGCGGAACACCATTACTTGGTATGGATCTCTTCACTGCTTTGTATCTTGACATAAGGAATGGATCTGTTGCATCTTCTGCAGAAAACAGACAAGCTGCTGTAAATTTCACTAAACCTTTGGGTTTGTCTCCTGCCTTCGTACATAAAATAAAGGTGCATTCAGATGTGCTCCCGGTCCAACAGAAATTGAAAATGAAAGTTTTCAGTAAAAGATGCAGTGTCGCAAGAGTTAAAGAGGATGGAATCTGAAGGGATCATAGAAAAAGTAGACTCTTCTCCTTGGGTGTCACCATTAGTTGTAATTCAAAAGACATATCAGAGAATTCGACTTTGTGTTGATTTAAGAGAGCCAAACAAAGCTGTAATTAGTGATAGCCAACCATTGCTACACTTGAAGTTTTTACAGAATTGCATGGTGCTTTTATGTTTTCTACAATAGACCTCCAACATACATACCACCAAGTGACTTTGCATCAGGATAGTAGAGACCCGAAGGCTTTTGTTGCACATGATGAACTGTACCATTTCACACTGGTCCCTTATCATTCGCTTGAACTGGTGACTGACAATGTCTCACAATTTGTTTCAGCTGAGTTTGAGGCATTCCTTGCAGACAGAGATATTAAACACTACCATAGCTCTGTCTATTACACCCAAACGGATGGTGAGATTGAACGTTTTACAAGTGTTAACAGGCCTGACCTTCCGCCCTGCGTGACGTCATCAATAAGCGGACCATTCATAAATTGGAGAGAGATGCGGGAAAGATGAAGCTTGCAGGCGAGGTTTTAGTTGTGTTGGAGAGAGAGAGATATTTTTGTGATTTTGGATTTTGATATTGGATTGTGTATTCTGGTTTTTGACTTTTTGCCTCCCATTGACTTTAATTATTGCTTTGTCCCTTTGGTTAGGTTGCTTGACTCTTTGTATATATTTTGTAGATACTTTCATTGTATGTTTGCACTCAGCAGTAGTAGGGGTGTGGCTGCTATTTATTTCTTGCAAAGAGAGAGTTTATTCACTGTTTTTGGTTTAGGGAGTCAGGGAAGATACCTGTATTTTTGTTTGGTAGGTTAGCCAGTTGTAAAAATACTCTGGGTCCACCCTGAAGCTGATCCTGGTGTTCTGTTGGTGTATGTTTGTCTGTGTACATTTTTTTTAAATGCAAGCTTTTTTTTTAAACTAACATTTCTGTCTAGTGTCTGCTATATACCACAATTTTCACACAGCATAAAATAGAACCCTGAACCATTTTTGCTGTCCCATCCCTAGACTGGGACGTAACAAAGAGTACACAGATCTGTGATGCAGTGCAACATCTCCAAAGATAAAAGTTGGGACATTTTGTGCCAAGCCTGGAATGACCAAGACAGGACATTCAAGTTTACACAGCTTTTTAAGGCTGTCGCTCAGAGAGGCTCAGCAATGTAGCTCCTCTCAGATGGAAAGTTTTGAATGCTATTCACCTGCTTCCGGCTGCATCCTGCTTCAACACACCTGATTGTTACCAGCGTCTGTACCTGAAGACTCCTTCATACTTCCTGTAGCATCTAAAACGCCTCAAATGTCAATCTCTCCTCCTCATACAGTACATTATGTACTCGTAGAGTGCATCATGCTCCAGTGTGGTCTAGGGACTATGTTGCATAAAGAGATACTGTATACTCCATAATTTAACAGGGGAGAGGGATACAAGGTATTTTTGATAAAGTGTTTAATAAAAGTGTTTGGGACATGTGTTGCGTGTGTATATATAGTCTATATAAGGAAAATGCTTGTTTATTTACTAATATAAAGTAGGTTAAAAATTTGAGTTACAAAACTATACATTGTGGAATACCCATGTTGCAATATTCAACAGTGTTGTTTTCCGGTGTTCTGTGCTTTGTTTAATTTTGGCAAGTTTTCTTTTTTCAACTAAAAAGGAAATATGTGGTGTTTTGAAATACATACATAACAGCAGGTGTCGCTGTTACAATGTGATGTGGAGAACAAGAAGACGAAGAAGAATTGTGTTTTAGGCGAGATGTTGGAATAAAGAAAACAGTTGTGAGTTCACTACGAGAGCCCTAAGATTTACTATTGCTAATACTCAACACCTTTACAGAGGCAAAATGTGAATATTTTGGTAAGGCATTGCACGGTGTATTGCAGGCAGAATGGCGGAGCACGCACAATCGGTAGACGTCCATTTCTTTCAATCAGCACACACAATACCTGAGCACATGCACAGTCTATGGGTCCTGGGAAAAGATGCAACCCAGTCCATTGGGGAAAATTAGTATATAACCAGAGGTGGAAAGAGTAATAAAATTTTGTACTCAAGTAAAAGTACTGTTACTTCAGTGAAATTTTACTTAAGTACAAGTAAAGTTACCATTATAAAAATCTACTCAACTAAAAGTAAAAAGTAGCTCATTAAAAAATGTACTCAGAGTAAAAGTTACCGAGTTACTTTTTTATTTTTATTTTTTTAACAGTGGGGGTGGGATGAGGCATTCTAGCGTAGTTCAAAAAAGATGAGCAGATATAAAATCTCAAACTAGTTGTTTTTTAACTGAAGGAACACCTTAACATAATAAAGCTGTTGTCTTTCTTGTGCTTGAAAATCAAAGTGGTCACTTAAATATGGTGTTACGTCCCAGTCTAGGACCATACAGCAAAAGACTGGTTCAGGGTTCTATTTTAAACTGTATGGAAATGGTGGAATATGGCAGAAAGAACTCGATCCAATCATTAACTGATGAAATAATGAGGTTTGTATATACACACACACACACACAGACACAAACACACACACACCAGGAGGAGGATCAGATTCAGGATGGACCCAGGCCAAAATAATAAACAAAATGGTATTTATATTTAGTACCTAGATTACCTGCAAAAAAAAAAAAAAACACAAACAAAAATACAGGTACCTTCCCGGACTCCCTAAACCTATATAAACTATATAAAATATAAACCTAAGCTAAACTATATAAAATACCTGGCTCAAAAAAGTCTCACAGTCTAATATTTCACTGGATTGTTTTAGCTATGATTAAGCTGTGGGACTGCTTTGATAACCTTATATATATTATGTATATATAATTTTATCCCCCCCCCCCCCATCATTCCGTACAATAAGGTAGTCAGCTATCTTTATTTTATTCCTGAGCAAATAAATTCCCAAATAAATTCCCTCTTCCAAAAATAAATGGTAGCCACGCCCCTGCTACTAGTGAGTGCACAGACATACAGTGAAATTATCTACAAATATATACAAAGACCAACCAAACCATAGGGATAAAGCAATAACCAAAGTCAATTGGAGGCAAAAAGTCAAAACCAGAATACACAACCAAATATCAAAACGCCAAAATCACAACCTCTTTCATCTTTCGCGCGTCTCTCTCCAGTCGCGTTAGTCGATGACGTCACTCAGGGCGGAAGCGGCCGTGTGGCAGGTCAGGAAGATGCCGATGTCAGAAAACCTGGAGTGGAGTCTGGATCGGCGCGCGACCAGGACATGATATACACACAGGCGGCGCAACGGAGCATTTATAAAGCATAATATATTTTTTTTATTGTTTTATCATTTTCATTCATTTATTTTTTACTCAGTAGCGAATATGATTTAAAATGTAGCGAATTACAATACTTCAAACAAAACGTACTTAAGTAAAAGTAAAATTACAGATTTTTAAAACTACTTTAAAAAGTAGAAATACACAAAAAAGCTACTCAATTACAGTAACGCGAGTAAATGTAATTCGTTACTTTCCACCTCTGTATATAACACTCAGTATATAATAGTGCAGGTAGGAGATCTTGACCTGGGTGTGCCGATCTTTGAGGTTAAAATATATGGGAAAAATTATTCTGATACCTATTCAAAAAAATATGCTTAAATCTGGCTATTTAATATTTTTACTGAGTAGCTCAGGGTGAAAAGCAAGTAATTGGGGTTAATATATATTATCATGGCATCCATAATGCAATAGCTGTGTCCCAAAATAGAAAATCAGTCCATATGCCAAAAGGGGTTGTAATGGATTTTGCTAATGCTTTGAGTTATCATATGCCCATGCTAACTATAGGCGAAATGCTCCAAACTGAATGTGCTGCTGACTTAGAGGCAAGAAAGAATGCAGCTCATCAGGAGAAGAAATGTCAAGAGGTTTCGCAAGGCCGTTGCATGAGGAACTTCAGGGCGGCACCTGCTCTAGCTTGTAACGGCTGCACCGTAATGGAGAGAGAAGTGGCCAGTCAACAATGTCATACGGAAACTGAGGCAGAGGCAGTTAGTGATACAGTCAATACTGTAAGGAATCAGGACAAACTTGTTAAACTGCTCATTGTTTATGAACATAAAGGGTAACAATGACCTTGTCCTGGAAGGGAAGTTGTAAGAACATGAGTCACAGAACCAGGGTATATAAGGTATTCTAATGCACTTAGATTTTGTTCTTAGGTCTTGTTCCTAATTTGGTTACACAGGTCCTTGTACTCATATTTTGTTTCTCTTCGAACCATTTTTGTTTTATTATTCTCATCTATCTTAACCCAAATTTTGGGAAAGTTTGGACGTTTTTTTAAATTTGTATAAACTTGTCTTGCTTTTTCAACCCTTTGTTGCACCTGTCCCAACTGTTTTGAGACCTTTACCAGGCATCAAATTAGAAATTAACTCATTTAGCAGATAAATGTATACAATTTCTCAATTTAAACATTTATGTTCTCTATGTGAACCATATATTGACTCCTGTGATTTGAAATTCTTTGAGTTTTAATTTTATTCAAATTAAAAAACGTCCCAACTTTTCCAGAATTTAGGTTGAATATTTTCATTCATTTTGCTTAACTTGTAACCGCTTGCATTTTTAAAAGAATGAAAGGACTACCTCCCATTGCGAGGGTAGTGCCCCAAGGAGCTGTACTGCAGTAAGTGTGTTCTTGAAGATCGGCCATTTTTACTTTAAACTTATTACATTAACATCTTTGTCCTCTTTCCACTCTTTCAGTGAGCACTGAGGTGCATTATGCTGTTTAACTTTCTGATGAATTTCTGCTGGTTTACATCTGAAATAAAAATATACTGGGGAATTTGCTTGTTTACTTTACAGTATCTACTCGTTTCACTCAGCCAGGGTGTTAAATACAAGAGCTAAACCCTCAGCTAAACTCATCCAACTTTGTTGAGTTGTGACTAAATAATAAAGCATTTAAAAAGTAATAAATAAACATTTAAAGTGTTCGAGCAAGAAAACCATTAACAAGTGTTATTATGAGACAAAAGACAAAGACTTGTTTTTGAACAGCAAATGGTTACATTTATTTTATGGAATTACTACAAACATTATCATGTCATAATCTGAACATAATCTGAAAAAAAAAAAAACACGTGGTTTCGGGGTTGGCTGAGTAAGAAACACCTCATCTTCTGATGATGAGATAAAAACGAGCTCTTGTTCTGTCTTTAGGAAAGAACATTAAACTTTGCGCTTCTACATAAAGCAGCAGGAGGTGAGTATTACTGGGCAAAACTTACATATCTATTTGTATCTTTGCAGTTTAGCAGTAGATAATACAGGGATAAATGGGTTAACATCATCACTCTGCAAAGATTTTGGTGCAAATCAATAAGCATTCAATTTGATTTACATTGCAATTCTGTAAGTTAAAATTTTATAAATATCCCAAGCATATTATTGCACTATCTCCACAGTCTTGTCTGATTTTAAGACCATGGACCTTTAAAACTAATTGTTTTAACATAATAAAAATGTTATGACTTAGATTAATTCAAAAGCTTAATACCACAATAGTTTATGAAACAGCAATGTTTTGTAATATTTAGTTAAATATATTTATTCAGCTGCATAGCACTCATTTACATCACTGGCTCATCAAATCTATGGCAATAGATCATTCACAGTGCTGGTAAATTATGAAATGTAATTCATGTATTTGTTGATGTGGTAAGAAGAAACTATATTACTTCATAGTGAAAAGTAAAGCATCAGATATGGCTAGATTCCACAATAACAATTTCCCTTCTTCTTTTGCTCTGCAGTTAAACACCAACATGGGAGAAAGACTAAAAATCATCCTAGTCCTTACATCAATCATTCTTCTCAATCACATCTGCTGGACACGAGTAGGGGAAGGATTTGTAAACCATTACACGTCCACGTACGTGCAGCTGTGTTATGATGACTGCAGCATGCATGACAATGACTACTACTGGTGCAGAACTAGAAAGGGCTGGGATTACTGCTCAGTATGGGAGAACACAGATTATAGAGGTAACAAATGTAGAGACGACCATCCATGTGAGAAACACGGCAGAGATTACTACTGGTGCCGCAACAAAGCTGGCAGTTGGGGTTACTGTGGAAAAGTGGAGCCCAAAAACCTGCTATATATAAGTTCGACTTATCAGAGTGTGTGCAGGGACGAGTGTTTGTATGATGAGGAGAATTTATATTACTGGTGCTACACAGATAACGGATGGGACTACTGCTCTCCGATAGTAGATGGCACATTCAAGAATGAGCCGTGCAATGTTGATCACCCCTGCAACACCCATGGTGAAGCCTACACCTGGTGCAGGACACACTCAGGCTGGAACTACTGTGGTCTTATACAGAGTGCAGGCTACAATGTCACCAGACGTCAGAAAAGACAACCTAACAATTTAGTGCTAATCTGTATTCACACCGACAGGGGTAATAACAAAGAGACCAGGATCTACGCCGAACCAAACGATAGCGATTTTGCAGACGGAACCCGCTGGAGCAACGAGATAAGTAACATAATTTCACGCTGGAACAACGGTTATTTAGGTAACCAGGCCAGGTCAGAGCTTATCAGCTCAGACCACCTTCGCATTGACCTACAGGGGCTGGTGAATAGGAATAATCTGCGTTACTATAATCTCCAAATTCAGCTGAATGTACGACGTGACAAAGGAAGGAGCACCACAGTGGCTCAGGTCCTCATACCGCAGAATGAAGACATTCCAGACAGATATGTCCGTAGGGCCTTTAAGGAGAGCTTCGATCGTCATGCCAGGGTTTTTGTGGATGTTACCCACGGCATCTCTCATGTTATTATGCTGGGACAAAACTGTGGCTAAAGCAATCTGATCTGTTGCCCAAACGCTGTCACCATCAATGCTGCATTTATAATGCTAACCAGCTATAGTACACAAGTATCTAGCATAATATTTGTTTTAAATGTATTTTATTTACTGTAGATTGGTATGTAATTAAACCACCCTTGACTCATAGGCATCACAAGATGGGTTTATACGTTTAATTAATAAGAGGAGCAGTGTTAACTTGCTTCAAGAAACAGAAAAATGTAACTCAGACTTTATTAAATTAATAAATAAATGAATAGATAAACGTTGTTGTTGGGTATTATAGTAAATATAATTGAGCTTATATATACTGTATACTGTATACACACATATATATATACTGTATATACTGAAATATAATTGAGCTTATATATACACTGTATATACACACATACTGTACATACACACACACATTCAATACAGTATATATAAACTTTGGGGTAAACTTTTATATATATAAAGTTTGGGGTCTCTTGCAAATTTCTTTGTTTTTGTTTAGTGATCTACATTCTACAACAATACTGGGGATTTAAAAATTATAAAATAACACATATGGAATTAGGTAATTACGTAACATCAACAAAAACAACAGTTAGTTGTTATTATAAGACACAGAGGTCAGCCTTTCTGTAATAGTTCAATAGAACAGCATTGTCAAGTGCATTTGCAAAATCCGTCAAGCACCATAATGAAACTGGCTCTCATGAAGGCCGTCCCAGGAGGGCGAGACCAAAACTTACCTCTGCTGCAGACGAGAAGTTCATTTAGAGTTATCAGCCTGAGAAATAAGCAATCAACAGCACCTCAGATTAGAGGCGTTATGAAGTCTTTACAGAGCAGAAGTAGCAGACACATCTCAATATCAACTGTTCAAAGGAGATTAATGCATTTTTTGGACGCCTTCAGCATTCCTTTACGATGTAGAAATAAATAAAAATCAGGAACCATCATGGAGTTAGAAAGTGACCCCAAATTTTTGAACGGTAGTGTGTATATATATATATATATATATATATATATATATATATATATATATATATATAGATAGATAGATAGATAGATATAGATAGATAGATATACAGGTACAGTATTAGTTTAAACCTGCTGTGTTGATTCTGGCTGTTACACAGAGACTGAAAACAGGCCGAGAGCTACGGAGCCATTATACCACAAGCAAAATACATAAGATTTCCCTTTGAGTGGTGTAGTGGTAAAGTGCTCGCTCTATCATCCGGAGATTGCTGGTTCGGTTCCCGAGTGATGCTGTATCCGTTCGCAGCCGGAGGTCTCGAGAGAGCTTATTTGGGGGGGGGGTGCGCGTGCTTGGGTGTGTGTGATGTGCTTGGGTGTGTGATGTGCAAACAAACGTATATTGCAATATACTAGAATTTATATTGCAATACATTAGGAAATATAGTTCAATATATGAGAAACTTCCCCATATATTTGCATTATATGGATAGATGTATTTTAAAATACATTGCTGTGCAAACAACTGTATTGCATTACTGCATGTGTTTATTGAAACAAAGTATTTTTTATGAGATGCAGTAAGCAAGGTCCAAGCCTCAAATCATAATCATATTTTGACATTCATTATATTTTATATTATATAGCCATATGGATAGACCATATATGGCTACGTACTGATTCATATATTATAAAATGAAGTGACAGTATTATAAATGAAATCATCATTAACAGGAGCATAAAGTCCACTTTTTATTTACCCACATGACATTTCATCCTCAAAATGGCATTTCAGTCCTCCACACTGGAATGTGGAGGAATACATGCATAAAGGTTGACATAAAGTGACAGATCAAGTAACATACATTTCCTGTTGAATTTCATCACATAAACCTGTTTCCTGCCCTGTAACACTCTTTTCAAGCCAACTACATTTTCTACATTTAGCACTGAACTGTGTGATTTGCCATACTGTCTTCCAACAGCAAAACATTTTTTATCAAGTCTCTCTACCACAATGTAATAATACACAGTGATTATGTGTCCATTTTCCAACAAAACAGTGAAGCTGTTCCTTTTCATTACTCTAGTGAACTGCTCTGAGTAATACAGTTCTCCATTGACCAAAATTCTACTGAATATTTTCACAACTGTATCTGTGGTGACTAAAAGTGTCTCTCTCATAGCCAGTATCTCTTCATTAGTAAGTTTTCGTACAAAGTGTAAACCAAGGGTCACAATTTGATCTGCTACTCTTTCAAACCGTTTCAGTTTTTTTTCACCAGTCAAGTTGTTGTACAGTTGTACACATCTAGGCACAGCATTTCTTAGTGCATTGTTTTTCAAAAGAGGCAACACTTGTCTATATGTGAATTGTTTCATTATTTGTAGGGGAACACACTGGGTGCCATGAAACATCTTCAGTATCTCCCCATTAAAAGACTCAAAAATATATCCTGAATGTGCCCACAAAGGTCCCCAATTTCTCACGGAGTCTGGCAAATGAAGACATAAATGTACTTTAAACGACACATTTTCCTTTACATAGATTGTTTCAAACTATTTGACAAACTCAGCGAGTTTTTCACATCATTTAACCCCTCTGATGTGACCGTGTCCTTACATAGCAAGAACATGAAGGTGACAAGAATTAACCAGTGCTGGTAAAATGCATGGGGTAGTATTCCCTTTAGCACGAACATGCTATAAAAAAGTAAACCAGTTCTGCCACTCACTGGCTTTCCAAAACTTCCTTTGCTGAAAAGAGTGGGGCACTCTTGTGATATTGCAAGGTGGTTTAATTCTCAAGAGTCGTTGGTCGAGCTCAGGAACACGATTACCAATATAGTATGGTTCCTCATGGTGTTCACTATCCAGCCACATGCTTGTCATTTGCAGAACAACTCCAAGATGTACATTATGCATATGGTCAGGAGGCGTTCCAGATATGATGTCAAAGTGTGGGATGTTGACAAGACATGTGGGCCCTTTAATGCCTCTCACAGATTGCGTGGTGCGCACAGTGTAAGAATAGAGAACAGTTTTAGACAAACCATGTGTGGTATACATGGGTTATTATTTTGATTCTTTTGCTTTAAGTTAGATATACATTATAATTATTCAACAGTATTTAGCAATAACAGGGGCTACAAGGGACTCCCTTACAAGAGGAGGAAGGGAAATGTTCAATGTCAAATGTCTGCAAAGTGAATGGAACAGTTCAATATTCCAGTCATCCAGTATCCCTGTCAAACGTAAATTATACTTACTGTAATGTCATTACTATCATGTGCATCTTCAGATCTGTTGTCAGAGGAATCCTGATCCAGTTTCTGTTGTGTAAGAATAGAGAACAGTTTTATATAAAGCATGTGTATGGTAAGCATGGCTATATACTGTATAGGTGAGATGGATAGGGTGTCTGCGCCTATGTCTTTAGTTTTTTTGCTCGGTAACTCCAAAAAGAAAATCCCAAAATGGCAAAGATAAGATTCTTCCACCAAATGCCTCAAATGGAGAGCTTTCCAATTATCCCACTCAACATTTGGTCTGACCCAGGACTACTTTTCTGCTCAACTTTCTTAACAGATACTAATCAAGAAGGATTACATTTCAATGGACTGGTTAAAATGTGGCCATTTAGTGCAGCATACAGTCTAATGTTTACACTCTAAAAAATGCTGGGTTGTTTTTTCTTCCCAAATGCTGGGTTGCCGCTTTTGGGTAATTTTTCTGGGTTATTTTCAGAGAGTTGGGTAGTTTTTGTGTAACCCAGCTGCTGGGTTAAAGTTTGCTTGGCCCCTCCCCCAAAGTTCACCGGTGGATTCAGCGGCTGTGACTGAGCTTCGTGTCTCTTGAACCCGCTGATGACGGTTCATCCTCCTCGGGCATTTAAGGGAAAATGACGTTAAATACAAGGTCTGTATACACATGTTCACTCACCGAATTCACTTATGACTGAAAAATTATTACTATATGTAACATTTATTACTGTTACCATGTTAAGGTTACACACAAACTTTCCGGCTGGTCTAAGGTACTGTATGATAATTTAGCTGAGAATAGCTGCTAGCCACCCCACCTGTGTATGAAAGAAACGGTTAAGATGTCTGAGCTTTTTAGCTTTCTCTGTATAATGTTTGCAGGGTTACGAAGATGGTGAAGTGCTGAATGAACGCTAAACTGTTAACTGCAGTGCTAGCATGACGCAGGCATTTAGTTAGTTTGCTAGCATTAGCAACCACTTTAGAAGTTTATTAATCTCACTGCTTGAGACAATAAAATGCTGGTGTGTTACAAAACACTGACCCTCTCACAAATATGCAGACCTGCTAACCCTCCCGTTTTTCACTAGCTAGTAATTTACTCTGCGGTCAAATTTCTCCTGCGTTTCTCCCGAGTTATAACAATATTTTACACCTTTCCCCCTTTGGCAAGTATGCAAATGTATCACCAGTAATTGCATGTAAGCTAACCAGGTAGCCCTCTTTAACCAAAGTTAAATTAACTATCAGTCAGCGCGCCAACTACAGGAAAAAGTACCACAGCGGTACAGATAACTACTAGATGGAAGTATTAATATTTTGGTGATTGTAATGTACCAGTATGACACCAGCTATGAAATTTTTTCGGTAATTAGCTTAAAATCAATGCAGACTACAATATCAACTAGTCTGACAGAGTTGTATCCTAAAAGCCATGCTTATTTTGCTGTTTTATTTTTGGTAGTAGCTGTCTCCATGTTTTTGTTTCTGGTTACCTACAGTATATCCTATCTTAATGGGCAGCTTTGTAATTTTTTAGTTTCAATCTTTGAGGGTTGCCCACTAGAGGGCAGTGTTTTTAAGTCTGTAGTTTTGTTTCTAGACTCAGTTTCCCAGAAGCCTCCTCAGTCAGGTGACGTGGATGCTCACCTGAACTGAGGAGGCTCATTAGCACTGTTTATAAATACCTGTTTGTTCTGGGAAACTGGGTCGAGCATTAAAGTGATATAATTTCTGTTATGTGGGTTTTGTTTTGTTCTGTTTTAGTTTGGTTTGATTATAGTTGGCCTTTGGTTTCAGGAGCACTTTAAGTTAAGTTTGTTTATATTGAGATGTCCTTGTCTTTGTGTCTCCTAGCAGGATTAGCCTCTAGGAGAATTAGCCCTTTGTGTTTACCCTTTTGTGTAAGTAACCCCCATTGCATGTTTAGCTATTAGTCTGTTTCAATACTAATGAGGGTGATACTAACATGTCTAGATCTTAGTCTGTCTAGTCTTCGTGTCTGTCTAGCAGAGGTGGAAAGAGTAATAAAATTTTGTACTCAAGTACAAGTACTGTTACTTCAGTGAAATTTTACTTAAGTACAAGTAAAGTTACAATTATAAAAATCTACTCAAGTAAAAGTAAAAAGTAGTTCATTAAAAAATGTACTCAGAGTAAAAGTTACCGAGTTACTTTTTTTTTTTTTTTTAACAGCGGGGTGGGATGAGGCATTCGTAGTTCAAAAAAGATGAGCAGATGTAAATCTCAAACTAGTTGTTTTTAACTGAAGGAACACCTTTGCATAATAAAGCTGTTGTCTTTCTTGTGCTTGAAAATCAAAGTGGTCACTTAAATATGGTGTTACGTCCCAGTCTAGGGTCATACAGCAAAAGAATGGTTCAGGGTTCTATTTATAATATATATAACTGTATGGAAATGGTGGTATATGGCAGAAAGAACTAGATCCAATCATTAACTGATGAAATAATGAGGTTTACGCACACGCGCACGCACACACACACACACGCACACACACACACCAGGAGGAGGATCAGATTCAGGTTGGACCCAGGCCAAAATAATAAACAAAATGGTATTTATATTTAGTAGCTAGATTACCTGAAAACAAAAAAAAACAAAAAAAACACACACAAACAAAAATACAGGTACCTCCCCGGACTCCCTAAACCAAAAACAGTGAAATGATCTACAAATATATACAAAGACCAACCAAACCAAAGGGACAAAGCAATAATCAGTCAATTTGACGCAAAAAGTCAAAACCAGAATACACAACCAAATATCAAAACGCCAAAATCACAACCTCTTTCATCTTTCCCGCGTCTCTCTCCGGTTTATACACGGTCGCGCTAGTCGATGACGTCACTCAGGGCGGAAGATGTACAGGACATGATGTACACACGCGAGCGCAACGGGGCATTTATAAAGCATAATATCTTTTATTATTTTATAATTTTCATTCATTTATTTTTTACTCAGTAGCGAATATGATTTAAAATGTAGCGAATTACAATACTTTAAACAAAACGTACTTAAGTAAAAGTAAAATTACAGATTTTTAAAACTACTTTAAAAAGTAGAAATACACAAAAAAGCTACTCAATTACAGTAACGCGAGTAAATGTAATTCGTTACTTTCCACCTCTGCTGTCTAGTCTCATTGTCTGATTAGCTCTTAGTCTGTTTAGGTACTAACATCTTTAGCCACGAACCTTTAGAGTTCTTAGTCTGTTTCATACCTAGTCTGCTGTGTACCTTGTCTGTTCATTCCCTTGTGTCTTAGGCTACTGGCCGGTGTAGCCATTAGTCTGATTAGCTATGAGCTAGCTTAGCAGCTAATGTGCAGCTCAGCCAGTAGACCTAGCGAAGCCTGTCTTGTGTTTGTTTATCCCTTGCATGCACAGTCCCTAATGTTTAGTCCGTTAGGCTGTTTCGTGTGTCTTGTCTTGTCCAGTTTGTATCCCATGTCTGTATTGTGTATCAATGTATGTAATCCCTAGTCTGATGTCTAAGTGTTTATTAGTTCTGTTTCTTATGCTCCAAGTTTAAGCCAACTTCCTTAGTTCATGTTTTATTCATGTTTGCTTTTTGTTTGTTTGATTCTCATTAAAGACTCTTTCTGTTTCACTGCATCCCCTCTGCATCTATGCCTCAACACCAAGCCCACAGTCCAACATCATAACAGAACGTGACGCAATCCTATTTCACACTAAATTAATAGTCTTATTCAGTTTAATCTTTGCTATTCAACAAAATTTTAACTTTTTAATTTCTTTCTTTCTAAGATTTCTTTCATGGTGGAATACCTCCAGCAGGCTGACGTGTCAAGGCCGTACCCCTACATCCTGACGTTGGGAGATAATGACCAGCGCTGCTCTCAGTAATGTTGCTATGAAATAGCGAGGCCTACCTGAAAAGTCATAGACAGTGTTTGTATGTTAAAATGAGACCAGGGCTGGATAGTTTTGTTCTGCAGAAAAGATATCTTAAGTCACAGAGAGATCCTGCTCTGTAGAAGCTGCCTCAGTCTATTTGTGCAATTACTCCATTCTGCACTTATCAGTAATAGTATAGTAATGATGTCACTGTTGATTATCTGTTATTGTGCTTTTGAAAAATAAATGTTTTTTCTAAGAACATTTAATAGGATGTTGTTTATTGCATATATGTATGGTTTTTTTGTAATAGACCAGTATAGCAAAGTAATTTAACATTTTTAAATTAAAAGCATTTGGATTGAATATTTAACCCATCTTGTTGGGTTAAACAAATTAATCCAGCATTATAGTTAAATGACCTAGCATTTGGGTTGAATATTTAACCCATCTTGCTGGGTTAAACAAATTAACCCAGCATTTAGTTAGTCCTATATTTACCCAGCAGCTGGGCTAGAAACAACCCAGACTGGGTTAGGGTGTACAAAATACACACAAGGTCATGTTCATGACTCACCGCTTCCTAGTTTGACGGATGCATGTTGATGGCCTCAATCAGTTTCCTAGGATAAGAATGAAAAAATAACCTTAAAGAATATTTATTGTCACAGGCTGTCCTGTGCGTATAACATGTATGTGACACTGAGTGTATATACAGTAAACTTAATAAAGTAAATAAAATTTATTTGGAAGCAGTGGTGTGTGGCCTTGGAACCAGAGGTTAATGTAAACCAGCCCGCACAAAGTATGGGTCTAACTTGACGTGGAAATGAGCGGCTATTAGTGATGGGAAATTTGAATTCTTTGAATCTCGTTCATCAAAATGAATGAATCTTCTTTTGAGTCATTTAGTTCATTTCGTTCTTTTGATAAGAAATTAAATAAAATGTTGAATTTTCAATACCCCCAATTCAAGACCCCCAATACATCTACATACACACATTTTGGCTATAGTTCCAGTAATGAAAATACAAACCGGATTCCAAAAAAGTTGGGACACTAAACAAATTGTGAATAAAAACTGAATGCAATGATGTGGAGATGGCAAATGTCAATATTTTATTCAGAATAGAACATAGATGACAGATCAAAAGTTTAATCCGAGAAAATGTATCATTTTAAAGGAAAAATATGTTGATTCCAAATTTCACGGTGTCAACAAATCCCAAAAAAGTTGGGACAAGTAGCAATAAGAGGCTGGAAAAAGTAAATTTGAGCATAACGAAGAGCTGGAAGACCAATTAACAGTAATTAGGTTAATTGGCAACATGATTGGGTATAAAAAGAGCTTCTCAGAGTGGCAGTGTCTCTCAGAAGCCAAGATGGGTAGAGGATCACCAATTCCCACAATGTTGCGCAGAAAGATAGTGGAGCAATATCAGAAAGGTGTTACCCAGCGAAAAATTGCAAAGACTTTGCAGTTATCATCATCAACTGTGCATAATATCCGAAGATTCAGAGAATCTGGAACCAACTCTGTGCGTAAGGGTCAAGGGCGTAAAACCATACTGGATGCCCGTGATCTCCGGGCCCTTAAACGACACTGCACCACAAACAGGAATGCTACTGTAAAGGAAATCACAGAATGGGCTCAGGAATACTTCCAGAAACCATTGTCAGTGAACACAATCCACCGTGCCATCCACCGTTGCCAGCTGAAACTCTACAGTGCAAAGAAGAAGCCATTTCTAAGCAAGATCCACAAGCACAGGCGTTTTCATTGGGCCAGGGATCATTTAAAATCGAGTGTGGCAAAATGGAAGACTGTTCTGTGGTCAGACGAGTCACGATTCGAAGTTCTTGTTGGAAATGTGGGACGGCATGTCATCCGGACCAAAGAGGACAAGGACAACCCAAGTTGTTATCAACGCTCAGTTCAGAAGCCTGCATCTCTGATGGTATGTGGTTGCATGAGTGCGTGTGGCATGGGCAGCTTGCATGTCTGGAAAGGCACCATCAATGCAGAAAAATATATTCAGGTTCTAGAACAATATCTAGTCATCTCTTTCAGGGAAGACCCTGCATTTTTCAACAAGATAATGCCAGACCACATTCTGCATCAATCACAACATCATGGCTGCGTAGGAGAAGGATCCGGGTACTGAAATGTCCAGTCTGCAGTCCAGATCTTTCCCCTATAGAGAACCTTTGGCGCATCATAAAGAGGAAGGTGCGACAAAGAAGGCCCAAGACGATTGAACAGTTAGAGGCCTGTATTAGACAAGAATGGGAGAGCATTCCTATTTCTAAACTTGAGAAACTGGTCTCCTCGGTCCCCAGATGTCTGTTGAGTGTTGTAAGAAGAAGGGGAGATGCCACACAGTGATGAAAATGGCCTTGTCCCAACTTTTTTGGGATTTGTTGACACCATGAAATTTGGAATCAACATATTTTTCCTTTAAAATTATCCAAATTACTTTTTCTTGGATTAAACTTTTGATCTGTAATCTATGTTCTATTCTGAATAAAATATTGACATTTGCCATCTCCACATCATTGCATTCAGTTTTTATTCACAATTTGTTTAGTGTCCCAACTTTTTTGGAATCCGGTTTGTATTACAATGCAGCTAAGGGCATATTATAATAAACAGAATGAACAGCTCAGCATCATATCTTCTAGTCTATGCGTCTGTTTCAATAATCTACTTAACATAAAGACCACAAACTCCGATCACACTGAATGCGCAGCCGGCACCTCTGATCTGAAGCTAGAATTGTTAAATATTAGATCAGTTATTGTTAATGAAATTATCACAGATCAGGCGTTTGATATACTCTGTTTAACTGAAACATGGGTTAAACAGGATGAGTATGTAGCTCTAAATGAAGCTAGTCCTCCTGGGTACAGCTACATACACCAGCCTCAGATAACTGGTAGAGGAGGAGGCGTCGCAGTTATTTATAATGATAATCTGTCTATCATACAAAAACACACGGACACAAATTTAACTCATTTGAAATTCTTTATAGTAACATAAGTGTACTTAATTGTATTAAGTCAGCTCTGTCGATTCCTCTAATTATAATTTACAGACCTTCAGGGCCATATTCTGAATTTAGAGATATTAGAGATAAGAAACTCGCTCCCTGGTATAACGATCACATGCACACTAAAACAGACCGGTCGGAAATTAGAGCGTAAATGCCATCAAACTAAATTGTTAGTATTTCAAATAGCATGGAAAGAGAGCATCCTGAACTATAGGAAAGCTCTTAGTGTAGCTAGATCAACGTATCTCTCCACTCTTATAGAAGAAAATAAAAATAATACTAGATTTTTATTTAATACCGTAGCCAAATTAACCAGAAATAAGACCACTACAGAAATCTCCACAACAACATCATGTAATAGTGAGGACTTCATGAACTTTTTTAATAATAAAATTGTAAATATCAGGCATAAAATTGAGGCTTTGAAACCGAACAATGTAATTGATACAGATGTTAACCTAGCCATGTCAGATTCAAACCTAGAATATTTTACTCCCCTTGAAGAGAATGAACTAATTTCACTCATCTCTTCTGCAAATTCATCAACCTGTATATTAGATCCTATACCGACACATTTTCTTAAACAGATAGTACCAATAATAACAGAACCGCTGTTGAGAATAATTAATTCCTCACTCAGCATTGGTTATGTTCCAAAATCTTTTAAATTAGCAGTTATCAAACCAATAATTAAGAAACCTGACCTCGACCCCTGTCAGCTGTCCAATTACAGGCCAATATCAAACCTCCCCTTTAATTCTAAGATTCTGGAAAAGATAGTAGCGGAGCAGCTACTGTATGCTCATATCTACTGTACATAGAAATGGCATACATGAACTGTGTCAGTCAGGATTTAGGCCTCATCACAGCACAGAAACAGCACTCGTTAAAGTAGTAAATGACCTCCTATTGGCTTCTGACCAGGGTTGTGTAACTATGCTTGTATTACTCGACCTCAGTGCAGCTTTTGACACCATTGATCATGCTTCACAGATTAGAAAATGTAGTAGGAATTAAGGGTACAGCCCTCTCCTGGCTCAGATCCTATTTGACCAATCGTTATCAGTATGTAGACTTAAATAGTGATTATTCTGCATGTTCTCTAGTGGAGTTTGGCGTTCCGCAGGGTTCAGTTTTAGACCCACTGCTTTTTTCCCTTTACATGCTTCCTCTGGGCTACATAATCCGTAAGCATGGTATTAGTTTTCATTGTTATGCTGACGACACACAGCTATACGTCTCAACAAAACCTGATGAGAAAAAACATCTTACTAAAGTTGAGCAAAGTGTACAGGACATAAGAAATTGGATGCTAATTAACTTCCTTCTGCTTAATCCGGATAAGACAGAAGTTCTAGTCATAGGACCGCATACAGCTAGAAGTAAAATCTTAGATCACACCGTAATCTAGCTCATGTAGATAATATCACCAGGATAGCATTCTTTCACCTCAGAAATATTGCCAAGATAAGAAATATGTTGTCGCTAAACGATGCAGAAAAACTAGTTCATGCTTTTATCACTTCTAGGTTGGACTATTGTAATGCCTTACTGTCTGGTTGTTCTGTCAGGTGCATAAACAAGCTTCAGCTAGTCCAGAATGCAGCAGCGAGAGTCCTCACTAGAACCAGAAGATATGAGCACATAACCCCTATCCTATCTTCACTGCATTGGCTCCCTGTGAAATTTCGCATTGATTTTAAAATACTACTCTTGACATATAAAGCATTAAATGGTCTCGCGCCGCAGTATCTGAGCGAACTGCTAGTGTCTTACGATCCGCCACGCCTACTTCGATCAAAGGATGCAGGCTGCTTGTCAGTACCGCGTATTATGAAAACTACAGCTGGGGGCAGAGCTTTTTCTTACAAAGCCTCAAAATTATGGAATAGTCTTCCAAATAGTGTTCGGGACTCAGACACAGTCTCAGTGTTTAAGTCTAGGCTAAAAACCTATTTATTTAGCCAAGCATTTTTATAAATAGATTTGCCATAGGTAAAGGAGCAGATCTGGGGGACTCATGGGCGTAGAGTATTATGGTGAACTGGTATGTTTAGATGCTGTCTTCCTCACTCTCATTTGATCACTCAGGTTTGTTGACGGTAAGGTGATTGTTTGCTTTACATCTCAGGGAGCCCTCATGTTTGTGTTTCCTTCTGGCTCTCCCTTTTAGTTATGCTGTCATAGTTAGTCCTGCCAAAGTCCCTACTTGCACTCTACAGTAAATATACATTCACATTATACATTGTGACTGTGACCATACCTAATTGCCATCTCTCCTCCTCTTCTCTTTCTCCCCCTCTTTCTCTTTCCTATCGCCCCCTGTCTCCCCGTTTCACTCTATCTCTCTATCTGTCGAGCTACACATGTCATTCCTGAGCTGCCAGTAATCCAGACTCCCTCTGCCCTCCGGACCTGTCTGATCCATCCTGGTGCCCCGTTTCTGGTTGGAGGTCTCGTCGCATGGATGCCCCATGTGTCTCTTTGGGATGCGTCTGGTGTCTGGGGATGATTCTATCTACTTAGAAGATGGTTCTGGCCTCGACTGGTGTTGTCAGCTGTTTCTCTGAGTACTTGACAATTCGATAGTTCAGGACTGGAACTTTCTACAAGTCTATCTGAGTCTCCAATAACTACTGGACTCCATTTTAACATCAATTAACATCAACTATTATAGCTGAACCTAACACTTAACACTGTATAAATGCAGATCATTTCCTGCTATCTGTTTCACCCAGATGAGGATAGGTTCCCTGTTGAATCTGGTTCCTCTCAAGGTTTCTTCCTATTACCATCTCAGGGAGTTTTTCCTTGCCACTGTCGCCCTCGGCTTGCTCACCAGGGACTATCTGCACATTTTGATTCATACACCTTCACATTCCATACAAAATTAAATAATTCTTTTGATTGTGTAAAGCTGTTTTGAGACAATGTCAATTGTTAAAAGCACTATACAAATAAAATTGAATTGAATTGAATTAGTCTGAGTCATTTGTTCTTTTGAATCTATTGCACTGTAGGGCATCTACAGTGGTGTGAAAAACTATTTGCCCCCTTCCGGATTTCTTATTCTTTTGCATGTTTGTCACAGTTAAATGTTTCTGCTCATCAAAAACCGTTAACTATTAGTCAAAGATAACATAATTGAACACAAAATGCAGTTTTTAAATGAAGGTTTACATTATTAAGGGAGAAAAAAAACTCCAAATCTACATGGCCCTGTGTGAAAAAGTGATTGCCCCCTTGTTAAAAAATAACTTAACTGTGGTTTATCACACCTGAGTTAAATTTCTGTAGTCACCCCCAGGCCTGATTACTGCCACACCTGTTTCAATCAAGAAATCACTTAAATAGGAGCTACCTGAAGCAGAGAAGTAGACCAAAAGCACCTCAAAAGCGAGACATCATGGCAAGATCCAAAGAAATTTAGGAACAAATGAGAACAAAAGTAATTGAGATCTATCAGTCTGGTAAAGGTTATAAAGCCACTTCTAAAGCTTTGGGACTCCAGCGAACCACAGTGAGAGCCATTATCCACAAATGGCAAAAACATGGAACAATGGTGAACCTTTCCAGGAGTGGCCGGCAGACCAAAATTACCCCAAGAGCGCAGAGACAACTCATCCGAGAGGCCACAAAAGACCCCAGGACAACATCTAAAGAACTGCAGGCCTCACTTGCCTCAATTAAGGTCAGTGTTCACGACTGCACCATAAGAAAGAGACTGAGCAAAAACGGCCTGCATGGCAGATTTCCAAGGCGCAAACCACTTTTAAGCAAAAAGAACATTAAGGCTCGTCTCAATTTTGCTAACAAACATCTCAATGATTGCCAAGACTTTTGGGAAAATACCTTGTGGACCGACGAGACAAAAGTGTAACTTTTTGGAAGGTGCGTGTCCCATTACATCTGGCGTAAAAGTAACACAGCATTTCAGAAAAAGAACATCATACCAACAGTAAAATATGGTGGTGGTAGTGTGATGGTCTGGGGTTGTTTTGCTGCTTCAGGACCTGGAAGGCTTGCTGTGATAGATGGAACCATGAATTCTACTGTCTACCAAAAAATCCTGAAGGAGAATGTCCGGCCATCTGTTCGTCAACTCAAGCTGAAGCGATCTTGGGTGCTGCAGCAGGACAATGACCCAAAACACACCAGCAAATCCACCTCTGAATGGCTGAAGAAAAACAAAATGAAGACTTTGGAGTGGCCTAGTCAAAGTCCTGACCTGAATCCTATTGAGATGTTGTGGCATGACCTTAAAAAGGTGGTTCATGCTAGAAAACCCTCTAATAAAGCTGAATTACAACAATTCTGCAAAGATTAGTGGGCCAAAATTCTTCCAGAGCACTGTAAAAGACTCGTGGCAAGTTATCGCAAACGCTTGATTGCCATTATTGCTGCTAAGGGTGGCCCAACCAGTTATTAGGTTCAGGGGGCAATTACTTTTTCACACAGTAGGTTTGGATTTTTTTTCTCCATAAATAATAAAACCCCTCATTTAAAAACTGCATTTTGTGTTTACTTGTGTTATCTTTGACTAATAGTTAAATGTGTTTGATGATCAGAAACATTTTGTGTGACAAACATGCAAAAGAACAAGAAATCAGGAGGGGGGCAAATAGTTTTTCACACCACTGTATGACAAAAGAACGAACGACTCGGGACTTGAGTCACTGAAAACGAATCGTGAACATAACCTATGGGGGTTTTGCGATGCTTTGCGCATACACGCCCAGTAGAAAATGAACGAATCACTCTCTGAGACTACTCGTTCTTCTGAGTCGCGTTAAAGATTCGTTCAAAAAGAATGAATTGTTCATGAACGCCCCATCACTAACGGCTATCCGTTTTTTGGTTTGCTGTGCGCCCTTAAATACATTGCCTCATCATCAATCATAGCAAAAATCCCCACTGTCTGTTATTTAGGCTAAATAAAGTTTGCGAGCCAGTGTGCTGCATCATGTTAGCTATAAGCTGTGTTTAGCTAAACCGTAAGCTTGTAAAAACTCTCACAAATCACGAAACTACAACAGTAGCCTAAACACAGAGCAACTGTTTAATAACGTAACTAGGCCAGTTTGGAGTAAAACACGAACCTCCTTTTCCAGTATCTCCTTGTTATTAATGGAATCTCATATTCTGAACCTGGGGCAGTGTATTTTCTTCTTCTTCTGTCCATGGCTCTCTTCTTCTGGGACGACGGACCCTCCACAGCATCAAAACAGACCGCAGCATTGAAAGTCCACTCCATTTCTGAGGTAAATATCCTATTGATTTTCTCTGTTTTGTAAAGCGAGCACGTTGTAAAGCATTGACACAGAAGCTAAAACGTTGTATTAAATTAACCAACAGAACCTAAAAAAAAAAAGATTTTATTTGCTACACAACCCAGAAGCAACGTCGTGTAAGCAACGTCTCTGATTGGTCGAGCTAGTTGTTACCATGGACACATTAAACCAATGGGTTGATTGGTAGAATAGGCGCGAATGACAAGCCAGCGTAACGTTTTGCCACCGCTAGTCTGTGCGTGCCTCAGCAGTGAGAGGAGAAAATTAAGTTTGCGTTAGTGAACTGGTCAAAGGGGAAGGATAAAGATGCGCTCAGTATAGTCCCCGTAAATTGGATTGTAGACTTCGATCCTGAAAAATCTAAAAAGGAGTTTCTTGTCGAGTGCCGCAGCATCGGTGGCAAGAGGCCTACTAATGGGTGGCCGGTTGAACCAGCACATATTTTGCAGTTGGCAGGCAAGTACAGTGCTTATCATTATGTTTATTTTTTACTTTGTTAGTCATGCAGTATCAAGCAGTTATCCTGTTGAGGTTTTTGCATCATTGGCCAAGTAGAGTTTTCTGCAGGCTATTAGCTGTAGCCTAAAGTCACGCTGTCGAACGTTAACAGCTGATAGTCACGCGAGTCACGCTTCATTTGAACTTTTAGCTAGTTAGATAACATTAGCTTTAGCTAATGATGAAAATCCCAATTCATTTGAATTTTTAGCAAGCTAGCTAATGGCCATTAGTCATGAGTCTTGCTTCGTATGAATGTTTAATTAGCAGTGGAATATTAATTATACACCTAAATTGAAGAATGTCAGGTAAGAAATGGGTTAATAAGAATTCTTAACTCATGTATCAACATTGTCAGCCAACATTGTACAGTAAAAATCAGTTTGGCAGCGTAAGTGTAATGAACAGACTAAAATTGGACGGAAAAATAAATACCAAATAGGATCAGAGTGACATGCCGAATGTAAATTTGAATGTTAACAGTGAAAAATTTGGGATAATCTACCCGTTTCATCCATGCCCATCCCAACTTCTTCCATCCCATGGTAGTTTTCTAATGTATTTCAATGGAATTAAGTGGCCCTGAAAACAACGGATTTCAATGGGCATGACTGGAACAGGTAGGTCCCTGAATTTTCACTGTTAACATTCAAATTCACATTCGGCATGGCCAAAGCATGCAAAAAAAAAAAAATTGCTTCATAGCTTTTTATAGACAGATAACCGTAACTCCAGCCCACCTACAATAACGGGCTATGTGGCAGAGTGGCTTGACGGAAGCTGGTTGTCTCTCTGGAACTTTATCCCATCTCCAGTGAGACAACCATCACTTTAGCCCTCCACCAATACAGGCTTTTTATGTGTCTTGCACTGAGAGGCTTCCGTTGAGTCACTCTGCCATATAGCCCATATTGGTTGAGGACTAATGTGATGGATGCACTGTATTACCAGTATTGGGATCCACCTCATCTTTCCTTTTGCAACAATATGAGGCTAACATTGTCTCTTATTTTATTATCTTTTACAGATGCAGTTGCTCAGCAACACCCAGGGGCGAAGATTCCAGATATACGAATGGCCATAAACAAAAGGATCTGTGAGTTAAGACACCAGGAGGAGAAAAAGTCCACGGCCAACTGAAGGACTGGCTAAAGCTGGCCAATCAGGGCGGGTCTTTAGCATGCATTTTGTTAGAATTATTATTATAATTTATTTTTTTACAGTTTTTTCCACTGAAGGACTATTCTGTTATTCTGAAGATTTTATTTATCCTTAATGAAGGACACTTGTGTCCTTTTGGAAATATTTTATTTATTTTTAAAGAGGTTTTGTCATTTATAGTTGTTTCCATGTTCCTATGTCATGTTTTAAAAAATAAACCTCATTCAGTTAATGAAGAAACTATATTGATGTATTTATTCAATACATTATTATTTAATTTCATGATTACCATGTATACAATATATAATATGAATATATGATTTAATATAAATCAATATATTTTCCAAAATATTTAAGACATATTTTCCCATATAAATCTGACTATATTATCTTGTACAATTAGTTATATTATCTAATATAATTTTACATATATATATTTCCATATATTTACAATACCTTTTCCAATATATAATCTCATTTAATGTGGGATATAATTCAATATATATAACAATATATTAAACAGTATAACAATGTATTTATTCAATATATGAAAACGGCAATAATTGCATTATTTTCATATATTTTCATATATCCTATTTCATATATTTATAGAATATATCATAACATATATTACTATGTACTATTCACAATATATGAATACACATAAAACAGATTGTCATATAATATATTGAGAAATATTTTTTGTTGCATATGGGAGGGAGCATTAAGTGATTTTTACATGTATACATCAGACACTGTTTTGCCAAATAGAGCAATTTGTGTAACAAATTTCCTTTCGGCGCGGTGGTGTAGTGGTTAGCACTGTCGCCTTGCACCTCCAGGGTCTGGGTTCGATTCCCCGGCCAGGCTCGATTCCCGTCTCTGTGTGCATGGAGTTTGCATGTTCTCCCCGTGCTTGGTGGGTTTCTTCCGGGTACTCCGGTTTCCAAAGATATGCAGGTTAGGCTAATTGGTGTTCCTAAATTGCCCGTAGTGTGTGATTGGTTGTGTGAGTGTGTGTATGTGTGTGTGCCCTGCGATGGATTGGCACCCTGTCCAGGGTGTACCCTGCCTAGTGCCCGAAGTCTCCTGGGATAGGCTCCAGGTCCCCCGCGACCCTGAACACAGGATTAAGCGGTATAGAGAATGAATGAATGAAATTTCCTTTCTTTTATTAGTTTGTTCAGAAAGATGAAGCTCAGGCAGAACTTGTGAGGTGCACGATGGCCCTGTTTGTCCTCAGGTAGGAAGAGGACTGTCTTTTGTGGTGGAAATTTTTAGCCACCACATGAAATCGGGATTGTGACTTACTGAGTTTCTATCAGTCGCACATGAATGTTCCATGTTATTTGGCCTCATCTATGTGCTAAACTTGAGCTATCTTGGTGACCTCAAACACTTTTGTGGCCCTGTAGAAAATATTTAGGGAACGTATTCTTTATTGACATTAAAATATAAAATTTTGGTCCCTTTGTCAAACAATTGTCAGATTTTCACATGGTTAGCAAATAGGTTTATGCAGTTCTTAAGCTTAAGTTATTAAAAATGCATTGTTTTATTCATTTAATTTTTGTTTTCTGTCTTTTAATTGGAGAAATAATAGTACAACAAAAAGAAAAGGTAATGTATGGTTTCAAGGATGGTTATAAATGTTTTTGAGGAGAACTTGTTTGTTACATTCATTTATAAATGTAACTTTTTAAAGAAGTTACTTACTTCATTCATAAATGTAACTTCTCTACATAAATGGACTTTTTTGTCATAGAGAAGTTTGACATTTCTTTATTTCAGAAAAAGACTATTTGTTGATTTTTACATATAATTTATAAAATTAAGTTTGTACGTATTCATACTTTTAACTTGAGAGTAATGAAAAAGATTACCTTACTGCTATAATTTACTCCTATTACTTTATACTACATGAATGTAATTTGTTTCTTTCAAGGTAAACACTAAACTTAAATATGTTAAATTTTTGGTTTTTATAAAGTGATATAATCAAGTTTTAGTATTTTAGAAAATAAGTTTAACTGGCCTAAGGCATTGTAACAACTTTTGTTTTTGATTTGGATGGATGAATTTATTTTTGAAACTTACAATATATTTATATTTAATAAAAATTAAACCTTAAATAAAATTATAACATTTGATTTGAGAGAAAGTAAAAAAAAATTGCTTGTAACAAATTGAAGCAATTTTTTAAAGTTGATCCAATGTATCACTTTTTTCAGTGTACAAGGCTATAGACCTCTGTGGGCCCCAAGGTCACATTTAATGGTTAACATTTAAGTAAAGCTCAGTTCCTTTAAGCCCACCTCCATTGGCCAAGTTTAAGGTTTTTATCAGCACTGAGTAAACTATAGCGCTGCTCTAACCTGCTTCATAATGATAAGAGATTTAAATCATATTCACAAAATAATATGTTTTACTAATCTCCCCCAGCGAAATACCAATAAAGTATGTTGCTGTGGGGTAAAACAGAACATAGAATTTAATATTAAATGTATGTAGTCAACAAAAAAACACCATTAAAACTGTTGCTATTTTTCTTTTTGTTATGCCTACTCAAAAATATTTTAATGTAATGCATTTAATGAGTTGAATGTTTCTTTCAATCTTCACTCCATCATTAATATGTAATAAACTAAAATATTATTATTATTATTATTATTATTGTTGTTATTATCAATAATAATAATAATAATAAAAACACTGAGAATTCTTAAGAATATAAGGTGATCAGAGTTATTTCTTTGTTAGTCAGTTAATTTAACAATAATTTTCTGTTCATTCAGTATTTGTGTGCATCAAGCTATACACAGTATATAAAATATTATGTGACTATCTAACCTAGATGGCGAAAAGGCCATAGACCTCTGAGGGATTCAAGGCCACATTTAAAGGTTAATATTAAAATTAAAGCCCACCTCCACTTGTCAAGTTTAAGGTGTTTACCGCCGCTCTGTAAACTACAGTATAGCACTGCTCCAACCTGCTTTATTGTGATGAGAGATTTAAATCATATTCATAAAATAAAATGTTTTACTAATACCATACTATTACCAAAAAATTTGTTTAGGACTTAAAAAGAAAATAGAATTTAATCCATAATATAATTTTAGATTATAATTGCCTTAGTATCTTATCAAACAAAATAAAAAAAAACACCTGTTAAACCTATTTACTTTTAATTTTTCTGAAATATGTTTATTGTATTTTTGATTCCTTACTACATCAACAAAATGTACTAACTTAAAATGCAAAGGTAACACTTTCATCTCTAAATTATCCAACATTTTTATTATTTTATATTTTTGCTTTAAAAAGCACCTGCTAAATCAGTTAATTTTTGTATTTTTAATACCTACTCAAAAGTATTTAAGTTAGATTTTTCATTCCAATTTGAATCAACAAATTATAATAAATAATAATCATAATACTAATTATATCTACTCAAAAGTATTTACTTTTAATGTATTTAATTTAGGTGACACAGTGGTGTAGTGGTTAGCACTGACGTCTTAGCGGAGGACGCTGAGGTGCTGCTTTTTTCCGAGCTCTGCCATACTGACCAATTTTTAAACTTTTTCATCCCCTTACGAAGAGTGTACATAAAACGGATAAGTATCTCATACTATCTTATAATATATTTACTCGAAACGCGTATTGTATCGTTAAGTTTTAATTGTTTTGCAGCACACCGCTTTTAGCCGGCATTAGCATCGCTAGCCCGTTAGCCCGGCTATCACAAGTTTGTTTACGCTTCTTCACACTGATTATTTTCTGTATTTAGACACCATGTCGGTTGTGACTCTGCCTCTGAGTGCAGGTGAGGAGACAATGGAGCTGCACTAGGTGGATTTGGAGCTGGAGGCCGTGGAGAAGCTGATCCGCGAGCTACAGGTGAAGCTGACCCGGCTACAGCAGCTTAAAGCCACGCTGGAATCGTCACGGACCGACACTCACCTGTCCCAGGTAAATTCTCGGCAAGAGAATTCTCCTACAACCTCAACCCCGCGTGTTTCTCTGCCCAGGTCCAACGCACCATGGATGCAGCCCGCCCAGGTTTCCTACACCCTGGCGCCGGGATACCACGGACCCTGGATACAGCAGCAGCGCAAGAAGCACGCCAAGCCCCGGGCGAGGACCTCTCCCCCTCCGCCATCACCCGTCTTCGACATCTCGACCCAAAACCGCTTCGCTCCTCTCCGCGAGACGGCACACGACACGCTGGTCATCGGAGACTCCATCGTCCGGCACGTGCGTGCTACAACGGCTAAAGGTAAGGTGCACACACGCTGTTTACCTGGTGCACGTGTTCTTGATGTTGCTGCACAGGTGCCTGCTGCCCTGAGGAAGAACATTGGAGCTGTGGTTCTTCATGCCGGCATGAACGACACCAGGCTGAGGCAGACGTAGATCCTAAAGAAGGACTTCAGGAGCCTGGTCCGCAGCACATCACACACGACAAGGATAATCGTATCTGGACCGCTTCCCACATTTCAGCGAGGAATCGAGAAGTTCAGTAGATTATTTGCCTTTAATGAATGGTTACAATCTTGGTGTCGACAACAGAAATTACCCTTTGTTGATAACTGGAATGTTTTCTGGGAGCGTCCTAGGCTCTACCACATTGATGGCCTACACCCTAGCAGAGCTGGAGCAGCGGTCCTCTCTGACAACATCTCCAGGACACTACGAACCATCTGACTGGCGGTAAGTCATACCGTAGATTCTAAACATATTAGCCACATCACAACTCACCGTAGTGGTAGACGCACACACATAGCTTGTCCTATAGAAACTGTGTCTGTTCCCCGAATAGTGAGAAAAAAGAATAAATTTGCCCGAAACAATCTGATAACCATAAAACCAGAAGAAGGCAAAATAAGTAGTCAAAATCCACTTCTAAAGTTTGGACTACTCAACATTAGATCCCTTGCGCCTAAAGCACTTATTGTTAATGAAATTCTCAGATTATTGCCTTGACACACTCTGTCTCACCGAAACCTGGCTTAAACCAAATGAATATTTTGGTCTGAATGAGTCTACTCCGTCAGGATATTTCTATAAGCACGAGCCCCGTCTAATTGGTCGCGGTGGTGGTGTCGCCACTATCTACAATGATGTACTCACTGTTATTCAGAAAATAAGGCCCAGGTTTAATTCATTTGAAGTGCTTATCATTAATGTTGCACTCAATGAAATACGTAATAAACCCTTGCTATATTTTACCCTGGCCACCGTGTACAGACCCCCGGGGCCAGATGCCAATTTTCTTAAAGAATTTGGACATCTGGTATCAGACCTATTGGTTAACTCTGACAAAGTGTTGAAGGTAGGAGACTTTAACATTCATGTAGATGATGCTAATGACGCTTTAGCACTCACATTTATGGATTTACTAAATTCCTTTGGGGTTAAACAAAATATAATTTGAGCAACTCACCGCTTCAATCATACGCTAGATTTAATTATATCCCATGGTATAGATGTCTCTAACATAGAGATCATACCTCAAAGTGATGATATCACAGATCACTCCCTCCTGATATATACTCTACCCGTAGAACAGATCAATCTGTTAGAAATATGAATCCCACTACTAAAGACAGATTCACAAGTAATCTGCCCGATCTGTCCCAATTTCTTATTAGACCCCTAAATGCAGATGATCTAGATGAACTGACTAGCAGCATGGGCACTATTTTTACCAGTACATTAGACACTGTTGCTCCCATCAGATTAAAAAAAGTCAGAGATAAAACACTTGCACCGTGGTACAACAGTCATACTCGCGCCCTAAAGAGAGCAACCCGTAACCTCGAGCGAAAATGGAGAAAAACTAAACTAGAAGTTCTTAGAATTGCGTATAAAGATGTGCAGCTATAGACAGGCTCTAAAAACTGCTAGGACCGAGCATCTTAGCCAGCTGATAGCAAGAAACCAAAACAATCCCAGGTTCTTATTTAGTACAGTGGCTCGCCTAACAAAACCCAAGATGAGTATCCCATCACAGTTTAGAAGTGAAGACTTTATGGACTTCTTTAATGAAAAAATCAATAATATCAGGAAGAAAATAACGGAGGTTCATTTTCAAGGTTTGAAAATCATATTTAGATTTTCAGTGCTTTACAGGTATAGGACAGGAAGAGCTGTATAAACTTATCACCTCGGCTAAATCAACAACATGCCTGTTAGACCCAATCCCAACCAGATTTTTAAAAGAAGTGATGCTTACGGTTGGAGAGCCACTTCTAAACATTATTAATTCTTCATTATATCTAGGTCACGTCCCTAAACCTTTCAAGTTAGTAGTTATTAAACCGCTTCTTAAAAAATCTAATTTGGACGCGAATGAAATAAATTACAGACCGATTTCAAACCTTCTGTTCATATAAAAAATACTAGAAAAAGTAGTATCAGCTCAAATAAGCACATTCTTGCAGGATAACAACATCCTTGAAGAATTTCAGTCAGGTTTCAGGCCCCATCATAGCACAGAAACTGCACTAGTTAACTTGTTTTTAGCTTCAGACCAAGGCTGCATATCATTGCTAGTCCTGCTCGATCTTAGTGCTGCATTCGACACTGTAGATCATAATATTCTCATAGATCGCTTACAAAATTATATAGGTATTCAGGGATTAAAATGGTTTAGATCATACCTGTCTGATCGCTACCATTTTGTAGATCTAAATGGAGAACCGTCTGGTGTAATGCCAGTGAAATATGGGGTCCAACAAGGGTCAGTTTTAGGACCTCTGTTGTTCTCAATATACATGCTTCCCTTGGGTAACATCATTAGAAGACATGGGATTAGTTTCCATTGTTATGCTGATGATACCCAATTATATATCTCAACTAAACCAGACCAGACGAAATACCTAAATTGTCTAGATTAACTGAGTGTGTCCAGGACATAAAAGATTGGATGACCAATAACTTTCTTTTATTAAATTCAGATAAGACAGAGATATTACTTATTGGCCCAAAAACCAGCACACAACAGCTTTCACAATTCAGCCTGCGCTTAGAAGGATGTACTGTTACTACCAGCTCGACAGTAAAAGACCTGGGCGTAATATTAGACAGTAACTTGTCCTTTGAAAATCACATTTCAAATATCACAAAAACAGCCTTTTTCCATCTTCGAAATATTGCTAAACTTATGAACATCTTATCCGTATCTGATGCAGATAAGCTAGTTCATGCATTCATGACCTCCAGACTGGACTATTGTAATGCATTACTAGGTGGTTGTCCTGCATCCTCAATAAACAAGCTTCAGTTAATCCAAAATGCAGCCGCCAGGGTTCTCACTAGATCCAGAAAATATGATCATATAACCCCAATATTATCATCCCTGCACTGGCTACCTGTTCAGTTTAGAATAAATTACAAAATAGTATTACTTACATACAAGGCCTTAAATGGTTTAGCTCCCACATACCTAACCAGTCTTCTGATACGCTACAATCCACCACGCGTCTTAAGATCACAAAACTCCGGACTTCTGGTAGTTCCCAGAATTTCAAAATCTACAAAAGGGGGTAGGGCATTTTCATATTTAGCTCAAAAGCTTTGGAATAGCCTTCCAGACAGTGTTCGGGGAGCAGACAAGGTTTCTCAGTTCAAAAGTAGACTCAAGACGCATCTTTTTAATCTGGCATACACATAACTCATCCCATAATCTCATACTCCAGTTCACCTATCCTGAATGGCAACTACGCTAATTCTCCCCATCTGTTCTGTATTTCTCTACCCATCCCGAGGCATCGGGAGATTGTGCCAGCTTCAGTAGACAAAGGCCGACCCTGCGAGGTTCCTGAGGCGTCCAGAGAAGGACCAGCTCCAGCTGGATTCAGCTTCATGATGGTTGGAGCTACACATGCTGCTCCTGTGCTTCCAGTGATCCAGACCTCATCTGCCCTCTGCACCTACTGACTCGTCCCTATGCTGAACTGGTCTTCATGTCAATTTAAATAATTTCTGTCATTTTGAATTTTCACCTGCACAACACAATGTTGTATCATTTCTATCTGTTATCACCCAAATGAGGATGGGTTCCCTGTTGAGTCTGGTTCCTCTCAAGGTTTCTTCCTAATGCCATCTCAGGGAGTTTTTCCTTGCCATGGTCGCCGTCACCCTTGGCTTGCTCATCAGAGAGATTTCATTCATTCATCTCATTATTATCTACACATTTTTCTCACACACACACACTTCCAATTATTTTCTTTTCTAAAATTATTATTATTATTATTATTTTATTATTATTATTTTTTTTTTTTTGTAAATTTTCTTTAATTTTTGTGAAGCCGCTTTGAGACAATGACCATTGTTAAAAGCGCTATATAAATAAAATTGAATTGAATTAGCACTGTCGCCTTGCAGCGCCAGGGTCCGGGTTCGATTCCTGTGTCTGTGTGCATGGAGTTTGCATGTTCTCCCCGTGCTTGGTGGGTTTTCTCCGGGTATTCTGGTTTCCTCCCACAGTCCAAAGACCTGTAGGTTAGGCTAATTGTTGTTCCCAAGTTGCCCAGTGTGTGTATGTATGTGTGCCCTGTGATGGATTGGCAACTTTTTCTTTCTACAAAAATATAGAAACTACACTTCAAGACAAAAAGATGAAAAAGCATAAACTATGCTATCAGCTATGCCATAACATTTTATGTACAGTTATTCAGAATTACAATATTAGGTCATAAATCATTGCTAGGTGCTTCATTGTACATGAACTAACATTACTTTCATGGTAGAAAAGTATTTACTGCTTTAAGGATTTGTTGTATTAATAATTTTTTCTCTCTTTGGCCCCGTCATTGCAGTTTTGCCTGTGCTCCAGGTCACAATACAGTATTTCTCTACAAAAACAAAATAAACAAACAAAGTAAAATAAAAATGACCAATATTATAACTGGAACTGGAACAGATCAGCAAATACAAATTTGAGACGTGTGAATTTAAGTGTGATTATAATATAAAATGAGATGTAGAACAACAATTTACAGAATGGTGCAACAGTATAGCATCTGTATCTGTAGCATAACTAGTAGCACATTTTGCTGCTTTGCAGCCTGAAATGAGAACAGATACAGCTTTTGTTTTATCCAGCTGTATTTACGCAGTGCAACTTTTAACATCCAAGTTAAAGATATAACACCAACAAGTCAGAATAAAATAGAAAAAATATAAACCAGAATCACTCAATCAATTAACTTTTCCTAAAAATTACTTTAAACTCAATAAACTCATTTAAAATTAGGTGAAGTTAATCACCTTCTCAAGGGCACAGAAATACTAATTTCAAATCTTTTATAGGATTATTGTAAGCTTTGTTTTTATAGACTTTTTTAAATTATTTTTTTGTGGTTAATTTTTGTTTAATCCCTTCCTTGAACCACCACCTTATCGTGGTGGAGGGGTTTGCGTGTCCCAATGATCCTGGGAGCTATGTTGTCGGGGGCTTCATGCCCCTGGCAGGGTCACCCATGGCAATCTGGTCCTAGGTGAGGGAACAATTCAATTCAATTCAATTCAATTTTATTTATATAGCGCTTTTAACAATGGTCATTGTCTCAAAGCAGCTTCACAAAAATTTAAGAAATTTAACAAAAAAAATAATAATTTTATATATATATAGAATAATTATATATAAAGTAATAAATAAATAAATAAAATTATAATAGAAAATAAATAAATAAAAACAAATAATAATAATAATTATAGAAAAGAAAGTGTGGATGTGTGAGAAAAATGTGCAGATAATAATGAGATGAATGAATGAAATGTCTCTGATGAGCAAGCCAAGGGTGACGGCGACGGTGGCAAGGAAAAACTCCCTGAGATGGCATTAGGAAGAAACCTTGAGAGGAACCAGACTCAACAGGGAACCCATCCTCATTTGGGCGATAACAGATAGAAATGATATAACATCTTGTGTGTTGTGCAGGTGAAAATTCAATATGACAGAAATTATTTAAATTGTCATGAAGACCAGTTCAGCATAGGGACGAGTCAGTAGGTGCAGAGGGCAGATGAGGTCTGGATCACTGGAAGCACAGGAGCAGCATGTGTAGCTCCAACCATCATAAAGCTGAATCCAGTTGGAGCTGGTCCTTCTCTGGATGCCTCAGGAACCTCGCAGGGTCGGCCTTTGTCTACTGAAGCTGGCAAAATCTCCCGATGCCTCGGGATGGGTAGAGAAATACAGAACAGATGGGGAGAATTAGCGTAGATGCCATTCGGTATAGGTGTACTGGAGTATGAGTACTGGGATGAGTTATGTGTATGCCAGATTAAAAAGATGCGTCTTGAGTCTAATTTTGAACTGAGAAACCGTGTCTGCTCCCCGAACACTGTCTGGAAGGCTATTCCAAAGCTTTGGAGCTAAATATGAAAAAGCCCTACCCCCTTTTGTAGATTTTGAAATTCTGGGAACTACCAGAAGTCCGGAGTTTTGTGATCTTAAGGCGCGTGGTGGATTGTAGCGTATCAGAAGACTGGTTAGGTATGTGGGAGCTAAACCATTTAAGGCCTTGTATGTAAGTAATACTATTTTGTAATTTATTCTAAACTGAACAGGTAGCCAGTGCAGGGATGATAATATTGGGGTTATATGATCATATTTTCTGGATCTAGTGAGAACCCTGGCAGCTGCATTTTGGATTAACTGAAGCTTGTTTATTGAGGATGCAGGACAACCACCTAGTAATGCATTACAATAGTCCAGTCTGGAGGTCATGAATGCATGAACTAGTTTTTCTGCATCAGATACGGATAAGATGTTCCTAAGTTTAGCAATATTTCGAAGATGGAAAAAGGCTGTTTTTGTGATATTTGAAATGTGATTTTCAAAAGACAAGTTACTGTCTAATATTACTCCCAGATCTTTTACTGCTGAGCTGGTAATAACAGTACATCCTTCTAAGCGCAAGCTGAATTGTGAAAGCTGTTGTGTGCTGGTTTTTGGGCCAATAAGTAATATCTCTGTCTTATCTGAATTTAGTAAAAGAAAGTTATTGGTCATCCAATCTTTTATGTCCTGGACACACTCAGTTAATCTAGACAACTTAGGTATTTCGTCTGGTTTAGTTGAGATATATAATTGGGTATCATCAGCATAGCAATGGAAACTAATCCCATGTCTTCTAATGATGTTACCCAAGGGAAGCATGTATATTGAGAACAACAGAGGTCCTAAAACTGACCCTTGTGGGACCCCATATTTCACTGGCATTATACCAGACGGTTCTCCATTTAGATCTACAAAATGGTAGCGATCAGACAGGTAAGATCTAAACCATTTTAGTGCCTGTCCCTGAATGCCTATATAATTTTGTAAGCGATCTATGAGAATATTATGATCTATAGTGTCGAATGCAGCACTAAGATCGAGCAGGACTAGCAATGAGATGCAGCCTTGGTCTGAAGCTAAAAACAAGTCATTTGTAATCTTAACTAGTGCAGTTTCTGTGCTATGATGGGGCCTGAAACCTGACTGAAATTCTTCAAGGATGTTGTTATCCTGCAAGAATGTGCAAATTTGAGCTGATACTACTTTTTCTAGTATTTTTGATATGAACGGGAGGTTTGAGATCGGTCTGTAATTTTTTATTTCATTCGCGTCCAAATTAGATTTTTTAAGAAGCGGCTTAATAACTGCTAACTTGAAAGGTTTAGGGACGTGACCTAGATGTAATGAAGAATTAATAATGTTTAGGAGTGGCTCTCCAACCGTAAGCATCACTTCTTTTAAAAATCTGGTTGGGATTGGGTCTAACAGGCACGTTGTTGATTTAGCCGAGGTGATGAGTTTATACAGCTCTTCCTGTCCTATACCTGTAAAGCAGTGAAAATCTAAATGTGAAGCTATAGGCTGAACTGGATCGTGAGATACTATTAGAGGTTGAACCTCCATTATTTTCTTCCTGATATTATTGATTTTTTCATTAAAGAAGTCCATAAAGTCTTCATTCTAAACTGTGATGGGATACTCTCTGCGGGCATCTTAGGTTTTGTTAAGCGAGCCACTGTACTAAATAAGAACCTGGGATTGTTTTGGTTTCTTGCTATCAGTTGGCTAAGATGCTCGGTCCTAGCAGTTTTTAGAGCCTGTCTATAGCTGCACATACTGTCTTTATACGCAATTCGAAAAACTTCTAATTTAGTTTTCCTCCATTTTCGCTCGAGGTTACGGGTTGCTCTCTTTAGGGCGCGAGTATGACTGTTGTACCACGGTGCCAATGTTTTATCTCTGACTTTTTTTAATCTGATGGGAGCAACAGTGTCTAATGTACTGGTAAAAATAGTGCCCATGCTGCTAGTCACTTCATCTAGATCATCTGCATTTAGGGGTCTAATAAGAAATTGGGACAGATCCGGCAGATTACTTGTGAATCTCTCTTTAGTGGTGGGATTCATATTTCTAACAGATTGATAGCGTGGGGAGACACAGCTAATCTGTTCTACGGGTAGAGTATATGTCAGGAGGTGATGATCTGTGATATCATCACTTTGAGGTATGATCTCTATATTAGAGACATCTATACCATGGGATATAATTAAATCTAGCGTATGATTAAAGCGGTGAGTTGCTCCAATTATATTTTGCTTAACCCCAAAGGAATTTAGTAAATCCATAAATGTGAGTGCTAAAGCGTCGTTAGCATCATCTACATGAATGTTAAAGTCTCCTACTATCAATACTTTGTCAGAGTTAACCAATAGGTCTGATAGCAGATGTCCAAATTCTTTAAGAAAATCGCCATATGGCCCCGGGGGTCTGTACACGGTGGCCAAGGTAAAATATAGCAAGGGTTTATTACGTATTTCATTTAGAGCAACATTAATGATAAGCACTTCAAATGAATTAAACCTGGGCCTTATTTTCTGGGTAACAGTGAGTACATCGTTGTAGATAGTGGCGACACCACCGCCGCGACCAATTAGACGGGGCTCGTGCTTATAGAAATATCCTGACGGAGTAGACTCATTCAGACCAAAATATTCATTTGGTTTAAGCCAGGTTTCAGTGAGACAGAGTGCGTCAAGGCAATAATCTGAGATAATTTCATTAACAATAAGTGCTTTAGGCGCAAGGGATCTAATGTTGAGTAGTCCAAACTTTAGAGGTGGATTTTGACTACTTATTTTGCCTTTTTCTGGTTTCTGGTTCTGGTTTTTCTGGAACAGACAAAGAGTGGTTCAGAAGACCTCTTATGATGAGTAAAACCCTTGGAAAATGGTTTCCCTTGCCCGGACGTGGGTCACCGGGGCCTCCTTCTGGAGCCAGGCCTGGAGGTGGGGCCCGATGGCGAGCGCCTGGTGGTCAGGCCTGCACCCATGGGGCCCGGCCAGGCACAGCCCGAAGAGGCAACGTGGTTCCCCCTTCCCATGGGCTCACCACCTGTTGGAGGGGCCAAAGAGGTCGGGTGTAGTGTGAGCTGGGCAGTGGCCGAAGACAGGGGCCTTGGCGGTCTGATCCTCGGCTGCAGAAGCTGGCTCTAGGGACGTGGAATGTCACCTCTCTGGCGGGGAAGGAGCCTGAGCTAGTGTGTGAGGTTGAGAAGTTCCGGCTAGATATAGTTGGACTCACCTCGACGCACAGCTTGGACTCTGGAACCAGTCTCCTTGAGAGGGGCTGGACTCTCTTCTACTCCGGTGAGAGGCAACGAGCAGGTGTGGGCAGGTTGTTTGCGCTTATGCGCTGAACAGCATTTTGGAGTACCCGCCCTTTTTGGGGTCTCTGGAGGGGGCGCTAGAGAATGTCCCTCCTGGGGGGTCCATTGTTCTGTTGGGGGACTTCAATGCTCATGTGGGCAATGACAGTGAGACATGGAAGGGCATGATTGGGACAAACGGCCCCCCCGATCTGAACCAGAGCGGTGTTTTGTTATTGGACTTCAGTGCTCGTCATGGATTGTCCATAATGAACACCATGTTCAGGCATAAAGGTGTCCATATGTGCATCTGGCACCAGGACACCCTAGGCCACAGTTCAATGATCGACTTTGTGGTCATGTCGTCGGACTTGCGGCCACATGTCTTGGACACTCGGGTGAAGAGAGGGGCGGAGCTGTCAACTGATCACCACCTGATGGTGAGTTGGCTTCGTTGGCGGGTTAGGATGCCGGTCAGGCCTGGTACACCCAAACGTATTGTGAGGGTGTGCTGGGAACGTCTGGCAGAGTCCCCTGTCAGGACGAGCTTCAACTCCCACCTCTGGCAAAGCTTCAACCACGTCCTGGGGGAGGTGGGGGACATTGAGTCTGAATGGACTATGTTCTGCGCCTCCACTGTCGAGGCGGCCGACCGGAGCTGTGGCCGTAAGGTGGTCGGTGCCTGTCGCGGTGGCAACCCAAGAACCCGTTGGTGGACACCGGCGGTGAGGGATGCCATCAAGCTGAAGGAGGAGTCTTACCGGGCCTTTTTGGCTGGTGGCACTCCGGAGGCAGCTGATAGGTACCGGCAGGCCAAGCGGAATGCAGCTTCAGTGGTTGCTGAGACAAAAACCTGGGCGTGGGAGGAGTTTGGGGAGGCCATGGAGAATGATTTCCAGGCGGCTTTGAAGAGATTCTGGTCCACCATCCGGCGTCTCAGGAGGGGAAAGCAGTGCACAGTCAACACAGTGTATAGTGGGGATGGTGCACTGCTGACCTCGACTCGGGATGTTGTGGGTCGGTGGGGGGAGTACTTCAAAGACCTCCTTAATTCCATCAACATGCCTTCCGAAAGCAGAGCCTGGGGGCATAGAGGTGGACTCTTCCATCTCTAGGGCTGAGGTCGCCGAGGTGATCAAAAAGCTCCGTGGTGGCGGGGCCCCGGGGGTGGATGAGATCCTCCCGGAGTTCCTCAAGGCTCTGGATGTTGTAGGGCTGTCATGGTTGACACGTCTCTGCAACATTGCATGGACATCAGGGACAGTGCCTCTGGACTGGCAAACCGAGGTGGTGGTCCCCCTCTTCAAGAAGGGGGACCGGAGAGTGTGTTCCAACTACAGAGGGATCACACTCCTCATCCTTCCCGGGAAAGTCTATTCATGGGTCCTGGAAAGGAGGGTCCGTCGGATAGTCGAACCTCGGATTCAGGAGGAGCAGTGTGGTTTTCGTCCAGGTCACGGAACAGTGGACCAGCTCTACACCCTTAGGAGGGTCCTGGAGGGGGCATGGGAGTTTGCCCAACCAGTCTACATGTGCTTTGTGGACTTGGAGAAGGCATTCGACCGTGTCCCTCGGGGAGTCCTGTGGGGGGTACTCCGGGAGTATGGGATATCGGATTCCCTGTTAAGGGCAGTCCGGTCCCTGTACAACCGGTGTCGGAGCTTGGTCCGCATTGCCGGTAGTAAGTCGGACCTGTTTCCGGTGAGAGTAGGACTCCGACAGGGCTGCCCGATCATTTTCATAATTTTTATGGACAGGATTTCTAGGCGCAGCCAGGGCATTGAGGGGGTACAGTTTGGTGGCCTCAGGATTGGGTCACTGCTTTTTGCAGATGATGTTGTTCTTTTAGCCTCATCATCCTGCGACCTACAGCTCTCACTGGATCGGTTCGCAGCCGAGTGTGAAGCGGCTGGGATGAGAATCAGCACCTCCAAAACTGAGGCCATGGTCCTCAGCCGGAAAAGGGTGGAGTGCCCTCTCAGGGTTGGGAGTGAGATCCTGCCCCAAGTGGAGGAGTTTAAGTATCTCGGTGTCTTGTTCACGTGTGAGGGTAAAATGGAACGGGAGATCGACAGGCGGATCGGGGCTGCGTCTGCAGTGATGCGGGCTCTGTATCGGTCCGTCGTGGTGAAGAAGGAGCTGAGCCAAAAGGCAAAACTCTCAATTTACTGGTCGATCTACGTTCCTACCCTCACCTATGGTCATGAGCTGTGGGTAGTGACCGAAAGAACAAGATCGCGAATAAAGTGGCCAAAATGAGTTTCCTCCGCAGGGTGTCTGGGATCTCCCTTAGAGATAGGGTGAGAAGCTCAGTCACCCGGGAGGGGTTCAGAGTAGAGCCGCTGCTCCTCCGCATCGAGAGGAGCTAGATGAGGTGGCTTGGGCATCTATTTAGGATGCCCCCTGGACGCCAACCTTGTGAGGTGTTCCGGACACGCCCCACCGGAAAGAGACTCTCAGCTGGCCTGGAAACGCCTTGGGATCCCCCCAGAAGAGCTGGAAGAAGTGGCCAGCGAGAGGGAGGTCTGGGCATCCCTGCTGAAGCTGCTGCCCCCGTGACCCGACCTCGGATAAGCGGAAGAAAATGGATGGATGGATTTTTGTTTAATTTCATACACCTGTGTGCCTACAAAGTTTTTTTGTGGTCTAGGCCATTTGCTCTAAATTTTGGTCAGCCTCATACCTGCTCGCTCCTCTTACACCATCTGTCTACTGTGTGGAGTTGGTATTCCACAGGAACAAATGGGGTTAGTACACTAACACACACTGAAAAAAGGTAAGTTTGCTTGTAATGAGCATAAAGAGACAACCTTATGTATAACATGAAGAATGCTGGACCACCAATATTTGCCTTCTACAAAGTGTTGTATTTGGCTTTGATTTATTTGGCTGGGGAGATATGAACCCACGTCTATTTCTGCAGCTTTGAGCATTAACCTGCTTCCCATTTGGGATGATCTGGTGACATTTTCAATGTTTTTGATCTAATTATCTAAACACCTGCTTAATGGATGGTGGCAGTGGGCATATAGCCAGGGCTTATTAAAATCTCACAGCCCTGAGCTATACTGAAAAAAAGGAGAACATAGAACTCGTTCAGTACCAAGGACAGCTCTGCTGAGGAGGGGAGCCTCACCGAGGCTGCCAAAAGATTACAGTTAACCATTAAAAAAAAATTTAATTGTTTAAAAATTTTTTGCAATTGTTGCAAAAGACTCAGCTGTACAGACATCTAGAGGAAGTTAATTCCACCATCTAGGTGCCAGAACAGAAAATAGTCTCAATGAACGTCTTTCTCAATCCCTGAGAGATGGTAGGACTGGATGTTGTAAAGAAGAAATCGACATGAGTGAGTAAAGTTAGCAATGTGTGAAGAAAATGACAGTTGACTGTCCAGAGTTACCCCCTAAGTTTGCGAGCAGTGGCTGAAGGAGTATTCTAATTGTTGCCCAGGGAGATTACAAGGTCTTGAATCACCAGGGATGAACAGCAGTTAAATTTTTCTGAGATTGAGCTTCATCTGATGAGCTGCCATCCAGGATGAGATGTCTGCCAGATATGCTGAGATCTAGGTGGAAACCTGAGTGTCTAAAGGAGAAAATAAGTTGTGTGTCATCTTCAAAACAATAGTATGAAAAGCCATGCGATGATGTAACCTTTCCAAGATACTGAGTATAGAGGGAGAACAGAAGAGGAGTCAGTACTGAGCCTGATTGGACACCAATCAAGAGTCCTCATGGGGCAGATGTGGATCCTCTTTATGTCACCTCATACTTTTAAGTAAAAAGCTAATCATTGCCATGCCGTTCCCCAGATTCTAAGGCTTGCAAGAATAGTAGAATCTTCACTGTGTTGATTTCTGATAGCTGATGTAGCAGCATGAAACTCCTCAGTGATTGAGAGAAGGGTAGTCTTAGTGGAATGTGCCACTTTGAATCCAGATTGGTTGGGACTGTTGAGGTTGTTCTGTGAGAGATAAAGAAACATTCGGTTGTACGCAGTCCTTTCAAGAATGTTAGGAAGGAAAGAGAAAAATGACACTGGGCAATTGTTGCTGATGTCTGCTGGATCCAACCAGGCAGACGATGGGAATAACCCTTGCCTTCTTAAAAGCAGCTGGAACAGGACCCGATGATATGGAATGGTTGATGATAGGTGTGATGAAGGGAAGGAGGTCTTGTTAGATGGCCTAAAGCATTGTGGAAAGGATTGGGTATAATGAACATTAGAATGTTCAGGGAATGTTTTTCATACCCATCTCTTCAACCCACAGACTGTAAGACCTCCAGGAATTCCCCAAGAAGGAACAGAACACCCAGCAGGAAACAGCACTAGCGCTTGACCACCCCACTGCTCATTTGTCTTACGTAAGTAGAAATCAAGTAGAAAGTATACACATTAACATGTAAATGTTAATAATACATTAGGCACAGCACACACCCTGTGTGTTTTTTGAGCATGTTAAGACCTCCAAACAGCACTGGACACTTAGAAAAAGCATCACACTATGATTTCACTCAATATGATGTCACTCAATAGGATGTCACTCAAAGTTTTTTAGCCACTTTTTAGCATAAATTTCAATAAAAAAGGAATGATATAATTCAGATGTGATATGTGATTCCCTAGTAAAAAAAAAAAAAAAAAGTATGCTAAGTATATTAAATCCTAGCGTGCCAAAGCATACTTAAATGTACTTGCTCCAGACTAATGACTAGTATACTTGAAGTTTGCTATTTTGGAACAACTAATTTTGTACTAAGTGTATTTAAGTTGTAATTAAATTGTACAAAAGCACAATTTTAAGTGTATTAAGTATACTTTTGTGTGCTAAAGTGGAACAACTTTAAGTATACTTTAGTACACTTAAAGTATATGGCTGTGTGTGTACTAACGTACATACCTGACAGTAATTAATACAATTTAAGTATATATTTAATGTATTATAAGTACATTACAGCTATTTTTACTGTATTACAAATACATGATTAATGTACTATGAGTATATTCTTATTGCAGCAGTAGCATGCTGTTATACTTCTGGTCAATTACAAATACTAAAAAAGTACACTTTATGGTTAATACAAATATACTTTATTGTATCATACAGTACACACAACCTTCTATACTACTGTAGCGTTTTTCGACGCTAACAGGGAACTTGGAGGACGAGTGAGTTTGGAGGCTAACCAATGTAATGACTGGGAGTAGTTTATTTAACGTGCCGTTAATTCAAACTAGAAGTGGAGAACTGGGGAGCCAATCAGAGAACGGACAGTCCGAATTTGCCCGACTCCAGCCTCTGATTGGCTGGTGGGGCGCCGTCTAGTCTCCGGTTGGCTGGAATAGTCGCAAAGTTTACAACGCTGCTGCAGTTTGTGTAAGTGTAGCTTTATGACATTGAGCGGACAGAAGAGTGAGAGAGTGCAAACATAAATTATCTTGAACGCGCGAGGGAGAGATTCAGCGTGCAAGAACGAGTCTAAAAGCATGCACGAGAGAGTAGTGCACTAAATATAAGTACATATTAATAAGTACATTTACATTTAACTGATAATATACTGAGACTACCATATATTAAAATTTGTATTCTAATATATACTTTCTGTACATTTGTACAATGATTATTTCGAGCATATTTTTAAAAAATATACCAAAAATATATTGAAAAACAAGTTTAAATAAGTATACTTTGGAAATTAGACCAGCCTTTCACTTAATGTATATTTTCCAATAATATATTTTTGGAAAGTTGTAGCGCGGCCACATAAAGGGACGGTTAAACAGCAGGGGAAAAGGGAAGGAGCTAATGTTGCTCACCTGCACACACAAACTGACCCCTTTCGGTTATAATACCGGAAGTAAGTGCTATTAACCCGTTTTTAGATCTTAGACCCCGATTTAGTGTAATTAGCTCAAATAATAATTCTGAGCGTTACATATTGGTGGCCCGTACAGGGAGTCTATTTGTTTGGGTGTTTTTCCGGTGTTGTGTGAATTTGTGGAGCAAAATAGACGCTAACATGGCTAATGCTAAAGCTAACCTGCTTGCTAATGCTAGTAGGACCGGGAGGGCCAACTATGTTGCCGGTAGTAAAACACAGGATGAGGAATGTACATTTGTGACAAGGCGTAAATCATTGCTTAGTTCGTTGTATGTATCAGATAGACATGATAACATTGAGGAGTTTATGTCTAATATGTCTGATAGTTTAAAAACAATGCGTTCTGAACTTAAGCAATGTAAAGGGGATGTAGTGTCTATGACTGAAAAGGTGGGTGTGTTGGAGAGGAATTTCAGAGACTCCATGGACAGCAGCTTAAACCGTGAACTCAGTTTTCGACAGGCAGTAGACACCAAGCTAGATGAGCTGGAGCGCTACTGCCAGGAGTCGCTAGGGAAACTGGAGAAAGCAGTAGCGGACTGTTTCTTGCGCCGTGATATCATCTGGGAGAAACAGATGACGAAGCTGCGCCTCTTTAACACGCCCACCACCCTCAGATCTGTAGCACACTCCGCGGCGTCTTCACCACCTCCATCTCTACATTCAACTGATCGCCCAACCGCTGCAACACCAGAGAAGGACAGCCAGGAGAATGGGAAGAAAGGGGCACCTCTGCCATCTGCTACTCTGGCCCAGGCCGGACCGTCCAACGCCCAGCCCCTCTCTGCACCCTCTCAGCTCTACTACACCGTGCCAACAAAAGCAGAACCTCCTCAACCTACCTCGGAGCGGTCAGCCGCCCCTCCCAGAGACCTCGCAGAGGTGGAACCGCCACAGCGGGAAGGTCTCCAGGTGGCGCTAATAGCCACGGTGGTCGAGGTCGGAGCGACCCAGAACCAGGGTGTCTCCTTCGAACACCACCAGGGGGCGTTACACCGTAGGGTTCCGAGGAAGAAGGGAGGAGCACTCCAGCTGGTAGTCCCACCTACAAACGTCCAGACGTACCTACAAGACTTTCACCAAAAGCCGTCGGGTGGCCACCGGGGGGGGCTAAAAACCCTACTAAGCCTCCTAGACGTCGCCTGGTGGCCCACCATCCGCAATGACGTCTGGCGGTATGTGGGTGCGTGCGAAGTCTGCCAGAACACCCGGAGTGAGGCTAAGCGAACCAGGGGCCGCTGGAGCAGCCTACCACCCAACAACACTCCACAGACCCAGCCACTGATACAGAACCGACCGACAGCAAGATCACAGCGGAGGAAGAGACACCACCACCAACAGGTCAGCCTGCCAAAGAAGCCAGCTACCACAGTTCCCGGCAGCTCGAGGTGCCAGAGCTACCGGGCGGGCTGGTTTGGCGATGGACTCCATCTCTTTCCTCTGCCCATCAAAGACTTGTCAGGTGAGCTAGTGCCCAGTGGGAGGGTCCTGCTAAAAGACACAAAAAAGAACCAATGGACTGACACTAGGTCTGGGGGCAACCCACTAAGCCGAGTAAGTGGAACTAAAAAAGCGCTAGTACGGTCCTCTCCTCACACGCCGGAGGCTGGGGGGGGGGGGGGGGTCTATGTAGCACGGCCACATAAAGGGGCGGTTAAACAGCAGGGGAAAAGGGAAGGAGCTAATGTTGCTCACCTGCACACACAAACTGACCCCTTTCGGTTATTTTCGTCCCCATGGCAACGGTGCCTTGGTTCCGGGGTTAAGCTCTCGCGCGCATGCGCAGCTGTGCCGCGAGGGAACCCTGATGACCTATCAGGTCACGTGTGCCGGTATAACAGTACGGAACCGGCATGACAGTCAACACGGGGAGATGAAGAAAGCAGCGCTGTGTATGGAGAAAGAGAGAGAGCTAGTTTACGATTGCCATTGGATTATTCTTGTCCTGGACGTCAACTATACCCCTCTGATTCCGTTTCTCGAGCTCCCGGACTTACCATCTTTCACCGGGTGAGCTCGAGCCGTCTCCCCATTTCATCATTCCATCCATTTACAATACCACGGACTTGGACATTCATACATACGCACTCACACACTCGCACACACTACTGACATTGTATATATTTGTTTATATTTTGTATATATTGTTTTTTTGTTGCACTTTATTTGTTTGTCCTTTGTATATAATACACTTGGGTTTGGTTTTGGAAGTTGTTGTTGTCACCGTCTTTCCTTGCTCCGCGAAGGTTGCGCAATACCGGAAGTAAGTGCGATTAACCCGTTTTTAGATCTTAGACCCCGATTTAGTGTAATTAGCTCAAATAATAATTCTGAGCGTTACAAAGTGTACTATAATACAATTATTTTTAAGTATATTTAAAGTTTAATTCCAAAATTTGGTAAAAGCATGATGTTAGTATACTTTCTATATATTAACTGATGGTACAATTTTTTGTTAGTATATTTGCAGTGTACGATCGAGGATTTCAATATATTTTGTAATACACTAAAGTGTATTTTTTTTCACTGGGGTTGCCTTCAACTATGCAGAAACCACTTGAGGCCCATACAGAAACATACTTTACATATGGCACACGTTGCGGTAATTGCTTTAATTTACTTATAATACATTAAATATATACTTAAATTTCATTAATTACTGTCAGGTATGTACGTTAGTACACACACAGCAATATGCATTAGGTGTACTAAGTATACTTAAAGTTGTTCCACTTTAGCACACACTAAAAAATGAATACTGAAAATAGTTGTTGGAAAAAAGAAATATATGTTGGGCTAATATAATGCTTGTGTCAAAAAAGAAAAATATGCTTTCTCAATGATTGTATAAATTTCATTACTCAACTACGAAAGTTTCATCAAGGCAACGAGTATAACTGTGTTCATGAAACATTTAACTGCACACAAACAATTTTATGTTGGACGAACAAGAAGGACCTCTGCGCATGCGCAAAAGCATCCTTCCAGAATTTTCGAACTTCCCGCTATTTCTTCCGGTGAGTACTTCATGGAAACTAACTGCCCTCGGCTTGCAAAGTAATCAGCAATTTTAGCTTTATAACATACAGTGGTGTGAAAAACTATTTGCCCCCCTCCTGATTTCTTATTCTTTTGCATGTTTGTCACTCAAAATGTTTCTGATCATCAAACACATTTAACTATTAGTCAAAGATAACATAATTGAACACAAAATGCAGTTTTTAAATGAAGGTTTACGTTATTAAGGGAGAAAAAAAACTCCAAATCTACATGGCCCTGTGTGAAAAAGTGATTGCCCCCCTTGTTAAAAAATAACTTAACTGTGGTTTATCACACCTGAGTTAAATTTCTGTAGTCACCCCCAGGCCTGATTACTGCCACACCTGTTTCAATCAAGAAATCACTTAAATAGGAGCTACCTGACACAGAGAAGTAGAACAAAAGCACCTCAAAAGCTAGACATCATGCCAAGATCCAAAGAAATTCAGGAACAAATGAGAACAAAAGTAATTGAGATCTATCAGTCTGGTAAAGGTTATAAAGCCATTTCTAAAGCTTTGGGACTCCAGCGAACCACAGTGAGAGCCATTATCCACAAATGGCAAAAACATGGAAAAGTGGTGAACCTTCCCAGGAGTGGCCGGCCGACCAAAATTACCCCAAGAGCGCAGAGACAACTCATCCGAGAGGCCACAAAACACCCCAGGACAACATCTAAAGAACTGCAGGCCTCACTTGCCTCAATTAAGGTCAGTGTTCACGACTCCACCATAAGAAAGAGACTGGGCAAAAATGGCCGGCATGGCAGATTTCCAAGGCACAAACCACTTTTAAGCAAAAAGAACATTAAGGCTCGTCTCAATTTTGCTAAAAAACATCTCAATGATTGCCAAGACTTTTGGGAAAATACCTTGTGGACCGACGAGACAAAAGTTGAACTTTTTGGAAGGTGCGTGTCCCGTTACATCTGGCGTAAAAGTAACACAGCATTTCAGAAAAAGAACATCATACCAACAGTAAAATATGGTGGTGGTAGTGTGATGGTCTGGGGTTGTTTTGCTGCTTCAGGACCTGGAAGGCTTGCTGTGATAGATGGAACCATGAATTCTACTGTCTACCAAAAAATCCTGAAGGAGAATGTCCGGCCATCTGTTCGTCAACTCAAGCTGAAGCGATCTTGGGTGCTGCAGCAGGACAATGACCCCAAACACACCAGCAAATCCACCTCTGAATGGCTGAAGAAAAACAAAATGAAGACTTTGGAGTGGCCTAGTCAAAGTCCTGACCTGAATCCTATTGAGATGTTGTGGCATGACCTTAAAAAGGCGGTTCATGCTAGAAAACCCTCAAATAAAGCTGAATTACAACAATTCTGCAAAGATGAGTGGGCCAAAATTCCTCCAGAGCGCTGTAATAGACTCGTTGCAAGTTATCGCAAACGCTTGATTGCAGTTATTGCTGCTAAGGGTGGCCCAACCAGTTATTAGGTTCAGGGGGCAATTACTTTTTCACACAGGGCCATGTAGGTTTGGATTTTTTTTCTCCCTAAATAATAAAACCCCTCATTTAAAAACTGCATTTTGTGTTTACTTGTGTTATCTTTGACTAATAGTTAAATGTGTTTGATGATCAGAAACATTTTGTGTGACAAACATGCAAAAGAATAAGAAATCAGGAGGGGGGCAAATAGTTTTTCACACCACTGTATATATTATCCAGCAGCAAGCTTTAGAACATTATATTTTCGAGTGTTTATTTATATAATTGAGTGTTACAGTAGTTATCTGACAATGCACTCGTTTCAGCTCCTAACGCATTTTTTTTCCAGATGGTATGTACATTGACATTAATGTTAATCTATGAAACCGCTAAAGTTTACTTACGTTACATACATTTTAATCATTTTAATGACTGATAATTTCAAAGGCTATTTGAAAAAGACGGCGCGTTAGTGCGCCACTGAGGGAGCGTAATGTTCTCACTCCTTCATCATTCATTAACCTTATAGTGTCTGAAAATGGTTATAATGGCTAAACGGACATTTTTTGTCTAGGATTTTTTAATTATTGGCACATTTCACTATGGTTGTTTTATGGTTTTGAACTACAAACGGTTACTTAATTATTCATATTTTTCTTTTTGTATTTCAGGTATTAGGGAGAATATCTGGGAAACAGTGCTTACTGCATCTGCAAACAATCTTGGAGCTTGGCAAAATTATTTCACAACATTTTTTTTTTTTTATCTTAAACCATTTCTGAGTTAAAGCAAATATTTTATTTTCAAATAAGCCACTGCACGTTTTTACTGAGAAATATCAGTATGTTTTGTTCTACAAGGCAGAAGTCTATTTTTCCAGTATAATGTTTTGACTGAGTGTGATATTAGTAAGCTTTGTAACATGAATGTTAAGGGCACTGTTTCATTCTTGCATTTTGGAAAGTTATTTGCATATTTTGTTATAACAATGCAGCAGTTGTTTATTTGTTGAAATTGATTAAGTGCAATCCTATAATCCAAAAACTCTATGTTGATAGCCTTTAACAGGTGTTTAAAGTTTACATTAAAAATGTAAAAAGGAATGTGTCATGTTATTTGAAATGAGGCTACAGTGAATAACTTACTCAAGTAAACTTTAAGATGTTAATTTTATAATTATGCAAGCATAATTTCCAATTCAAAATGTACCTTTCAGTCAACTTGGAACATTTAATTGACACAACATTATATTTCAATTTGAGACTGCTTGTTGGCCTAACTAGGCATGTTTATTCAGCATAGAACATTTAGTTGACAATGTTTTATTTCAATTTGTGTGTACATTTAGAGGTAATCAGCACAGCAAAAACAAAATAGTTTACACAACTTAAATTGAGCCAACTAAAAATTTTAGGTGCAACAGGTCACTAGAAATTTTTTAGTTGGAGTAGCAAGAATTTTTTTACAGTGCACAAAAGTATACGTAATACACTTAAAATTGTGCTTTTGTACAATTTAATTACAACTTAAATGCACTTAGTGCAAAATTAGTTGTTCCAAAATAGCAAACTTCAAGAATACTAGTCATTAGTCTGGAGCAAGTACACTTAAATATGCTTTGGCATGTTAGGATTTAGGCGGCGCGGTGGTGTAGTGGTTAGCACTGTTGCCTTGCACCTCCAGGGTCCAGGGTTCGATTCCCCGGCCAGGCTCGAATTCCCGTCTCTGTGTGCATGGAGTTTGCATGTTCTCCCCGTGTTTGGTGGGTTTCCTCCGGGTACTCTGGTTTCCTCCCACAGTCCAAAGATATGCAGGTTAGGCTAATTGGCGTTCCTAAATTGCCCTAAATAGTGTGTGTGTGTGTGCGATGGATTGGCACCCTGTCCAGGGTGTACCCCGCCTAGTGCCCGAAGTCTCCTGGGATAGGCTCCAGGTCCCCCGCGACCCTGAACACAGGATTAAGCGGTATAGAAAATGAATGAATGAATGTTAGGATTTAATATACTTGGCACACTTTTTTTTTTTTTTACTTTGGACATAATTTGTACATACTTTATATACTTAAAATTAGTTAACTTTAGAGTTAACTGTAAATAAATTATAATGTTTTAGTTGTCCTTTAAAGTTTTAATGAGTAATAGCAGTCAATTACAAAGAATTGTCTCATCACAATAAAAGCAGTAGATGTTTCAGAAAGCAGGATGTTGTTTATTGTACATCAGGTAATTGTCCTGAGCAAAGGTGACACATCGGGCTACAGATATATACATACAGTATATATATATACACTCACCTAAAGGATTATTAGGAACACCATACAAATACGGTGTTTGACCCCCTTTCGCCTTCAGAACTGCCTTAATTCTACGTGGCATTGATTCAACAAAGTGCTGAAAGCATTCTTTAGAAATGTTGGCCCATATTGATAGGATAGCATCTTGCAGTTGATGGAGATTTGTGGGATGGACATCCAGGGCACGAAGCTCCCGTTCCACCACATCCCAAAGATGCTCTATTGGGTTGAGATCTGGTGACTGTGGGGGTCATTTTAGTACAGTGAACTCACTGTCATGTTCAAGAAACCAATTTGAAATGATTGGAGCTTTGTGACATGGTGCATTATCCTGCTGGAAGTAGCCATCAGAGGATGGGTACATGGTGGTCATAAAGGGATGGACAATGCTCAGGTAGCCCGTGGCATTTAAACGATGCCCAATTGGCACTAAGGGGCCTAAAGTGCGCCAAGGTGTGCCACACCATTACACCACCACCAGCCTGCACAGTAGTAACAACGCATGATGGATCCATGTTCTCTCTCTGTTTACGCCAAATTCTGACTCTACCATTTGAATGTCTCAACAGAAACCGAGACATTTTTTCAGTCTTCAACTGTCCAATTTTGGTGAGCTCGTGCAAATTGTAGCCTCCTTTTCCTATTGGTAGTGGAGATGAGTGGTACCCGATGGGGTCTTCTGCTGTTGTAGCCCATCCGCCTCAAGGTTGTGCATGTTGTGGCTTCACAAATGCTTTGCTGCATACCTCGGTTGTAACGAGTGGTTATTTCAGTCAAAGTTGCTCTTCTATCAGCTTGAATCAGTCGGGCCATTCTCCTCTGACCTCTAGCATCAACAAGGCATTTTCGCCCACTGGACTGCCGCATACTGGATGGTTTTCCCTTTTCACACCATTCTTAGTAAACCCTAGAAATGGTTGTGCGTGAAAATCCCAGTAACTGAGCAGATTGTAAAATACTCAGACCGGCCCGTCTGGCACCAACAACCATGCCACGCTCAAAATTGCTTAAATCACCTTTCTTTCCCATTCTGACATTCAGTTTGGAGTTCAGGAGATTGTCTTGACCAGGACCACACCCCTAAATGCATTGAAGCAACTGCCATGTGATTGGTTGATTAGATAATTGCATTAATGAGAAATTGAACAGGTATTCCTAATAATCCTTTAGGTGAGTGTATATATAGATCATAAAAATGGTCAAATGACTGGCAAACAAAAATCCCTAATTCATATTATGGGCAAGAACATTACATTTACAGAAATTGTTGTTTTGTCTTTTGCACAGGAACACTGTTATTTAACAGATTTTTCCTAAATTTATATGATTAAAAACCTTTATTAAAGCAACAGCACTGGAAGTTTAGCAGAGGAACACCATAATTGTACAGATTTATACAAAATCTATACAATTAAAACACTTTCAATAAAGCAACAACAGTAGAAGTTAAGCAGATAAATATATGGATTTTTCTTACATTTATACAAATAAACATTAAAGCACTATAAAAGTATTAGAAGTTTAGCAGAGAAACACTTTTATTATATATATTTCTACAAAGAATTTTTTTTTTTTTACAATTTAATACCTTCATTAGAACAACAACCCTAGACATTTAGCAACAATATGCTTTTAATTTGCAGTCCCCCCCCCCCATAAATTATTACAATCAAACACCTTTAATAAAGAAACAACATTTTTCATTTACCAGAGAAACACTTATTTTATGGATTTGTCCCTAAATTTATAAGACCAAACGCCTTAAAATAAAGCAACCACACACATTTAGAAAAGTATGAGGCGCCGTATTGGGCTTAAATCAAACTTCACTCATGCACACACATATGAAACACTTGTATACACATATATGAAACACTCACACTTACATATATACTACTACCTGCTCAAACAACTACATATGAAATGCGCACATACACACACACATACATACTTTCCCCGCACGCACACACATACATACATACTTTCCCCGCACGCACACACATACATACATACTTTCCCCGCACGCACACACATACATACATACATACTTTCCCCGCACGCACACACATACATACATACATACTTTCCCCGCACGCACACACATACATACATACTTTCCCCGCACGCACACACATACATACATACTTTCCCCGCACGCACACACATACATACATACTTTCCCCGCACGCACACACATACATACATACTTTCCCCGCACGCACACACATACATACTTTCCCCGCACATACATACATACAAACTCTTCACGCACATTCACCGATGAGATTCTCAGTGTAACCGGAAGGCATTTCAGTGTAAAAGTAAGCATTTCAGTGTAACCAGAAGGCATTTCAGTGTAAAAGGAAATCATTTCAGTGTAACCGGAAGGCATTTCAGTGTAAAAGTAAGCATTTCAGTGTAACCAGAAGGCATTTCAGTGTAAAAGGAAATCATTTCAGTGTAACCGGAAGGCATTTCAGTGTAACCGGAAGGCATTTCAGTGTAAAAGGAAGGCATTTCAGTATAACCGGAAGGAGTTTCAGTGTAAAAGGAAGTCATTTCAGTGTAGACGGACTTTTCGCTTCATTCTCCCTGAATGGTAGTACTGGTTTGTAAACAGCCTGCTGTTGGACAGTTTAGAAGACGGAGTAGGACAGTATAAATATCATCACTGCTCAATCACAAGGCGTATTCAGAACTGTCCACATAATTTCTCAATATTGCAGCGGCAGAAAACGCAGGTGATTATTTGCAAAAAGAAAATTGAATCACGGAATATGTGGCTAATATGTCTGATCCTACAACAGAAACAATTACTGTTTTGTGAAATATTTCCTCGCCTTCGCTAATATGAACAATAACTAACTCATCGGAATCCCACGGGAATTTCAAACATAGTTCCGACCCTCCATATTGCCCACTTTTGTAGTGATAAATAAATCACTCATTGTCTTCTAAACTGTCCATTAACGGTCTATTTAAGAAATGCTACTACTAATCAGGGAGAATGAAGTTCATATACATTGAAATTACTACTCCCTACACCCTACTCCCTGCGCAGGAAATGTCTGATAAGGGACCAAAATTCCACCATTCAGAACACCATGCAACGTCACTTCCTCCTTGCGTTACCATGGTAACACAAGCACCTCGGATACCTGTCGCTGCTGCTGTGTGCTATGTGTGTGGGCGGAAAGTATGTATGTGTATGTATGTGCGCGGAAAGTATGTATGTGTGTGTGTGCGCGCATTTCATGTAGTTTGAGCAGTTTATAGTATATATGTATGTGTTAGTGTTTCATATGTGTGTGCATGAGTGAAGTTTGATTTAAGCTCTATATGGCGCCTCATAGAAAAGAAATCCTGTTATTTCACATTTTTTAAATAAATTTCTATGAGCATACATTTGCTCATGTTAACAAGTGTTAACACAAACACAAGATTGTAATAATATTTTTATATTGGAAGACAAAATAAGAACCTACTGGAGAAGAACCTGAAGAACTGTATAGTACAAGTATGATACAAAATACAATAATAAAGTTTTATTAATAGTAATACAGTACAATTTTAAAATGAAAAACAAAATGTAATATTTAGACTATTGTGCTGTAACAGTGCAATGCTCATTCACAAACTAACATTACTGTAAAATATCCTTGACTAAAAACATATAAAGAAATAAACAATTTCAAACAGGATTCCCAATGTTCCACATAAAGTTGAATTGGAAACTTTATTACAAATAAAGTACAACATAGTCCATTTTTTTTTACTTGTTTTTATTCTGTATACACTAAAATATGCTATGTTGTTTCTGTAAACACATTGTTGGGGTGGATCAAAATTATCATATAAACAGGGATTAAAGTGAAAAAAAATCTTCTGACTGAACTTTTTTCAGGCCGAGCCATATTCCTTTAACAAACACTTTATTTAAATAGTCGAGACCAATAGCTTTAGGGGAGATTAAACCGCTTTAATATTGCCAGTTTGCATATTTTAAAAGCTATTTGTAATCTTTGAAAAAAAATATACCTTGACAAATAATCAACCATCTACCACATATCTTTTCAGTGCATGTTTTTATTTATCTTATAACACCAAACAATGTTTTGTGAAACTCTTAATAATTAACAGAAAAAAGTAATAGCACCACCATTAAATTCCAAAAAGTGCTTTTTCAGTGCATGTTTTATGTATCTTAAAGAAAACATCTTCGTTTTCAGCTTAGATGACAAATCGGATTTCCAGTAAGCAGCAATGCCAAGTAGGCATGTGCATTAGACATAGACAATCTAGAAAGTGCACTCTTGTCTTTGACAACTGATTGCATTAAATTAACTAGTGGTTGTGAGACTGTGACCAGTGGCAGTTCTACACTGAAGTGTGCCCTGGGCGAGACTCCCTCCCGGAGTTGGGTTTACCGTCTATAAATGGCTAACGGCTAATCGCGGCTAACAGCTAATCGCGGCTAACGGCTAATCGCTAAGTCTTCTGATCATCCGGGCTTAGTTCGCGACAGAATGAAGTATAAAGATATAAATTATATATATATATATATATATATATATATATATATATATATATATATATATATATATATATATAAAGATATAAGCGGGTATAAACATAGTAAGGGCCCATCTGATTGGTCAAATTTGGACACACAAATGCTTGGCAAATAAAGTATTTATCGCAACTCCTTGCGATATGGTTATCGCGCATGCCATTATCGCGATAACGATATTTTTTCGATATATCGTGCAGCCCTAAATGACATCATATGAGATCTGCTCCCCTATTGCATGATTTATGCTTATGACAGCAAGTCCAGTGAGCCGTTCCTGAGACATGGTTGACCTCAGGTATGTCTTGATTAACCTGAGTTTGGAAAAGCTGCTCTCTGCTTGAGCTACAGTCACTGGCAATGTAAGTGCAATCCTGAGAGCAGTCCAAAAGTTGGGGTAGATCTCAGATAGATCCTTATCGTGCATAAAAGTGATAAGCTCAAAGAGGCTCATGGTTTTTGATGGCAGTCATTAGACACTTTATTAATCTAATCTAAGGGAGGAACAATTAGCTCCTTGGTTAATTTACTGCCTCAAATTATAAGCTTTGTCACGTAACAGAGTTATAGCAAATGGAAAATGTCTTTTAAACTATCTACACATATGTAAATTAAACTGGCTATTTACAGTATACTGTAAATATATTGTAAATATATTGGCTATAGCCAACATTAACATAATAAACAATGGAAATAAATAATTGTACTTGCTGCAAAGCATAATTTTGTGGTTACATTTTGTGGTATTTAATAGAAACCATTAGAATTTCTGTGATGGTTTGTAAATTAGGCTTTTATTGTGTGTCTGTGTTTTTTTATCAAGGTAAGCATAGCAAGCATTATAAGCAAGAAGGCTAACAAACCTAAGAGTTAACGTTATACCACTAATTAATATGATGACATGAATAACTTAATCATACAGAGAGAACATTGTTATATACCTTTATTTTTTATACGTTTCTCCTCATCTTCTTTTGTTTTTTTGTTTCTAAATTGGGCCCCTGACAGTTTTGGCCTTTTTCTCCCCATCGCTGTGTTTATACTTTATAATCGACGATTCGACAATCAGCAGATTTCCCCCAACGCTGTCACTCATGACCAGAAGTCAAGACTAAACCAATTCACCCCCACATCATCATCGCTTTTATTATCTATTGTTATTAGCCATTTCACAAAATTAAATAAATGAAAAAAGTGCAAATTACTGGTGTGTGTTTATAATATTTTGAATGAAATGTGTGTTATTTGTAAGAAAGTCAGGTAGACATCATTTAGCCCCCTTCATGTCCGCTTCATTTGGGAGAGGTGAACTGTACTCTGCGCCCCCCCACCCCCGCCCCCACCCCCGCCATCCGCTCTCCTCTCCGCTCAACCCCCCATCCCCCCCCCCTCCCCCTCCTCTCCGCTTCTCAGCTCCTATGCGGCTCATTCAGGGGCGGCGCGAGCGCAGGTATCACAGATAATAGAAAACCGCTTAGCGGCACAGGTTATTATTTTTTACTCCAGGTTCGTGTGCAGCCCCCCACGTGACATAAAAAATGCCGCCCTGGGCGGCTACCCACTTCGCCCTACCCTAAAACCGCCACTGACTGTGAGCGACAGGTCATGCTCCGCTATGAAAGAACATAGGCGCACTTTTACATCGCGCACACGGTCGGCCACAGATGTGTGAATCTCCGTTGTGGGTCTTGTCGCAGCAGACAGGGAGCATGTGTACTGTTAGAGCACGAACCGCAGCATTGTGACGAGCTGCTGACTGATGGCGAACTCCCACTTTGTTTTGCCATTATTGCCATATTGAAGTTTCCTGTGGCATACTGTGCAGAGACACCTACCTGGATGTTTGATTTTTTATTTAGTCCACGAACTAAAAGTCTTGCCATTCTCCCCAATTTCGCTAAGCCAAGCCCATCTCCATTTATTTATTTACACTTTTATCAATCTCCGAAACATCGGAGCCTTCCTGCATTAAGTGTGTCCATGCGATCTTAAATATAGTTATACCTCAGCCTGACATGTAGTTCTTCAAAACTAAACCAAAACCCGGAGTGGATCCATACCGGAGTGATAACAAAACGCTTAGAGTGGAGAGAGGAACGTGCAGTCGCTCCACTCCAGGCTTTGATCACATCCTCCTCAGCAGGCTGAATACACGTTGTCTTTCCTTAATTTAACACCCATGTAAGCCTATATATACACAGCATTAAAATTATGAAAAGTGAATTTTAAACATTAAGGACAGGCGGAACAGTGTGATTGACGGAAATCCGTCGTAACGACGGAGAACTTTAATCCCTGTATAAATCAAATGAACGATTCCAAATACAAAGTTAAATATTAAACACCATTTATAACAAACAAAAAAAGGTATTTCAAAATGTGACAAAAATATTCTGAACAAAAATACTTTATCTGTGACACCTACAGGCAAGGGCGTAGATTTGCTCTGGACATTGGTGGGGACCTATGACTCCATCCCCCCATCCCCGGCCCCACCCACCAACCCCCCCAGCCCAACTCCGTCCACGGAATGCATGTTTTTTTATTTTGCTGCAAAATGCAAAATCACTTTACATTAATACTAGCAATGCTTCGATAGATATTAATCCACTCGAAATGCAATTGATTCAGTTAAATTAAGGAATAGTGTAATGTTAGTGGTTCCTGGTTAATAACATTTTATGACACTTCTGTTCACACAACCAAATGTTCTAAGTGCAATATCTGATTATAATACACTTGTGCAATACTTCTTTTCACTTACACTATAGTGCAATATGTAACTAAATTATGTGCCAGAGCTAATTCTATTCTATTTTACTTTTATTTATTGTTATTTTTCCTTAAATTTTTACATTTTTATTTCTTTAATTTAATTTTCCTTTCTAATATATATTTTTTCATAATCTAACTTTTCCTTGCTTCCCGGTAAATTAATCTGAGCAACTGCATAAGAGCAATTTCCCTCTGGGATTAATAAAGTTCTTTGAATCTTGAATCTTAAAGGAATGTTTAATAACTGACAAAAAGATAGTTTAATAAAGACTATTCTTTATTGAGCCATAGTGCAAATGAAACATCTCAAACATCAGTATATATAAAAGTAGATTACATCTAAACATGAATACTGTTAGGTACCACACAACAGCTCAATGCCTATTGCTCCTATATGAAGGAGCCAAAAACATGCCTTCGCCTCTCGTTAACAGAAATAAACTGCTGGCATATTTGTTTGACATCAATATTGTCCAGACTGTCCTGGTGGACATGGCATACAGCAGCATTGTTCAATCTTATTTGTGTCATTGTTGATGCAGTCAGTGAATGCATTTTAAAAACTATTTGTGTGAAGTGGATTGTCTTTTGGTGAACTGTAACTAAATTCTAGCCATGGCAATATTAGTACTCTATGTAGTATATCAATTTCAATATATATTATGGCAAGCCGTTTAGGAAAATATTCATGAGAGAATTGAATGAAAACTCGATATATATTGAATGAAACTCGATATATATTGAATGAAACTCGATATATATTGAATGGATTCTGAATGTATTGAATGAAACTCGATATATATTGAATGAAACTCGATATATATTGAATGAAACTCGATATATATTGAATGAAACTCGATATATATTGAATGAAACTCGATATATATTGAATGAAACTCGATATATATTGAATGAAACTCGATATATATTGAATGGATTCTGAATATATTGATTGAAACATGACGTCATCGAAACACAGCGCCATATTTAGGAAGAATGAGCGAGTCCGCGAGAAACTTGGTTGCTGCGATTCTGAGAAATGAAGAGATGGTAATTTCCTCCTCTTTTCCACGTCCGAATACTTACACTAGTGTTGTATAATGCCTCTTTTCCACTGCATAGAACGACACGACACAGTTCAGTTCAACTCACTTCGGTTCGGCGCAGTTTGCTCTTCCACTGCAATGTAGTAACACTTTAGCGTGGGCGGGATTACTCACGCGCGCGGCGCCGCTACTGCCGTGACGTCATTGTAAGCGCGCCACAAACACACACACAACAATGGAGCATATCGACGGCATGGTGTTCTTCATTCTCGGCATGTGGATGTTTTTAACAGCGAGACGAAGGAGTTTGTTTCAAAAGAGGCCGACTGTTAATACAAAAAGGTGCGTGCGATCCTTCTCTGGCTGTTTCTAAATATAGCGGTTCTGTTGTGTCTCGTGTCGCAAGCTCAGTGACGCAGTAATGACGATTTTCTCCAGCTAATCAGTGACCAGCGTATTTACACGGCACGTTTTGGTAACGGTTCGGCGCGCTTGGAACCTCGGGCGAGGTGGTACTAAAAAAAGGAACAGGTACTATGTACTGGTCCCAGTGGAAAACCCCCCAAAAGTGAGTAGAACTGAACCGTGTCGTGTCGTACTATGCAGTGGAAAAGCGCCATAAGTGATGTTTGGTAGCGAGAGTGAAGACGGTTACACTCACTGATTCGTATTCAAACCAGGGCCGGTTCTACTCAATAAAAATTTTTAAATGTTGAGAAAGCACATATTAATATACTCATAAAATTTATTTATAACAAGTTGATAAAATTATCTGCGGTAGCGGAAAAATCCGCCTAAAAAGGGATACACAATACGGTATTAGATTTCACAGGCTGCAGCGCGCTGGCGCGCGCACATCCCCCCATCGCATGATCTGAACGCGCCCCCCACCCCCCCGGCATGATCTGAACGCACACCCCCCCCGCGCACCCGCATGATCTGGACGCGCGCACCCCCCCCCCCACCCGCATGATCTGAACGCGCGTACCCGCCCGTCGCATGATCTAAGATCTAAGGCGAGCTGGTAGCCAAGAACATTCACAGAGGGCGAAATTAATTAGATTAAAGAAACGGACCATAACAGCCTAGTACATGACGAAACGCTGGGCTTAAATACAACTCAAATTAACTGGGAAAACCAAACGCAGCTGTGACACATTAGGGAGGAAAATAATAACAAATCGTGGCGGGTTTAAACGTATTCGAATGTGGAAATCTGATATTGAGTGAGGCTTACTGCACCACTTTTTGCCGTACACGCGCTCACTAAACCATCTCTTCATTTCTCAGAATCGCAGCAACCAAGTTTCTCGCTGACTCACTCGTCTTTTCTAAAGATGGCGCTGTTTCGATGACGTCATGATTCAATTAATATATTCAGACTTTTCATTCAATATATTCAGAATCCATTCAATATATATATATATATCGAGTTTCATTCAATATATATATATATATATATATATATATATATATATATATCGAGTTTTCATTCAATATATATATATATATATATATATATATATATCGAGTTTTCATTCAATATATATATATATATCGAGTTTTCATTCAATATATATACAGTGGTGTGAAAAACTATTTGCCCCCTTCCTGATTTCTTATTCTTTTGCATGTTTGTCACACTTAAATGTTTCTGCTCATCAAAAACCGTTAACTATTAGTCAAAGATAACATAATTGAACACAAAATGCAGTTTTTAAATGAAGGTTTACGTTATTAAGGGAGAAAAAAAAATCAAAATCTACATGGCCCTGTGTGAAAAAGTGATTGCCCCCCCTTGTTATAAAAATAACTTAACTGTGGTTTATCACACCTGAGTTCAATTTCTGTAGTCACCCCCAGGCCTGATTACTGCCACACCTGTTTCAATCAAGAAATCACTTAAATAGGAGCTACCTGAAGCAGAGAAGTAGACCAAAAGCACCTCAAAAGCTAGACATCATGCCAAGATCCAAAGAAATTCAGGAACAAATGAGAACAAAAGTAATTGAGATCCATCAGTCTGGTAAATGTTATAAAGCCACTTCTAAAGCTTTGGGACTCCAGCGAACCACAGTGAGAGCCATTATCCACAAATGGCAAAAACATGGAACAGTGGTGAACCTTCCCAGGAGTGGCCGGCCGACCAAAATTACCCCAAGAGCGCAGAGACGACTCATCCGAGAGGCCACAAAAGACCCCAGGACAACATCTAAAGAACTGCAGGCCTCACTTGCCTCAAATAAGGTCAGTGTTCACGACTCCACCATAAGAAAGAGACTGGGCAAAAACGGCCTGCATGGCAGATTTCCAAGGCGCAAACCACTTTTAAGCAAAAAGAACATTAAGGCTCGTCTCAATTTTGCTAAGAAAACATCTCAATGATTGCCAAGACTTTTGAGAAAATACCTTGTCGACCGACGAGACAAAAGTTGAACTTTTTGGAAGGTGCGTGTCCAGTTACATCTGGCATAAAAGTACCACAGCATTTCAGAAAAAGAACATCATACCAACAGTAAAATATGGTGGTGGTAGTGTGATGGTCTGGGGTTGTTTTGCTGCTTCAGGACCTGGAAGGCTAGCTGTGATAGATGGAACCATGAATTCTACTGTCTACCAAAAAATCCTGAAGGAGAATGTCCGGCCATCTGTTCGTCAACTCAAGCTGAAGCGATCTTGGGTGCTGCAGCAGGACAATGACCCAAAACACACCAGCAAATCCACCTCTGAATGGCTGAAGAAAAACAAAATGAAGACTTTGGAGTGGCCTAGTCAAAGTCCTGACCTGAATCCTATTGAGATGTTGTGGCATGACCTTAAAAAGGCGGTTCATGCTAGAAAACCCTCAAATAAAGCTGAATTACAACAATTCTGCAAAGATGAGTGGGCCAAAATTCCTCCAGAGCGCTGTAAAAGACTCGTTGCAAGTTATCGCAAACAGTTGATTGCAGTTATTGCTGCTAAGGGTGGCCCAACCAGTTATTAGGTTCAGGGTGCAATTACTTTTTCACACAGGGCCATGTAGGTTTGGATTTTTTTTCTCCCTAAATAATAAAACCCCTCATTTAAAAACTGCATTTTGTGTTTACTTGTGTTATCTTTGACTAATAGTTAAATGTGTTTGATGATCAGAAACATTTTGTGTGACAAACATGCAAAAGAATAAGAAATCAGGAGGGGGGCAAACAGTTTTTCACACCACTGTATATATATCGAGTTTTCATTCAATATATATATATATCGAGTTTTCATTCAATATATATATATCGAGTTTTCATTCAATTCTCTCATGAATATTTTCCTAAACGGCTTGCCATATATATATATATATATATATATATATATATATATATATATGTGTGTGTGTGTGTGTGTGTGTGTGGCAGAGGGAATTTTGCCACCGCCTTGTGGGGGAAATATTACACACTTTACTAAGGACGACTGAGTGAGAATCAGGATCCTAGTCCCCCCACCCAATGCTTTGAGTCTTTGTATAACAGGTGGTTATATGTGGGTGCCTATCGTGTTACAGTGTGATAATGCAAAAGATGAGGTGAGGTGGGCTCCAGGAACTTAATTGGTACACGATGACCCCTGGAGTACATTTGATGCAGATAACCTGGACGGTGAATACTGTTCTGCAAAACCCACTCTCCCCAAATCTAACAGGATAGGTGAGACGCCCCCACTCCTTAGAAAAGTGAATCAGTTTATATACATTGTCTAATCAAAAAAAAATATTTATTTCAATAGATATTACTATTATTATTATCTTCTTAACCTTTTGACAAAATAAATGAATTAACTCCTTTTGTTTGCTTTACAGGTGAAACAGAATTATTTGTAAACCCAATATATATACATATATATTCACAATGACACTAAACAAACAACAACAAAAAATGCTCAACCATACGACAACCTCTTAGTTGAACATCAAATATAATCAGTGCTTTCCCTTTTAACACACTGAAAAACAAAGAAACATCAATTCACAGAGTCCAGTAACTTAAATGTCCATCTCGGCATAAAGTGAAAAACTGTCCATGAATTTACCAAACTGTTCATGAATCCAAAAAAAATGGTATATAAATTTCTTCAGAGAAAAATCCTCGGTTCTCTATCCCACAAACAACAGATCAGTTCTTAAACTCCTTGAGAAGAAAATAATTATCTGCTTACCAGAGTTCGGTAGAAAAGGTATGAATGTACTGTACCATATCACCACTCTTGAGTCATGGATGGAGTGCTGAAGGATGTCCAGGTAGGCAGGGCACTGTCTTAGCTCATGATCTCCCAAACGATTGGCCCCGTGATCCAAAAAGCCACAGCTTGATCCAATTGGCAAAGACCAGCACAAAAAAATGTAATACTACGCGCCCAAACTAACGTTTCTGCCAGCTCTCCTCGCAAAAATAAGCGTCTTAATCTACCACGTTTTGAGTTCGTATGAACTAACAAAAACGGCGATAAAATACACAAGAAAACACGGGAGTTCTCAACCACAAACGGTGTCCAAACAGGCCTGTCGTCCGGTTTTCACATGAACACAACGGAGAACTCACTCACAATATTCGGACGTAGTAAGAGAAACTGAGACTCTAGAGGCAATATCCTGCAGTGCTTATGCATATGGCATCTTAAACAAAAACTTTTAATATTATATTCAAAAAGTTTTTATAGCACATGGTGCGACACTACTCCTCTCTACAACAGTTTTTTTTCTCACACTCCGCACATCGCGAGAGGGTGCTCGCTGCAGAGCCAAATGGGAGGAGCTGGAGCTCCAGCTCCCCCTCGCTGGAGCTCTAGCTCCCCCTCGCTAGATCTAGTGGGCGGGGCTTCATGGGAGATGGGAGAATGCTAGCATTAGTTACGCGGAAAAAAACAACAACTAATTAACGTTTCTGTTCAAGGGTGTGAAAACATAGCAACCATAGTCATGTCGAGACAGCAATAAATGTAAGATATACATTTTATATACATTTCAATGTAAAATTTATCTTTAAAGTACAGTTTTCTTACCGTGCGATACAGGTACATCTAGTTCGATACGTCATTCGACTTCATGAACTGAAATGTGTAGCGCATTATGAAATGTATGGTGGATCTGTTTGAGTTCATATTTTTATGTTTCAGCCAGTTATGGTTTTCAGTATTATCTAATTATAATTTAATCATGGTAAAACACAAACCCCTGGCTCTAACATAAAGCTCCAACATTTTTATTGCAATATGGTCAAATACATCTTTGTTTACATCTGACTGCCTGTAATTCCTTTAGAAAACTGGCAAGTCACATTTCACCTGGCCACTGGAACATGTCTGTACTGGCAGATTTTGAGGTACAGCTTTTTAACTTCTTTGCTTGTGAACTTTTCATATCTGTAGGTGAGTGTTACGAAAGAATGCAGTGCACAGATGTCACAAATAACCCGCTATGGGTGAACTGAGTTTAAAGTGCACTTTTTTAACAAAACTATAAACAAAGACAAAACTAAATAAAAACATTTACCGGACATGACAGCTATATAATGTATTTATTGAATATGGTCTAATTGTAAATTGTCTAAAATTTACAGGGTGCCCCTCTTCAGCTTGGAGGAATTGATTGTGGGGTATTCATGTTGATGGTAAGTGGTCTTATAATTGCTATGCAGCTGTGTTTGTGTGCTAAACACCACATTTGTTAATAAAGTTTTGGTTTTGGTTTTTAGTATGCACTCCATGTTACGCTCTCAAAGACATTTGATTTTGCTGCGGTGAGTTTGCATCAATTTATGGTTATTTATAAAGCAAAAAGACATTCAAAAAAAGACTAAGCCTTTCAATTGCTATCTTTTATTAGTCTGACATGCCTATAATCAGGAAGTGGTGGTGCTATCAGTTAATTCAGACATTTCCTCTGACAAGGTATGGTACTGATAATCATACTTTTGATTTAAACATCCATACTGTGGATTTCCAGTGTGCAGACAATATATAAACAATGCATGCCTAAAACCATGCCTAATGTTTGTCACTTGCCACAGTCAAATCCAACAACTAGTCACCCAGGAACAACTACCAAATCCAGATGACATGATGGAAGTCACTCCAGCTGAGTCAGATAGCATGGAGATCACCCCAACCACAGGAATCTATGTATGTAGACACAATGTTTATGTATTGCTTAAATCGTTTATGCATTTACCTTTTCTGTTTTATATAGATGTTTATAAGCAGAACTTCACTAATTACATTATTATTGGAATCCTTATCTTGCACACAGGACTCAGCGGTGATGAAAAACATTTTGCTGGCCTGTAAGTGGGTGGAGGAGAACCAACACCAATTGAACTGCCAAAGATCCTGAAGATGAAGGAGGAAGATGCATTGTTGGCTATCACAATGCGAGACTTGTTCCTAAACACAATGTTTTATGAAGGTGAAAGGGATGAAGAAGAAATTTGGGCTCCCTTTCTTTTTACTTTTCAGAGAGTTGAGGACATGGACATTTTCTTGCAGGAAGTACGAGACAAAAGAGACATCCGTGTGTCTTGTTTAGACAATCCTCACTTGTGAATGTACTAGTGGGGTACTGTAATGTAAATATTGATTTTTGTGTTGTGTTTTTGAAATATATTTATTTATTTTAATATATTGTTATACCATTAAAATCTTGTGTGAAAAGAAGTGTTGTGTTCTTGAAATATATTTATAATTTTATGACTTCTTATTATGACATTTTATCTAAATTTAAGATTTATTTTGTGTTTAGATGCACATTTTCCTGTTTTAGGTTAACAGAAACAAATAAATCCAGCAAAAAACTTGTAGGACAGTGGAGTTTGTGACCATTAAATGAAGTTGCATGGCTGGTTTTAGGCTACTGGACTGGTCACTTATTTCCATTTAAAATAATAATAATAAAACGTAAAAAATAGCATAATGTGTAGCCTATCACATAAAGGTGGAGTCTGTTTAAAATTATAGTCAAAATTAAATTTAAATAAACTTCATTATTTATTACATTATTAATCAGATGCTTTAGAATAGTTGATGAATTAAAGAGGGGTGCACAGATAGTTAGCAAACGGTTTTATCCAAAGCGACTTAAAAAGTGAGGAAACTATTCATCCTTATAAGTAGTAAATAAGACAAGCTTACATAAATACAACGTTTAGAAAGTTATTAGAAACACACACATATATAGTGTGAGTAATGTTCGTATCAAGTATTTGCGTAAAACTACACTATTTGTGGGCAATAAAGCATTATTAAAATATTTACGTAATGCCGTTAGTCACAAAAATGGTACTGGCCATGCTGAAAAGAATAAATCCTAATCTTGACAAATATTAGAGAAAGATAAGCATTTACTTCCGTTATGGTTGAACCTGCACTGACATTAACATCCACTTGGTAGCGCTTGATAGCGTCTCAAGCCCCGCCCACTAGATCTAGCGAGGGGGAGCTAGAGCTCCAGCGAGGGGGAGCTGGAGCTCCAGCTCCTCCCATTTGGCTCTGCAGCGAGCACCACTTGCACATCGCGCACACACACGAGCCAAAAAATGGCGGCACCCATGTAAAATTTCAAAATAAAAGACTTTACAAAATAGAACTCGTAGGTCCCCTACATATATAGTTCTTGTTCTTAATGTCATTTTGAAAATAACTGGAAATAGTTAAAACAGTAAATAGTAATAGTTAAACTTATAGTTAAATAACCAAAAGTTTAAATAAATAGTTTAATTAAAATTAAGATGGCGAATGGTTGATGTTGTGTTGGCATAATGTGTATCGAAAACTTTTATATAAAAAGTGTTTAAAAATTGTATTAATTGCAAAAAAAAAATTTTTTATTAAAGATTTACAGGGGCCTCTTGGTTTTATTGTTGTACAGAGAGTGTTTATGTTACATTTATTTATTTGAGAGATGAAGAGGATGAGACAAACAAGAAGAGTACTGTGCGCTCAGATCACACCTCATACAATTAAAATTAAAACACACACACACTTTCCCTCCAAAATATTTCCTCAGTGATAGTTAAATGATAAAAAAGTTCCATTGTATTCACCAAAATGAGTTTCACTGCTCTAAAACAGCTACACAGCAGACACATCATCCTTGCGTCAGAATATTCAGGCCTACAGTATATTAAAATAGCCGAAGACTTGATTGCAATTGTGATATTCAGATCAAATGCCATCAAAACAAAAAAATAACTTTATTATTGGTGTTATAGTGCTGCACTGAGTATCAGTCTCCTACATTTATTGATTCACATTCTTTAAAGGCATGAAGCAGATACTACAGCCTACATGTAAGTGCTCTGCTGCCTTACCTCTTTTTTACGATTTTTAAAATGTCATGAAAAAATGCTGAACTTGCATCTAGAACTTGAATGTCAAAGTATTAAAAAACTAATATGATTTACCTCAAAATTACGAAAAAAAAAAACATTGTAAAAATTTTAGTATGAATTTTAGTATCTTTATCTAATACAGCATTCATATTTAATTACAATTTATTATTGTTATTTTACAAAAAGTTGTAGGCGATTTACAAAAGAAATGCAGTAAAAACAATATGGTATTTTGTCTAGTTAAAAATGTAAAAAAAAAAAAAAAAAAAAGAGATAATTTTTAAGTATCGGAATAATTGTTACCACCCGCTCGTTTGATGTCGCAACATAAAAAGAGGGATCAAATCAAAATATAATCAATACACATTATTTATTTGTAAGAGTCCAACGGTCAAAATAATTAATAAAGTCTAGGGATAAATAAACAAACAATCACAACCAAAACTTAATCTACATATTATGAAATGCACAGGAGAAACACAAAATTAAAAAGTCAGCAAAAGGTTACATGTTACACAAAAGAACCATGCCTGAGACTCCCTCCCCACAGAATCTAACCCCAGTTAACCCCCACAGAGTCTTATATATGCTACCGATTAGCAACTAATTATAGGATAGACCAGTCAGGATCAGCCACACTCTTCCCAGTAGGGTCTGGAGAAACGTCAGGGTCGTCACATAATACAGTTATGTATTTAGTTATCTAGTTCATTTACAGATACAGTAATTTAATGTTAAAAAAAGGAAAAATACTGTACAAATGTAAAGTTATTTTCTGTAAAAAAATTTTTACTGTGTATCCATCATTTCTGTGACAGTTATTTACATGGTTGGCTGCTAGCTCGACGCCCAATTGTATCTGAGCACTTGCTCAAGAGGCCAACAGAAACAACCCAGCGGTGTCAGGGCTCGAACCAGGGACCTCCTGACCAACACCTTAACCACTGAGCCACCCCTGCCCCCCTAAGTAAAGGATCTGAAAAAAATGAACAGAAAAAAGTATTTTGTTACTGCAGGCACCTGTTAGTAGATTTTGTATTTAATTATTGTGTAATGTAGTGGTAAACATAAAAGTTTTCCATTAGTGAGGGATTAGGTTAATAGAAAATATCTGCAGTGTCATGCATGGAAACGTCTCTAGACTTATCAAAGTGAAGTCACCTGACTGGTAAAGACCTTGTAAGTGGTGTGACATACTGCATGTCCGCAAGATGTAGACTCGTCATCAGTGTAATGCCTATATCATAAACATGTGACATGTAATTTCTTTTCACTACTTCATTGTATGCTCTGTGTAATGGACAGTACATGGGAGGATATCATACATTCTGATGTTTTATAAGATTCTTTGTAGACAGAGAGTGTCTACATCTGTGTCGGAACAAACTTTTGTTTGTGCAGCATGTTTCTTATTAATTTTAACTCTAGATGACTCCCAGAATGCTAACTCAGGCGTTCGAAGTAAAATTTCTAAAACAAACTCCAAAAAAAATAAATTCAATATGAATAAACCAAATTCTCAATGAAATACTTTAATTAGAAGCTCATTTTATTTCATTACAAAATAATGATATACAATTTATTATCTGTCCATTTTTTTGCTCTGTCGCTTGAAGCAGGTGATAACAGTGATTGTTCCTCTATTCATCAATGATCAGTCATAAAGTCTGTGTCACCAGGCAACAGAAAATCTAATATATATAAAATAAAATAAAAAAGAGCATGCTTGGTGATTGTGTAACTTGAGGTATTAGCAGTACATGTTATGCGGCATGCACGAGTGAATTAAATGTTTCATTTTAGATCAGCTTCGTATTATTGGTGCATGTTTGTGTCTGTCTTTTCTTCAGACTCCGTTTGAATAACTATGCCGCAGTAGTTCCAGCTTGAGTCTGTTTTGCACCAGGTGTAGGTTTCGCCATTGGTACAGTATGGCAGGGATCGACATGGCACATCCCTGTATATGACTTCAGGGTCTGGAGAGCCACCCGTAGTCCCACCCGTCACCTGTGCCACACCCGTAGTACGAGCCCCAGAAATTATACTGATACACACACTTATCCGTGCACACACTTCGATATTTTTAACTTATATACACCACTTTTTTGGCTTCCACTTTCCCACAGTAATCCCAATGACCAGCTTTCTTCTGGCACCAGTAGTAATCTCTGCTGTGTTTCTCACAGGGATGATCACCTCTACATTTGTTGCCCTTATAACCTGTGTTCGCCCGTCACGAGCAGTAATCCCAGCTGGTTCTAGTCTTACACCAGTCTGTGCCAAGCATCCTGCAACTGTTATAACACAAATCGGTAGATCTGGATGTGTAATAGTTTAAATTGTCATTCTGTCCCCATGTCAAGCAGACGTGACTGAGAAAAATGATGGAGGTAAGAACCAGGGTGATTTTTAGTCCTTCTCCCATGTTAGCGTTCAGCAAAAATAAAAGAAAGGAAAACCAATGAAACAAATATACAGTATAGTAATATCTTCTTAGGATATCAACGCTTATATTCTGACATACACCAACCGAGCATATAAGTTGTTGCTATAGAAATTATAAAATATTAGGAGAAGCCAGTAATATAACTCAGTGCTTTGCAGCTTCACTACTCTCAGGGCCGCTGTTATAGAACATTAAATAATTAAATATACTGCTGCATTAAATGTTTTCTTTTTGCAAGTTGAATTAACTTCTAGTTGAAGAGAAACTGAATTTCTTACAAACACAGAGATACTTCCATAATAAATGTATTCAAGTTTTGCCCAGTAAAGCTCACCTCTTGCTGCTGTATGTAGGAGCACAAAGATTAGTGTTCTTTCAGGAAAATCTCTATTTTTATGTCATGATCAGTAGGGGAAGCGATTCTCACTCAGCCACTCCTGAAACCACATCCTGTGCTGTGTATTTAGTTGTTCCATGGATTGGGGGTGGGGGGGGGGGTTCATGTGATGACATGCTGATGTTAATAATTCCACATGTCTAACAATTTCATGATTTAATGTTTAGAATTTTTTTGTTTGTGTGTGTGTAAAACTTGAACACATAGCTACATAATTATTTTATGAATAAACCATTAATGATTAAAAATGTTTTTAAAATGGCAGTTTAATTTCAATTAAAGGCTAAAAAGTGCTGACAACAAACAGGTGAAATTCACAAAGTGAGTTTTTTTTTTTTTTTTTTAATCAGGCGAAGGTATTTTGTCTGTATGTTCTGGAAAATATCCAAGTGTGATCACTGTCCAAGTTTAAGGTGTTTATCAGCGCTGTGTAAACAGTAGTGCTGCTTCAATTTGCTTTAGCATAATAACAATAAAATGATTTCAATTATATTATATAAAATTAAATTATATTTATAACATATTTTACTAATACCACAAAATGACCAGTAGAAAGTAGAATTAAACTGTATTAGTATGGACAGCAAAAACACCCGTTGAAACTGTTTTTTAGTTTGTCTTTTTTTTAATCTCTACTCAAAAGTATTATAATGTAAATGTATTTAAAGAATTTAATGTGTTTTTCATATAATAATAGTTGCAAGCAACAACAAGCAGGCCCAAGCACCTTGCGCCATCGTCTTGCGGGCGCACCACACAACCTGTGTGGGTGTGTGTCACGTTCTGCTATGGTGTTGGACTGTGGGCTTGGTGTTGAGGCATAGATGCAGAGGGGATGCAGTGAAACGCAAAGAGTCTTTAATAATAAAATGAAAACATGAACAAAACATGAAATAAGGAAGTTGGCTTAAACTTGGGAGCATATTGTAACAGAACTAGGGTTAGGCATAGGACATAAGACTAGGGATTACATACATTGATTCACAATACAGACATGGGATACAAACTGGACAAGACAAGACACACGAAACAGTCTAACGGACTAAACATTAGGGACTATGCATGCAAGGGATAAACAAACAAGACAGGCTTGGCTAGGTCTATTGGCTGAGCTGCACATTAGCTGCTAAGCTAGCTCATAGCTAATCAGACTAATGGCTACACCAGCCAGTAGCCTGAGACACAAGGGAATGAACAGACAAGGTACACAGCAGACTAGGTATGAAACAGACTAAGAACTCTAAAGGTTAGTGGCTAAAAATGTTAGTACCTAAACAGACTAAGAGCTAAGCAGACAATGAGACTAGACAGACACGAAGACTAGACAGACTAAGATCTAGACATGTTAGTATCACCCTCATTAGTATTGAAACAGACTACTAGCTAAACATGCAATGGGGGTTACGTACACAAAAGGGTAAACACAAAAGGCTAATTCTCCTAGAGGCTAATCCTGCTAGGAGACAAAGAGACATAAACTAAATCAAAGCCAATACAAACTTAACTTAAAGTGCTCCTGAAACCAAAAGGCCAACCATACTGTTAAACTAAAGCAGAAAAGAACAAAACAAAACCCACATAACAGAAATTAATGCTCGACCCAGTTTCCCAGAACAAACAAGTATTTATAAAAGTGCTAATGAGCCTCCTCAGTTCAGGTGAGCATCCGTGTCACCTGACCGAGGAGGCTTCTGGGAAACTGAGTCTAGGAACCAAAACTACAAAGTAAAAACACTGCCCTCTAGTGGGCAACCCTCACAGTGTGTTTGTGTGACGAGTGAATGTGTTTCTGCATGTTTGTGTGTGTGGTGTGTGAGTGCGTGTTAACATTTGTGATGTGTGTGTTAGTATGTGTGTGATGTGTTTGTGTGAGACACGTGACTTGCTAGTGTGTGTGTGTATGAATTCAATTCAATTTTATTTGTATACAGTAGGTCACACTTTGCATACTTTTCTGCTTAATTATCGTTAGTTATGAGTAAACAGTTATAAAACTAAATAAAAAGGAGTAAATATTATTAGTATTATTATTTTTCCTAGTATTATCCTTTTTACTTATTGCTTTGTTTCCTATCCCTGCCTTCTACAGTACCTGTACAGTTTTCGAGTTCCCCAATTTGCCGTGCAGGCTCCTTCTCTTTTATTGTAGCCAGCAGATCAAGGCCTCTAGAACAAAGGCCTATCTGGGTATTACCCCTGACAAAAATTATAGACCAATAAATTTTTTCCACATTTGCTAGAGTATGTCACACCATCCAGAGCTTTTTAGACAAATATTGGGCTTTTTTTTCTTTGAGGTGGGCATGCCTAAATGCCGCAATTAACGGAGCCAATCAATGTGATAGTTAACCATAAATACACTGATACTATACACTGCAAAAAAGCTCCTGCTGATGTAGTATTAATCGGTCATAGATCTTCTGACCTATTGTTCTGCGATGGTGGGCCCTGCTACTGTAGCTGTAGTGTGGGTGAGAATTGAGACAGTAGATGAGTGGGAAGGGAGGTGGTAACATGACAGGCAGTCGTTGGTGAATGAGAACAAATCTATTGAAGAACTGGTTGAACTTACTGGCCCTTACCACATCCCCATCTATTACAGCGCTGTCCTTCTTCTTACAGCCTGTGATGGTTTTCATATCATCCCAGACCTCTTTCATGTTGTTTCTTCTGCACTTTCCTTTTGCATGTCTCCTTGACCTGCTTCAGATTGAACTTGACTTTCTTCTGAATGTGCTTGAGCTCAGCCTTGTCACTATTTTTAAATAGCCTTGCTCTTCGGGTAAAATAGAAGCTTGATTTTGCTGGTAATCCAAGGCTTGTAATATGGACATGAGGTAATAATATATCTTCTATGAGGTAATAATACATCTTTATTTTATTTTTTTTACCAGATCATTAGGTGAATGTATGTAGGCAGAGCCATGGCTAAACCTTTATTTGTGGTGTGGTGCCATACAATATTTTAACAATATATATTGCTTACAATATATAGTATATAAATATTGTATTTGTACGTATATGCAAAAACGGGTTAAATGCATTCATTTGTAGAACTGATTTAGTTAACCCTGTGGTGTAAAGACATTTACAGAGGGGTTGCTCAGCAAAAAAGGTCTAGCCACGTCTGTGACGTGATCATCAATGACATCACAGTCAGAATCTAAAAAACTCACACATTTCAGTTTCATACTCTACATTTGAGGTAAGTTGCAGAGTGTGTTTTTCTGGTTACAAACATGTAAGTTTAGTATAGGCGAGGCAAAAAGATGTTTAAATGTTGAAAAATATTACACAATTAGTGGAGAGTAAAACCTTTATAAGAGAAGCTATAACTATGAAATATATCTAGGATTTCCCTATCAAATTGCAAATTTGTTTTTCAGCTTCTATTTTGTGACATTCCGACATAACTCTATGTACTGTAACTGTATTGTGATACAACTGTATACCGTATGTAAAATGCAACATAAATGGAGAATGATTAGAGCACCATACACAGTAGAGATCATCATCTTCTTCTCCTTTGTTTTTTTAACTGTGGTTGGAATTCACTAGGTTATCTACTTTACTGCCAAATATAGGCCTCATTCTCCCTCATCTTCTTGGGCCCTTAACGCTGATTTTCCAGACGAGCCTTCCTGAAAAACATCTAATGCTTACTTCATTGATCTTGTCTTGATTTGTCTTGTCTTTGAAAATTTGATATTGACCTCAACATCCAATTTTTTGGTTGTTTCTTTTGCCAACTCATCTGCTTTCTCATTTTCCCAGATAATCGAATGGGCAGGGACCCAAAGGAAAATGAATTTTTTTCCCTTGTCTAATTATTCTTGTGAAAGCTAACAAGATTTCATACACAAAATCTTGATGGTCGCATCTTGTTGTCCCTGTACTGATGATTGTAAGTTCTGCTGTTGTCAATACAAATCACTACATTTCAGTGACTAAACTGCTCAGCCTATTCTAATGCCATTAGTAATGCATACAGCTCCACAGTACATACACTCAGACTATCAGAAGTTCTCTTGGTAATCTCTAATTTGTAACCATGCAAATCTCAAGTCAGTGCTCCCGAAATTCTATCAGTATGTGGACTTTGCAAGGAGAGGAGAAAACACGCTGGATCTTGTTTACGCAAACATCCCCGGTGCATATCGGGCAGAACCCCGCTCCCACCTCCACTACTCAGACCACATCTCTGTTATGCTAATTCCAGCATACAGAGCACTCAGCAGGTGCTCAAAACCGGTTCTGAAGCGTGCGAAAACCTGGCCAGCAGGAACCATCTCTGCTCTTCAGGACTGTTTTGAGAACACTGACTGGAACATGTTCAGGGATGTCAAGGGACATCTTCAACATCTCTCTGAGCAGCACCGTCATTCCCACGTGCTCTCACATGATTGCACGTGAATCTTGCTTACAATCTGTGCTTCCTTTTTTTTTTACTCAGGATTTCCATATTTGCTGATTCTAATTCTTTTTTCATTTTCATTCAGATTACCAGAACTATTAATGGCAACATAGCTTTTGATCAGCATTTCCACCTTTTTGTTAGCTGTTACTGCAATCCTACTGTATCTCCATCATGTGTTTATTCATGCAGAACCTGTCATGGTCCTGATACATTAACACCGTGGTGAATAAGACCTGGCAGCATGTCTACCACCTCAGATGATTGATAGAATTTAGACTGCACTCAAAGGTGCTTAGGAACTTTTACTTCTGTGTTATAGATAGCATCCTGATGTGAAGCATCACAAACTGGTTTGGGAACAGCACCATGCAGGACAGACAAAATCTACAGTAGATAGTGTGGATGTGAGCACTCAATCTACAGCAAGTGGTGCTGGACCAAGGCCAGAAAGATAGTGAAGTACCTCAGCTACCCCAACAATGAATTGTTCTGTCTGTTGTGGGTGGGAAAGCACTTCTGAACATCATCACACATGATCTTATTTCATCCTCCATGGCCACCCATACTGCTGCTGTCATACCAATATGCTATATCCTTCCCATTGCACATTCCATATAATGTAGACAGTTTATACTTTTTTATTTACATTTTATATGTCCCTATTTGATATTTTATTTTAAGTGCATATTGTATATTTGTAGATTAAATTTTTTACATTATTTTCTAGTGGCATTTTGCTCTTCTTACCTTATTCTATTTAATCTTTCCCATCATCTTTATCATCCCCCAAACCTACTCTACCCAGGTTTACCTGCTATACCCAGAATACCCTATTCCATCACAAAATCTCCCTCCAATGACCTTGCTTAGCCTGCCTAATCGTCCTTTTAACATTTGCCTGAGCTTGCTTGTACTTTATCAAATGCTGAAAGTTGAGTTCTTTTGAGCAACTTAAATTCTTTATTTCTGTTTCTCACTGCTTCCTTACACTGATCATTCCATGTATCACTTTCCTACTGCTATTGTCTTTTCTTTTAGGGCTATACTTTAATGCTGCCTATTTTATCCCTTGTTTTAATATATCATTTCTATGCTCATATCCTCTTTGACCTGGCATAACCATTGATTACTTTCCTCAATAAACCTTTTCCAGTTATGCTTTTTCCATTGATCCATTCCCCCCCCCCCCCCAACTCTCTGTAGTCAAGAATGCATCAGTGTTGATCTCGCAGCAGATTGGAATCTGATCACTGCCTATAGTCCCATCCTGATATGCTGATATTGGAAATTTTGATTGAGACCAAAGTTATATCAAGTCTTTTTTCCAAAATTAACATATATTCAAATGCTACTGCCATCATTCAGACTAAACCTTTTTTTCCCAACAATTCCTCTATTACCTGACCATTTCCATCCATTCTTTCACCACCACATAAGGTGTTTTCCCATTGAAATCCCCACACCATATCAAGTTGCTACTGTTCTGTTCTTCTACCTCGTCAAGCAGCCTTAATTTCAGTCTGTTACATAGGTTGTAACAATTTCAATCATTATATCACTTTTTCCAGTCCACACATTTACTTCCACATACTTTTGCTTATTTCCCAGACCTTATTTAATAAAAGTGGTACAGCCCAACTTGCTGGACTAAAAATGCACTTTAAAGATGGACAATACATTACAATACATTTTTCCTAGAGGCATTTGCCTCTTCTATTTTCTTTTAGTTCATAAACAGTCATGTAAGCATTTCACTGCATAACATACTGTGTATGGTTTTGCATGTGCCAATTATTTTATTTGAATTTAAAAAGACAGTGCTGCCTGGGTGCACTGCAAAAAACTTCCCGAAGAAGTGATGTCAAAGAGATACATGATGTTGAGAGAAGAGATGTAAATGTGACAAATGATGCTGACTCGCCTGAAGTAGGAGATCAGGATTCTAACTCGATTCAAGGAGAACGAGTTAGTGATCATATCACACAGGAGAATGTGGTGTGCACACAGCCAAGGCATGTTGAGGCTGCAGTAACTCAAATTAGGCTTGGCAGAGTCATTAAGCCTCCCAAAAGACTGATTTATGAAATGAACAAACAACACATAGACAATTCAGACTCTACAGTGAGTTCTTTAGTTTATTTAGTTAAAAGCATTTTCACATAAGAAAAAAAGTTGCATTTGATTTCATGCTTCAGGTTGAGAGCACTAAGGAAATAGACTGATGTAGATATTATAAAGCAAATATTGAGTTAGTACATAATAGAAATCTTTTTGAGGTGTAACAGGCATCTCTTTAGTCTACCACGAGATTGGGGTTGGCGCCTCCCTAAATCTTTATGTACTCCTTATTGGAGAATCTATGATTGACAGCTAAATTGTACTGCAAGTGCATTTTTTTTCTATATATATTTTTTTTATTGATCGAAGACATGAGGTTGCAGTTGTATTTAGTTTTTTTTATGGTATGTCTCCATTAAGCAGGATTTAAGGGGGGTGTATGTAACGAGATAAATGTTACACAGATATAAATATGAGTTCTGAAGTTCTGTAAGTAAATCCTGCGTTAATGTGAATGCGCTTCCTATTGGTTACGCCGGGGGCGCTGTTTCCCCACTGTGTTCGAACAGTCTGCAGCAGAGCTGTGGAGAACTGCTGTGGGTGAAGTTGTAACATTTTTGAGCTTGCCGTTTTGTCTCCTACTGCTCTGTGTGCAGGAACCAAATAAATTGCAACATCATCCAAGTGCTGAGTGTGTGTGCTGATGAAGGGTGGGACAAACCGGGTCAGAGAGAGAAAAATCTAGAAGGTCACATATATATATATATATATATATATATATATATATATATATATATATATATATATATATATATATATATATATTCGTGTTTAATTAAATTCTTAAATCATCGTGTTCACCCATGCACTGAAAAAAAGAACTTGGATAAAATCCTCGTAACAATTTGGACACAGATTTTAAGTAAATTTTATTGCTCCAATATTAAGGCTGAATCCCAATTCTACCCCTTCCCCCTACCCTTCCATTTGGCGCGTTCACGTGCAGGGGTAGTGGTGTCTCATTTCTCTTTTGGTTGGAGGTGTAGGGGGAGGGGGAAGGGCCAGATAGCCCTCCAAACGAAGATTTTTCAGGACCTCACTTCAAACGAAGGGCTAAGCGAAATTTTCAACATGGCTGCTCACTCGAGCAAGCAGCCCCATAAATGTTAATCTTTGCCATTAATAAGGATTTTTATGACAAGTTTTCATTATATGTATATTACCTCTAGTCTTGTGTTTGTGTTTATGGTGATGTTCTGTAAAGAAACGTTTGCAAAAAAAATCGCTAAAGTTTGCTAGCGGATAGCACAGAATGCATGATATTACAAATATATATTTTTACGTCACATACACTTTACTACATGCTACAAACAAATATGAAAGTTCAGTAGCACGGCAGTTTGCCGAGCATTTGATAACGCATTGTTTGTTTTGCTTACGGCCATATGTGTACATGTAAATGAACGGTGCTTACACTATTCTTACTTATTGCAACGTGACCACAGTTTTGTAATTTATATTCTGTATATGGACGGCTGAGGAAATCCGAAGCCTCATCCGTGTTCGTGGTGAAAATGAGCAACTTTTTTAAAAATCTAAATATGGCGCAAAAAACCTTTGGGAGTGAGTAATCTCTCTCTTATTGGAATGTGTGATAAACATCGGCGCATGTCCTCTGACGTAACATTAGGAACTAGCGACAACGTATGATGACGTATAACAGTGTTGTAGTGGTGTCCCATTTCTTAGGGGAAATATTTATACCCTTGCCCTTTCCACTTCGTTTCAAGGGACAAGGGGAAGGGGTAGAAAATAGAATTGGGATTCAGCCTAAGTAAAACTCACCCGTAATTGTCAGGTAAAATCTACTTACAATAAAAGAAATCAAGTAAAAGTTACATAATTATATTTAATGCACAAATTAGATTTATTTAAAATAATCAAGTAAAGTTAATTCATTGTTGTATCAGCAGGAACCTTGATTTTATGAAATTATCATTTTGTTTTGTGAGATTTTCCCTTACTTGGTTTTATCAATTTATATTACTCCCTATAATAATGTAAACATTGCTAATTTATGTTTTGGAAAGAAACTTAAGTAATTATTTCATCTATATCTTTCATAAATCACAACTAAAATATAATTAAACAGTTTATTCACCAACATTACCAAATATTTGTGACATTCACAGTCTAGATACAGGTTGTCTTTTTAATAAAAGGGCATTCAGCTAAATTTTGCATCCATAGAAACAACTGCACAGCACCAGGGCCTGAAATACTTGTTTTAAACAAAATTGTGTAAAATAATAATAAATAAATAAATAAAATACAGCATTCATTTAGAAATAAAATACAGCAGAAAATACATTAAACAAACTGTAGAATAAACGTTAAAACTTAATAGCCCTCGGAAGCAGTGAAGTTGCAACATTCAAATCAGCACTCTGGTGTCATGGCTGCTAACTGGTAAATTCACACACAGAGGAACGCAGGTGCAGGAAATACAGTTTTTTATTCAGAGTCCCGTTTTTGATTTGAACAAACTTAGGTATCATACATTACATTAAGCCCCGAGGGCTCTTCTCCAGGGACGGTCTGCAGGCGGAAACACAAACACGAAATAAGAATCACTCGAAGAATTATACTTGAAAGTAACTGAGAACTGCAACAGAACCGGGATCAGTCCGAACGCGAGAAGCCGTCTTGCTTCCGCTGCCTTGCCTGCAGATACCGCCTTAGACCTGGGAGAGATAGAGAACAGATACATGGGGTGAACGGGAATGGTGTGCACAACGGTGACCAGACATTGTGGTATGGGTTCGGCTGGGTTAAATAGTGAGACACACAAGGTAGACACAGGTGATTTCTCTTTGTTGTTAATGAGTGACACTGACATACGTAGACACACTAGGGGGAGACAAAGGCTACGGCTCAGTAATCCGGTGAACCTGATCTCCGGGGCTGGGGCAGATCGGATGTTACATCTGGACTAGTGCACTTATGCCACGTATGCCATTGAAACCATAACGCATTAAAACATTCTAAGCTGAACATGTAAACACAACATGTAAAGACTTGTACTCAAGCCAAATCAAATGTTTTAAGATGATAATTTCATCTTTAAAGCTTGGACTTTTGGTGATAGCTTAATCCCATCAAGTTCTAGAAGAACTTTCTGAAAATAGCTCAAATGTGTAGCGCAGTGCTCGGAGCTATTGCCACATTCTTGCAAAATTTCCTCTCCTTCAAGGATTATGGATACACCAACCGGTTCTTCCCCTTCAACAGCACGGACGACAAGGATTTTAAGAAGGTGCATACTGGCATCACTTCGTCTGTCCCCCTGCATAAAATGTACAAGAAAATAAATAATTTATTTTGAGAAACAAAAAAAAAATCTGAATTGCTTCAACCTATGCTGACTTCATTTCACAGAGAAAAAAAATAAGAATAAAAATAATTGATAATAAAAAATGACCATCACTTCATATACTTCAGATTGTTAAACTTGGGTTAAATTGCTTTAGCAATAATCTTGCATCAATAAAACATTGTAAAACATGGCATGAGATGGCTACACTCCATAGATTACTCTGCACCGTTACAGTGTCAGGAAATCCTATGATGAATGCTGAGTTTGTATTTAAAGCTTTAGTCCAAACATGAAAATTCGTTCAATAATTACTCAGATTTATATATTCATTTGCATTTATATGCTTCTGTCCAATACAACAAACACTATATTCAAGGTATTAATAAATTGTATAATTAATAAGAAAACAATGCTTTACCAGGCAATCATCAAAGAGATCCTCTTCAGATTCATGTCTCATCTTTACGCTTTGTTTCTGTGAAAATATTTACATTGTATCATTACTTAATCTTTTATTCGTACAACTACATTTAGGCATTTCTTCATCTTTTGTAAGTTTGCCTTTATCCAAAGCAAATTACAAAAGAGGAAGGCATCAAGCATGTCAAGCAGTGCTACTAACACAAAGTTTCTGACACCGTTAGAAAAATACAAGATAGATCAGTGAGGGATTAAGGAAAAAGTGAGAAGCAAGAATCATGTGTGGAAAGATTAAGCATGCAAGGTCACAGGATGACTCGACTTATTTTTATTGTCTGCAATGCGATTTAGGCAATTAGAGCTGCTGTCAATACTGTATGAACATATGTACAGGTTCTTTACTCGTAACTCATTAATAAAGTTCGGCTTCAGAAAAAAAACGTTTATTGCTTGTGCTCTTTTACCATTTAATGCTTTAACGCACACGACTCAGTTTGTTCAGAAATGGCATCTCACTGGCGAGCCTTTCTCTGAACACGCTGTTTTCACGAGGTGTGGGGGTAAGAAACACACATCTCGGTTTATTAATCCGCGTGCTCAGTTCGTTATTATTTTATTTATTTATTTATTTACCACAGGATCCCTGGGGGGCTCCGTAGGTTCAGGTTTTTACACGAAAACGGTGTTTTGTGAATCTCCACACCATTAAAAACTGAAATATTGCTAATTGTACGTCCTGAGATTAAGATGAACATTAATTGGGAGTCATGAAAGCGAGAATCACATCCAAAAAAGAAAGCTAAACTTACCTCGAACACGACAAACTCCAGCTCCAGCCACGCCGTGTAATACCTCCGTGATGATCCCCAACCGACTGATCCACAGCGCGGGCACAGCATCTCCAAACACGCATGCGCGGTTTAATTTGCACACATTTTCGGCTTCAGTAGACACACAATACTTCAGACTGAAACACGACTGCCCCCTACAGGTAATGAAGGGCATGTTCACAGCTTCCCGCACGCAGCCGCGGAAAGCCGCAGCAAGTCACGGGATCCCTTTTCTCGAAACGTGCGTTTTTAATGGCGACATCCGTATTTGTGTGTGCATTTACAGGACGCGGGTTAAATTTGTGTTTTTCCCTCGCTCACCCTTTGTGAGAGTCCTTATACTAAATCGCGGGGATATCCTACCTACTCGCTTCTCTCCGCGTTTGGGTTCACCATCCACGCTACATTGGGCTAACCGCTAAAGCTACGTCTTCTGGTGCTTCAGGTTAGTTCATCCGTGACAGAATGACTGAGCCCACCGGGCCCTCTTCAGATCTCCACCACCATCGACAACACTAACGCACGTCTTACAGTTCAGGTATCCCTCCAAATTGGCCACAAACGAGTTTGAAGTACCGCATTCATCGACTCCGGGGCAGCGGGTAACTTCATTGACTCATCTTATGCCAAAAAATTGGGGGTAAAAATTGAGACGTTATCCCAGCCCATTCGGATCACATCAGTTGACGGTTGCCCCCTTTCATCTAGCCCTATCACCGCCCAAACCCAACTCATCACCCTATTCATCAACCAACACAGAGAACAACTCCGGTTTCACCTCACCTCCGTATCATCGCCACCCATCATTCTGGGCTACCCATGGCTCATCCAACACAACCCTCTCATCTCCTGGACTCAGACCAGGATTCTACAGTGGGGCGCGACCTGTACCGAACTTTGCCTGAGGGCTTCGGCTGGGACGTGCTCTAGGGAATCCGAGGCCCCCGACGTCGACACCAACGCCATCCCCACCATGTACCGAGACCTGGCTGAGGTCTTCTGTAGAAGACGCGCGACACACCTTCCACCGCATCGCCCCTATGACCTGGCAATCGACCTCCAGCCGGGTACTATACCGCCCCGCGGCCACCTCTACTCTCTCTCCACCACCGAGACGCAGGCGATGGAAGACTATGTGACAAACGCTCTTCACCAAGGTACCATCCGGCCCTCCTCATCGCCTGCTGCCGCTGGGTTCTTCTTCGTGAAGAAAAAAGGAGGAGAACTTCGGCCATGTGTCGACTATCGGGGGCTCAATAACATCACCATAAAGAACCGACACCCGTTGCCTCTTACCAACTCTGCCCTGGACGCCCTCTCTGGCGCTACCATTTTCACAAAGTTGGACCTGCAGAGCGCCTACAACTTGGTGCGCATCAGAGAGGGCGATGAGTGGAAGACGGCCTTCATCACACCCACGGGACACTACGAAAGCCTGGTAATACCCTTTAGCCTTTGCAATGCCCCCGCCGCTTTCCAATATTTCATTAATGACGTTCTCCGGGACATGTTAGGGCGGTGGGCATTTGCATACCTGGACGACATCTTGATTTACTCACGAACTCTTGAAGAACACACCCAGCACGTCAGAGCGGTTTTAAAGAGATTACACGCCCACCAACTGTACTGTAAGTTGGAGAAGTTCGCTTTTCACGAGCGCTCCACCATGTTCCTGGGTTTTGTCATCTCGCCCCAGGGTGTGGCCATGGACCTGCAGAAACTTGAAGTTGTGCGTCATTGGCCCCTACCCAAGACCCTTAAGCACCTTCAACGGTTTCTCGGGTTTGCGAACTTCTATCGTCGCTTTATCCGGGACTACCGTACGGTTGCTGCCCCCCTAACCACTCTGACCCGACCCTCACCTTCACCCTTCACTTTAGACTCTGCTGCCATCTCAGCCTTCCAAAGGCTTTGTCAACGTTTCACCACCGCACCAATTCTTCTTCACCCAGATTCAAGCCAACCATTCGTTGTGGAGGTGGACGCCTCAGATGTGCGCGCTGGGGCTGTTCTCTCCCAGCAAGGTACAGACCAAAAACTACACCCCTGTAGTTTTTTCTCCAAAAAATTTGACACCACTCAGCAGCGATACGGGGTAGGGGACCGCGAGCTGCTGGCCATAAAGTGGGCTTTGGAGGAATGGCGTCACTGGCTCCAGGGCACCAGAGAGCCATTCATCATCTGGACCGATCAACGAAATCTCATCACTATCCGCAACTTAAAACAGCTGAACCCGAGGCAGGCGCGATGGCCACTATTTTTTGAACACTATAATTTCCATCTGTCATACCACCCGGGTTCGAAAAACACCAAGGCTGACGCCTTCTCCCGACAGTATGAAGAGGATGTCACCCGGGCGGAGCCCGCGCCTGTCCTCCCATCATCCAAAATCATCGCACCTCTCCGCTGGGACCTGGAAACAAGGGTCCGCCAGGCACAGGTCACGGAGAACGAACAGGCAGGTGCGCCGCCTGGACGTCTCTACGTGCCTCCTCCCATGAGACAGGAAGTCATCCAGTGGGGCCACACCAGACGTGTAGCAGACGTACAACTCAGTTTATCCAGCGCACTTTCTGGTGGCCCTCCATGACCCGGGACATCGAGGAATACGTCCAGGCATGCCCAGTGTGCGCCAGGGCAAAGGACACCAACCAGCCGACACCGGGGGAACTTCAACCACTTCCGGTCCCCCGTCGGCCCTGGTCGCACATTGCCGTCGATTTTATCACGGGCCTGCCGGAATCCGAAGGGAAAAATACCATCTTAACCATCGTCGATCGTTTCTCCAAAGCCGTGCACCTGGTGGCCCTAACCGGACTCCCGTCAGCCAAGGACACCGTGGAACTGATATTAGAGCACATAGTCCGCCTGCATGGGTTCCCCAAAGACATCGTCTCGGACAGGGGGCCACAGTTCACTGCCCGGTTCTGGAAGGCCTTCTGCCATCTGATCCATTCCACCTGCAGCCTATCTTTTGGGTACCATCCCCAGACCAATGGTCAGACGGAGCGGACCAACCAACAACTGGAGCGCTATCTAAGATGTTTTGTGGCGGATCGTCAGCGCTCCTGGGCTCGCTACCTCCTATGGGCTGAGTTGTCCCACAACCTACACGTCTCGTCTGCAACCAATCTCAATCCGTTCGAGGTATGCCTGCCCAGGGACACCAACAATAGCCCGTTAGCCAATCACACTACGGCCTCTCCTTCTCCTTTTGGTGAGATTAAACCCAGCTTCATCCATGTAGATGTATTCATGGAGTTTTTCCATTGCATCCAGTTCAAAAACTCTCTGTAGAAATTGATATATATTTTTGTAAGTGATGTAGGCCAACTATAATAAATCACTACTTACAGTAACCAATTATGTGTCTGGATATATACCAACCTGTACATACAGTACTGGAATCTTTGCTCTTTGACTCTATCAGAGTTTCGTTAAAGGGCACTCTGTACAGCTGTTTCATGCGCAGTCTGTTGCACTTGAGGACACGGTCAACAGTAGAGTGACTGACACTGTCGATACCCTCAAAATGCACATGGTCCTCAATGATCCTCTGCTGAATTTCGCGCAGTTTAATGGTGTTGTTCTCACGGACCATGTTGACAATTAGGGTCTCTTGGTGAGGGGAGAACATAGATGTCCTGCCACCCCCATGTGGAAGTCTTTCAATTCTACAAAAAGAGAACATGAACTTACAAAAATACATACAGTAGATGGAATAGGCCTACAAACAGTCAGACTAACCCTCCATTACAATACTACAGTACACTGGCACTGAAACATGTTTACTGCGGTACAGTATATAGTACAGTCATTGTACATACATATGTAATTGTTGTCAACATTTACATACTATAATGTCAAAAAAGGTATCTACCTGTTCTATTCTCTAAATCTTCCGATTATGGTGGACACAGTGAATCTACTGATGTTTGGTTGTACCCTTAGTACGCATCCTTCATTGTCATACCATGAACAAGAACATGGTCAATCACAGTAGCTCTGACTTCATCTGATATTACTGTTCTTTGTCCTCGCTGACCACCTCGACCACCTCGATCTGCTCGACCTCCTCCCACACGAACTCCTCTTCTTAGATTTCTATCCATTTTGGTGCCTCACAAACCAGTGCTCTGGCTTATATGTACCTGCACATCATTAGCCACAAGTGTTATAAATTTTGAGTTGTTGTGTTCAACCGGTGACACCTGAGCTTTAATTGTGTTTGACTTTTGCCACCTGTGCTCACCATTATGCAACACAGGTGCATCACAATGACAATGTGTTGACAAGATGTGTCTAAACAGGTGAAAAGTGCTTATTTATGGTTTAGCCAAAAGAGTGACTGATTCAATAAGTTGGTTCAGGCAACTGAGAATTTGGTTCAGACAATAGGGTTTAGTGTTTTAGCAATGGAGAAAAACTGTAATATGACGTCTCCGAGGAAGTTATTATCCACTTTTTAACATAAGTTTAAGGCATCATCATGGCTGAACTGTTACACTGAGATATCAAAAATCATTTAGCAATTTTTGAAACCTCAATGTTTTAAGATCATATAATGTAGGCCGGGTTTGGTGGTAATTATAAAAAGCATGTGCTTGGGCCGGTCATTGTTTGTGTAGGATGTGGAGTGTGTGTAGGATGTGTACTGTGTGTAGTCTGTGCTTGTGTGTGTTTGTGTGATGGGTAGTGTGTCTGTGTGGATGTGTATTGTGCGTGTAGTGTGTGTCATGTGTTGTATTATATTTATGTGTGTAGTGTATGTGTGAGAAATATATAAAAATTGCATGCATTTTGCAAACAATTGCTAACATAAGCTATGCAGACTCGCAGGCATCCTAATACTGTGTGTTGATTTTCATGATTTTTGAGCATGTTAAAACCTCTGAAAGGACTCAGTTGCTATAGTGCCTGGGCCCCTAATTATTCTTAGCACACTATAATATCAACACTATCATAATGAGGTGATGACGTCAAGGTGCCGATGTCATAGTGCTCGTGCCCTAAATAGGCTTCAACCAGGTTTCCTGGATGTACAGGTCATTCTCAAAAAGTAGCATATTGTGATGAAGTTCATTATTTTCTGTAATGTACTGATAAACATTAGACTTTCATATATTTTAGATTCATTACACACAACTGAAGTAGTTCAAGCCTTTTATTGTTTTAATATTGATTATTGTGGCATACTGTAACATCTGGGCCACCACAGCCTCGGAGAGTAAGATCCAGCGTGTGTATGTCTCTCACTTCATCAAGTAATGAAAATCACCTGTATATCCTTTTGTGTCTCCCTATTTATACCAGCCGACCCCATAGTCTTTTATCCGTCCACCGTCATGTACGAATGTGTTTTCGACTGTTTGCTGAGAAAGAGAGAGACTCCCGAGTTTTGGATTTTGTTTGTTTTGGTTTTTCTAAGAGAGAGACTACCAAGTTTTGGATTTTGTGTTTGTTTTGGTTTTTCTGCTTTTTGGAGTCATTTTGAGTTGTGGACATAAAATAAAGTTCAAGGCCTGCATCTGCGTCCATCCCCTCAATAAGAATCATGACACATACAGCTTATGAAAACCCAAAATCTCTATCTCAAAAAATTTGCATATTTCATCTGACCAATAAAAGAAAAGTGTTTTTAATACAAAAAAAGTCAACCTTCAAATAATTATGTTCAGTTATGCACTCAATACTTGGTCGGGAATCCTTTTGCAGATTCTTGTGTCTCTCAACTTTCTCTTCACAATATCCCACAGATTCTCTATGGGGTTCAGGTCAGGAGAGTTGGCAGGCTAATTGAGCACAGTAATACCATGGTCAGTAAACCATTTACCAGTGGTTTTGGCACTGTGAGCAGGTGCCAGGTCGTGCTGAAAAATGAAATCTTCATCTCCATAAAGCTTTTCAGCAGATGGAAGCATGACGTGCTCCAAAATCTCCTGATAGCTAGCTGCATTGACCCTGCCCTTGATAAAACACAGTGGACCAACACCAGCAGCTGACATGGCACCCCAGACCATCACTGACTGTGGGTACTTGACACTGGACTTCAGGCATTTTGGCATTTCCCTCTCCCCAGTCTTCCTCCAGACTCTGGCACCTTGATTTCCGAATAACATGCAAAATTTGCAACCTGTAGCCCATTTCCTGCACATGCCTGTACACGGTGGCTCTGGATGTTTCTACTCCAGACTCAGTCCACTGCTTCCGCAGGTCCCCCAAGGTCTGGAATCGGTCCTTCTCCACAATCTTCCTCAGGGCCCGGTCACCTCTTCTCGTTGTGCAGCGTTTTCTGCCACACTTTTTCCTTCCCACAGACTTCCCACTGAGGTGCCTTGATACAGCACTCTGGGAACAGCCTATTCGTTCAGAAATTTCTTTCTGTGTCTTACCCTCTTGCTTGAGGGTGTCAATGATGGCCTTCTGGACAGCAGTCAGGTCGGCAGGCTTACCCATGATTGCGGTTTTGAGTAATGAACCAGGCTGGGAGTTTTTAAAAGCCTCAGGAATCTTTTGCAGGTGTTTAGAGTTAATTAGTTGATTCAGATGATTAGGTTAATAGCTCGTTTAGAGAACCTTTTCATGATATGCTAATTTTTTGAGATAGGGATTTAGGGCTTTCATGAGCCGTATGCCACAATCAATATTAAAACAATAAAAGGCTTGAGCTACTTCAGTTGTGTGTAATGAATCTAAAATATATGAAAGTCTAATGTTTATCAGTACATTACAGAAAATAATGAACTTCATCACGATATGCTAATTTTTTGAGAAGGACCTGTATATGACAACTGGTTTTCTATTCCAACTCAGTATGAAGTTCTTAAGCACTTGTCCATATGCTGTGAGACTCACTGGAAAATAAACAACCAGGGCATGAAATCGTTTGGCTACACTTTATCCTGAGTTCTTCATATATCTCTCCCATTTAGTCATATCATACCCAAATGGTGCTCTGCAGCATTAGCAATAATCTGAATCCTTTCAGTCTTAGACTTGCTCTCATATGTTGCATTTATCAGCATGATTTTCCTCTCCTTTGTCCATTTTTCTTTGTTTTGTTGTTTTTTATCATTACCGTCACCTTCCTACAGTAATTCCTCCTGCCTTAATTGCTTTTTCATTGCTTCAACCTTTTTACCACATTACTCTCTACCTATATATTTTCCACCACTTCCTCCATCTTGGTACGAGGGGAAGCCCCAGAGATTATCTCCATACAACCCCATCCCTCCCCCCCACCTTCACAACACTGATCACCTTGATTTTCCCAACATTTGTCATCTTTTTGCTTTTTCACCTGCTCCCTTTATTACATCATACTAGCAAGTTCCTATCTACTAACAATCACACATATTGTATTTCATTATAACAGACCTTTTAATAAACTTAGTTACATTATAGTGACCTTGCCCTAATTTAATTTCACCTGTTGAACACTTATGTTTCTGAGAAAAAAAATTTATAACTATAAATTGCTCATGTTCTACAGTGATTCAAAAGGAGAATGAATGTGGCAGATATTCCTACAGACACCCTTTCACCCTTTCCTGATTCATGCAGTCCAGGTACAGTAGGACAGAGAGAGAGAGAGATAGAGAGCAGTGTAGAAGTAAAATAATGTCACGTGGATGCAGTCTGTGGAGATCTTAAGGCTCAGACATTTGGATAAGCTAATACATGACACATGAGAACATTTCATAATCAACAAGCAATAGATTTAAAAAAAATAATAACTATGATGTTTAAGGTGGATGTATATTTTTATCATAATAAGAAACAGTATAGTACTCTAAGAAACTGATGTTTTGACTTTAGGGACGGATGTCATACATCAACGTGCACAACGTGAACAATCTGAAAAAGGGCCCCTGTTTCCTGGCCCTCTTATGCAGTAAGACCCTCTTTCTTCTCTAATACAGCACAAAGAAACGAATCATTTTAATCTGCAAAGCATATCACTCTCACTCACTCATCGGTATAGCTTTATCTATAAAATAAGTATATATATATATATATATATATATATATATATATATATATATATATATATATATATATTCATTCATTCATTTTCTATACCGCTTAATCCTGTGTTCAGGGTCGCGGGGGACCTGGAGCCTATCCCAGGAGGCTTAGGGCATGAGGCAGGGTACACCCTCGAATGGGCACATGCACACACACACTCATTCACACACCACGGGCAATTTGGGAACACCAATTAACCTAACCTACATATCTTTGGACTGTGGGAGGAAACCGGAGTCCCCGGGGGAAACCCACTAAGCACAGGGAGAACATGCATACAGTACTCCATGCACACAGAGCTGGGAATCAAGCCTGGCCAGGAATCAAACCCGGACCCTGGTGGTGCAAGGCGACAGTGCTAACCACTACACCACCCTGCTGCCCGCAAAACATATCATCAGGAGTTTAATATCTGCACACAGCATACGTGGAGCATCTGTTTTAACATCTGTTGCAGCATGCAGATGAAGAAGGAGAACCTGTTTCAGTTCATCCGGTGGAAAGCACAGAAGTGTCTCCAACAAATTCATGAACTTAACCAAGTGGAGGAATATTTCTTCTGGCAGATAATGGAGTTGTTTTGCATTCGAAAAGGAGTAAGTTTCATCATGTGTGCTTACTGAGTGTTTAAAATATATAAATCTATTTAGCACACATTAGATGTAATGGAATGACTGAATGATATTTTACAGAGAGTGATGATGAGTGAAGTCGCCTGCCTTCTCTTACAGTGCTACATATTGCTTAGAAAGAAGACGTCTAAAGTTAGTACTGTATATCATACATCTGTGTCAGAATTAGTATGATTGTATAGTTAGTATGATTGTATAGTTATTATATTGTATAGTATATGTTCTTGACATGATTATACTGACTAATGTGACAATTTCCGCTCCAGCACAAAGGCGCTAAAAGAGGGAAGGAATGGTGTATACCTCTGGCACAACTCCTGTACAAAACTGCGCCAGATGATGAACTCAGAGAGTCTGTGATTAAGATGGGAGATGATCTTGGTATGGATATGTTCCACAGTAACCGTATTTGCCTAGAATTTCCATGTTTTATTCATATCATGTATTATACATGCAACTGTAATGTGCTCTGTGTCCTGATTTTCACATATTTGGTCTTCTGCAGCCTCTGGAGGGCTGACTTACGCAGCGCATATCTGTTATGTGGTGGTGAAAATGGAGCTGGGGTCACGTAGGCAGTTCAAACTGATCGGATGTAACAAGTGTGTGTGTGTGCACCTTACAGACTTGCTACCTATATATTATATTTGACTTTATTTAGATGTGACAGAATAATAACGTTATTCTATCAGCAGCAGAATGCCATTCGGCCTGGTAGTCCTGTGTGATGCTGTTGTGAGAACTGAGACGTATGAATACGCACTGTCGCTGATCTCAGGGCTCGCCCAGCCAAGCTTCCAGGTTGGAATACATCTTAATTTCTTTTTCATGAGCACTGATCAGTCAAATTTAACCAATGTACTGAGAATGAAGAATTTAATTTGTCTCTCTTAGATCTTCAAGTTGTTGCACACCAGCAGGCTGGCCCATTTTGAGCTGAGTAAAATGGATTTTTCTGACGTTGTCTGTGAATACTGTGAGACCATTGCTAGGGCAGTCATGGCTTACCCGGACAAAATCTCAAGGAGCTTTATTGAACGGCTTATTTTGGTAAACATGATCATTAAGTATGAAATAAAATTCAATTCTATTTGATTTGGTTATTGTTGCAAAGCAGCTCTACAGAAGCAAAAGAAAGGGAAATGAGTATGAGATGTGTGAGAAAATATGTATGACTCAAAATGGTCCGATGTCAACAGGGAGAAACCTTTAGGGGAACCAGACTCAACAGGGAACCCATCTTCATTTGGGTGATAACAGATAGCAGGAATTGTTTTGCAGTCATACTGGCAGCTGAAAATTCAATACAACAGGAGAGGTTTTTAAGAGCGTTTTCACATAGCTTGTAGCAATTGTTCCATTCTGGTCCTGAGCACGATTGCTCTGGATACAGTAGGTTACGGTGGATACGTACAGTACTGTAGTTGGTTTGTCTTGCACCAAGATGAAGAAAGAAGAAACAACCGCATGTCATAAACTGCACAACATCTGTTAAGGCTCCATGATGTTTTTTCATTCCTGTTTAAAAAAAGCAATTGCCCTCTCAACAACATTCCTACTTCCACATCTATCACACAGCTCAGACTGTAAAATGGGCCTGTGTTGTGGGGAGATTATGATTTATGAAGAGACAGGAGGCACTAAGGAATGAATTTACAACTCTACTCCGTAAGGTGAGTAACCAGGTGTTGTCTTGATTCTCTTCTGATTTCCACAGTGAAATTGAAAAGTGTTCTAATTAAACATTATTTAGTTTGGTCATAGCCCGTAAGTGGTATTTATTTATGTATTTTAAAAATTTCCTTTTTTTTATTGCATTAAAATATTAACATATATGGTTATTGAATTAATCATACACATACAATAAATAAATACAATTGATAAATACATGATATTCAGTACAGTACAGTGAAGTATATTAAATGCTACAAATAAATATAATGCCTGCTATAATAAAGTCCAATAGCATAGATACATATAATTAATAATAAGTATCTTATCATGTATTTTTTGTTCTCCCCAGAAGCATCTGGGTCCAACATAGGTCTGGTGTGTTGTCGCAGCATGACTTTTAGAGACCAGGAATGGCTGACAAATGTCCCTATGAAGAAGAGAACATTCCTATAAGAGAGATGCATTTGCTCTTTTTTCCTTACCTTGTTAAGTGTAGCTTTTCAAACTTAGCTGAGGTATTTGCTAAGTTATTGCTGAAATAATTGAATTTGAAACCTCACCATGCATAAAGAGATACGTTTGTGTTTAACGTGCATTTTGTGTGGAGTGTGTTTATATTGTATTAGTGACTTGGAACAGCGACAAAGTACTGGTTAAGGTATTGCAAAATAAAAAACATATGAAAGTAAAATATCCTTTATGTAAATGTTATAACAGAAAAGTAGCGATCAAATACAAGAAAAACATAAAATATAGATTATTTCTATATTTACTTGTACTTGCATAGCAAGAGGGTGTGTTACTGAAATAAAGACAATGGCAACATGAAATTAAACAGTTTGTCCATCATCTGCATTTGATCTCTTGATGTACCTTTCTCTGTAGTCAGCGCTCCTCCATCTAAATTTATGATTTCATCCAGGCATCATGAGTCTCCTGCTCTTTCTTTTGCACGTCACGCTTTGCCTCTTTCTTCTGTTGTTAGCTGGTCTTGTGCTACTGTCTGACATCTCAGTCTGTGTTTCCTCCAATGCAAGAAATTAATTGAAGGTTGCAACTATAACAGCTTGCGCAAATGAAACTCTTCCAACATCCAAGTTTTGTCACAGTAATCACATATAACCTGAAATTGTATGTGGAGCTTATGTGGATCATCAGCATCTTAATTTTCATAAGTGTCTCTGAGGTGTATTGGAGTATAAACAGAAAGGTTATACATAAAATAATGAGTAATAATAATAAAATAATGATGCTTTGTGGCGGCACGGTGGTGTAGTGGTTAGCACTGTCGCCTTGCACCTCCAGGGTCTGGGTTCGATTCCCCGGCCAGGCTCGATTCCCGTCTCTGTGTGCATGGAGTTTGCATGTTCTCCCCGTGCTTGGTGGGTTTCCTCCGGGTACTCCGGTTTCCTCCCACAGTCCAAAGATATGCAACTCCGGTTTCCTCCCACAGTCCAAAGATATGCAGCTTAGGCTAATTGGCGTTCCTAAATTGCCCGTAGTGTGTGATTGGGTGTGTGAGTGTGTGTATGTGTGTGTGCCCTGCGATGGATTGGCACCCTGTCCAGGGTGTACCCCGCCTTGTGCCCGAAGTCTCCTGGGATAGGCTCCAGGTCCCCCGCGACCCTGAACACAGGATTAAGCGGTATAGAAAATGAATGAATGAATGATGCTTTGTGCTACAGGAGCTGCAGTTTGTTCAGCTGTGCCCAGCACTGCTCAGTGCTTTTGCTACATTTCCGTGCATGTGAATACTTACAGATGCTTTCATAAATCTCTGAGTTTTCATATGTAGTGCTGACTGTCTTTGGATGTTTTTGTCTGGCTAAATTTCAAGCAAACACTGTACTTCAGCAATACTTCACAAAGCTTCTCGCAGCCACGTCTGTTTGCCTACAGCAATGGAGTTCACCCCTGCAGTTGGTCCATGGATTTGTTCCCGAGCACAGAAGAATTGCATTCTTACTGACAAAAATCAACCAGTCCTGAGGCTCAGAAATGGTTCCTGGATCGGAAGTTAATATGGAGTCCAGTTTAGTTTTTGGAGGCTAAAGCCCCCACTCCACTGAGACGACTTTGCTACCAACCTCTCCTCACACCTCCCAATTTAAAATCGGCTCTGAAGTCATTGTGGTCAGTACCAATCCAGTCCAAGCGTAGCAACTACACATCAAGCGTTTAATGATTTAAATGAATTCATATGGACATGGAATCAACTCTACGTTTTGTCACAAGACAATAAAGAAGTGTTATTAACATGATAACATTTCAATAGTGAGCCTTTAAGGAATTTAACAATGTTATACTGAGCTAATTAATATAATTATTATGAACTACTACGAAGGAGCTAAAACTGTCATAATGACTTCATATTGTGCTGTTAACGGATAAATGCCGACCTATAGACATGGGAGAAATGGTAAATATGTCCCACATGCACCCTCTTACACACACAGGTATACTGCAACCGGAGTGCACCGGCATGAACCGGTTGAAATTAACACACATTTACAATTGTGTAGATCAATCATGCACAACAGTTCCCTTTCAAGGCTACACTCGATGCTGCGTGAAAACGCTATGGGAACCATTTTGTCGCGTTGCCGGTCGTGAAGCATGTGTGCAAACACGCCAAGATTTTTGGCTATATAACCTCGATCAGGTGACGTCATCTGATTAGATGCAGGTGGAGGTTATAAATACAAGTGAGCCGGCAACAAACCTCAGATCATTTGTCTTCAAAGCCTTGTTGTGAGCGTGTCTGTGTTTAAACCAGCAAAATAAGAAGGTGTTTAACTCACCAATAGTGAGAAAAAGAAGGTGTTTAACTCACCTATCTCGCCTTCCGGCCTGTTTAGCGATGTCGTTGACTCAGCCGCCACTAGGTTCTGGGGCGAAGTTATACGAACAAGCTTTTGGCAAATTCCCTCCCCGCCGTGCTCAAGAGTCGGGATTGTCGGCCACCCAGTCTCGACCAGGTCTGAATCTTGCGAGGCGTAAACACAAGGAGTGTGTTTTTTTTTGGACCCGGGCACCTCCTCGTAAAGATTGGGGTGCGCCGCGTTGCACTATCTGCCCCAGGAGGTCAGACTGATTTAAAAAAAAAAAATTATATACATTGGTGTGAAAAACTATTTGCCCTCTTCCTGATTCCTTGTTCTTTTGCATGTTTGTCACACTTAAATGTTTCTGCTCATCAAAAACCGTTAACTATTAGTCAAAGATAACATAATTGAACACAAAATGCAGTTTTTAAATGAAGGTTTACGTTATTAAGGGAGAAAGAAAACTCCAAATCTACATGGCCCTGTGTGAAAAAGTGATTCCCCCCATTGTTAAAAAAATAACTTAACTGTGGTTTTTCACACCAGAGTTCAATTTCTGTAGTCACCCCCAGGCCTGATTACTGCCACACCTGTTTCAATCAAGAAATCACTTAAATAGGAGCTACCTGACACAGAGAAGTAGACCAAAAGCACCTCAAAAGCTAGACATCATGCCAAGATCCAAAGAAATTCAGGAACAAATGAGAACAAAAGTAATTGAGATCTATCAGTCTGGTAAAGGTTATAAAGCCATTTCTAAAGCTCTGGGACTCCAGCGAACCACAGTTAGAGCCATTATCCACAAATGGCAAAAACATGGAACAGTGGTGAACCTTCCCAGGAGTGGCTGGCTGACCAAAATTACCCCAAGAGCGCAGAGACAACTCATCCGAGAGGCCACAAAAGACCCCAGGACAACATCTAAAGAACTGCAGGCCTCACTTGCCTTAATTAAGGTCAGTGTTCACGACTCCACCATAAGAAAGAGACTGGGCAAAAATGGCCTGCATGGCAGATTTCCAAGGTGCAAACCAATTTTAAGCAAAAAGAACATTAAGGCTCGTCTCAATTTTGCTAAAAAAACATCTCAATGATTGCCAAGTCTTTTGGGAAAATACCTTGTGGACCGACGAGACAAAAGTTGAACTTTTTGGAAGGTGCGTGTCCCGTTACATCTGGCGTAAAAGTAACACAGCCTTTCAGAAAAAGAACATCATACCAACAGTAAAATATGGTCGTGGTAGTGTGATGGTCTGGGGTTGTTTTGCTGCTTCAGGACCTGGAAGGCTTGCTGTGATAGATGGAACCATGAATTCTACTGTCTACCAAAAAATCCTGAAGGAGAATGTCCGGCCATCTGTTCGTCAACTCAAGCTGAAGCGATCTTGGGTGCTGCAGCAGGACAATGACCCAAAACACACCAGCAAATCCACCTCTGAATGGCTGAAGAAAAACAAAATGAAGACTTTGGAGTGGCCTAGTCAAAGTCCTGACCTGAATCCTATTGAGATGTTGTGGCATGACCTTAAAAAGGCGGTTCATGCTAGAAAACCTTCAAATAAAGCTGAATTACAACAATTCTGCAAAGATGAGTGGGCCAAAATTCCTCCAGAGTGCTGTAAAAGACTCGTTGCAAGTTATCGCAAACGCTTGATTGCAGTTATTGCTGCTAAGGGTGGCCCAACCAGTTATTAGGTTCAGGGGGCAATTACTTTTTCACACAGGGCCATGTAGGTTTGGATTTTTTTTCTCCCTAAATAATAAAACCCCTCATTTAAAAACTGCATTTTGTGTTTACTTGTGTTACCTTTGACTAATAGTTAAATGTGTTTGATGATCAGAAACATTTTGTGTGACAAACATGCAAAAGAATAAGAAATCAGGAGGGGGGCAAATAGTTTTTCACACCACTGTATATATATATAAGTAAAATAAAATAAATGGGGGTGGCCCCCCAATAGGGAGAGGCACCCAGAATTCCTTTCAAACAAATGAAGTGTTTTCCCTGGCACCCCCAGGAGGTCGGTGTTCTTGCTCCGCCACCACTGGTGTTTCGGGCAACAGCAGTCTCCAATAGGCTGTTAGTTCTTCGGTTTTTCCTGCCATGTTTCAGGATTCCTGCCCCCCCCCCCCCCCCACCCCGTTTAACCAAGCCCTAACTTTTCCCCTTTTCTGAGGAACTGGCAGCATGGAAGCTACTGCCAAGTATATCTCCTAAGCACTGGAGAGAGAAACTACAGGATTCAGTTCTCACTTCACCCTCTGTGTTTTCAATGGCGTGGTCTCCACTTCCATGAAACCAGAAAGTGCGCTGACAAAGCTGCTGGGGAAGGGGCCCATGGAACATGTTCCCCCACCAGATAGTGAGTCAGGCTACTACAGTCGGTATTCTTGGTTCCCAAGAGGAACGGGGGCTGCGTCCAATTTTTTTTTCTTCAGATTTTGCGGGCTCTCCCGCTATCTGAAAATCAATGAATACAGTTCAAATGTTGACTGTCAAGGTGATTGCTCTCAACCCTACCAAGCGATTGATTTCTGACAATTGATTTAAGGACGCTTACTTTCACACAGAAACATTGCCACAACACAGGAAGATCCTGAGGTTCGCTTTCGGGGGCGAAGCTTACCAGTATCGGGTCCTTCCATTGGTCTAGCTCACCCACACATATACAAAATGCACGGATTTAGCCCTGGTTCTTACGGGAGTCCCAGGGCATCCGTTGGCTAGTGCTTCAACATCAGCATGTCGTCCTAGCTCATCTCTCTTCTCAGGATTGGGACCTAACGCCACGAAAGCATGCTCTTTGCTATTTAGAGGACAACACATTGGGTGCCATATGGGATTCGATCGTAAGTGGGCACAGCTGTCTCCCGCTTGTGTCGAACACATTCTCAACACCCTCAAGTAAAACAAGCTAGGCCAGAAAGTGACCATCACTTTCAGACATCCTAGCTCTCATGGCAGCTGTATCCACGGTGACACCTTTGGGCCTTCTGCACATGAGAGCATTCCAAGTTGTGGCTAAGAACCAGGGGATTTCACTAGGGCCAATCCCCAATATGGGTTACGCGCCAGGTGCTCCATACCCTTTCTATGTGGTTCAGACCCCGGTCTCTACTCTGGGTCCCACTCTAAGTTCATCTTGTCGTCGCTGAGGCTAACGACAGATGCTTCCCTCACAGGCTTGGGTGCGGTCTCAGATGACAGTCCAGTCCAAGGGAGCTGGAGAGGCTATCTTCTCGCACGGCACATCAATTGCCTCGAGATGATGGCTCTATTTCTGGCCCTAAAAGCACTTCCTCCAGCAGTTGAGAGGCTGCCATGTCCTAGTGCGGTGGACAACACTATGGCAGTCTCATATATTATCGCCAGGGCGGACTGTGCTCGCGCTCTAATAGCTAGCTCACCAGGTTCCTGTCCCTCAGGGCGATTTACATTCCAGCATGGATGCGGGAGCAGTAGTACTGTCCAGTCTATCTCTGACACACGGGGAATGGGAACCCCACTCCGAAGTAGTCAGGGAGAGATTTTCATGTAGCAAGGCGGACCTCTTGCCTTCCAAGATATGCTTCGCCTTTTACTACTCTTCAGATTTACGTCCACCGCATCAGCTAGTGGCGTAGGTCAGAGCAGCTTCTACATGTTTTGGATGAGAGATGCTATTGCCCTCTCCTATGAGGCGCGTGGGCTCACTTCGCCTCTAGGAATCAGGGCTCTTTCAACCAAGGGGATTGCCTCATCTATTGCATTAGCAAGAGGTATTCCCCTGCAGCAAGTATCTGCTAAGCAGGTAAACCCAGTCCACTGCCGAATTGTTTCAGTGCTGGAGTTTCCGCCCTCGGGTCTGTGCCCTAGTACTCTCAGGACGTACGTGACTGCATCCTCTCTCAACTATCTCCCGAAAGCTCTATAAACCCAACAGGCACCCTATTGCTTTTGAAGCCTTCTGTCCTCCGCGCTTACAGCTTCGGAGCAGGAGAGACTTCACTTGCTGTGTCCAGCTTGTGCTCTTCAGATCTACATCCACCGCATCAGCTAGTGGCTTAGGTCAGAGCAGTTTCTACATGTTCTGGATGAGAGATGCTATTGCCTCTAGGAATCAGAGCTCTTTCAACCAAGGGGATTGCCTCATCTATTGCACTAGCATTGTTTGAAGCCTTCTGTCCTCCGCCTTTTACAGCTTCGGAGCAGGAGAAACTTCACTTACTGTCCAGTTCAGATGCTATTGCCCTCTCCTATGAGGCGAGTGGGCTCACTTTGCCTCTAGGAATCAGGGGAAGCTACTAGGAATCATTCAACCAGGGGATCGCCTCAGCTATTGGATTAGCAAGAGGTATTCCCCTGCAACAAGTGTGTGCCAAGCAGGTAGACCCAGTCCACTGCTGAAATGTTTCAGTGCTGGAGCTTCTGCAGGAAAAGCTTGTCCTTGGGCTTGTGCCCTAGTACCCTCAGGATGTTCTTAACTGCATTGTTTGAAGCCTTCTGTCCTCCGCCTTTTACAGCTTCGGAGCAGGAGAAACTTCACTTACTGTCCAGTATGTGCTCTTCAGATTCACGTCCACCGCATCAGCTAGTGGCATAAGTCAGAGCGCCACTATACTGGGTGAGAGATGCATATTGCCCTCTCCTATGAGGCGCGTGGGTTCACTTCGCCTCTGGGAAGCAGGGCTTACCCAACCAGGGTGATCGTCCCAGTCTCGCCAGCAGGAGGTATCCCCTGCAGTAATTGTGTGGCGCGAAGGGTTGGTCCTCCCCGCACATATTTCTTACATTTATAATCTGGATGTTCATGCTACTCCAGGCTGACTGTCCCCGATTTAGCTGCCCAGGCATAGTTCTGAGACCTTCTTGGCTTTGTGCGCACACGCTACACAACCTTGGGGTCCAGACACCTGTAGTGCGGCGGCATTGGTATTCTCGTTCCCATAGCGTTTTCACGCAGCATCGAGTGTAGCCTTGAAAGGGAACGTCTCGGGTTACTTTGCAGTAACCCTGTTCCCTGAAAGGCGGGAACGATATGCTGCGTCCGAATGCCGCACTACCACGTGACCGGACGTCCGTTCAGACAAATTAATCTGAGGTTTGTTGCCGGCTCACTTGTATTTATAACCTCCACCTGCATCTAACCAGATGACGTCACCTGATCGAGGTTATATATAGCCAAAAATCTTGGCGTGTTTGCACACATGCTTCACGACCGGCAACGCAACAAAATGGTTCCCATATCGTTTTCACACAGCATCTCGTTCCCGCCTTTCAGGGAACAGGGTTACTGCAAAGTAACCCGAGACGATTACTTATAAATCATAAATTACTTATAATTTATAATTTAATAATAATTTTTCTGCATGGTGTAATAATGTATTTCTTAGCATGACAATATTTCTGAGATGAAAGAATGCTATTGTGGCAATATTATCTACATGAGCATCAAATGAAAGATTGGAATCTACAGTATAATCACACCAGTGTATTTTACTGTAGCACATGATGGAACAGAAAGGCCATCCAGAGTTGCAGTGTGATCAGAAATCTTACTTCTACTGTAGCTGCATGTGGTCCTAGTCCTAACCAGTACTACTGTTTTGTCCAGATTAAGCAGAAGGAAGTTAATTAGCATCCGGTGTAATATGTCCTTCTTTTCCTGTCTGTCTTTGCTGAAACATATACTGTACAGTTACTGTGTAAAATGGCTTCTATGTTTCAAATGCACAGTATCATCAGTATCATGATCAGTTTACATTCCTCATCTCTTTTGTAGCTGTCTTTCAAAGTGCATAAAGAGGGTGCAGAAGAATCTGAGTGGCTCCTAGACCTCCAGCAGCTGCACAAAATTAAACTAGCAAATGCTAATGCTAGCAGTAACTCAGAGCAGGCCACAGCATCTACCAGCCATGATGTGATTTCTGAGAGTTGGGACCCTCTTCAGTCCCTTGATCTGGAGTGGCACACTGAAACAGAGTGTACGTTAGATTCCACCATGTGTATAAAAAAAAAAAAAAAAAAAATTTACAAAATTTGGGTAAGCAGTAATTATTCTAATTGGTAACACCTCAAACAACAACAAAATGGATGGACATGTACACATATCATACATATCTTTAAGTTATGTCCTGCTCATTTCCTCCCCTTTTTATCTTTATCTGCTTATAATGTCAAGATACTTATATCCAAGATATAGTATATCATAATAAGGAGTATGTAATATGACAGTTATTGATAACACATGTCTCATTCTTTACTTCAAGAGAGGACACTGAATGTCACCCAAATTATTTCTTACAGCTGTGTTTAAGGTGCGGTACCTCTTGGGAGAGCAGCTCGGCGAGGGAGGCTACGGCTCTGTCTACAAAGGAATCTGTACTGAAGATCGAAAACAGGTTAAGTTAACCAGAACTCAGACCAAGTATTAGGAAAAAAATATATTCACATAATGCCTGAAATAGGTAACCAAAAAACATGGGGACTAAGTCATTCCAGTTTCAGATTTGTACTAATCACACTAATATTACATTTTGCATTTGTGAACAGGTTGCCATTAAAGTTGTTGACAAAATGGACTCTGTTAAAAGAATCACCATTGTAAGTAAACTTATTTTACCTTTAAGAAAGCAAATAAGAAGCACATTATACACCTGCTGCATTTTACAAATATAAGTTTGTTTATAAGATATTTTATTTTTATGCACACAGACAGTAAAGTTGGTCTTAAATAGCTGTGCGTAAACTGATATTAGCATACGAACAATCCAAACCTTCATTATTTCTGCATTGCAGAGTTTAGTTGTAAAGCCCATGTATGCTCTAATTTCAGCCTGGAGAGATGCAGGCACTGCCTCTAGAGGTGGTGCTAATGAACATGGTGTCCAAGCCACCTTGTTGTAGCAGTGTGGTGGACCTCCTGGACTGGTTTGACTTGCCTAATATGCACATGATGGTCCTGCAATGGCCCAGACCCTGTATGGACCTTTGGGATTTCATCGTGCTCAAGCAAGGCTATCTGACTGAAGCACAGATTCGAAACATCATGCTGCAGGTGGTTCAGGCGGCTCGTCACTGCTGTGACCGTGGAGTGTTCCACCGTGACATAAAGGTCAATAACCTGATCATCAACCCCAGTACAATGGAAGTCAAACTGATTGATTTTGGCTGTGGTGAACTACTAAAGGACACCCCCTACCAAAGCTATTCAGGTAATTTAACTAGATGAAATTTAAGAGAATTGATTTGGGACATCACTGATGGTGCTTTTTCTCCCTTTTACACTCAGGCACAAAAAGCTTTGAACCTCCTGAGTGGCTGATAAATAAAGAATACATGGGCATTCCTGCTACCATCTGGAGTCTGGGCATACTCCTGAACATCTTGCTTATGCCTGTATTATGTGAAAATTTGCCCTTTATATCAAAGAAGGGCCTTTATCAAGGGCACCTTTATTTACATCGTAACCTGTCTCAAGGTGAGTCGATGCAGAAACATTACAGTACATGTATAATAAAGCTGTAAAACTGGCATTGCAAAATCACTTTAACTGTCGATTTAGTTCGGTAAAACCTGTGTTCTGTCTCAACAGAATGTTTTGACCTCATGTTGTGGTGCCTGGATCTCAACCCTGAAATGCGCCCAGGTTTTGATGATTTGCTCAGGCACGAATGGTTTATGGAAGCAGAAGAAAGTTAGACAGGAAGAAATCCATAGACCTAATTAATATGAAGTAAAGCATGCGGTTATAAAATAGTAAGATCTTTATTAATGCTACATTGCAAGATTGAATGTACACTGTAAAAAATGTCTACACATTTAACAGTAAAATACTGTATAAATGCTACACACTGAAAAAAATTTGGAGTAGGATTTACTCAAAAAAAGTTAGGAAAGTTTTTTCACTTAGAAAATGTGAGTAATTTCAATAGAATTTCCAAGTAAAAACTAAACACAAAGAACTGTAGCTTTAATTAGAAAATCTCAGTAAAGTAAAGTTTACTTGGAATTTCCTAGTAAACTGTATTGACTGTTTCTTTATATATTTTACTCAAGGAATGCTTATAAATGTTTTTTTTTTACACAATAATCCTAGTTATCTTTTAAATGGAGTTATTTTAAATTATTTTAAATGGAGTAACCTTTACTTTAAATATTATTTTAACATTTGATGTTGTTTATGTATTTAAATGGTGGTCAATAAAATAACACTGACATACATTTTACTTGAAATCTTTTATTTCTTTGAGATTCCTTAACAGATGAGAGCATGAAAAAAAAGTAGTAAAACTGCATTTGTTTGATAAATGGTACACTATAGTGCATTTTACTCCAGTAAACTTTTTTTTAGAACAACCACAGTGCATTAAAGTGCATAAACATTTAAACATATAAAACCTTTAAATATAACATGAACAATCTCAGTTGCAGATATAAAATACAAGTATAAAAGTGCAAATAATATTAAACTAGTAGCTGCCTTTCTTGCAAAAAACAAAACAAAACAAAAAAACACAGTAAAACAGCATAAGTGCAATAAGTGCAAGTACTGTAGTGCCCAACTAGATTACAAGCTTTCTATGTAAAGAGTTAACCTTTGGAGAAAACTTTAAAGCATCTAGCCCAAGAAAGATTTTCTGGAACACTTCAAATGTGTTTCTCAGCTTTGGGGGATAGCTCAAATTTAGGGAGTAAATGCAGCCCATGAGTAAAATACATGCATTTGTGAGATTTTTACATCCCAGCAGCACCTCAGTACCCTCGATGACAATGATGACATCAGATATACTGGCATCTTCCTCTTCTACAGATCTGCTCAGTACAATGATTTTCATGACATGACGGGCGAAAGTATCCTTAATCATGTCTCTGCTGACATCCTGTGAAATATACAAATCAGAGCAAAGTGGTTAAAATACTGTACAGTATCACCTTATCAATTTCTATATATAGCTATCATACCCAATAGTAGAGGTAAACAATATAAATAAAGTTCAATGTAATATTTGCCTTGTACAAGTGCATTTTAAAAACTAACGTTAATCCTGTGTGATTAAGACGCGAAAAACAGGGTGATTATTAAATTTCGGCAGCTCGAACTTTACTGGGACAGAATGCTAGAACACGACAGGGCAATGCCTCGAGCTAAGTTTGCACGGATGTTAAAACTCATTTTTACAATAATCGTCTGACAAGATTAAGGTCATATGTGACCTTCTAGATTTTTCTCTCTCTGATCCGGTTTATCCCACCCTTCATCAGCACACGCACTCAGGACTTGGATGATGTTGCAATTTATTGCATTTCATTAGCACATTAGCACATGGCAAAACCAGGTACATCAAAACGGAAATAAAAGTATCAAAATACCACAGATATTGAACAAAAATACACTTGACAGATGAATCAATACCTATGCTGTTGAATACCTTTCAAACAGTTCCTGACATTTCTTGTGAAATTATATTTTTTACTTTTATTGTGGAGCTACAACAGATTGCAACTTACCCACAGCAGTTCTCCACAGCTCTGCTGCAGACTGTTCGAACACAGTGGGAAACAGCGCCTCTGGCGTAACCAATAGGAAGCGCATTCACATTAACGTAGGATTTACTTACAGAACTCATATTTATATCTGTGTAACATTTATAGTTAACTCTGTCAACTATATTAATAGCTTCATTTAGTAATGTTTTAACTCTGTTTAACAAAACTAAGATTAAGTTTTAACGTTATCCAAACATCTGTTCCCAGATAGCAAGGTGACATTGATTCAATGTTGAAATTTCATCAGAATCATCATTTTGGTTGAGGTTGATTTTTCAATGCTAAATAATGTTGAATCAATGTTGATAATTCAATGCTTTTCAGTGTTGAAAAGACAAACATTGAATCAATGTTGATTTTTGGTTGTGGAACCCATCCTCATTCAACAATGTAAGGCAAATTAAATTAACTAAGTGCATTTCTATAAAAATGTGTATGCATGTGTGTATGTGTTTAAAACAGGTTAAAAAATTGACTACAAGAGATTTGCCATGGTGCTTAAAAAAAATAAATAATAATAATAATTATTATATATATATTGAGGAAAAAAAATAATTTGACGGTAAGTTTTGTGTATTTACCTTGCTGTCTAGTTTACTCACTTGAGAGCTTAATTCCTGTTTGCCGTTCAAAAGTACTCAATTTTCGGCTCGCATTTAACATCGGAGGGTGTTTTTACACTGTCGCCACGTCATTATAATACACTCTACAGGCATGAGAATTCAATATGTTGTAGTCTGGAAGTTCCTGCCACTCACGGTGAAAGAATTTTGGCGATGCGACCTACGGTATTCTGTTGGGAAGCATTTGTTTGAGACCTTAGTTCCTGTTTCCCGTTGTCTGTGTCTGACCCAGAGCAGTGTGCGTGCCCCACATGGAAAGAACCTATATGAGGATATATGCGCATATATGAAACCTATATGCAGTATATATGCGCATATAACCGCACCTATATGGGGCCAGGGGTAGCTCAGTGGTTAAGGCATTGGACTAAGGTTCAAACCCCACAACCACCAAGTTGCCACTGGGGCCCTTGAGCAAGGCCCTTAACCCTCAACTGCTCAGATGTATAATGAGATAAAAATGTAAGTCGCTCTGGATAAGAGCGTCTGCCAAATGCCTAAATGTAAATGTAAATATGAGGATATATGCGCATATATGAAACCTATATGCAGTATATATGCACATATATGATAATATATATGCTGCATATATGCGTATATATGCTGCATATATGTGTATATATGCCACATATAGGCAACATTGAGGTGCATATATGTGCATATACAGGCCATATAGGTCTCCGGTATTGCTTCTTTATATCCACATATAAGTCCTACTGTATATGTACATACAAGATATGTCTCCTATGGCAGGATCTGGTCATTTTAGCTCATATCTCACTTTGGCAACTGTCATACATGATGCCTAGCTCATATTTTCTATTATCAAGGCAATAACTAAGAACTAACAAAAAAAATGCAAAAAACTAATCCTAATTGCCCACATACAGTATATGAGGATATATGCACATATATGAAACCTCAGTCTCCGTGAAAATCTTTTTGAAACACGTCGCTAAAATTAACTGAAATTAGAAATATATCTATATAAAGCTTAAAGTGTCTACTTTTAAATGATGCAAGTCACATTGAAAACAAATATTCTCAGTTTATGTAATCCGTATGAAACCAAGGAGAGGCACAGAATTTCTGTCACACTTATATGCTAATGACCCGAGGCAGGACACGCCCATGCGCCAATCACACGGAAATCAGTCCGGGTAATTTACATACTAGACCACGCCCCCGGACACAGAGAGACAGGCTTGAAAATACTCCGATTCAGTGAGTTTTCAGCACGTTTTGGAAGATGGCACGCGCTTACACATCCGAAGAAACTCTTCAGAATGTTCTGGAAAGTTTACATTTACCTCAGAAGAAGACTGTGTGACTCCGACGACGAACGGGAGCATTTTGAACAGAGAATAGACCCATGCTACACTGGGTAAGTTATTAAGTCTTATATAACTCTTATTCTGATAATATTAAACTAATATTAGTAAATATTTTCCTCACTACAGCTAGCTCTTGTCAGCTTGTGTGACACATTGGCTTTCAATGCCATTTATATAGTTTAGGTAAATCATGCTAGCATGCTGCCTCATGTAGCACAAACATGATATTTCCCGGTGGCTAAGCTAATGCCTTATGGAGTTTACAGATGTTTATATTCACCTTGTTTTGGATAGCTTTAGATTATGGTTGCTAATGTGTATTTGGCTCCATTTTGGTTAGCTTATAACACTGCTATCAGTAATGTTATTTAGCACAAACAAGCAAGTTGCAGGTGGCTAAAATACTGCCTTATGTAGCTAAGTGATGCTTATGAATATTTCTTTGGTGTAAATGTATATAATCCCTTTTGTTTAGCGTGTATTTACAAATACCTGATAAGATGTAATTGTTTAGAATGTGTTCAATATGTGTGTAATGTCCAGTGGATGGTGTTTTTTAAAACTCAAATTGAATTATGGCTGCAGTGTGTAGTATTATCTATCACCATCATTGATGCTGTCATGTGACCTACAGAAGTGAGGTGTATATTTTTCATGTTGAAGTGTGGATACATTTTTGGTCATCTCTGTATATATTGTGCATCCATATTAATTGCACATCCATTTACTCTGAACAGTATAGGTTAACATTTTTTTATTTATTTGTTTTTAGGAATGTGTCTGCATCACCCTTGCCTTCACCAGCCCCTCACATCAGGACACGCAAGCTCCATTCAGATGGACCTCTTGTATTTGTGAAGTGGATGGACACACGAGAAGTATCTACCTGTTCTACCATCCATTCTGCTTTACAGTAGACGCGGTGAAGATGAGGGTGAAATTACAAGGTACATGGACTACAAAGACATTTCCATGTCCTGTGACTGCGTACAACCAGCACATGGGGAGTTGATCACTCTGATCAGCTATTACAATACTATACTACACAGCACAAAACAATGAAGCCGTACAGAAATATTTCTCTACACTGCTCGGACATTGCTCCCACCAATGCTTACCCTGCATGTATGTTTTGTACAGTTTTTTTTTTATCTTGCACTGTTTTACTCTGAATGTCCGTCTTTTTTCAGTTTTTATTTTGTACTGTTCCTGTTGCAGTTTTACCCTGCATGTAAACAAATGTCCAGAATGTCCAGATTATCATTAATCTGCATTTATACATAAAATCCTATTAACTATTGGGAAGCTAAACATAAGAATCAGTATGAAACATGAAAAGTTTCTAAAAGTTGCCAATAAATTAATATTGTGATGTGAAATAATTTTTCAGATTGAAGTTATAAAGGGCTCTGGGGTGTTTTGCCAGGCAGAAGTGTGGAGAGCAGCCCGCCTTGCCACCTCTGCTACTGCCATGGTACGGAATCTGCTGCTGGGCACCTTCGACTTGGAGACTTGACCAAATTAAAAAGGTAGCCATTATTGGTGAGTAAATGCATAATGCGTTGAGAAGGGAAAACAAAACATTTAAGACTTTATAAGTTCACCACTTTAACCATAGCCTACTTGTATCAATGTTTATTAGCCATCAATGGAGACTGCATAAGGTAGAGCACCCATTATTGTTACTGTATCTGCTTGGGACCTATAATACTAATTCATCACTTGCTCACTTCTTAATCCTACCTTTCCTCTTCTAAAGCCACATTATATTGCGCTGTAAGGTGTGTAGTCCTCTATTTTGTAGAACATATAGTGTTGCAAATAACCTCGTGGCACTAATTGTTGTTGTCTGAAGTTTTAATAAATAATCATAATGCTGTCAAAAATAATGTCATAAATAGATTTTCTTTATCAATTAACTTCTATTAATTAAATAAAATTTTTAATTTAAATTTTTAAAGTTTAATGGAATGGCTGTGTGAAAGATGCTGAAGCTGACGTGCCACTGGTCTTTTATATTAATGTTGTTCGGAAGCCTGTGTAATGATGTAGTTTCGACATCTATCGACTGAACAGCGTTTTTTCGACTTGTTTTCATGTTATTGTTGTTCAGCAATGGCATGGACGTGATGTTTTGGCAAAAGAAGGGTGGGATGGTGGTTGATGGTGACTGAAAGCGGTGACTGAGTAGATTGGACGTCACAGCAGCTCATGAAAAGGCAGAGCTACTTTATGCAAGCTGTGTGCATTCTACTGTGGATTGACTGTTTTGAAACTTATATGGTAGTTACATAGCCCCTAGACCTCAGTTACCATGAAAAAAGCCATGAAATTTCAGTTTTGACCATATGGGATCTTAAACAAGGACATCATCTTTTTTTAATTATTGTTTGTTCGGGGAGGAATTATAGACCACAATGTCAGCATGATCTTGCGTTGTTTCCTTATCACTTCTTGTGTGCGTTTGGCTGTAGCTTGCACACCAGACAGAGTTGTTGGCGATTCTTCCTATTGTAAAGTCATGCAGTGTGTAATCTCCTGTCGCCAATTCATTGTGCAGTGTGAACACAGCAGCAACTAAATGCTACCACAGATAGTACAGTGTGAAAACAATGGTGATCCGATGACTTTGAAAATCATGCAGTGTGAGTTTGAGGAGAAGGTAAAAAGCAATGCAAAACAAATAATGTACAGTTTATGTTGTCATTACTTTGCTCTCAAACTAAATGCAATGTAATAATAGGCGTTATTTAATAATAACATTAACAGTGCAGCATGCATCTAACTCTGGGTAAAAAGCTTATAATAAAATCACCAACATAAGTCTTCATGTTAAGAATAAATATGCAAACAGTACGGTATCTGAGCGTACGGATTGGGAAATTTGTGCATACAGTTTGTTAATCTGTGGCCACGATTTGTTAAACTGAGGGAACAGTTTAAGTATTTGTGAGTGCGGGGGACAAATTGCAAAACCGTCGCCACGGATTGATTTTTTTTTTTTTATTTATTTATTTTTTTGGTCCTACAGGTTTTTTTTTTTTTTTTTTTTGCACATAAAAGACTACATTGTTACATTAAGTATATTTGTTTTCATAGCATTGAATATGTACATTGTAGGACAACATTTGCAGATTGTGAAATAACACATACAGGTCCTTCTCAAAAAATTAGCATATCATGAAAAGGTTCTCTAAATGAGCTATTAACCTAATCAACTAATTATCTATAAACACCTACAAAAGATTCCTGAGGCTTTTAAAAACTCCCAGCCTGGTTCATTACTCAAAACCGCAATCATGGGTAAGACTGCCGACCTGACTGCTGTCCAGAAGGCCATCATTGACACCCTCAAGCAAGAGGGTAAGACACAGACATTTCTGAACGAATAGGCTGTTCCCAGAGTGCTGTATCAAGGCACCTCAGTGGGAAGTCTGTGGGAAGGAAAAAGTCTGGCAGAAAACGCTGCACAATGAGAAGAGGTGACCGGGCCCTGAGGAAGATTGTGGAGAAGGACCGATTCCAGACCTTGGGGGACCTACGGAAGCAGTGGACTGAGTCTGGAGTAGAAACATCCAGAGCCACCGTGTACAGGCGTGTGCAGGAAATGGGCTACAGGTCGCAAATTTTGCATGTCATTCGGAAATCAAGGTGCCAGCGTCTGGAGGAAGACTGGGGAGAGGGAAATGCCAAAATGTCTGAAGTCCAGTGTCAAGTACCCACAGTCAGTGATGGTCTGGGGTGCCATGTCAGCTGCTGGTGTTGGTCCACTGTGTTTTATCAAAGGCAGGCTCAATGCAGCTAGCTATCAGGAGATTTTGGAGCACTTCATGCTTCCATCTGCTGAAAAGCTTTATGGAGATGAAGATTTCATTTTTCAGCACGACCTGGCACCTGCTCACAGTGCCAAAACCACTGGTAAATGGTTTACTGACCATGGTATTACTGTGCTCAATTGGCCTGCCAACTCTCCTGACCTGAACCCCATAGAGAATCTGTGGGATATTGTGAAGAGAAAGTTGAGAGACACAAGACACAAGAATCTGCAAAAGGATTCCCGACCAAGTATTGAGTGCAGAACTGAACATAATTATATGAAGGTTGACTATTTTTGTATTAAAAACACTTTTCTTTTATTGGTCGGATGAAATATGCAAATTTTTTGAGATAGGGATTTAGGGTTTTCATGAGCTGTATGCCACAATCATCAATATTAAAACAATAAAAGGCTTGAACTACTTCAGTTGTGTGTAATGAATCTAAAATATATGAAAGTCTAATGTTTATCAGTACATTACAGAAAATAAAGAACTTTATCACAATATGCTAATTTTTTGAGAAGGACCTGTATATTCAAAAAAATCTAATGTGTGCATTGTATCTATGGAAGATTGTAGGACATTTCAAAACATATGTTGCATATCTGTACATTTGTAAAAGTCACATTTCCAAAAATTTAGGACCCACCTTCTGTCATTCATAAACAACTACCACTCCAAGTTTTTAGAGCATTGTATAGTTCTAACCTTTTGTTTGTTTTTCATTCTTTAGATGCACTACTACAACAACAGCTGAAAGCTGAAGAAAAGGAGGCCACAGAGTTTCTTTGCTTCAACAGTTCAGAAATGGCTTCGTTATGCCCCAGAACGGCTGGGGGGAATTGCTCGTGGTGGAAAACCATAAGTTCAGACTTGTGTCTTATTATCTGTTTTGCTGAGTAAATACATTTCAACTTACGAATAATGTTTCAGTCATCTGTTGTGTTTCTGACTTGGTTGTTTCTATTTGCATTTGACTGAATTTTGCTGAGGCAGGCTGCCATTTTTATATTATGGTTTTCCAGTCTCTTCTCTTGGCAGTTAGATTCTGTTTTATGAATTCAGAATTAACAATCTCTTCTAATAGTTCTCTTCTAAAAAGTCATATTGTCATCCAGTTTATAATAATTTGTATGTAAGTTGTAGTGTGCTTTATTATATAGTTGTTTTATTGTAATTGTGATGTTACTTCCTGTTTAAATGGGTATGGAGCATAAATAAATAAATATGTTTACATGTAAACTGAAGGATGTTGAGTTACTGACTTTTTGTTTAAAAAAAAAAAAAAAAAAAAAGCTTTTCAGCCCTACATGGTCTCTGATTTAAAGAAATAAATCAAAACGGACATGATTTACTGTCATAGAATCTTGCTGTTCATAAAGCAAGACTAAACTATAATTGTTTCAATGTTGATTCAATGTAAAATAAGTGATTGAATTTACGTTGAACAAACATTGATTTTATGCCCATCATGATCTATTTTTCATCATTGAAATAACATTATTTCAAGGTGCAAACCTGATGAAAAATCAACATTTAACATTGAAATTTCAACATTGATTCAATAACAAGTTGGTTGATGCTTTAATGTTGATTCAACGATGATTCAATGTTGTTCTGCTATCTGGGTTAACACTGTTAACATGAACACTTTTAGCACTTGTACCTCAATAAAAAAAAGAAACGGTAGGCACAAACCACTGGGGCTGCAGATAGCTTAATGACTACACTTTTCTGCAAATATATTTCAATTAATTACTTAGCATATTAATAACTTACCGTGGTAAAATTCACATTAGCCGTGGTGAAATCTCTCTTCCTTTCCTCTGTGCGCGCCGTTTCAAACTTCGGAGCCAAAGCGGAAGTACGTCACGAGTCTGCGTGCACGTAGTCCATTACCTTGCCGAACTGAGTACATTTTACTTTAAGTTGTTCAGTTTTGGTGTGATTTGATTAGATGGCAAACACTAAGTAAATATTACTGAGGAGATTGTATTTAAATTTACATATGTATTTTAGTATAATAAATTACAAAGAAACTGCAAGTAATGTACTGAATTAAACATGACATTTTTAAGTAAAAAGACAAAATAGTATTTGTTTGTAAAACATACTTAAATAATGTTACCATTATTTACAAGGTCAAAAAATCACTTTTTACAGTGCAGGATAAAACCGTGTTTCACAAAACATGCAATAACCATATAATTTACAGTGAAAAACTAATTAGTTTTACAGAGTAAGACCTTAAATTTAACAGTTAAAAACATGAAAATATGGTTTATTGCAGGAAAACTTATTATATACTGTACACTGTAAAAAAAAAAAAGTCCTAAATTTACGGAAAATAACTTTCAAATTTTATAGTTCCTTTCCTTTTTTTTTTTAAACTACATACAAATCTCTGTAAAATTACAGACATTATCTGTAAATTACGAAGTCGACTGTTTTTTTAAGTATTATTTCAATATTGAAAAATTAACTTTTTTTTCACATTTTTTAACAGTAAAAATACCATATTATTTTTACTGTGTTTTTTCTGTTTTTGTAAATTACGTGTAACTTTAGGTAAAATTACAATAATAAATTGTAATTAAATACAAAACTCATTAGATAAAGGTTAATGTACTGTACATACAAAAATTGTATTGTTTTTCTTTGTAATTTTGAGGTAAATCATATTAGTTTTACAATACTTTGATATTTAAGTTCTAGATGCAAGTTTAGCATTTTTTATGACTTTTTAAAAGATTATTCTTACATTATCACTTACATGTATGCTATAGTATCTGCTTCATGCCTTCAAAGAATGTGAAGAGACTTTAGGAGACTGATACTTATCAAAAATATATATATTTGTATTACAGTTGTTCTGAAATATCACCATGGCAATCTAGCCATCAGCTTTCTTAATGCATGCCTGCATATTCTAACACAAGGATAATGTATTTACTGTGTAGCTGTTTTAAAGCATCGCTTTAAGTTACATTTTGATATTTAGCTTGTATTAGGGGAACTATGGTGTCATTTTTGTACCAAAAATGTTAGAGTAAACTCCATGGACTCTCCGCTTAAATGCCACAGCCAATCAGAAGCTGGAGGCGGGAACCTTCTAATCTTGTTTCTGATTGGCTGATCAGCAGCCGGAGGCGGAGATATTCTAATTACCTCTTCATTACTGGCGCATTTAAATAAGTGCGCGAGTGAGGGCGGGACCTGATGCGGAAAACGCCTACGCTTATTGCTCAGGTACAGACGTAACGTGATATGAACCAGCCAATGGGAAACAGGCGTCCTTCAAATGTTTAGCGCGCGCAGGGGTGGTGTGACTCAGCAGCCAGTAAGCGGTTGTTTGTAAATTCAGAGGAGTGAAGACACACTGCTGAGCTACAGGTGAGGAGGAAAGCAGTCTCTGAGGGACAAAGAAGAAGACTCTGAAATGTAAAATACCTGCAAGCTCAAGAGACAATGACGGTAAGATATTTTTTATTCTTATTTTAATTCTTATTGTTGTTGCTGTAAACAAAGCTCATTTATTAATACTGCCACGTTTTTCTTTTAAATCTAAGATCTTAATGTGTTCTTTTCTTCTCTCTTCCAATCCACCCTAATGCACCAAGTTGTTTACGGCCTGTTTGGAAGAAGATCTTTCTTGGATACACTGGACCGTCCATTTTGCCATTTTGGTATGTTTTAGATTTGACTTAATTGCACTAAGACATTAGGATTCTGAACTAAAAGTTTAAGCTATTTGTACATTATATAAGAACAATAGAGTTAAAAAGGGGACCACATTGTACTATATTTGTAATAAAGTTTCCAATCCAACTTTAACTGGAACATTGAGAATATTGTTTGAAATTGAAGAAATGAACATAGTTTATAGTCAAGGATATTTCACAGCAATGTTTAAGTTTGTGAGAGAGAATGTTTCACTGTTATAGCACAATAGTCTAAATATTTCATTGTTTTTCATTTTAGGATTTTACTGTAAGGCGGCGCGGTGGTGTAGTGGTTAGCACTGTCGCCTTGCACCTCCAGGGTCTGGGTTTGATTCCCCGGCCAGGCTCGATTCCCATCTCTGTGTGCATGGAGTTTGCATGTTCTCCCCGTGTTTGGTGGGTTTCCTCCCACAGTCCAAAGATATGCAGGTTAGGCTAATTGGCGGTCCTAAATTGCCCGTAGTGTGTGATTGGGTGTGTGAGTGTGTGTGTATGTGTGCGTGCCCTGCGATGGATTGGCACCCTGTCCAGGGTGTTCCCCGCCTAGTGCCCGAAGTCTCCTGGGATAGGCTCCAGGTCCCCCGTGACTCTGAACACAGGATTAAGCAGTATAGAAATGATGATTTTACTGTAATGCTATAAAACTGAACTTCTTTTTACTGTATTTTGCATCATACCTGTACTATACTGTGTGAGCTATACAGACTTTTTTTTTCTTTTTTTACATTACAAATATTTAAATCTTGAGTTTGTGTTAAAACTTTATTGAACATGTGTATTCATAGGAACTTATCAGGGGTTAAATATCAGGGGTTTTGTGTTATTGCTTTGTTTGAAGGTGTTTGATCTTCAATTTATGAAAAATCTGTAAATAACAGTGTTTCCCTGCTAAATGCCTAATGCTTTTGCTTTATTGAAGGTGTTTGATTGTAATAATTCTGGAAAAAACTGTCAAATAAAAACATTTTGCTGCTACACGTCTAGTGCTGTTGCTTTATTGAAGGTCTTCAATCATATACATTTAGGAAAAATCTGTAAAATAACGGTGTTTCATGCTAAACTTCTAGTGCTGATCGTTTAATGAAAGTGTTTAATTGTATAAATGTAGGAAAAATCTGTAAAATAATGGTGTTTCTCTGTAAAAAGATAAAATAATTTCTGTAAATTTAATGTTTTTGAGCATAATATGAACTAGAGTATTTTACCTTAATTTTAGGTTTTTGTTTGGCAGCCATTACTGCCAGTCATTTGACGGTTTTTCTACGCTTTTTTTTTTTTTACGGTGTACATTTGAGACACTGTTGAGAAGAAGCAGAAAACGTCTAAATTTCATTCAAGTATATCAAAGACGGCTCATTTCTGTCTTGGAGACAAAGAAGAGATTGAGATCTCATCTTGGAGTTTCCTTAGTTACATGCAGAAAGTTTCATTAATATGTTTCAATAAAACAATTTTAAGTATAAATATAATGTTTTTTGTCTGCTTTGCAATATACAGTACATCCATACAAGGGTAGTGTTACGACCCCCGGTCTAGGGTCAAGGGAGGCAACAAAGAAAATAATAAATTGATTATAAATAAATGAACCTTGCAACCAAGTATTCAGTGCGTGAGTTTTTATTTTTATACACACGCACACACACATACAGGAAGCTCTGGGCTTCAGGATTGAGCCAAGGCCAAAACAATAAACAACCCCCCCCCCTCTATCTCCACCCTCAAGCTAACTAAACTACCCAAAAGCAATTGAAATCAAAATACAAAAACTAAACTAACTTCCTAACTGTCAATACAAAAACAGGAGAAAACGGGGGACAACAAAAATGGCGCCCAACCCCTACTGCTTCCTTGTAACTATATACAAAAAGAATAAACAATATATATACAATATTTACAACAAAATAAACTATATACAGTAGCGGGAGGAACACTTCCATCCACGCTAACACAAACAAAAAAAAGAAAACCCAAAACAACAAAAGGGACAGGGCGGGCGCTTCCTGTGAAAAGGAGAGCGAGAGAGAGAGAGAAAAGGGGGAGAGATCGCGCACGCGCCGCCACCCGCCGTCGCGCATGCGCACATACGTGCACTACACACCTCTGCACGTAACAGGTAGCAAGCAAATACATGTATAGATTTATACTTGCCTCAATGCCAGTTGTCCTGTTGATATAAGATTTTGCATTTAATAAACAAATTATTTACACTTAAACATTCGTTTAAGTTTTATATTTCATATTTCATTTTGATTCACACACATTCACACTACATACAAACTTAAATATTTCTTGATTGTGTAAAGCTGCTTTGCGACAATGACAATTGCTAAAAGCGTTATACAAATAAAATTGAATTGAAAATTTTAATATTTATTAACCACTTTCTATTCATAGTCACTTCTAACTTTATATTCCTTACATTTGGCTTAAATGCATACTTGTCATGATCTGTTGGTGTTGGACTGTGGGCTTGATTTTGAGGCATAGGCGCAGAGGGCATGGTAAATAGAGTCTTTTTAATTATAACAAAACCAACAATATGAACTAAACATGAACAAAACTTGAACAAAGGAAGTTGGTTTTACCTTGGAGCATTTTACAAACAGAACTCACAAAATAATATCCAATCATACAGGGGACTGAACATACCATGAAACTAAACATACAAGGACTAAACAAAGTAAACATGCTATACCTAAACACACAAGGGACTTGACCTACAAGGGACTAAACACACGAGACAGACTTGGCTAGGCCTACTAGCTGTTAAGCTAGATGTTAGCTAAACAGAATAGTAGCTAAACAGTAGTAGCTAAACAGACCCAAGGGACGAACAGACTACGCTGAAAAAAGTGAAACTGCTGTATCGTTGAAACAAAGTATGTTTCTACATTGATCTGATGGAAATTTTTGATTTCCTATACGAAACTGGTATGTTTACGTTGCTTAAAAGCAAACATCGCAGCCCCTGTTTAAACTTAAATGTAATCCGTTCACTCAAAGGACATTTCTACTTCAAACCAAAGGTTTGCCGTGTCACGTGACCTCATGACGTAGTATTATCGCGGACTGAATGACGTTCTGCTGGCGGCCATATAGTTTCTCAAAGAAAACAACAGGTAAGAAAGCAAACTCATGTAATTCCTATGTATGTTAAATGTATCTCTTCTATGAGCAAATTTATGATTTATGTCAGGAACAACTACACCTATATTTCCTACAGCAGCATTAGATAACGCGGTTATTTTCAAAAACACAGGAGTTTCTACACTAAGTCGGCTGTGCTGAATAACATGACATTAATTATATTTAAGTACCGTAAAATTAATAGGAAAGTGACCTGAACATAGAACAAGCGAATTTGGAGTGAGTGCTGTTTATAGTGCATTTATAGTTATGCTTAAAACCTTCTGGACTTGTTAACATAAGTAACGTAATATCACTAAAACTATTTTCCCCTCATATGAAGTGGGGCTTTAGCACATGTTCCTGACATACTGTACTGGTAACACTTTATGACACATTTTAAACGTTATCAATAAATAATCCCGAACACTGGCAGCAATTTGACACGTTGATTTAAGATTACTACATGTAAAAGTACAACAGTCCACAAGTCGACCGATTAAATTAACAAAGTACATTAAACAAAATATGAAATAAAACACAAAAACAGTAAATTATTTATATAGAATTATTCAACAAAGACCAACAAGCTGAGGTTAGCCACTACTATGTCATGAATGAAGTTTAAAAGTAAACATGAAATCTTTATTCACTTTTGTGTTTACAGGTCTGTTAGCTTTCCTGAAAGGGCATTATTTTACCCATACTGCAGAAAATAAGTCCCAGAATGCACAAATAAAAACATTATGTGGATAAATTTGGAAATGGAAATCATACAATAGAATTGCCATGAATTTATTGAATGTCAGTGTAATCTAAATATCCTAAAATAAACTCCCTCAAAATAACGGAGCACTGAAAATTAGTAGCTGAATTATCTGATAATATCAGAGAATAATTTCAATTAATCTGCAAAACTGAATTATGTTCATGGGTTTATTGTATTATCAGTAGTGAGCACTTGAAAAAGCAACAAAATGCAATTATTTTAAAGGTGTGTGTGTGAGTGAGGGGAGGGGGTGATTCTTTCTATACACACTGTAATTAAGATTTGCTAAGAACATGAGCCAGTCCAATGTGTTTTTTTGTTCAGTCATTTTTTTTTTTTTTTTTTTTTTTTTTAAGATCAGTAATGAGTTTCTGAGAATTACAACTGCTCCACTTCAAGCAAGATTGCTGGTTTCCTTGGACAAGCAACATTACAAATTAATTGAGATCATCAGAAACAAGGGAGGAATGGTCAGAGAGAAGACCAGAGATATAATCTTCATCGTCAAGTTTTTGATTTGGTATGTACTCTCTCAAAAAAGCAGAAATTAGCTTGGTGTCAAATGTAATATTGTGAATGGATGCCACAGGACCTGAACAAGGCATCCAAATCAAGTTGGCTGTGATGCACTAAATTAAAACATAACTAGCAGAATAAAACATTTTAGTTTAACTTGTTCACAGGTTAATGTATGCTGTCTGAATACAGGTTTCGGTGTCTGCCATGATCATTTTATCACGCTTCACAAGCCTAACATAACCAACAATACTATGTTTGTTTTTACATTCCCAGAGCCTGGAGGTGAATGTATGAAGAGAGTATCTCCTGAAATGACATTAAAATATACAATTTTGGTCACTTTGTCAAACAATTGTCAGATTTTCACATGGTTAGCAAATAGGTTTATACAGTTCTTAAGCTCAAGTTATAAAAAAAAAAATGCATTGTTATTTATTTAATTTTTGTTTTCTGTCTTTTAATTGGAGAAATAATTGTACAACAAAGAAAAGGTAATGTATGGTTTCAAGGATGGTTATAAATGTTTTTGGAGGAGAACTTTTTTTGCTCATTGTCTTCATTCATAAATGTAACTTCTCTACATAAATGAACTTTTTTGGCTTAGAGATAAGTGCATTTTTTTATGTCAGAAAAAGACTTGATTTTTATGTATAAATCATAAAATTACGTTTGTACATAAATCATACTTTTAACTTGAGAATAATGAAAAAGATTACTATAATTTACTCCTATTACTTTATACTACATAAATGTAATTTGTTTCTTTCAAGGTAAACACCAAACTTAAATATAATGTTAATTTTTTAGGTTTTTCTAAAGTGATATAATCAAGTTGTTAGAAAGTATAAAAAAAAAATTTTCCTGGGTTAAGGCATTGTGATAACTTTTGTTTCTGTTTTGGATGGATGAATTTCTTATATATATATATAATAAAAATAATTTTTTTATCATTAAAAATTGGACAAAACTAATTTTATTATAAAGTAAATATAAAAGTATGCATGTTTTTGAAAAAAAAATCATATTTCTATTTTCCATATACAACATATTTATTTTCATATTTCTTATTTTATTTTATTGTCTCATGGAATTTGTAAAACATATGTGCATATTATGTTCTAATATAATATTTGATAGCGATTATGTGTGTGTGTGTGTGTGTGTGTGTGTGTGTGTGTGTGTGTGTGTGTGTGTGTAGGGGGGGATCCATGGCAGGGAAGCATTTCAGCGCATAACACGTGGGGGGGGGGGGGGCATTTCAGTGCATAACAGGTGTTACAAAAAAAATTTTGCTTGTTCTTTTGTCATTTCGTCAACCAATCAAAGGGCTTGGGATCAGTGTTTCTACTGTCGATGCATATCGCCTTTTAAGCCAACGCACGAACGCGCAATAATCCTAGAAAACTCAATCCGGCCATACTAATCATCAACAACAGGTCTGCTCGAAGAACCAACTTAGCCAGAGCGTAATTAGCACGATGATCTCATCTTAGATGTGTCAATTCATCCCGGATGTTTCAAGCGACGTACGAAGAATACTCCCCTGGTTTGACACCCATTCAAGTACTGTATGATGTCCCATTTCCTTGCCCCTTACTCCCCTTTCCTCAACCCCATTGAGGAGTTTTTCTCAGCCTGGAGATGGAAGGTTTTTGACCATCGTTCACATGACCAAATGTCTCTCCTGGATGCAATGGATGCTGCATGCCAAGACATCACAGCTGAACACTGCCAGAAGTGGATAAGGCATGCCAAAAGATTCTTCCCACGATGCCTTGCCAGAGAAGATATCAGGTGTGATGTGGATGAGAACATGTGGCCAAATGCAGAAGACCGGACAGAATAGAAAATTACTTTGGTTTTTTTTTTCATTATAATTCCAGTGCTTTTTCTGTTTGTATATCTTGCAGTAATGTCCTTTTGCAAATAAAGTCTGTACTGCAGCAGTTCTGTGTCCTTATTTATTTTTTTATATATAAACTGTACATTTTATAAAACTACTCTGAGATGGTCATTCACTTTTTTGTATTGAATTTCTGCAGCAAAAAAAAAACAAAACAGAATGCATGTATTTACTAAACCCCACAAAACAAAAATGTAGAAAGGCTTCAAATATAAGGGCAGACCTGACACATAAAATAATGCAGTTTCTGTAATTTCAGCTGATGATAGTGTTTTTTTTGTCAATGTGTTATGATTGACTAAATGTTCCTTTTGGAAGAGAACATGTGTTACTGTTTTGAATAATTATTTGATTTTAAAACATGTTTGCAGTGTTTTGCTAGACATAGTGTACTTGTGGTAGATTATTATTGCATTTTGAAAATTAGTTTTGGGGTTTAGTTTACAATGTGTTATTTTGAGCATGAAATTAACCGTTTTGCCAATTGTGTGTTTTAGGTGTGATGGTGCGTTAAGAGTTTAGGAAACTTGTTAAATGTTTTGAAAAAACTGTCATAGCGATTGTAAAAAACTGTAAACAGCTCCATAAAACAAATGACAACTATAACAAACAAAACACTTAACATGACCATAAATAATGCTCGACCCAGTTTCCCAGAACAAACAGCTATTTATAACAAAACTAATGAGCTACCTCGGTTCAGGTGAGCACCTGCATCACCTGACCAAGGTGCCTTCTGGGAAACTGAGTCTACGAACAAAAACTACACAAACAAAACTCTGGGAAAACAGTGCCCTCTCACAATTCTCTTCTTTAGAGGGAAAAAGTAAAGCATTCTGATACATTCATTCAATTATGGCAACAGATACATCAGTGTTAGCTTAGTATAGTAGAAAAACAACTATTTAGATTAATACTTTTGCTCCATACTCAGGAAATATTTCACCATACCCACTCTAAATGTACAATGAATGTAATAATCTATATAATCCTATATGGCTTGTTATAGAACAATGCAGACCAAATATTTAACAGAATACTAAACAGTTAAAGACTGTTAACTCTACAATACAAATACCAAGGATTCAAATGAAAATATTGCACTAAACATGGTGTAGAGAGTATATTTATACAATAAAATACTTTCTAGTGAGGTTTAGATTTTTACACGAAACATGGTGTTTTGTGAATCGCTACCCTATTACAAAATGAAACATTACTAATTGTATGTTCTGTGTCACGAAGATGAGAATCACATCCAAAGCAGAAATTAAACTTACCTCGAACAAGACAAAACTCGTCGTGCAGTACCTCCATGATGATCCCCAACTGACTGATCCACAGCATGGGCACAGGTCTCCAAGCATGTGTGGTTTCAAATGAAATTTAAAATTTAGACTAAACTTTAAAAGTAAAAGTTACTTAAATATTACTAGATTTATGTGCAGTGACTTAAAACATTTAAATGTTAAATGTGAATACTGAATAATATTTAGCTCTTTCTACTCAGTTCATTTATTACATTAATTAAATGTGTACAGATTTAAACTTTTACTTAGGAAATTATAGTTCCCATTGAAATTAACTTTTACAATATAAAAAATCATGATGGTTAATTTAACATTTTACTACATCAAAAGGTAATTTCTTTCAGTGCAGTGTTACGTTAGTATGGTTTTAGTAGGCGAGGTATAAGGACAGAGTATAGGACTTACTTATAAACAAACACAAGCAACTAAAACATAAAAAAAACTAAACCAGAGGCTAAGAAAAAAAACAAGACCATAAACAGAAGGAAACAGGAATAGATAAAAAAAAAAAAAAACAAGAGCATTCCACCAGACCAGACCAATAATTCGAACAAAACCAGTGCAACACAAACTAAACACAAAATTTGGCTTCTTATAGCCGAACTGATTTGTCACCTCGGTTCAGGTGAGAGGTCCCATCACCTGACCGAGATGCATTGTGGGAAATGAAGTTCAAAACCAAATTAGTTTCTGGGTGCAACACGCCCTCTAGGGGTTTTCCCTGACATTTATGTTATTATTTCAGGTTGAAGTCCACGTCCATGTCTGTGTGTCTTTCTGAACAGCAGAACTCTCTGTCTAACTTATTAATACAAAGAAATCACATTCTGTAAGGTTGAGTACCTGACGCCTTGTTTACACTAAGTTGTCCTTCTTTGGTGGTCAGACAAATACACTCCCTGTTCGGTAATCTGAGAGAGAATCACAGATGAGAAATGGTAGATCAGATAAAAATGAAGTTTTGTCTTAAAATTCACTTATACCACTTCAGCGCTGTTATTTCAGACAAAGTGAAAATATGAACTAATCCCAGTAAAAATATTCACCTTAACTTCTAGTTAGGTTTAAAATGATGAAGAAATGTGTACATTGAACAAGTAGTTTATTAGAAGCTTATTTTTAAATAGATTATTAAATCCAGCACATAACTGATCATAACATCGGTTTTACTCAACATTTTGATTTCACTTATGGTGCAGGCAGAGATCTAAGTACTGCAAAAGGTCCATAAAATTCTGTCCAGCCAGTTTTGCATAATAAAATGTAGTAATAGATTTTTTTTTATTTTAGCAATTATATAGGGGGTGTCGTGGATAATTTTGTGAACTGCACCAATTTTCTAAACAAACCCATCAACTACTTGAGTATTGAAAGAGCAAAAAAGTTTATTGCAACCAAAAGTAAATGGACAGCACTGGACTGGCCAGCCAGAAGACAACAGACACCCCACAAAAATTCAACAAGCTCCCCTTATTTCCCCAATTTTGCATGATTTATATACCCTTACTTAGCAATTACATCATTGATTGCTCTTCCTTAAGTCAATACTTAATATAGTATTTATTATATGTAAGATACTGTTGTTCAGGTCAGATTGGTGTGGCCTAATAGTAAAGAATAATCAAATCATCACATGATCATGTTTACATTTTTATTTATTATTCATATACTTATTGCTATTGTCATTATTAGTTCAGAGTAATCACATTGATCTGATTATTGGCTTGATTATTTTATGAGTCTACATTTAGTTATGCATATATTAGTGTACAGTATAGTAGTTATAATTGATAAAGGATCATTTCAGTTGAGTATGTGTATTATGTAAATTTTTTGATATGCAATTTTCTGATTTTTCTTTGGATTTTTATATTTTGGATCACTGCAACGCAGAACCGAAATTTTTATTGTTTTTTATTTTGGATCACAGCCTGCATTGTCTTTATTTTCCATTTTATTAAAGTTCCTCAATTTCTTGCTCTCTGTGTTTTTGGGTCGTCTTTGTTCACACTTCGCATACTTTTCCTTCTATCTGTATATTTCTCACTTCCCCAATTTGCTGTGCAGATGCCTTCTTTTTTTATTTATTGTTGTGACAAATTCTGGAAGACTCCATGTTCATAAAAATAATTATTATTTTTGATCATACACATAAGTATAGTACTTCATTTTAATATGTAAAGGGCTTAACTCTTAATGATGTACACTCACAATATCAAGAAAACATTGTGCTTTTGTAAAATAAAAAAAATTATAAACAGGGTGCGCTTTCTGCCATCTCAGTCTCTGCAAATATCTTTCTGAAATGCGTCAATAAAATCAACTGAAATCTGGTGAATACTTGACACACAGACATGAGAAATGTATGTATGAAAATCTTAATTTACATTTACGCATTTTGGCAGACGCTCTTATCCAGAGCGACTTACATTTTTATCTCATTACACATCGGAAGAGTTGAGGGTTAAGGGCCTTGCTCAAGGGCCCAACAGTGGCAACTTGGTAGTTGTGGGGTTTGAATCTGGGATCTTCCGAACCGTAGTCCAATACCTTAACCACTGAGCTACCCCTGGCCCTTAATATTCTTAATCTTCTTAATGTTCTAAATGAAGCAGCTCAAAGCAAATATTCTCAGTTTATGTTATTAATATATAAGTAGAGATACAGTCTTTCTGTTGCACTGCATTATCTGATAATGACCTGGGACACACCCATGTAATCTTTGTCATCTACATATAAGGCCATGCCCCCTGACAATGACATGGGAACATCAAATTTACACAAAAACTCAGTGACTTTCCTATGTGTTTGGAAGTTCTTCAGATAGCTCTGGAGAAGAGATTTGTCAAAATCTTTCAAATCTCAAAAGACAATTGTGACTCCTAGGATAGAGGTTGCATTTTGAAGACCGGATTGTTCCAGCTGAGGAGGACATTTCAGGAAGTTGTTATGATGGGTAAGTTATTAAGTCTTACATAATTCCTATTCTGCTAATATAAAACTAATATTATTTTATTGTTCCTCATTTTGGCTAGCTTATGTGAAACATTTCTTTTCAATGTCACTTACATAGTTTAGGTCAGCATACAGTATACAGTAAATAAAACTGCTTATCACGCTGTTGAGTAGGCCCTTCGTTTTGCCACCATAACAGTAATGACCTTTGTGTTCTGACAACTTTCTAAGGAAACCAGCAATAACCCCATTTTTTTTAGCAATTAGAGCTACAGTAGCTCTTCTATTTGATTGGACTACATAGGCTAGCTTTTGCATCCTGCATGCATCAATAAGCCTTGGCTGCCCATGACCCTTTCAACAGGGTTTTTCTTCTTTGGACCACTTTTGGTAGGTCCTGACCACTGTAGACTGCATCCTTACTAGTGGATGGTTAAATTGGCAAAAAGCAGTAACTCATGTAACACAAGGTAAGGTTCGACAGCATAGTGAGTTATGGCCTTAAAGTTAACCAACCTAATAAGAAAAAAAAATAAAATGTGGTTGTTTCATTGTTCATGCTTGGCAGTTGACAACTCAAAAGTTGAAGCCATCAGGCAATACTTAGGTATAACATTACCTGAGTAAATGTTCACTGACTATATGCAGGAGCAAGTATCAAGCCAGTGTAAGGTAAAAAAAATGGGACTCCGCAGAGGAGCATGACAAGTCCAACTCTAGTCTTTATTATCTATATAAATGATGTTATATATGTACATTACAAGAAAGAAAATCCAGAGTATATAGACCTAAAATAGAGTATATAATCTAAAAATGAGGAAAAATCTGATCATTTTGGTTAATACTCATTCTCTCACATTTTATACACATTTTCATAATCTCTGGAGTCCGTAAAGCTGGTTTGCGACAATAACCATTGTTAGAAACGCTATACAAATAAAACTGAATTGAATTGAAGTGGAGTTAAAATGTACGTGCACATGCATATATTGATGATAGTTTTGCCATTGTTTTTTTGGCTTGTGGAAAAGGTGGTTGATGAGGTGAAATAAAAGTGTGCATAAAAACTTTTGAGTCTCATTTTCATTATTTTACTATTAACAGAGTTAACCCTATTAACAAAGAACCCAATGTGGAAGCTTGGTCACAAAGCCATGAATTCTGCGATCTGCCAGAAAATCCTGAAGGAGAATGCCTTGCCATTAGTTTCTGACAAGCTCAAGCACATTTCTGTTATGCAGCAGCACAATGATCCAAAACACACCAGCAAGTCTACCTCTGAATGGCTAAACTAAGGTTTTGAAGTGGCCTAGTCAAAGTCCGGACTTCAATCCTATGGCATGACCTTGAACCGGTGCTCAAAGCCTTCCAGTGTGGCTGAATTAAAAACATGTTTGGAATGTTGAATCTGCTTGTTTTCCAACTTTGAGCTCCTGACTTTACCCCTTGATGTTATAAATCCCTATTGTTCATTCATTCATCTTCTATACCGCTTAATCCTGTGTTCAGGGTCGCGGGGGACCTGGAGCCTATCCCAGGAGACTTCGGGCACTAGGCACTGCCAATCCATCGCAGGGCACACACCCAATCACACACTACGGGCAATTTAGGAACACCAATTAGCCTAACCTGCATATCTTTGGACTGTGGGAGGAAACCGGAGTACCCGGAGGAAACCCACCAAGCACGGGGAGAACATGCAAACTCCATGCACACAGAGACGGGAATCGAGCCTGGCCGGGGAATCGAACCCAGACCCAGGAGGTGCAAGGCGACAGTGCTAACCACTACACCACTGTGCCGCCATCCCTATTGTGTAAGGTGTTTATTTTTGTTTATAAAGCCCTATTGTGTAAGGTGTTTATTATTTGTTTATAAAGCCCTACAGTACCTGTAGCCCTTATTTACAAAATCGTTTACCAATTAAAATTAATTTAGCTCTAAATCAAGTCACCTGGCTGTTATCAGTCAGTCCACATCATAGTATGACCTTTAACCTTATTGTGACATGCCCTGGATAAAGGAGCTGTAGTCATTGGGATGCCACACAAAAACTCATTAGGAGAAAAGTTCTCATATTATTTGTCTGAGAAAGTATATATATATATATATATACCAGTATTTTCAGTAAGTGGTGTTTGTAGTGCTGTTACTGTATGTGTGCATTGTGTGCCACAGTTGTGCAGCTCGGGGAAAAGCATGAGCGGGGTTAAACAGGCAGCTTGGTTCTGTATGCCTCTCTATTAATAGTTATATTTCATAGTTCACACCAAACTTCTCACACTTTTAACTGTGTGCATGTTTCATTGTTTTTTGTGTACTGTAGTTTTTTAAGCGCATGGTCAGTGGGCGCAATGAACGGGAAGAAATTAGTGGAAAATAATAGGAAAAAACTAAACAATCACACACAAATAAATGGATCATTAATACAAGTAAATATAAAATAACATCAGTTGTGGGCCGGGAGAAAAAGTGGAACCATATACTGCATCAATAACGGTTTAACGTCAGGCCAATTTGAGCAGCGCTGCTCGAATCACAAACCTGTGCGACCCACTGGGCTGCACTGCGCGATTCTGGCAGAAATAGACCGCGCCGACCATCAAAATACATTTTACCCCACTGGGATGCGCACGTACTGTACAAACCAGGCATGGCAAGGCGGAAACAATATTAAACAGTATTGACATTTTAAATTGTTTTTAAATAAAAACACAGTGAGTCGCGCAGGTTTGTGATTCGAGCGGCGCTGTGCGAATAAACCAGATCATCACAGCGCTATCCAGATAGTCGCGCTGCGCTGTATTTGCGCAGATATTCGGTTCAATCGGGTGCCGCGGTTTCGTCCCACTTTTGATGTGTTTGGCTTCACATACACTTCGACTATGGAAGAAGACGGTGCAGCAGCAGTGAATTTGCTTACATGTGACGAAACCAAGAACGAGGAGATTGTAAAGAGAAAAGGTGCATCGTCTGTTTTGTGGAATTGGTTTGAATGTAAGAAAAGTGATACGAATGAGATGAACGTGATTTAGAAGGTACGCAAGTGCACTGTTTTAACAAGTGGTGGAAACACGTCAAACCTTTTCTATCATCTGAAATCCAAGAATCCAAACGAATATGGCCAAAGTAAAAAGAAATGCGGCAAACCCCAGCAATTCACAGTTTAAATAAAATTACATTATGTAAAACAGTTTCTTTGTGTTTGAATTTTTATTTATGCATTTTCAGATACAAATTGCTATATTGTGATCTAGCAATTGTGATTGTGATCGTTATCGAGGTAGAAAATCGCTTCTACCGTGATAGAAGATTTTGGTTATATCACCCACCCCTAATGAATCTTGAGCTTGGATTCATGGTGGGGATGGTGGGGGCAGAGGAGAGACCCGTGTGTTCTTTGTGTCTTAAACCGCTGGTAGCAGACAGCATGAGACCCAACAAACTAGGAAGACACTTAGAGACAACACACTCACCGTCAGGTTAATAAGCCACTCGACTTCTTTCAAAGAAAGCTGGCAGAACTCAGACAGCAGGAGAATCTCATGGTAACATCTGAATCAGTGGACAGCAAAGCACAAATGGCTTCATTCAAAGTTTCATACAGAATTGGTCAGTGCAAAAAAACTACAAACGATTGCTGAGCAGCTATCTGAGAATTAAATAAACATGGGGTCAATTATGCAAAGATAAGTGACAACGTAAGCCTTTTATAACAATTGCACATGTATTTTATCTATTTTGAACTTGGTGTTGTTTGATCTTATTGGTTTAGAAATTGATATTTCAATAAACAGTAAACTTGGCCGATTTCGTTATTATTTTGTTGACAAGTGGGGCTTGAAAATTCGCTCACCCCCTTAAGTGGGGAATGACAGAAAAAGTTTGAGAACCACTGCCATAAGCTATGCCTCCGGACATCGTGTTCTCACATACAAAGAGTTGGTTTTCTTATTGGTCTCAGACCAGACATCTCCACTTTATAATTAGGTATAAATCAGTTTGCTTCTATTCTATGTTTGGTCTTGTCCTTTTAAAAGCAATGTGGCACAATTAATACAATAATAGAAATGTGATTTTTTTAAATTACAAATTCAACAGGTTATGTTGTAAATTATGTTCTTGAATTATTTTGAAATCTTCATTTGTAACCTGCTCCTTTTTAACCTTTAGCACCCGCCCCATTTTTGCAGAGAAAATATTCAATTAAAGTGAAGGTACTGATGTTCTTATTATCCTTCATAGTAAAACCAACAAGAAGCAAACTATTAAACTGTGATGTTACTGTGAAGTATATATATTATAGAGTAGTGTATATAGTCAAAAGAAACCTCCTCAAGAAACAACACATTGAAACATACTTGATTTAAAAATATTTATTCAAAGAAATCCTAATGAACAAGATTACATGTAATTAAATCGAAATAAATTACTGAAGATACATATATGTTTCATTTTAAATTTTAAGTTAAAAAAAGGTTAGAACAGTTTAGAGTAGCATATGTACCAGTTGTTTACATGATTAATGTACATAGATAGAGACAGCAGCACTAATAAACATTTACTGCAATCTATTAATTCTTCAATGTTTTCTATCATTACTGGAGCTGAGTTTATTATTGATTAGAATAGATGTAATGGATATATTACCAGACAGGTTAGACCAAAGGATAACATGTACAAGTTGTTTACATAGCAAATGTATTTAAAGACAGCAGCACTAATAAAAAATGTATTACATATATTAATACATATGATTACTGTATGTTATAATTAGCAATAAGGCTGTAGAGCCCTTTCTTCTGACAGCTTGTTCAAAAACAGACTTTGCTTTAGAGCGCCATCCAGAGATTCATAGATTTTACTCTAAATCCAACCTGATCCATCACTGGTCACTTCCAAAATAATCCGGGCCCGACGTCTGACGCTCTCAGCAAAAGCCATACGCACATATCTGCTTGGCACACCACTTTCCACAGGTACCAGAACCTGGGCCAGTCTGGTGTTTCTTCCAGAGTGATCTGCTCTTGCAAGGATTTCTAATTGATAGTATTGCCGATCTTGCTTCTTCACCAAGCCCAGTAGATAAATGTGGAAGTTATCTGTAGTAACCTTGAAACCGGGGAACCGAGACAGGTAAGCATTTTGCCAGCGTGCAATCAAGGTTCTCAGCTTCCATACACAACAGCTGCTGCCATCTTCAATTCCTTTAGTGTTTGGCTCTGTGTCAAACTTGGTCTCCGTATTGCTGAATGACGGCGTGCAGAATAACATTGGCACATTAGACCGATCTCCTTTGTACCCAGTAGAAAAGTATTTACATTCCCCTGGCCTGATTACCCCGCAGTAGTCATAACCTGAATTTGTCCAGCACCAGTTGTAACTGTAGCCATGAGTGCCACAGCTGTGATCTGATCGACACGGCTCGTTCTTGTAGGTGGTATCAGGTAGAGGAGAGCAGTAGTCCCAGCCGTTATGTGTGCTACACCAAAAGTACTTTGTTTTCTCATCGTACAAACATTCATCCCTGCACTCGCTCTGATATGTTGAACTTATACGCAGAAGTGTTGTTGGTTCTTCTGTACTGTGCACTAATGTACAGTAACCCCAGCTGCCGTCCTTGTTGTAGCACCAGGAGTAAGACCAGCCATACAGTCCACAAGGATGGTCATCTTTACATGAATGGCCTTTGTAATCCGTGTTCTCTGTTACTGAGCAATAATCCCAACCATCTTCAGTGGAGCACCAGAAGTAATCATATCCTTGCTTGCCACACGGCCATTTGCACGGATTCCCACGAGTTGTGTAATGCTTGGAAAAGGTTTCCTGTCCCTGTGTCATGGCAAGCACCAGAACCGGGAGGATCTTTAACCACTTTTGTGTCATTTTGCCTAGAACAGAAAAATCAAAGAAGAAGATATTAAGCTTGGTATAATGATGGTAGAAATCTTTTTGGACAGCTTAAAATTTATTTTAGTTTATCAATTAATAAACATATAAAGGAAACAAATTAAAAAAATTAAATGATATTGGTAAAAATAATGTAATTATTACATTTCAACAACAAGGATAAGCTGGGGATAGGAATTCCTGATTTGTCACAATGTAATATGCATTTGTAATATTGATCAATTTAAAAAAAGCCTTTATAATACATGAGTTTTAGAATTGTTAGACACAAAGTCATGCATTAATCTGGCATACATGGTTAATATAACATAATTTCAAATTTATAGGACCTGCATAATATGCATGGTTAACTGTATGTAATGTAGTGTTTGCTCTGTAACACTTACCCAGTTCCTGCCTGCTGTATGAAAAACGGATAAACTTCAACTTTTTATGACTGAGTCTGTGGGTGCAGTTTTTTATACGGAGATTAAAGGGGAGGGTCTTAATCAGCCAATCACAAGAAAAAGTGTGTGTGTGTGTGTGTGTGTGTGTGTGTGTGTGTGTGTGTGTGTGTCTGTGCATGTGTGTGTGTGTCTGTGTGTGTGTGTGTGTGTCTGTGTCTGTGTGTGTGTGTGTGTGTGTGTGTGTGTGTGTGTGTGTGTGTGTGTGTGGTGTGTGGTGTGTTTGGGGGGTGTTCTAAAATAATAAAATTACTAAAAATCTCCTGTTGTTCTACACAAGGGATGAAAAACTCCTTCTGTATGAATGATAAAGTGCTGAAAAAGAAACTTGTATCTTGTAGCTGGGTTCAGAATGAAACATTCTTTTCCGATGTGTATTTCAGTAGAACATACCGTCCACAGCTGAACAATGTGTCTTTTGTTATTGTGTTTAGTTTAATACCAGTACTTTCAGTACACAGATGTACACTTAATGTACATTTACTTGAAATCTGATTTTTTTAGATCTGGTAAGCCTTCTCATTGAATGATGTCTATAATGATTTATAAAGTAGACTGAGCCTTTTCTTAGACAGTTGTGAGATGTGCTGCTTTGAGTTCAAGCATGGGCCAAAATATTTGTGAGACCTGGTGAGAATATGTATATGTATATTCTGGAAATATTTACCACTTTCACTTCTAAATTAAATCAAGAAAATGCCCTTGGCTCATAATAGTACTTTCCTAACTGCCAATAAATAATCAGTGTCCTCACCTGCCTGATACAGCACATCATCTGACCTTATGTCAGCCAGGATGATAAAAACCAATGGCCACTGTGTAGGGAGGATATGGATGTTTGCTTTGCCCTGTTTAATTATGATGCTCAGTATTATTTTCTAGTAATCTTCCTGGTTTGGGAAAAGCATGAAACTTTTCACCTGGTGTAATATTCAGTCGGTGATCCCCACATGCTTCAAAGAGTCCATCATTGTTCCTGTTCCAAAGAAACCACATCCTGCTTCTCTCAATGACTATCGCCCTGTAGCCCTCACCTTAGTAGTGATGAAGTGCTTTGAACGCCTTATCAGAGACTTCATCATTTCTTCACTACCCGACACACTGGACCCACTACAGTTTGCATACCGTCAGAACTGCTCCACAGACGATGCAATCTCTCATCTCCTCCACACATCACTCACTCACCTGGACACTAGGAAAGGGAATTATGTTAAAATGCTCTTCATCGACTACAGCTCTGCTTTTAACACCATAATTCCCTCCACACTCACCACCAAGCTTGAGCACCTGGGACTGAGCTCATCTATATGTCAGTGGATCTCCAATTTTCTGACTGGCAGACCACAGGCAGTAAGGATGGGCGGACATGTCTCAGCTACACTCACTCTCAACACTGGAGCCCCCCAGGGTTGTGTTCTGAGCCCCCTGCTGTACTCTTTGTACACCCACGACTGCGTGGCCACTACCAACTCCACCTCCATCATCAAGTTTGCTGACGACACCGTCGTGGTCGGACTGATCACCAACAATGATGAGTCGGACTACCTAGAGGAGATTGGAAATCTGGAGAACTGGTGCCAGAGGAACAATCTCCTCCTGAACATCAGTAAGACAAAGGAGCTGTCAAGATGGACTAACCTGAGGTGACCAGAAGACGTAGCTTTAGCGGTTAGCCCAATGTAGCGTGGAGGATAAACCCAAACGCGGAAAGAAGCGAGCAGGCAGGATAACCACGCGATTTAGTTTAAGGACTCTCACAAAAGCGGAGCAAGGGAAAAACACAAATTTAACCCGCGTCCTAAAATACACACACAATAGCAAAGACAAACGGAACCAACATGTGAGTACTCACGGTTTGCTGAAACGACAGCTGGAGCTGACATGGGCCGAACTCAATGACTGAGCGGTAAGCCATCGTTTGTTTACCTCTTTTATACTTCCTGGTTTTGCGCCCGTCTTACTTCCGGGTCCTAGTGCCGGGCGCAGATTGAGTGTGTATGACAGTACCCCCCTGTCCAGGACTGGCTCCTGACGGTCCTGGGATGGAGGATACCCTGTGACGGTAGTCCCGAATTAGCTGGGGGTCGAGAATGAACCGGGCCGGGATCCAAGATCGCTCCTCGGGGCCATAGCCCTCCCAGTCCACCAGGTATTGTGTACCTTTGCCCCGAGGGCGCGAGTCAAGGATTCGGCGCACGGTGTAGACGGGACCGCCGTCGATGATCCGGGGAGGAGGAGCTGGGGGGGTGGGTGGAATCATGGGTGAGGTGATGAAGGGCTTGAACTGGGATAGGTGGAAGACTGGATGGATCCGGAGCGCCGCAGGCAGCTGGAGCCGGTAGGTGACAGGGTTAATTCTGTGAGTGATGTGGTATGGTCCGATGAATCTGGGGGAAAGCTTCTTTGACTCGGTGCGGAGGTGGAGGTTTTTTGTGGACAGCCATACCTTGTCACCTACGTGGTATAGTCGTCCCGGAGGATGTCGGCGGCGATGTTGGTGGATGTAGCGGGCATTGGCACGTTGGATGGCCTGGTTGGTCGTAGTCCAGAGCCGCCGACATCTGCGGACCAACTGTTGGGCTGACGGTACATCAACCTCCGGCTCTGGGTGGTTGAACACGGTGGGTTGGAAACCGTGGCATACCTCAAATGGGCTTAGGTTAGTGGCAGAGGAGATGTGGAGGTTGTGTGATAGTTCTGCCCAAATGAGGTAGCGTGCCCAGGAGCGCTGTCGGTCCGCTACGAAACATCTCAGGTAGCGCTCCAGTTGTTGGTTGGTCCGCTCCGTCTGACCGTTAGTCTGTGGGTGGTATCCGGAGGACAGACTGCAGGTGGAATCGATCAGACGGCAGAAGGCCTTCCAGAACCGGGCTGTGAACTGGGGCCCTCTGTCCGAGACGATATCCTTGGGGAACCCATGCAGACGGACTACGTGCTCTAAAATCAGCTCTGCTGTTTCCTTTGCTGACGGGAGTCCGGCGAGAGCCACCAGATGCACGGTCTTAGAGAACCGATCCACGATCGTGAGGATGGTGTCCTTTCCTTCGGAGGCCGGCAGGCCCGTGATGAAGTCCACGGCAATGTGCGTCCAGGGCCGTCGAGGGACTGGAAGGGGTTGCAGTTCTCCTGGAGAGGGTTGGTTGGTGGTCTTCGCCCTGGCACACACTGGGCATGCCTGAACGAACTCTTGGACGTCCCTCGTCATGGATGGCCACCAGAAGTCGCGCTGGATGAATTGGAGGGATCGTCGGGTGCCTGGATGGCCCGAAATTGGGGAGGAGTGTCCCCAGTGGAGAACCTCGGGTCTCATCCCTTCAGGCACGAAGAGTCGTCCAGGTGGCACACCTGCCGGTTCGGTCTCTGTACCTCGTGCCTGGCGCACTCTCGTTTCCAGGTCCAGTTGCAGGGGTGCGATGATCTTGGAAGAGGGGAGGACAGGCGCGGGGTCCGCCCGGGGGGGGTCCACCTCTAGTTGTCGGGAGAGGGCGTCAGCTTTGGTGTTCTTGGGCCCCGGGCGGTATGAGAGGTGGAAGTTGTAATTCTCAAAGAATAATGCCCACCGCGCCTGTCGTGGATTTAACTGTTTAATGTTTCGGATGGTGATTAGATTTTGATGGTCCGTCCAGACTATGAATGGCTCACTGACGCCCTGGAGCCAGTGACGCCACTCCTCCAGAGCCCACTTTATGGCCAGCAGTTCGCGGTCCCCTACCCCGTATCGCTGCTGAGTGGAGTCAAATTTTCTGGAGAAAAAACCACAAGGGTGTAGTTTTTGGTCTGGACCTTGCTGTGAGAGGATAGCTCCAGCGCCCACATCTGAAGCATCCACCTCCACAACGAATGATTTATTGACATCTGGGTGGTGGAGAATCGGTGCAGTGGTGAAGCGGTGACACAGTGAACGAAAAGCGGAGACAGCTGCCGGGTTGAGGTGAAAAGGGAGAGAGGAGGGACGGGTCAGAGCGGTTAGGGGGGCGGCAACTGTACTGTAGTCCCGGATAAAGCGACGATAGAAGTTCGCAAACCCGAGAAACCGTTGAAGCTGTTTGAGGGTCTTGGGTAGGGGCCAATGACGCACAACCTCTAGCTTCTGCGGGTCCATGGCCACACCCTGGGGCGAGATGACAAAACCCAGGAACGTGGTGGAGCGCTCGTGAAAAGCGCACTTTTCCAACTTACAGTACAGTTGGTGGGCGAGTAATCTCTTTAGAACCGCCCTGACGTGCTGGGTGTGTTCTTCCATGGTGCGTGAATAAATTAAAATATCGTCCAGGTATGCGAATGCCCACCGACCGAGCATGTCCCGAAGGACATCGTTAATGAAGTGTTGGAATGCGGCGGGGGCATTGCACAGTCCGAATGGGATGACAAGGGTTTCATAATGTCCGGTGGGGGTGATGAACGCCGTCTTCCACTCATCGCCCTCTCTGATGCGCACCAAGTTGTAGGCGCTCCGGAGGTCCAACTTCGTAAAGATGGTGGCGCCAGAGAGGGCGTCCAGGGCTGAGTTGGTAAGAGGCAGAGGATGTCGGTTTTTGATGGTGAGATGGTTGAGCCCCCGATAGTCGACACAAGGGCGAAGTTCACCGCCTCTCTTCTTCACGAAGAAGAACCCCGCGGCGGCAGGTGAGGAGGAGGGTCTGATGGTGCCTTGGCGCAGGGCGTTGTTTACATATTCCTCCATCACCTGGGTCTCGGTGGGTGTGAGTGAGTAGAGATGGCCGCGGGGGGGGATCGTACCGGGTTGGAGGTCTATGGCGAGGTCGTATGGACGATGAGGAGGAAGATGGGTGGCTCGTCGTCTGCAGAAAACCTCCGATAGGTCTGGGTATGGTTCGGGGATGGAGTTGGTGTCGACGTCGGGGGCCTCGGACTCCCTAGAGCACGTCCCAGCCGCTGCCCGTAGGCATAGTTCGTTGCAGGTCGCGCCCCACTGAAGGATCCGATTCTGGGTCCAGGAGATTAGAGGGTCATGTTGGAGCAGCCAGGGATGACCAAGGATGATGGGTGGAGATGAGATGGAGGTGACGAAGAATTTTAACTGTTCATGGTGTTGGTTGATGGAGATGGTGATGGGTTCTGTTCGGGTGCTGATTGGGCTGGTGGAGAGGGGGCGACCGTCGACAGAGGTGATGCGAACGGGCTGGGATAACGCCTCGAGTTTTACCCCCAGGGTTTTGGCATATGCAGAGTCAATGAAGTTACCTGCTGCCCCGGAGTCGATGAACGCAGCACTTCGGACCCGTTTGTGGCCAACCTGGAGGTGTACCTGAACCGTGAGACGGGAGGAGTTGGTGGTGATGGCGGAGAGACGAAGGTGACCCGGCGAGTATCTCTCTCCTCTCACCGGGCCTGGGCGTTTCCCGGTCTGAGCGGACAGGTCGCCCTGTGATGTGTAGCTGACCCGCAATAGGCACAGAGCCCTTCACGAAAGCGTCTCTCCCGTTCTGCAGCGGTCAAGGAGGCGCGTCCTAGTTGCATGGGTTCCCCGGCTCCGGTGTCAACCACGGCAGGAGGTGGAGAACCGACATGTCCCGGGGTGGCGTAGGTGGCGGAGTCTGCGGGGCGTGGAGTGGTGACAGTGAAGGCGGGTGCTGGTCGTGAAGTGGTGACGGCGAAGGTGGGTGCAGGTGGCAGGGTGCGAGGGGCTGGCCTCGGACGAGAGAGGAGGCGCTGGTCGATCCGGAGAGCGAGTTGGATCAGGCCCTCCAGGGTCGCAGGAAGCTCTCGCCCGGCTAGTTCGTCCTTAATTCGAGAAGCCAGTCCCTCGTAGTAGGATGTCCGGAGTGCTGCATCGCCCCACGTTGTTTGGACGGCGAGAGTTCGAAACTCGGCCGTATAGCGGCTCACGGGCAATCCTCCCTGCCTCAGGTGATAAAGTCTGGTGTCGGTCTCCACCTCGCCCGCTGGATGTTCAAAAGTGAGTTTGAGTTGGTGGATGAACTCATTGTAAGAGTGAGCGGTATCTGTATCTGCCTGTAAAACTGCCGTGGCCCACTCTGCTGCCTGCCCTTTTAGCAACGAGACGAGAAGAGCAATGCGAAGGCGATCGGTGGAGTATTTGGTGGCATTAAACTCAAACACCAGATCGAGAGCTGTCAGAAAAACGCTGCACTTCCCGTCCGTGCCGTTCCACTTCTCTGGTAGAGAAAGAAAAACATCAGAAGGAGGGGGGGGGGGGGGGGGATGCGGCGCCGCGGCCTCCGCGGCGTGCGATCGAGCAGTGACGCCATCAACAGCTGCGCGGAGATCCGCATTCTCCCGCCGGAGCTCAGCGACCTCGCGGCGGAGAGAAGCGAGATCCCCGGTTAGCTGATTGATTAGCGCCGCATGCTGATCTACAACGTCGCAGAGACTCGCATAATCCGCTGGGTTTACCGCGGAGGGCTCAGTCATTCTGTCAAGATGGACTAACCTGAGGTGACCAGAAGACGTAGCTTTAGCGGTTAGCCCAATGTAGCGTGGAGGATAAACCCAAACGCGGAAAGAAGCGAGCAGGCAGGATAACCACGCGATTTAGTTTAAGGACTCTCACAAAAGCGGAGCAAGGGAAAAACACAAATTTAACCCGCGTCCTAAAATACACACACAATAGCAAAGACAAACGGAACCAACATGTGAGTACTCACGGTTTGCTGAAACGACAGCTGGAGCTGACATGGGCCGAACTCAATGACTGAGCGGTAAGCCATCGTTTGTTTACCTCTTTTATACTTCCTGGTTTTGCGCCCGTCTTACTTCCGGGTCCTAGTGCCGGGCGCAGATTGAGTGTGTATGACAGGAGCTGATAGTGGACTTTAGTACAAAGCAGGAGAGGAACTACCAGACCCCCGTCATCAACAGGAGCCCAGTGGAGAGAGTGGACAGCTTCAGATACCTCGGTGTTCACATCACGCAGGACCTGTCATGGTCCTGTCACATCAACACCGTGGTGAAAAAAGCCTGGCAGCATCTCTACCACCTCAGACGCTTGAGAGACTTTAGACTGCCCTCCAAGGTGCTCAGGAACTTCTACTCCTGCACCATAGAGAGCATCCTGACAGGAAACATCTCGACCTAGTTCGGGAACAGCACCATGCAGGACAGACGAGCTCTATAGAGAGTGGTGCGATCAGCCGAGCGCATCATCCGCACTGAGCTCCCTGACCTGCACTCCATCTACAGCAAGCGGTGCTGGACTAAGGCCAGGAAGATCATGAAGGACCTCAGTCACCCCAGTAATGGACTGTTCTCTTTGTTGCGGTCTGGGAAGAGATTCCGCTCCCTAAAGGCCAACACAGAGAGACTGAGGAGGAGCTTCTTCCCGCAGGCGATAAGGTCTCTCAATCACACCTCCACACAGGACTAATAACAACATCTTTTAAGCTCACAACACTGACTGGACAATCATGGACACATTCATACACACTTGCACTAAATACTCATACATCTGGACAATTGCACATGTCACCTTTCATGCATATTTGCACAACCACCGACACTTTAATTCTATATACATATATACTCTACCCTATATTCTATATTTTTGCAATATTTTATTATGCCCTTATTGCACAGTTAATTTTACTAGTTAAAATTATTTCTTCAGTATTTCCTTTTTATTGATTATTTATTTTACGTACAAGCTTTTATTTTCTTTTTTTTTTAAGGTCACTGGCGGTCGTATAAAGCATTTCACTGCATATTATACTGTGTATGATTGTGTATGTGACCAATAAAATTTGAATTTGATTTGAATTTGAATATTCAGAGTAGTTGAAATGGTAAAAGCCAAATGAGGCTGCAAGCCATTTGATTGATGCATGACTGTTGATCTGTACAACACACAGGTTTTTGTTCCCATTGCTGACAGATTTTGTGATTGTGATTTCCTTGGAGGCGATGGTGTAGTGGTTAGCACTGTGGCCTGCACCTCCAGGGAATGAGTCGAAACCTGCCTGCGAGAAAACACACCGTCTGCCAAACGGCCCGCTAACTTAACCTGATGTTGGGTCTCGAATTCGGTCAGCATCTTTTCTGCGACTGAATCTCCGGTCCGGGTTTGATTCCCATCTCTGTGTGAATCGAGTTTGCATGTTCTCCCCATGCTTGGTGGGTCTTCTCTGGGTACTCTGGTTTCCTCCCACAATCCAAAGACATGTAGGTTAAGTTAATTGTCATTCCCAGAGCATCCGGGAGATGTTTCTTAATAGTCATTCCCAAATTGGCCATAGTGAGTATGTGTGTACTGCGATGGATTTGTCTATAGTCTTCTGGGATAGGGTCCAGGCCCCCTGTGACCCTGAATACAGGATTAAGCGGTAGAGATGATGAGTGAGTGATTTCCTTTGATGGCTTTTTTTTATATTTCTGTGCAAGTCCAACCAAACTGAGAAACCTTCTTACCCAATGTAGTTTTTTGCACTGGGCAGAAGCAAAAAGTGATCTGAACATCCACAATTGCCAGAAGGGATTTGCGGACCCGTCTCTTAGGGTCAGCTACATACAACAACCAGCTGCATACAGCCTTCCATTTAGTGTTACAGTTTTTGCCTATTGCTTTCACACTTATTGCAGAATTTGGCCCACCATGTCAAAACTCACAACTTTGTCAAAATGAAACACTGCAATCAAAACTTAACACCCCTTTCTAAAAATGAAATACTTGCAACAAAACCGTACACACAGGTGCCATTTAAATTACCCTTTCATATCACCAGCAACACACTGATGGGCTTTATATTAAACACTCCAGTCTTTGTGTTTTTATTTTTGTATTTTGCTCTTCTGTAAAAGCCAAAAGTAATTTCTGCTGTATTCTGCAATAATGTTTTACCATAAACAGACATTCTTATGGAAATTTTGCAATAAAAAGTAACCCCGCCCCCACACACACACACACACAAAAAAAACAAAAAAAAAAACAATGACGTGTGTGGTGGGGGTGGGTGCTTATGGGTCCCGTTTTCTATTTGGGTTTGGCCACAAGACATTATTGACATCACAGGCGACAATATCACACAGGGAAAATATTGCCTTGAGTGCCGAATCCACCCTTGAATCGATCCCACCTCAGTGTCTCTGTATGCCTCTTCCATTGCTTGCAGAAGAATCATGCAGATGTGCTGTTGCCCGATCATATACTTTCCACCACCGTGCTGAAAAGAATTCCTCAGTTGCCTTTAGAAAGGGGCTGTAAGGGGGCAGATATAAAAGTGTGAACTGGTTATGGTTGTTGAACCAATCTTGGACTAAAGCTGCCCGGTGGAAATACTGTAACTATAAATACTGTACTTCAAACTGTACACAGTATTGTAACATCACAATGATATTCCTTTAGATATACTTCACAGCACTACCCATTTCTTTATGGTACAGGTCCATACTGTAATACTGTATGATACAGAATGTGACATACAGTAATTAGCGTATAAACTTGAAGATATACCTGTTCTCCAGTCGGAATGTCCTTATTATTGATGCTACTGTGTACTGACTGAGGTTAGGTTGGACTCTTTGCCCAGCCTCCCTCATGGACAGGGCACGATTTATCACATGGTCGACCAGAGTAGCCCTGATGTCATCTGATACACGTCTCTGCTCTGGTCCTCGTCTATGTCCTCGTCCTCTTCCACGTCCGACTCCTCTCTCTCTCTTTGTCCTCCTCTCACTCTGGCTCTTGTTGCCTCCATGTTTGCATAGTTCTCAAAATGTCTTAACTGGGGCCTATTTGTAGTCCTAACGCTCAGACTGATTGGTGTTCTGTTTTTTGTGCAAGTACTTTCAGGTCTGTATGTGAGTGACCACAATTGCCAGGTGAGCATTGCTTTGTGAGCTGCAGTGTTTTCCCAATGATAACAGGTGATTTTGGTATTGGACAAAGTGTCTAATGTAAGAAAATGTGTAGTGTTTCGCAATAAGTTTCTTACAAATTTGTGAACAAAGTGCAAACTTGAAAATGTGTTTAAACTATGGTTACACTGTGTTTAATGCTGTGCTACAAGAATTTTAAGCATTGAGCCTTTGGTTTAAGCATTCGCTTTTAGAGTGTAAGCGATTGGCAAAAACTGTAAATGACAGTAAGTATTACAGTTTTTGCCCGTTGCTTGAACACATTTTGCAAAACTTCGCTCATTGTGCCAAAACTCTAAACACAAGTAAACATGACACTACACTGGGAAATATACCATTCACATCTGTGCCAAATTGAAACTCTACTCTCAAAACCTAAACTCTGCTATCAAAACCTAACATTCCTTTGTCAAAATGTAACTCTGTTGACAAAATGACACATACTTGCATCAAATGCTGACTGTTTCAGATCAGGGGGAACACACTAGTCTACTTTATATAAAACACTGCAGTCTTTGATTTTCATTGTTTATTCAGAAGGCATATTTTCAGGAGACACATTTTCAAACAACCAAAAAAGCAAATAGGCCTACTCAATATTGTACATTGCAGCACTGTACATTGCAGTACCATGAATTCAGATAAAGCAACAAAAAATAAACATAATATAGTAATAGAAAAAACACTATACTGTAAACACAAAAAATCATGACAATTGTGCATACGTGGGCTCATGGATCCCGCCGTCTGTTGGGGTCTGGCCACAAGATAGTTTTGCATGGTGATGCAGAAGCCCTCGAAGGCTTATGGCGGCACACAATGTGATATTTCCCCCACGCTGCCCTGGGACGTGCACAATTGCCCTTTGGCCAATTACATTACGACCCCGTCGTCTTGTTTTGCACAGGTCGAATCCAGCTTCATCAATGAAAATGAACTCATGAGGCTGTGCAGCTCCATCCATGTCCAAGATTCTAGCTAAAAAAAAAAATAAAAAATAAAAAAAAAAGAACATATTACTGTACTACAGTGCTACACATACAGAACCCTCACCACATCACACAGGTACCTGTGTAGCTCTCAGAATGGATCCATGTGGTACTGATATGGTACATATTCAGCTGCTACTGGATTTCACCAATACTGTATTGTAAATGTAAAGGACAGTTACACTTACCTGTACATATTCAGCTCGAAGTCCTTTGACCCTGTCTCAAATGGGACTCTGTAGAGCTGCTTCATGGTGATGCTGTGTTTTCCCAAGATGCGTCTGATGGTGGTGATGCTCACATGGTTTATGTTGTTGAACACTTGCCTGTCTGCAAATATTTTCTTACGTAGCTGGTGGAGACGGATGGCATTGTCTGCCCTCACTAGGTCCACAACGGCGAGTTCCTGCTGTTGTGTGAACAGGTCTTGGCGTCCACCCCCAGAAGGTCTTTGAGTCATTCTAGAGAAATACAACCACATATTATCATCGGTTTGCTTATTTTTCTTACAGTACTTTACTGTATATACTGTATCATCCACTGTACAACACTGTACTTCAATATAAGTAATCATGGTATGTTTCACAAAAACTACCACTTTGGCTGAAAAAAGGAGCATTAGCACCCTGCAATACCCTGTACACTTGATATGGTAATGTGATCAGAGGTGGAAAGTAACGAATTACATTTACTCGCGTTACTGTAATTGAGTAGCTTTTTTGTGTATTTCTACTTTTTAAAGTAGTTTTAAAAATCTGTAATTTTACTTTTACTTAAGTACGTTTTGTTTGAAGTATTGTAATTCGCTACATTTTAAATCATATTCGCTACTGAGTAAAAAAATAAATGAATGAAAATTATAAAATAATAAAAGATATTATGCTTTATAAATGCTCCGTTGCGCTCGCGTGTGTGTATCATGTCCTGGTCGCGCGCCGCTCCAGACTCCACTCCAGGTTTTCTGACATCGGCATCACCTGACCTACCACACGGTCGCTTCCGCCCTGAGTGACGTCATCGACTAGCGCGAACATGTATAAACCGGAGAGAGACGCGGGAAAGATGAAAGAGGTTGTGATTCCGGTTTTGACTTTTTGCCTCCAATTGACGTTGATTATTGCTTTGTCCCTTTGGTCTGGTTGGTCTTTGTATATATTTGTAGATAATTTCATTGTTTTTGATTTAGGGAGTCCGGAAAGGTACCTGTATTTTTGTTTGTGTGTGTGTTTTTTTGTTGTTGTTTTTTTTGCAGGTAATCTAGCTACTAATATAAATACCATTTTGTTTATTATTTTGGCCTGCGTCCAACCTGAATCTGATCCTCCTCCTGGTGTGTGTGTGTCATCAGTTAATGATTGGATCTAGTTCTTTCTGCCATATATCACCATTTCCATACAGTTATATATATTATAAATAGAACCCTGAACCATTCTTTTGCTGTATGGCCCTAGACTGGGACGTAACACCATATTTAAGTGACCACTTTGATTTTCAAGCACAAGAAAGACAACAGCTTTATTATGCAAAGGTGTTCCTTCAGTTAAAAACAACTAGTTTGAGATTTATATCTGCTCATCTTTTTTGAACTACGCTAGAATGCCTCATCCCACCCCGCTGTTAACAAAAAAAAAAAAGTAACTCGGTAACTTTTACTCTGAGTACATTTTTTAATGAGCTACTTTTTACTTTTACTTGAGTAGATTTTTATAATTGTAACTTTACTTGTACTTAAGTAAAATTTCACTGAAGTAACAGTACTTGTACTTGAGTACAAAATTTTATTACTCTTTCCACCTCTGAATGTGATATACTGTAGAACAGTGCTATAAAAACCATCTGAGTAGAGTAGAAGGTAGAGAGGTGAAGACATACCTGTTTTCTAGTCGGAATGTTCTTATTACAGATGCCACTGTGAAGCGGCTTAGATGTGGGTGGACTCTCTGCCCAGCTTCCCTCATAGTCAGGCCATGGTTGATGACATGGTCCACCAAAGTTGCTCTTATATCATCAGAAATATGGGTCCGTGCATGGCCTCTTTGGCCTCTTCGACCTCCTCCTCCTCTTCCTCTTGCTCTCCCTCCATCCATGCTTGCAAAGTTCTTGAAATGGCTAAACTGAGGGCTTTTTGTAGTTGGCTAATTGGTGTTCAGTTTTGCAAGTAAGTGCCTTCAGGTGTGTATTTGAGTGGTTGCAATTACCTGATGTGTTTTGTATGTTGGATACATGTGTTTTCCAAATGGCACCCTGAGATTTCATTTTTGAACGAAGTGTCTTATGTATGAAATAGAGTGTAGTATGCAGGACCATGTGTGTTGCATAAAGGAGTAAGTGTGTTGCATAATTGCAACTAGAGTGCAAAGCAGTGCTTTTGTTTAAGGTATGGGTACATGTGTTTGAGGTATGGTAACAAAAGCTTCAAGTTGTGTTACTTTAGTCTAAGCATGGGTTTATAGTGTTCAAGCAATGGGCAAAAACTGTAATAGTATATAGTCTGTATTAAATCCCTAATAAGTGGTAGAGTTTGGTAAGTGTTCTTGAAATAAATTAGAACCTAAATCAGTCAGTATCTCTTTCAGGATTCTGAATTGGGAGATAACACAGAAGAGCAGCTCTAGAACAATCTGTACAGAAATGTTACATTGCTTCCAGTTATTTTACTAATAACTAGGCTTAAAACAAAGTGTTGACTCTATACAGTTCAACCTAATGGCCTGACAAAATCAATAGCAATTCATACCAATACTTTTGAAAGGGATCTCATGTATTGGTAATGGGCACAATCACACTTTTGTGTCTTTTTCAGTGTGTGTGTGTGTGTGTGTGTGTTTGTGAGTGTGTGTGTGTGTGTGTGTGTGTGTGTGTGTGTGTGTGTGTGTGTGTGTGGTGTGTGTTTGGGGGGTGTTCTAAAATAATAAAATTACTAAAATCTCCTGTTGTTCTACACAAGGGATGAAAAACTCCTTCTGTATGAATGATAAAGTGCTGAAAAAGAAACTTGTATCTTGTAGCTGGGTTCAGAATGAAACATTCTTTTCCGATCTGTATTTCAGTAGAACATACCGTCCACAGCTGAACAATGTGTCTTTTGTTATTGTGTTTAGTTTAATACCAGTACTTTCAGTACACAGATGTACACTTAATGTACATTTACTTGAAATCTGATTTTTTAGATCTAGTAAGCCTTCTCATTGAATGATGTCTATAATGATTTATAAAGTAGACTGAGCCTTTACGACACACAGTTATACATCTTCGCATTGATTTTAAAATACTACTCTTGACATATAAAGCATTAAATGGTCTCTCGCCGCAGTATCTGAGTGAACGTCTAGTGTCTTACGATCCGCCACGACTACTTCAATCAAAGGATGCAGGCTGCTTGTCAGTACCGCGTATTATGAAAACTCTATGAGTGTCTCTCCTTGCACTCTACAGTAAATATACATTCACATTATATATTATGTGACCGTGACCATACCTAACTGTTATCTCTCCTCCTCCACTCTCCCCTCTCCTGTTCCCTCCCCCCCCCCCCCTCTCTCTCTCTCTCTCTCTGATTTTAATCACCAGTTTTTTATTCTTGGTTTTAAATATGTCCGGAGAAACAGATTCAAATGCCAACTTATTAATTTTACCATTGGTCAAGCCAAAATGGCAATATATATAAGCAGAAAAAATAAGCTGGCACAAAGTACAAACTGTGATCCACAATAAATCTTCTCCAGACTTGTTAAATCAAGAATTTTTATTGATTTTAATTTCTATAAGAACATGAAGGACATAGACATGTTTAAAACAATATGATGTTGTGGGGAGACCCTGTGCTCAGTAGAAGAAGAATAATTAATCTTTACACCAAACTTAAACTGAATTAAAAAAAAAAAAAACACAACAACTATGAATGTTTAAAAGAATAATTACAATGTCTAAAAAATGTCTCATTTATTTATTTATTTTCTCATCTTAAATCAACCTCTATTTTTATATAACAAAATTTGTAAAATAAAGGATTGTAAAAAGTCAAAAAGTCTCTTTCTCTCTCTCTTTGTCGAGCTGCACATGTTGTTCCTGAGCCACCAGTGATCCAGACTCCCTCTGCCCTCTGGGCCTGTCCGACCCATCCTGGTGCCCCGCTTCTGGTTGGAGATCTCATCACATGGATGCCCTGTGTTTCTCTTTGAGATGCGCCCGGTGTCTGGGGACGGTTTCACTCTACCATGAAGACGGTTCTGGCCTCGACCGATGTTGACAGCTGTTTCTCTGAGGACTTGACTTGGCTGCAGTTGCTCGATAGTTCAGGACTGGAACTTCCTACAAGTCTACCTGAGCCTCCAATAACTACCTGGACTCAAGGTCGTAGATTTGCTCTGGACATTGGTGGGGACCTATGACTCCATCCCCCCATCCCCGGCCCCACCCACCAAGCCCCCCAGCCCATCTCCGTCCACGGAATGCATGTTTTTTTAATATGCTGCAAAATGCAAAATCACTTTACATTAATACTAGCAATGCTTCGATAGATATTAATCCACTCGAAATGCAATTGATTCAGTTAAATTAAGGAATAGTGTAATGTTAGTGGTTCCTGGTTAATAACATTTTATGACACTTCTGTTCACACAACCAAATGTTCTAAGTGCAATATCTGATTATAATACACTTGTGCAATACTTCTTTTCACTTACACTATAGTGCAATATGTAACTAAATTATGTGCCAGAGCTAATTCTATTCTATTTTACTTTTATTTATTGTTATTTTTCCTTAAATTTTTACATTTTTATTTCTTTAATTTAATTTTCCTTTCTAATATATATTTTTTCATAATCTAACTTTTCCTTGCTTCCCGGTAAATTAATCTGAGCAACTGCATAAGAGCAATTTCCCTCTGGGATTAATAAAGTTCTTTGAATCTTGAATCTTAAAGGAATGTTTAATAACTGTCATGTTTCCCCCTGTGTCTGCGTCTGGAGTGTGTGCGTGGCATGGATGCGGAGGAGGCGAGCTGACGGTTTTGCAAAGTCCTTTTATTCATTTCAACATAAATACAAGTAAACAACCTTCCAAACACAAACGGAACTTAATTACAACTAAAGCTAGACGCCTGACTGCTACTCAGTCAGGCTATTTATAAGGAAACATAAATCAAATCATAATTAGCCTTCCCTCGGTTCAGGTGAGCTTCTTACGTCACCTGACCGAGGTGCATACTGGGAACTGAAGTCAAACATCCAACATAAACAAACTACAAATCAAAACCCAAAAACGGGCGTTAGGCGCCCTCTAGGGGTTAACCGTCACAGTACTCCCCCCCAAAGAAATGCTCCTCCGGAGCATTGCTGGAGGCCCCGGGCACCCACCCCACAGTACTACCTTCGGCCTCCTGACCAGGAGGCTGGGTGACGGTCCCGGAGACGTGCTCGACGGAGGCGTTGGAGCGCTCACTGCGCTCGACGGAGGCGTTGGAGCGCTCACTGCGCTCGACGGAGGCGTTGGAGCGCTCACTGCGCTCGACGGAGGCGTTGGAGCGCTCACTGCGCTCGACGGAGGCGTTGGAGCGCTCACTGCGCTCGACGGAGGCGTTGGAGCGCTCACTGCGCTCGACGGAGGCGTTGGAGCGTGCAGTGCGCTCGACGACGGCGTTGGAGCGTGCAGTGCGCTCGACGACGGCGTTGGAGCGTGCAGTGCGCTTGACGACGGCTCGGGAGCGTGTAAGACGCTCGACGACGGCTCTGGAGCGTGCACGACGCTCGACGACGGCTCTGGAGCGTGCACGACGCTCGACGACGGCTCCGGAGCGTGCAGTGCGCTCGACGACGGCTCCGGAGCGTGCAGTGCGCTCGACGACGGCTCCGGAGCGTGCAGTGCGCTCGACAGCGGCGTTGGAGCGTGCAGTGCGCTCGACAGCGGCGTTGGAGCGTGCAGTGTGCTCGACGGCTCAACGTCGTCCTCAAAGCCGGGCGGCGGCGGCAGAACAGGAGCATCGGTCAGCTGCTGCTGACACACTGGCTCGCTGTCCTCAAAGCCGGGAGGCGGCGGCAGAACAGGTGCATGGGACAGCGGCTGCTGGCGTGCTAGCTCGCTATCCTCGAAGCCGGGAGGCGGCGGCAGAACAGGTGCATGGGACAGCGGCTGCTGGCGTGCTAGCTCGCTATCCTCGAAGCCGGGAGGCGGCGGCAGAACAGGTGCATGGGACAGCGGCTGCTGGCGTGCTAGCTCGCTATCCTCGAAGCCGGGAGGCGGCGGCAGAACAGGTGTCTTGGTCGTTGGAGCTTGTGCAGGGCTCGACAGCGTTGGAGCGTGCACGGCGCTCGACTGCAACGGTGGAGCGTGCACGGCGCTCGACTGCAACGGTGGAGCGTGCACGGCGCTCGACTGCAACGGTGGAGCGTGCACGGCGCTCGACTGCAACGGTGGAGCGTGCACGGCGCTCGACTGCAACGGTGGAGCGTGCACGGCGCTCGACTGCAACGGTGGAGCGTGCACGGCGCTCGACTGCAACGGTGGAGCGTGCACGGCGCTCGACTGCAACGGTGGAGCGTGCACGGCGCTCTCCTGCAGCGGTGGAGCGTGCACGGCGCTCGACTGCAACGGTGGAGCGTGCACGGCGCTCTCCTGCAGCGTTGGAGCGTGCACGGCGCTCTCCTGCAGCGTTGGCGAGGGAGGAAAAAGCTCCGAGCCCGCTTCGCGGTTGTCCCGGAAGTGGAGGATCATGCGCTGCATCTCCTCCACCTGCTCCCGTATTTCTCGCACTTGCTCCGGCTCTGGAATCCACCACCTGAGCTCCTTTTGCTGCTGCTCTGCCTGGGGTTCTCTCTCCCCCGCGTCACCGCCGTACTTGGGCTTCCTCGCCCTTCTCTTCCGGCCGGTGCGGGGAATCACGTGACCCCGCGCTGCGTCGCCTTTGAATGGCGTTCGCCGAATGGCGAGCCTGCAGCTCTCCCAGCTCCGTGGTGTCTCTCCCTCTCCCTCTTCGCTGCTCTCCCGCACGTGCTCCTGCTCCTGTTTGGCCAGCTGGTTGTACCTCCAGCTCTGGAGCAGATCTACCTTTCCGTCTTCCAGCCAGCAGTACTCCCAGCTACCAAACCCCTCTTCCTCGCTGTCCTCCAGCCAGTTCGCCAGCTCGGGCGAGATGGTATCCGCGCCCCCCCAAAAATAATCCAGGGGGAAGTCCTCCGCCATGCCACTTGAACGGTCTAGCTTTCTGTCATGTTTCCCTCTGTGTCTGCGTCTGGAGTGTGTGCGTGGCATGGATGCGGAGGAGGCGAGCTGACGGTTTTGCAAAGTCCTTTTATTCATTTCAACATAAATACAAGTAAACAACCTTCCAAACACAAACGGAACTTAATTACAACTAAAGCTAGACGCCTGACTGCTACTCAGTCAGGCTATTTATAAGGAAACATAAATCAAATCATAATTAGCCTTCCCTCGGTTCAGGTGAGCTTCTTACGTCACCTGACCGAGGTGCATACTGGGAACTGAAGTCAAACATCCAACATAAACAAACTACAAATCAAAACCCAAAAACGGGCGTTAGGCGCCCTCTAGGGGTTAACCGTCACAATAACTGACAAAAAGATAGTTTAATAAAGACTATTCTTTATTGAGCCATAGTGCAAATGAAACATCTCAAACATCAGTATATATAAAAGTAGATTACATCTAAACATGAATACTGTTAGATACCACACAACAGCTCAATGCCTATTGCTCCTATATGAAGGAGCCAAAAACATGCCTTCGCCTCTCGTTAACAGAAATAAACTGCTGGCATATTTGTTTGACATCAATATTGTCCAGACTGTTCTGGTGGACATGGCATACAGCAGCATTGTTCAATCTTATTTGTGTCATTGTTGATGCAGTCAGTGAATGCATTTTAAAAACTATTTGTGTGAAGTGGATTGTCTTTTGGTGAACTGTAACTAAATTCTAGCCATGGCAATATTAGTACTGTATGTAGTATATCAATTTCTTTCACAAGACTCATTTCTGACAAACAGTCGTCATTAAATTAGGAGAACTGACAGGGATCATATTTATACTTTTACATTTAGCTGTTTAATCTGCTGTTAGTTTTAAGTCCGTATTCACAGACTATAACCTGCCCTGCTGTAATGAATGTGCGTCAAAGGGGTAAAAAAAAAAAAAAAATACTACCATTAACGTTAACTGTTGTCGTTACTTTGATGGACTTTGATGGATTCACTAGCGAACTTGAAGTGACTTACACTTTTCTTTGAAAAAAAGCTCCTTATGTCCAGTTTCTTTCTTTTTTTTTTTTTGCTGCCGCCTCCTCACATGTATGTCACCCAACACACCTTCTTGCACGGGAAAAAAAAAATCCACTGCATTTGGCGCTGCTTGTATCTGAACGCAGCCATAGCCTATCACATGATAGCAGGGAAAGGAACAGCCAATCAAAATGTTCATGTGTTTTGGGGGCGGGAGGACTCAAGGAGAGAACGTGATTTATCCCTTTCTGCGTGTCTAGGTTAATGTTGACAGCACGATTTATTATTTTTTTTAAGTGGATTAAATTATTCGTGGGGACATTTCAATGATCGGAGGGTATTGGTGGGGACACATCCCCGTCATCCACCCTAAATCTACGCCCCTGCCTGGACTTCATATTAACATCAATTAACATTAACTGTTATAGCTGAACTGGCTGCCACCTAACACACTGTATAAAAGCAAATCATTTCCTGCTTTCTGTTTCACCCAGATGAGGATGGGTTCACTGTTGAGTCTGGTTCCTCTCAAGGTTTCTTCCTATTACCATCTCAGGGAGTTTTCCCTCAGCACCGTCGCCCTCGGCTTGTTCACCAGGGACTATCTGATCATTCTGATTCATTCACATTCCATACAAACTTTAATAATTTATTTTATTGTGTAAAGGTGATTGTGACAATGACAATTGTTATATACTGTAGAAATAAAATTTAATTGAATTGAATTTCACAGTTTTGAAATGTGCTGCTTCGAGTTCTAGCTCTAAAGTATTCATTATTATTATTATTATTATTATTACTGTATTATTATTATTATTATTAGGGCCCAAGGACTAAGGCATCAGCACAATGACTACATGTCTCACGATGACGAATAGACTATAACAAGCACTATGACATCAGCACAAAGACGATATGAATATGACATCATTGCCATCACTCTGACGATGCTATTTTAATAGCACTGATGTCATGTGGAAGGCCCGGGTTCGATTCCCAGCCAGTGCCCAAACCCCTGCCACTGGATGCAGTGCCGGTCCCTAGCCCGGATAAAATGGGAGGGTTGCGTCAGGAAGGGCATCCGGCGTAAAACCTGTGCCAAGTTGTTGTGCGGACTGGATATTCCGCTGTGGCGACCCCTTGCCGGGAGCAGCCGAAAGACCAACAACAACAATAGCACTGATGTCAAAAATCTTTTTCTTCTAAGGATTTTTTTTTTCAATCAACTGGGCCTTTTTGAGGTTTTTAACATGCTCAAAATGTTCTGAAAATCAGCACACAGGTTGGAATCTGCTACTATTAGGATGCCTGAGAGTTTGGGCCCTGAGTGTGGCTCAGTTCATTGTAGCAGTACAATTATTATTAATTGACTGCTGTTATATACTATATATATGTTTATTTGTATATGTGTTACTTACATATATATATATAAGTAACATATACACAAATATATATATATATATATATATATATATATATATATATATATATATATATATATATATATATATGTCAAATTCATTTTAAGGTGACTCAGGGTTATATAAGTAAAAAATTATATGACTTGAACAATGTTGTTCAAAAAGTTCATGTTTTCTGGGCGAACTTAATTTTTATTTACATTTCTTCTTCTCTTGTCAGTTATTATTGTAATCTGTCCCCTGAAGCCTTCCCCCACCACAGATCTCCATGTATTTGTAAGGATAGTTCTCTTCTTGAGTCTGCTACTGCTCCCTAGTGGCATTAGAAATATTAATAAATGCATATGAGGAATATGATAAAATAATTGCTTAAAATACACACTATATATTATATGATTATATTATCAATTAAAATATTATATAATTTGTTAATATATCTCTAAAAAGCATGATCTTCCTCTCTTATGCCCACAACGTGTGCTAAATGCATGCTTCTGTATGGGTCTCAAGGGGATTCTGCATAGATGAAGACAATAACATGTTATATCACATCTGTAATCCAAGAACTCTACAATTACAACTGACTACTATTGCTATACTGTCATTTTTTTTGTCAGGTAACACATAACATTTACTGACAGTATTGTTAATAACTAGGCTTAACACTAAGTGTTGACTCTATACAGTCCAGTTTAATGGCCTGACAAGATCCATACCAATGTCAGGTAATGGTTATGTGCACAGTGTCACTTTTGGGGTGGCCAGTGGGTTCACCAGCAGCCTTTCCTGACAATAAATGTTATCATGATAAAAATAAAAAATGTAAATCATATTCAGCACTGTCGCCTTGCACCTCCAGGGTCTGGGTTCGATTCCCCGGCCAGGCTCGATTCCCGTCTCTGTGTGCATGGAGTTTGCATGTTCTCCCCGTGCTTGGTGGGTTTCCTCCGGGTACTCCGGTTTCCTCCCACAGTCCAAAGATATGCAGGTTAGGCTAATTGGTGTTCCTAAATTGCCCGTAATGTGTGATTGGGTGTGTGAGTGTGTGTATGTGTGTGCCCTGCGATGGATTGGCACCCTGTCCAGGGTGTACCCCGCCTAGTGCCCGAAGTCTCCTGGGATAGGCTCCAGGTCCCCCGCGACCCTGAACACAGGATTAAGCGGTATAGAAGATGAATGAATGAATGAATGAATAAATCATATTCATATAGTAAAAAAATACTAACACCATAAAATGACCAATAAAATGCTTTGTTTAGGAATTTTTAAAAAAAAAGTAGTTATGGTGTTCGACCATGGTTCGGAAGGTCCCAGGTTCAAATCCCATGACTGCCAAGCTGTCCTGTTGGGACCTTGAGAAAGTTCCTCAACCCCCAACTGCTCACATGTAAAATTAAATACAAATGTAAGTCACTCTTGTGAGGGTTGCCCACTAGAGGGCAGTGTTTTTACTTTGTAGTTTTGGTTCCTAGACTCAGTTTCCCAGAAGCCTCCTCGGTCAGGTGACATGGATACTCACCTGAACTGAGGAGGCTCATTAGCACTTTTATAAATACCTGTTTGTTCTGGGAAACTGGGTCGAGCATTAATTTCTGTTATGTGGGTTTTGTTTTGTTCTTTTCTGTTTTAGTTTAAACAGTATGGTTGGCCTTTTGGTTTCAGGAGCACTATAAGTTAAGTTTGTATTTGCTTTGATTTAGTTTATGTCTCTTTGTCTCTGTGTCTCCTAGCAGGACTAGCCTCTAGGAGAATTAGCCTTTTGTGTAAGTAACCCCCATTGCCTGTTTAGCTAGTAGTCTGTTTCAATACTAATGAGGGTGATACTAACATGTCTAGATCTTGGTCTGTCTAGTCTTCGTGTCTGTCTAGTCTCATTGTCTGCTTAGCTCTTAGTCTGTTTAGGTACTAACATCTTTAGCCACTAACCTTTAGAGTTCTTAGTCTGTTTCATACCTAGTCTGCTGTGTACCTTGTCTGTTCATTCCCTTGTGTCTTAGGCTACTGGCCGGTGTAGCCATTAGTCTGATTAGCTATGAGCTAGCTTAGCAGCTAATGTGCAGCTCAGCCAGTAGACCTAGCCAAGCCTGTCTTGTGTTTGTTTACCCCTTGCATGCACAGTCCCTAATGTTTAGTCCGTTAGGCTGTTTCGTGTGTCTTGTCTTGTCCAGTTTGTATCCCATGTCTGTATTGTATCAACGTATGTAATTCCTAGTCTTGTGTCTAAGTGTTTGAGTTATGTTTCTTATGCTCCAAGCCAACTCTTAGTTCGTTTTGTTCGTGTTTGCTTTTGGTTTGTTTAATTCTTATTAAAGACTTTGTTTCACTGCATCCCCTCTGCATTTATGCCTCAACACCAAGCCCACAGTCCAACATAGCAGAACGTGACAACTCTGGACACAGGCTTCTGCAAAATATGTAAATGTATTAGGTCAACTATTTTTTTTTTTATTATTTTTTTTTTATGCCTACTCAAAAGTATTTGAATTTAATATATTTGTCCTTCCTCTCATGTCATTAAATGTAATAACCTAAAACAACTTTAATCTCTAAATTATTCCTTCACATTTATTTTTATATTTTTTGCTAAAAATGGCAAGATGTATACATTTTAATTCTGTCTACATAGACACTCACTCATCTTCTGTACCACTTTATCCTGTATTCATATCATATTATCATATATTGATGATATAATAATATAATATATAGTGTGTATTTTATGCAATTATTTTATCATATTCCTCATATGCATTAATATTTCTAATGCCACTAGGGAGCAGTAGCAGACTCAATAAGAGATCTTACAAATACATGGAGATCTGTGGTGGGGGAAGGCTTCAGGAGACAGATTACAATAATAACTGACAAGAGATGAAGAAATGTAAATAAAATTAAGTTCGCCCAGAAAACAGCTCCACCTTATGTGAACTTGTAGGGAATATTTGATTTGTAGTGTGTTTCATGATATTCTGTGTGCGTGAGAACAATGTTTTTTCTTTCTTTTACCTCAACACAAGCTGCACTTTCAATAAACACATTCTATAGTAGTTTATGTTAAAGGTCGTAAAACTGTTGAACGCTTGTAAATGCAGAGCTACTCCCAATTTTATGTTCTTCTTTACCTTATCTTTTCTAAACATTCCAGATCAGATGTAAACACTCCTGCACCCACCTTTTCTTTGGTTCTTTGTGTGTGTGCGTATATATACTTCTGTCTTCAACAATAAACTTTGAACGTCTCACTAAGCACGGACTTGTGTATTATTGAGGGGTTCCCTGGTACCAGGCGGGAAGCAAAATACAGGCTGAGCACTGAGTAGACCAAAGGGGGTCTACCAAAATTCCAGAAATCCTTACAGATCTTTTTTGCAACATTGTTCAAGCCATATCATTTTTACATACAGTATATAACCCTGAGGCACCTTAAAATGAATTTGTGTATATATAATATATATATATATATGTATATGTTTATTTCTATATGTGTTACTTACATTATGTGTTACTTGTTATAGTCTAGTCGTCATCGTGCTGATGTTATAATCCTTATGAGAACAAGAGCGCCTTTGCACATTATGACATGAACACAATTAAAATAGCTTTATCAGAGTGATGACAATGACGTCATAGACATGTAGTTATTGTGCCGATGCCTTAGTCCTTGGGCCCTAATAATAATAAAATTTATAATGAATACTCTAGAGCTTGAACTCAAAGCAGCAGATATCACAACTGTCTAAGAAAAGGCTCAGTCTACTTTATAAATCATTATAGACATCATTCAATGAGAAGGCTTACCAGATCTAAAAAATCTGATTTCAAGTAAATGTACATTAAGTGTACATCTGTGTACTGAAAGTACTGGTATTAAACTAAACACAATAACAAAAGACACATTGTTCAGCTGTGGACGGTATGTTCTACTGAAATACAGATCGGAAAAGAATGTTTCATTCTGAACCCAGCTACAAGATACAAGTTTCTTTTTCAGCACTTTATCATTCATACAGAAGGAGTTTTTCATCCCTTGTATAGAACAACAGGAGATTTTAGTAGTTTTATTATTTTAGAACACCCCCCAAACACACACCACACACCACACACACACACACGTCCCCTTACGAAGAGTGTACATAAAACGGATAAGTATCTTATAATATATTTACTCGAAACGCGTGTTATATCGTTAAGTTTTAATTGTTTTGCAGCACACCGCTTTTAGCCGGCATTAGCATCGCTAATTAGCATTAGCATCGCTAGCCCGGCTATCACGTTTGTTTGTTTGTTTGTAAAGTTTGTTTTCGCTTCCTCACACCGATTATTTTCCGTGTTTAGACACCATGTCGGTTATGATTCTGCCTCTGAGTGCAGGTGAGGAGACATTGGAGCTGCACTCGGTGGATTTGGAGGTGGAGGCCGTGGAGAAGCTGATCCGTGAGCTACAGGTGAAGCTGGCCCGGTTACAGCAGCGGAAAGCCATGCTGGAATCGACGCGAACCGACACTCAACTGTCCCAGGTAAATTCTCGGCGTGAGAATTCTCCTACAACCTCAACCCCGCGTGTTTCTCTGCCCAGGTCCAACACACCAAGGACGCATCCCGCCCAGTTTTCCTACACCCCGGCGCCGGGACATCACGGACCCTGGATACAGCAGCAGCGGAAGAAGCACGCCAAGCCCCGGGCGAGGACCTCTCCACCACCACCACCCGTCTTCGACATCTCGACCCAAAACCGCTTCGCTCCTCTCTGCGAGACGGCACACGACGTCCTGGTCATCGGAGACTCCATCGTTCGTCACGTGCGTGCTACCACGGCTAAAGGTAAGGTGCACACACGCTGTTTACCTGGTGCACGTGTTCTTGATGTTGCTGCACAGGTGCCTGCTGCCCTGAGGAGGAACATTGGAGCTGTGGTTCTTCATGCCGGCACGAACGACACCAGGCTGAGGCAGACGGAGATCCTAAAGAAGGACTTCAGGAGCCTGGTCGAGAAGGTCCGCAGCACATCACCCACGACAAGGATCATCGTATCTGGACCGCTTCCCACATTTCAGCGAGGAATCGAGAAGTTCAGTAGATTATTTGCCTTTAATGAATGGTTACAATCTTGGTGTCAACAACAGAAATTACGCTTTGTTGATAACTGGAATGTTTTCTGGGAGCGTCCTAGGCTCTATCACACCGATGGCCTACACCCTAGCAGAGCTGGAGCAGCGGTCCTCTCTGACAATATCTCCAGAACACTACGAACCATCTGACTGGCGGTAAGTCATACTGTAGATTCCAAACATATTAGACACATCACAACTCACCGTAGTGATAGACGCACACACATAGCTTGTCCTATAGAAACTGTGTCTGTTCCCCGAATACTGAGAAAAAAGAATAAATTTGTTAAATTTGCCCGAAACAATCTGATAACCATAAAACCAGAAAAAGGCAAAATAAGTAGTCAAAATCCACCTCTAAAGTTTGGACTACTCAACATTAGATCCCTTGCGCCTAAAGCACTTATTGTTAATGAAATTATCTCAGATTATTGCCTTGACGCACTCTGTCTCACTGAAACCTGGCTTAAACCAAATGAATATTTTGGTCTGAATGAGTCTACTCCGTCAGGATATTTCTATAAGCACGAGCCCCGTCTAATTGGTCGCGGTGGTGGTGTCGCCACTATCTACAATGATGTACTCACTGTTACCCAGAAAATAAGGCCCAGGTTTAATTCATTTGAAGTGCTTATCATTAATGTTGCACTAAATGAAATACGTAATAAACCCTTGCTATATTTTACCCTGGCCACCGTGTACAGACCCCCGGGGCCATATGGCGATTTTCTTAAAGAATTTGGACATCTGCTATCAGACCTATTGGTTAACTCTGACAAAGTATTGATAGTAGGAGACTTTAACATTCATGTAGATGATGCTAACGACGCTTTAGCACTCACATTTATGGATTTACTAAATTCCTTTGGGGTTAAGCAAAATATAATTGGAGCAACTCACCGCTTTAATCATACGCTAGATTTAATTATATCCCATGGTATAGATGTCTCTAATATAGAGATCATACCTCAAAGTGATGATATCACAGATCATCACCTCCTGACATATACTCTACCCGTAGAACAGATTAGCTGTGTCTCCCCACGCTATCAATCTGTTAGAAATATGAATCCCACCACTAAAGACAGATTCACAAGCAATCTGCCGGATCTGTCCCAATTTCTTATTAGACCCCTAAATGCAGATGATCTAGATGAAGTGACTAGCAGCATGGGCACTATTTTTACCAGTACATTAGACACTGTTGCTCCCATCAGATTAAAAAAAGTCAGAGATAAAACATTGGCACCGTGGTACAACAGTCATACTCGCGCCCTAAAGAGAGCAACCCGTAACCTCGAGCGAAAATGGAGGAAAACTAAATTAGAAGTTTTTCGAATTGCGTATAAAGACAGTATGTGCAGCTATAGACAGGCTTTAAAAACTGCTAGGACCGAGCATCTTAGCCAACTGATAGCAAGAAACCAAAACAATCCCAGGTTCTTATTTAGTACAGTGGCTCGCCTAACAAAACCTAAGATGCCCGCAGAGAGTATCCCATCACAGTTTAGAAGTGAAGACTTTATGGACTTCTTTAATGAAAAAATCAATAATATCAGGAAGAAAATAATGGAGGTTCAACCTCTAATAGTATCTCACGATCCAGTTCAGCCTATAGCTTCACATTTAGATTTTCACTGCTTTACAGGTATAGGACAGGAAGAGCTGTATAAACTTATCACCTCGGCTAAATCAACAACGTGCCTGTTAGACCCAATCCCAACCAGATTTTTAAAAGAAGTGATGCGTACGGTTGGAGAGCCACTCCTAAACATTATTAATTCTTCATTACATCTAGGTCACGTCCCTAAACCTTTCAAGTTAGCAGTTATTAAGCCGCTTCTTAAAAAATCTAATTTGGACGCGAATGAAATAAAAAATTACAGACCAATCTCAAACCTCCCGTTCATATCAAAAATACTAGAAAAAGTAGTATCAGCTCAAATTTGCACATTCTTGCAGGATAACAACATCCTTGAAGAATTTCAGTCAGGTTTCAGGCCTCATCATAGCACAGAAACTGCACTAGTTAAGATTACAAATGACTTGTTTTTAGCTTCAGACCAAGGCTGCATCTCATTGCTAGTCCTGCTCGATCTTAGTGCTGCATTCGACACTATAGATCATAATATTCTCATAGATCGCTTACAAAATTATATAGGTATTCAGGGACAGGCACTAAAATGGTTTAGATCTTACCTGTCTGATCGCTACCATTTTGTAGATCTAAATGGAGAACCGTCTGGTATAATGCCAGTGAAATATGGGGTCCCACAAGGGTCAGTTTTAGGACCTCTGTTGTTCTCAATATACATGCTTCCCTTGGGTAACATCATTAGAAGACATGGGATTAGTTTCCATTGTTATGCTGATGATACCCAATTATATATCTCAACTAAACCAGACGAAATACCTAAGTTGTCTAGATTAACTGAGTGTGTCCAGGACATAAAAGATTGGATGACCAATAACTTTCTTTTATTAAATTCAGATAAGACAGAGATATTACTTATTGGCCCAAAAACCAGCACACAACAGCTTTCACAATTCAGCTTGCGCTTAGAAGGATGTACTGTTATTACCAGCTCAGCAGGAAAAGACCTGGGAGTAATATTAGACAGTAACTTGTCTTTTGAAAATCACATTTCAAATATCACAAAAACAGCCTTTTTCCATCTTCGAAATATTGCTAAACTTAGGAACATCTTATCCGTATCTGATGCAGAAAAACTAGTTCATGCATTCATGACCTCCAGACTGGACTATTGTAATGCATTACTAGGTGGTTGTCCTGCATCCTCAATAAACAAGCTTCAGTTAATCCAAAATGCAGCTGCCAGGGTTCTCACTAGATCCAGAAAATATGATCATATAACCCCAATATTATCATCCCTGCACTGGCTACCTGTTCAGTTTAGAATAAATTACAAAATAGTATTACTTACATACAAGGCCTTAAATGGTTTAGCTCCCACATACCTAACCAGTCTTCTGATACGCTACAATCCACCACGCGCCTTAAGATCACAAAACTCCGGACTTCTGGTAGTTCCCAGAATTTCAAAATCTACAAAAGGGGGTAGGGCTTTTTCATATTTAGCTCCAAAGCTTTGGAATAGCCTTCCAGACAGTGTTCGGGGAGCAGACACGGTTTCTCAGTTCAAAAGTAGACTCAAGACGCATCTTTTTAATCTGGCATACACATAACTCATCCCAGTACTCATACTCCAGTACACCTATACCGAATGGCAATTACGCTAATTCTCCCCATCTGTTCTGTATTTCTCTACCCATCCCGAGGCATCGGGAGATTCTGCCAGCTTCAGTAGACAAAGGCCGACCCTGCGAGGTTCCTGAGGCATCCAGAGAAGGACCAGCTCCAACTGGATTCAGCTTTATGATGGTTGGAGCTACACATGCTGCTCCTGTGCTTCCAGTGATCCAGACCTCATCTGCCCTCTGCACCTACTGACTCGTCCCTATGCTGAACTGGTCTTCATGACAAATTTAAATAATTTCTGTCATATTGAATTTTCACCTGCACAAGATGTTATATCATTTCTATCTGTTATCGCCCAAATGAGGATGGGTTCCCTGTTGAGTCTGGTTCCTCTCAAGGTTTCTTCCTAATGCCATCTCAGGGAGTTTTTCCTTGCCACCGTCGCCGTCACCCTTGGCTTGCTCATCAGAGAAATTTCATTCATTCGTCTCATTATTATCTGCACATTTTTCTCACACATCCACACTTCCAATTATTTTCTTTTCTAAAATTATTATTATTATTTGTTTTTATTTATTTATTTTCTATTATAATTTTATTTATTTATTATTTTATATATAATTATTCTATATATATAATTTTTTTTTTTTTTTGTTAAATTTCTTTAATTTTTGTGAAGCTGCTTTGAGACAATGACCATTGTTAAAAGCGCTATATAAATAAAATTGAATTGAATTGAATTGAATTGAATAGACACACACACACACACGCGCACACACACACGGAGACACACACAGACACACACACACACACGGAGACACACAGACACACACACACACACACACACTGGTCCTTTATCCACTATTCACTGCAAAATACATTTCAGGGTTTGGTTAAATCCTTCTGCGAGCCCGTCTGTCTGCAGATGGTACACTGAAGTGCAGATATGACTTCGGCACAACAGCCAGCACACATCACACATTAGCTTAGACATAAATGGAATATCATCAGTGAAGATTTCTTTGGGTAACCCCAAAAGGCTGAAAAGTTGCGGCAATTCCTTAGATTTTTTTTTGGACGTCGCCTTATATTTACATTTACATTTAGGCATTTGGCAGACGCTCTTATCCAGAGCGACTTACAAAAAGTGCTTTAAAGTTAACATCACTGGATACATACTTACACTGGGTTAACTAGTTTAATAACTAAGTGCCATTAGGCCAACACAACTGGGAAGAGGGATTTTTATTTTTTTGGGGGGGGGGTTAGTCCAAGTACTGGAGAAACAGATGCGTCTTGAGTCGTCATTTAAAGATAGTCAAAGTCTCTGCTGTACGGACATCTAGAGGAAGTTCGTTCCACCACCTAGGTGCCAGAACAGAAAAGAGCCTGGATGAATGCCACCCTCGATCCCTGAGAGATTGTGGGATGAGGCGAGCAGTGCTGGATGATCGGAGGGAACATGGTGCAGTGCGTGGTGTGATTAGAGCAGAGAGGTAATTGGGTACAGGGCCATTTTTAGCTTTGTAGGCAAGCATCAGCGTTTTGAATTTGGTGCGAGCAGCTACAGGAAGCCAGTGCAGGGAGCGGAGTAGTGGGGTGGTGTGGGAGAACTTGGAGAGGTTAAAAACGAGACGTGCTGCTGCATTCTGGATCAGTTGCAGAGGACGAATTGTGGACAGAGGCAGACCTGCCAGGAGTGAGTTGCAGTAGTCCAGTCTTGAAATAACAAGGGACTGAACAAGCACCTGAGTAGCCTGTGAAGAAAGAAATGGGTGAATTCTTCTGATATTGTAAAGAAGAAATCTACAAGAGCGAGTAAGGTTAGCGATGTGTGGGGAAAATGACAGATGATTGTCCACAGTTACCCCAAGATTGCGGGCAGTGGCTGAAGGAGTTATTTGGTTGTTGTCCAGGGATATCACAAGGTCTTGACCTGGGGATGAGTCACAAGGGATGAACAACAGTTCAGTTTTACTCAGATTGAGCTTTAGCTGATGTACAGCCATCCAGGATGAGATGTCTGCCTGACATGCTGAGATCCGGGTGGAAACCTGAGTGTCAGAGGGAGGAAAGGAGAGAGTAAGTTGGGTGTCATCTGCATAACAATGGTATGAAAATCCATGCGATGATATGACTTTACCAAGAGACCTGGTATAGAGGGAGAACAGAAGAGAACCAAGTACTGAGCCCTGTGGGACACCAGTAGAGAGTCTACGTGGGGCAGATGTAGATCCCCTCCATGTTACCTCATATGACCTATCTTCTAGGTAAGAAGCAAACCATTGCCACGCTGTTCCACAAATTCCCCACAAATATATAGTGGGACAGCCTTGAGGTACTATGTTGCATAATTGACAATGACCAGGATGAACTTAAGTCCTTTAGCTGACTTTGGGAGTGGGCTAAGGAGATCCATGCCTATCCGCTTGAACTGCATGCTGACAATTGGCAGTAGAATCAGGGGTCGGGGGCACGTTTTGATTTAATTTAGAAATTTTCATTAAATGGCACTCTGGGCAAGTCTGGCAGAAGTTGCACAGCTCTTGAGCCCTGGCCAATGAAAATGGTCTGGTATCTTTTTGATTGTGTTGTTGATTCTTAGATGATCTCCGAATGGCAGAGAATGGGCAAAGTGCATCACAGAATCCACTTTAGCCTGTGGGACCACCAAGACATCGCACAGTTCACCACGGCAGAATGTATGGAAAAAAACAATATAAAATATTGATTTTTCCCAGGAAGCATGAGACAGGCCAGGGCTGTAGGGGTGAATTGGCTACACCCTCGATTCAAACACCTATTCCCAGCAGTGTTTAAAGTGGGAATCATTTTTTTTTGTAACTGTGCAAAGCTTCCATCATATTTAAGCTGCTGAGTCAGGGACACAAAGGGGTTAGAGGGATCATTAGCCTCACCTTCAGCTTCTGCATCAATATTCTCATCAGGTGTCCACACCAGCCACGACGTTTGAATTAGTGGTAGCACTGTCACCTTGCAACCTCCAGGTTCCAGGTTTAATTCCTTCCTCAGGTCTGTGGGTCTGTGGGTCCTCTGGGAGCTCTAGTATCCTCCCATAGTGCAAATTATGCTAATTGGTATTCCCAAATTTCCCATAGTGTTTGAATGAGGTTAATATGAGTGCATATATATATATATATATATATATATACACTGTCTCTTTAACAAAATATTCAGCGGCTGTGTCAGTTTTGTGTCTTCTCTTTTGAGCGCTGATGACGGTTCATCCTCCTCGTGCATTTAAGGGAAAAACTATATAGAGAAATATACAAATATATATAAAAATATACAAGGTCTGTATACACATGTTCACTCACCTAAGTCACATATGACTGAAAAATTATTATATATATATAATATTATATATATAATGCCTTAACCACTGAGCTACCCCTGGCCATTTCCATGTTTTTGTTTCTGGTTACCTATACCGTATCTTACTGGACAGTTTTGTCATTTTTTATTTAGTATCAATCCGGTTACACACTAAATTAATAGTCTTATTCAGTTTAATCATTGCTTTTCAACAAAATGTTTACTTTCTTTCATTTCTTTCTTTCTAAAGTTGGAACCAACATGGTGGAATACCTCCAGCAGGATGAAGTGTCAAGGCCGTACCGCTACATCCTGACGTTGGAAGATAATGACCAGCGCAGCTCTCAGGCATTCGTCATTCTTGTGGGACAGGCTCTGGAGCAATGCACACTACAGTACTTGGGGCAGTCGATGTGTGCTTCAAGGCACACATTATCTATATTTTTGACATTATCTATGCAAAGCAGCGTGCTCCTGAATAGAACTTTTTGTAATATTGCTATGAAATAGCAAGGCCTACCTGAAAAGTCATAGATAGTGTTTGTATGTTAAAATGATACCAGGTCTGGATAGTTTTGTTCTGCAAAAAAAGATATGTGAAGTCACAGAGAGATCCTGCTGTGTAGATGCTGCCTCAGTCTATTTGTGCAGTTACTCCATTCTGTCCTTGTGCGTAATAGTATAGTAATGATGTCGCTGTTGATTATCTATTCTTTTGAAAAAAAATGTTTTTTTTCTATGAGCATTTAATAGGATGTTGTTTATTGCATATATGTATGGTTTATGCCGCTCCATATCAAAATAGCTTTAAACTCATCCAAAGGGATTAGATAGAAATAACTAGTTCAGCACCTTGGATAGCACGGAAGCCATTAACATGGGGCAACGTACTGGAATTAACTGCCAGGGATCCCTCACTGTCCCTATAAAAGGACTGCAAGCTCATGCTGGTGAGTAGGAAACAATGTGCATATCTGACTTACACCACTCTCCTCTCCCCACAGACTTAGACTCACAAGAATCCCCATTTGGGCTGAGAGGCTGCTTTTTTCCGAGCTCCGCCAGGCTGACCAATTTTTTACCTTTTTCGTCCCCTTACGAAGAGTGAACATATAGCAGATACGTATTTCATACTATCTTATAATATATTCAATTCAATTTTATTTATATAGCGCTTTTAACAATGGTCATTGTCTCAAAGCAGCTTCACAAAAATGAAAGAAAATTTACAAAAAATGAAAGAAAAATTTAGAAAAGAAAATAATTGGAAGTGTGTATGTGTGAGAAAAATGTGTCTAGATAATAATGAGATGAATGAATGATGAATGAAATGTCTCTGATGAACAAGCCAAGGGTGACGGCGACGGTGGCAAGGAAAAACTCCCTGAGATGGCATTAGGAAGAAACCTTGAGAGGAACCAGACTCAACAGAGAACCCATTCTCATTTGGGTGATAACAGATAGAAATTATATAACATCTTGTGTGTTGTGCAGGTGAATGTTCAATATGACAGAAATTATTTAAATTGACATGTAGACCAGTTCAGCATAGGGACGAGTCAGTAGGTGCAGAGGGCAGATGAGATCTGGATCACTGGAAGCACAGGAGCAGCATGTGTAGCTCCAACCATCATAAAGCTGAATCCAGCGGGAGCTGTTCCTTCTCTGGACGCCTCAGGAACCTCGCGGGGTTGGGCTTTGTCTACTGAAGCTGGCACAATCTCCCGATGCCTCGGGATGGGTAGAAAAATACAGAGCAGATGGGGAGAATTAGCGTAGTTGCCATTCGGGATAGGTGTACTGGAGTATGAGGTTATGGGATGAGTTATGTGTATGCCAGATTATGAGGTTATGGGATGAGTTATGTGAATGCCAGATTAAAAAGATGTGTCTTGAGTCTACTTTTGAACTGGGAAACCATGTCTGCTCCCCGAACACTGTCTGGAAGGCTATTCCAAAGCTTTGGAGCTAAATATGAAAATGCTCTACCCCCTTTTGTAGATTTTGAAATTCTGGGAATTACCAGAAGTCTGGAGTTTTGTGACCTTAAGGCGCGTGGTGGATTCTAGCGTATCAGAAGACTGGTTAGGTATGTGGGAGCTAAACCATTTAAGGCCTTGTATGTAAGTAATACTATTTTGTAATTTATTCTAAACTGCACAGGTAGCCAGTGCAGGGATGATAATATTGGGGTTATATGATCATATTTTCTGGATCTAGTGAGAACCCTGGCGGCTGCATTTTGGACTAACTGAAGCTTGTTTATTGAGGATGCAGGACAACCACCTAGCAATGCATTACAATAGTCCAGTCTGAAGGTCATGAATGCATGAACTAGCTTTTCTGCATCAGATATGGATAAGATGCTCCTAAGTTTGGCAATATTTCTAAGATGGAAAAAGGCTGTTTTTGTGATATTTGAAATGTGATTTTCAAAAGACAAGTTACTGTCTAATATTACGCCCAGATCTTTTACTGCTGAGCTGGTAGTAACAGTACATCCTTCTAAACGCAGGCAGAATTGTGAAAGCTGTTGTGTGCTGGATTTTGGGCCAATAAGTACAGTAATATCTCTGTCTTATCTGAATTTAATAAAAGAAAGTTATTGGTCATCCAATCTTTTATGTCCTGGACACACTCAGTTAATCTAGACAACTTTGGTATTTCGTCTGGTTTTGTTGAGATATTTAATTGGGTATCATCAGCATAATAATGGAAACTAATCCCATGTCTTCTAATGATGTTACCCAAGGGAAGCATGTATATTGAGAACAGCAGAGGTCCTAAAACTGACCCTTGTGGGACCCCATATTTCACTGGCATTACACCAGACGGTTCTCCATTCAGATCTATAAAATGGTATTGATCAGACAGGTATGATCTAAACCATTTTAATACCTGTCCCTGAATACCTATGTGATTTTGTAAGCAATCTATGAGAATATTATGATCTACAGCGTCGAATGCAGCACTAAGATCGAGCAGGACTAGCAATGAGATGCAGCCTTGGTCTGAAGCTAAAAACAAGTCGTTTGTAATCTTAACTAGTGCAATTTCTGTGCTATGATGGGGCCTGAAACCCCATCAGGCCATAATATATTCACTGAAAATGCGTTTTATATCGATAAGTTTTAATTGTTTTGCAGCACACCGCTTTTAGCCGGCATTAGCATCACTAGCCCATTGCCCGGCTATCACAAGTTTGTTTACGCTTCTTCACACCAATTATTTCCGTTTTTAGACACCATGTCGGTTGTGTGTCTGGAGGCCGTGGAGAAGCTGATCCACGAGCTACAGGTGAAGCTGGCCTGGCTACAGCAGCGAAAAGCCACGCTGGAATCGTCGCGGACCGACGCTCACCTGTCCCATGTAAATTCTCGGCGTTACACAATCTCTCCGACAACCTCAACCCCGCGTGTTTCTCTGCCCAGGTCCAACACACCAAGGACGCAGCCCGCCCAGGTTTCCTTCACCCTGGCGCCGGGATACCACGAAGCCTGGATACAGCAGCAGCGGAAGACGCGCGCCAAGTCCCGGGCGAGGACCTCTCCTCCTCCACCACCAACCGTCTTCGAGATCTCGACCCGAAACCGCTTCGCTCCTCTCTGTGAGATGGCACACAACGCGCTGGTCATCGGAGACTCCATCGTTCGGCATCGCGTGGTTTTCTTAAAGAATTTGGACATCTGCTATCAGACCTATTGGTTAACTCTGACAAAGTACGAGTACCTGTACAAGGTGCCTAGGTGTGAGAGTGTACGAGGTGCCTAGGTGTGAGAGTGTACGAGGTGCCTAGGTGTGAGAGTGTACGAGGTGCCTAGAGGTGTGAGAGTGTACGAGGTGCCTATAGGTGTGACAGTGTACGAGGTGCCTAGAGGTGTGAGACTGTACGAGGTGCCTAGAGGTGTGAGAGTGTACGAGGTGCCTAGAGGTGTGAGACTGTACGAAGTGCCTAGAGGGTGAGAGTGTACGAGGTGCCTAGAGGTGTGAGACTGTACGAGGTGCCTAGAGGTGTGAGAGTGTACGAGGTGCTTAGAGGTGTGAGAGTGTACGAGGTGCCTAGAGGTGTGAGACTATACGAGGTGCCTAAGGGTGTGAGAGTGTACGAGGTGCTTAGAGGTGTGAGAGTGTACGAGGTGCCTAGAGGTGTGAGAGTGTACGAGGTGCCTAGAGGTGTGAGAGTGTACGAGGTGCCTAGAGGTGTGAGAGTGTGTGTACGAGGTGCCTAGAGGTGTGAGAGTGTGTGTACGAGGTGCCTAGAGGTGTGAGAGTGTGTGTACGAGGTGCCTAGAGGTGTGTGTCTGTGTGTGTGTGTGTGTGTACGAGGTGCCTAGAGGTGTGAGAGTGTACGAGGTGCCTAGAGGTGTGAGAGTGTGTGTACGAGGTGCCTAGAGGTGTGTGTGTGTGTGTGTGTGTGTGTGTGTGTGTGTGTGTGTGTACGAGGTGCCTAGAGGTGTGTGTGTGTGTACGAGGTGCCTAGAGGTGTGTGGTTGTGGGTGTGTGTACGAGGTGCCTAGAGGTGTGAGAGTGTGTGTACGAGGTGCCTAGAGGTGTGTGTGTACGAGGTGCCTAGAGGTGTGAGAGTGTGTGTACGAGGTGCCTAGAGGTGTGTGTGTGTGTACGAGGTGCCTAGAGGTGTGTGTGTGTGTACGAGGTGCCTAGAGGTGTGTGTGTGTGTGTGTACGAGGTGCCTAGAGGTGTGTGTGTGTGTACGAGGTGCCTAGAGGTGTGTGTGTGTGTGTGTGTGTGTGTGTGTGTGTGTGTGTGTGTGTGTGTACGAGGTGCCTAGAGGTGTGTGTGTGTGTGTGTACGAGGTGCCTAGAGGTGTGTGTGTGTGTGTACGAGGTGCCTAGAGGTGTGTGTGTGTGTGTGTGTGTACGAGGTGCCTAGAGGTGTGTGTGTGTGTATACGAGGTGCCTAGAGGTGTGTGTGTGTGTGTGTGTGTGTGTGTGTGTGTATGAGGTGCCTAGAGGTGTGTGTGTGTACGAGGTGCCTAGAGGTGTGTGTGTGTGTGTGTGTGTGTGTGTGTGTACGAGGTGCCTAGAGGTGTGTGTGTGTGTGTGTACGAGGTGCCTAGAGGTGTGTGTGTGTGTACGAGGTGCCTAGAGGTGTGTGTGTGTGTGTGTGTGTGTGTGTGTGTGTGTGTGTGTGTGTGTGTGTGTGTGTACGAGGTGCCTAGATGTGTGTGTGTGTGTGTGTGTGTGTGTACGAGGTGCCTAGAGGTGTGTGTGCGTGTACGAGGTGCCTAGAGGTGTGTATGTGTGTGTGTGTGTACGAGGTGCCTAGAGGTGTGTATGTGTGTGTGTGTGTACGAGGTGCCTAGAGGTGTGTGTGCGTGTACGAGGTGCCTAGAGGTGTGTATGTGTGTGTGTGTGTACGAGGTGCCTAGAGGTGTGTATGTGTGTGTGTGTGTACGAGGTGCCTAGAGGTGTGTGTGGGTGTACGAGGTGCCTAGAGGTGTGTGTGTGTGTGTGTGTGTGTGTGTGTGTGTGTGTGTGTGTGTGTGTGTGTGTGTGTGTGTGTGTACGTTTGTGTGTGTGTGTACGAGGTCCCTAGAGGTGTGTGTGGGTGTACGAGGTGCCTAGAGGTGTGTCTGTGTGTGTGTGTACGAGGTGCCTAGAGGTGTGTGTGTGTGTGTGTGTGTGTGTGTACGAGGTGCCTAGAGGTGTGTGTGTGTGTGTGTGTGTGTGTGTGTGTGTGTGTGTGTGTGTGTGTGTGTGTGTGTGTGTGTGTGTACGAGGTGCCTAGAGGTGTGTGTGTGTGTGTGTGTGTGTGTACGAGGTGTGCGTGTGTGTGTGTACGAGGTGCCTAGAGGTGCGTGTGTGTGTACGAGGTGTGCGTGTGTGTGTGTGTGTGTTCTTAGGGGAGTATGTGTATTTCAGTGTGAGTCTGGCTCCCTGGAGCGTGTGTGTGAATCGCCCGTAGAAGCATAGGTTTTCCCACGTCTCGATGAGCTCCTGTAATCTGTTCTAATCTGCCACACAGGTCTTCGCATGGCTTCCGGGTAACGGAAGGCATAAAAATTTCCAGTTCCTGTGTCGAGCCGAAGAAAATGCTGAACACGACAATTAAGGAGATTTTTTGACTCATTTGTCTCATTTTGGCACTTTTTATTTTTCTAGAGCAGAAGAGGAAGATGTTAAGGAACAGGGAAGAAACTTCGTATGATGATGACAGATTTGTTATTACCTATAGAAATTGTTCAGTAAATACTTGGTTAATTTTAAAACACATTTAATTATGGCTTATTAATCATTCATTCATCTTGTAACGCTTGGATTTAATTAACCGCTTGGTTACAAAAAAACGGATTCGGGAATTTAAATATGGGCTGTTAAACACTACTTCCGGTATTGCGTAATCGCGGCAGGGCAATATACGACGCGACACAAATACAATTACCAAACTAATCCAAAGTGTATTATACAAGACAGACAAATAAACCAACAAACAAGGTGCACCACAAACCAATATATACAAAATATATACAAATATAAATAGTGTGTGTGTGATGTATGCGGGTGTGTGAGTGAGTGTATGATAGTCCAGAGTCTGAAAAAACGACAATTGGGGTGAAATGGTGAGTTGGAGAGATGGTTCGATCTCACCAGATGACGATGGTAGGTCTGGGAGATCGAGAAACGGAATGAGCTGGGTACTGAATGAAATTATCGTCGTATAATCCACAAGCAGTCGCTCAGCCTCAAAAAACATGCAGCGCGCTGTCATCATCTCTCCGTGCCGGCTTCTACGCCGGGTCCGGCTTTATGCCGGATCATGTGACCCACGTCACTTCCGGATTCCCTCACGCTGCGATCGCGCATGCGTGGGAACTTACCCGGTGACCAAACATAGTAACAAGGGGAAAACAAACAGCTAGGGCACATCTTCGGCTACAGGTGAGCAGCATTAGCTCTTCAACCATTTCCCTGTATATGAAAATGTCCCTTTTGTGTGGCTGCATTACAATCTTCTATACCGATTAATCCTGTATTTAGGTCGCGGGGACCTGGAGCCTATCCCAGGAGACTCTGGGGACGAGGCAGGGTACACCCTGGACAGCGTGCCAATCCATCGCAGAGTACACACACATTCACACACTATGGTCAATTTGGGAACGCCAATTAGCCTAATCTGCATGTCTTTGGACTGTGGGAGGAAACCGGAGTACCCGGACGAAACCCACCAAGCACGGGGAGAACATGCAAACTCCATGCACACAGAGACGGGAATCGAGCCCAGACCCTGGAGGTGCAAGGCGACAGTGCTAACCACTACATCACCGTGCCGCCCTGCTTATTAATCAATAAATATATAAGAAACTCTCACTAATTAGGCTCATGATCTAAGAAAAGCCATTGATTCAGGTACAAATAATGCAATTTTTACATTTCAACAACAATGATAATAATCCATCCATGTGGTTTGTATGTATACAGAGTTATAGAACCTGTATAATAAATCTGGTTTCCTGATTTTAATCTAGTGCATGCTCACTAACACTCACCCAGCTTCCGTCTGCTGTATGAAGTGTCCTCTGCTCTTTATGCCTGACTCTGTAAGTGCAACTTGGTTTTTATATTTAGGATATTTATAAGAGGAGGGGCTTGATCATCCGACCACGAAAAAAATAAAGTGTTTCTGATATCTGTTGACCTTCTTTACTGTACGCCTAAAGGCACTGTCCAAGGTTCACAGCCAGTATCAGCACTTATACCAATATTAGCACACATATATTTATATTTTCACTTCTCCTCTTCCTCCACTGGCTTCCTGTATCTGCTCAATGCTTGCCAGCTAAGTTAACCCACTTATCTCTCAGCTCTAATCACACCCCACACTGCTTGACTGGTCCCACCATCTCTAAGAGATCAAGGAAGACATGCATCTAGACTGTTTTCTGTTCTGACACCTAGGTGGTGGAATGAACTTCCTCTAGATGTCCGTATTGCAGAGTTACTTGCAATGTTTATGCTACAACTAAAAACTTATCTGTTTCTTAGGTACTTGGATTAATGGCCCTAATGACGAAAACTTCAAAGCATTTTTGTAAGTCGTTCTGAATAAGAGCATCTGCCAAATGCGTCATTGCAAATGTATTTTAATATAATTAGTTAATTCATTAAACTTTATGTTTGATCTGAGACAATATCGGTATCAATGATACCATGACGTCATTGCCATCACTTTGATAGTCCTGTTTTAATAATGCTGATGTCATAAATGTGTGAGGACCCTCTTTTGTTCTTCAAAGGCTTTTTTTTTTTCAATTATCCGGGTCATTTTGAGGTGCAACTAAATTAATGTATTTGTAATTCTAACACTAATGCTTCAATAATGTAGGGGGCCAAACACCCGCCCCTTTGTCACAGGTTTTTCTGTGGCTCTTTCCAAGAAGAACATTCATAAATTTAAGTATTTGTGCTGTAAATAAAGTCACCTGGCTGCAAAGGATGACCCGTACACACAGAGAGCAAGAAATAAGGAACTTTAAAGCAGGCAGGGCGTGATGGGAAAAGTGCAGAAAGTACTTTGTCAAATTAAGATTAACAGAGACAAGAGACAGAAACAACTGATAAAGTAGCATTTATCCTTTTACTACTTATTTGGTGGTAAGCACTGCTGCTACAGTAAATCATCTCTATTCAGCCGTCTGCCGGTCAGTCTTGATCAGTCACGTCAAAATAATCAGGGGAATATACTTTTTTTTTTTATTGGCTACAGTATACACACCATAAACCGTGTGATTTTTATTGAATTTCAATTATACTTTATATCAGTAAGATTAGCACTCCAAGCAAGATACTCAATTTAGGGAAGTAAAGGAATACATAGAGGCAGAGATAAACTCTTCAAACAACTTTAATAGTAATAATATAAACTAAAATAATATCTAAACTAACAATATACTAATAATACTTACTAATTTTCTCTTATTGTATATCATTATACCCCTTTTCTAACCTTAATCAAGTAGAAAACTGTAGAAAACTCTACAAGAGCGTAACCCAAGGATGACCCATATACTGTACACAGAGAGCAAGAAATAGGGAACTTGAAATCAGACAGGGCGAAATGCAAAAGTGCAGAAAGTACTTTGTCAAATTAAGATTAACAGAGACATCTAGGAAAAGTTATAGAAATAACTTTCAGTTCCGTTTTTCTTCTCGACACAGAGCACAGATGATCAAATTTCTATTTTTTTAAAGCTAAGAAACAAAAGGATCAATAATCAAATCCATTACTATCCCTCACTACTGCAACTAACACTATCACTCTATATTACACTACACTACATAACCAAACCATTCATCAATGAAGGTTGTGATTTTTTTATATTCGTTAATAAATTATATTAATTAATATAAGTAACTATTATATTAACATTAATCGTCATTAACTATTACAAACATTAATGATCATATTATGATTTAAGAATAGAATTATCTTATGAATAGAAATTTTACTGATCAGTCTATTAAATCAGGACAAATTATAACAACAATAATGCATCAATAATATTAATAATAATAATTTTAAAAATATATAATATAATGTAATCAAGCTTTGACAAAATTAATCATATTGATCCTAACCGTAATTAAGTTTAATAATAAATCATTCTATGATCAAGATTATAATCTTGAGATCATAAAAGAAAAAATATAATAAAAATACCAATGAATAAATACATTATTTCAATAACTTTAAGCATACTAAGGACAGGTGGGACATGACTGTTGGGAAAGGAATAGGAAAATAGGAAAATACGAATAAGATTATTACGCATCTTAGAAAAAGCTCAAAACTGTCTATGATGAAAAAATTGAGCCATCAGCATTAGGGCTCGATATTCTCGTTCGGGAAAGAGGAACAAACCAAACTTTGAAAAAACGAAATATGAGAGTTTAAATTTTGAAGCCCCAAATCATAATGATAAGTAATAATAAATAATAAGTAAAAGATGAGTTAAGAGTATGGAATTAGGAGCCACTAGGCCAAACTAGGCCGAACATATTATCATATACCTCTTTAATATTAAATAAAAATTGGATTAAACAACAAAAAGAATAATGAAGCACTTGTCAGGTAAATAAGGCCATGTAAAATAGGAAAGTACTGGACTCCGGGGACTTCGAGGACACTGTAGTTAGAGCTTTGTCTAACTAGTGTCTGTCTTTCTGACCAGTTCAGAGCTGTCTATCTATGTTTGTCTTCAATAAACTTCTTTGCTTTTTCTCTACTTAAAAGTTGTTTGGTTTTGTTTAAAATTTGGTGAGATGAAATAACAATTTGCCACAATAGAGTTTCTCTCCTCCCCTTCGCAGATCAAGCAGTGAGTGACGGCGCTCTAAGCCAATGAGTGAGTGACGGCACCGTGAGCCAATGACATTTGGCATTGTCAGGTTGACAGTAGATTTGCCAAATGATGTTGGGGGCAATGGGGAGGGACCAATCATATTTCAGTCTGGGACCGTGCCCCCTCATGCATGAAATTCGGCCAGTGAAGGTGGGCTTACAGTATATGGGAACTGAGCTGTACTTGTGTATTAGTCAGAAACAGTGGCCTTGCGGTAAGTGAGGTCTATGCCTTTTTGTCAAACTAAGATTTATAGTATATACTATTTTCAGCAAATAAAGGTAATGATGACACACACAACCTGCTTCTGAATGACTGGATTTATTATTACTGTAGGAAAAAACACCCATATGACAGTTTATAATAAGTTTTTCTGTGATACCTGTGGGGGTGATGTTTATAACAACCAACATGCACTTTAAAAATAAATGTCAGATAAATAAATGAAAATTACTTCTGTAGTAAGTATTAATTATAAGCCACGTCTTTTATTTACTGCTAAACTCTGAACCCTTGTGCCAGGAGTTAGGAGGAAAAGTGCAAGCCTTCTTTATTTACTACTAAATAAAGAGAATTGCATTTTTTTTTACATTTCTTGTAAAAGTCATCTATCAGTTTCACTCGAAAGAGGAATATTCTGTAATAACTTTTGCTAGGACAAAGCAATCTGATTGATGATTGCCCCTGAGTTGGACCAATAAGGTATAGCCGCCAGACAACCACCACGATATTTCACGCCGTACCCCTTCACTCAGTCACTCAACTCCTCATCAGGATGGTGGTGTACAGTAGTGAGCAACGTGTCTTCATAGAGAGTCTGGGTCACCAATTCATTTTAAGCAATGTCAAAGAGAATTTAGAAATATGGAGTTCCTGACGTACCTTCACACACAGATGTTATTCAGAGGATGGTAGGAAACTGGAAAAATAATTCATAACGAGCATTTTACAAACGTTATTATAGAATATTCAGAGCCTCTTACGAGTGAATCACCCTGTTTAAGAAAGCGGTACTGTTTAAATAAAAAGACAAAAAGTGTTCAATCTTCTGTACTAAATAGAAATGGTTTCATTTTCGCTGATTTGACATACAGCATATCTGAACTGATATTATGCCTCTGAATTGTATTGAGTACATTTTATAGTATGTTTTTGCTTTCACTATTAAATTTCTGCTGTTATTATTACTGCAAAAGACAACACATATAAACAGTCATTTAGAATTAAAAGCCATATGACATAAAAAAAAAATAACCATTTGCAGCTTGCGACATGACAACTTCTTATGGCTTTCTTTCAACAATGAATTTCTTCTTGCCACTCTTTCATAAAGGCCAGATTTGTGGGATGCACAACTAATAGTTCTCCCACCTGAGCTGTGGATCTCTAAAGCTACTCCAGACTTATCATGGACCCCTTGGCTGTTTAAAACTCGTTTCTTAAAGCTTGAAAAATGTAAGCAGATAATCAGCTGAAATAAGTGGAGAACATGGTTAGAGCATATTCACATGGAAGAAGATCATGGCCACCATGAACAATTTATTTGAGTTCTGACTTTTTTTTCTCAAATTTTGTACTTTAAACTCGAAATTCCTGCGACACTGTAGACAAGGTGAAGCGGTATAGACGACGGTGAGTGAGTGAGTGAGTGAGTGAACTTGGAATTAATTGTTTTCTTAGAATACATAACTTTAAACTTTGAATTTAAACTGAGTTACATTTTTTTCTCAGAATTCTGACTTTAAACTCTAAATTCTATTGATTGTTCCTCAGAATTAAACTTGGAATTCAGATATATTTTTCTTAAAATTTCTGTTTTTAAGCTCAGAATTTTTTTTTTTTCAGAATTCTGACTTTAAACTTAAAAACAATGTCAAAAAAGCATTCATGTCATAATTAAAGCATAGGGTTAACCATGCTCCCCCAACACAACAATCACTGTTACATCTTTATTCATCTTATAGTTTTATTGTGATGTATTAACCACATGAGGTTTATGCAATATGATTTTAACCATGAGACCCTTTTGACCATTTTGAAACATTTGACTGCTGTAGCTTTTTACAGCAGTTTTCTACATTTTTATAGTAGTAAAAAGGAAATCAAAAAATAAAAAGAAACTGAAAATATGGTCAAAAACTGTGGCTAAAAACTGTGGCTCTTAACCCTGGTCCCAAAGGACATCATAGGCACATCATAGTGTTTTCCTGCTCTATTTCAATTCAGAAACGACTGTTAAATAGTCCGTTAGCTAAGTCAGGTGCACTGAGAGCTGAGAAAACGCACACACAAAAAAGTCAGCCCCCAAAACCTGCAGACTGGGTGGGAGTGGAAATGCAGAAGGAGATGTGAATGGAAATGCAGAAGTAGAAGTGAATAGGGAGAGTGAGTAGGGAGATAGAGAAGGCAGAGTCAGAGAAGGAATCACAGGAAGGAAAAGAGAGATGAGAAAGAAGTAGAAATGAGCATGAGAGATGAAGATGATGGTGTAACTGTGAGTCAGATTGAGGGACAGAAGTAGGGCTGGTTTTGGGAAAGGTGGAGACAGAGAGAGCATCATTGGTGAGACACAGTGGTGTCAAAAGTATTCACATTCATTACTTGAGTAGATGTATAGATACTAGGGATTAAAAAGACTTCTTTAGAATTTGAAGTATCAATTCTAAAGGGGGGGGGGACCATTAAGGATAAAAACCTGCCTATATACTGCACTAACACCTCATAAAAAATAAAAAAAAAGAATGTGTTGGGTTTTTTTTGTTGTTGTATTTTTAATGGTCATAGTGATTTGGGATACTGTATATGGCAATTGAAAAAGAATGCATTTTAGTACAATGCAAATACATTAAAGAACCATATATGTGTACTACTGAGCATTAACATGTTTTATGAAGAACAAGATATGCTTAGTTGCCTATAAGTATTTTAATGGTGCAAAAAGTCAAACTTCAGAGGCATGTCATCAGCAACCTTTATTGGAATATAAATGTACATCCAAGCTTAGCTGCAGGAATCTGTGAGGGCAACATACAGTACAAGAAAATTAGTGTACCCAGGGCAGGCTTGTGTGTGTGTGTGTATGTGTGTGTGTGTGTCATGTGCAGGTGCGATGGATCGCGTACCAACCAACAGGGTGTCGGAATGGTATGTTTATACTTCTCATCTGTAATGTCCTTCGGTATAGAAGAAAATAAAGATCACATAGACAAACGGAGTTGTTAGCGAATGTGCCGTTTACTTTCTTGTTCTCTCATGCGCATACCCAGTGACAGATTACACATGCTTAGTTACCTCGTCCCGCTCGACGTGCTTACGTGCTTACGTCAGAGTCAGGATGCTGAACAGAAAACTTGGAACAGAACTACATGCAAACACTACATCATCCAACCACAATCAAATTCGCTCCATCCGGATGGTGTGATTTATCCGGATGTTTTTTGTTTGTTTGTCTTTTGAATGACAAGCTGAAATAAAATAGGAGTAACGAGGCTATTTTTAAAATGTAAGGAGTAGAAGTAAAAAGTCGGCTGAAAAATAATTACTCCAGTAAAGTATAGATACCCAAAATTTCTACTTAAGTAAGGTAACGAAGTATTTGTACTTTGTTACTTGACACCTCTGGTGAGACATCTAATGGGATGATTTTATTTTCTATTTATTACCAGAAAATCCTGAAGGACAATGTTCGGCCATCAGTTTGTGACATCATACTTGGGTTATGCATACTTGGGTAATGATCCGAAAAATACAACCCGGGATGGCTCAAAAAAACTAAATTAAAGTTTAAGAGTCAAAGCCTAGTCAAAGTCTAGAATTAAACAGGTATTCTTACTCAAATTCTTACTCAAAAAAACTCAAGTGGCTCACTTAAGACAATTCCGAAAAGAAAAGTGGGCCAAATTTTTTCCGCGGTGATGTGAAAGCCTCACTGCCGGCTATCACAAATGCTTGATTGTAAAGGGTGGCACAAGCAGTTATTAGGCTTAGGGACACATACTTTTTCACATAATGCCAGGCAGGTATATATCATAATAATAATAATATGATAATATATTACTTATATCATATACATTATAATATTTTGCATTTCCTGAAGTGTGTATACATTTTGTAATTCTAAATATATAATTTTAATCATTAAATGATATATAAATGTATATTTTCATTATTTAATGATTTTATCATTAAAATCCCAGGGTTTCCGTCGTCAACACGTTAGTGTATTGTTTTCCTACATTTCCCATAATGCCATTCGTCTCCCCTGAGTCATCATTTACAGCCGTAACCGTAACGCGGAAGTTTAAACCGTTGCACGGAACTCTGGGTCATGTATTCTGAAGCTTGTGTCCACATTGTATGACTTCCGTGATACACATCCTCCTGACGGTAACGGTTTTGTTGGACAGATTGATACTCGGGGAGACATTTCTACAACTGACACGCTTCGGGGTAAACCGTAAGTCAATACAAATGGCCTCAAAAGTGTGAAAATCTGTTTACGTGTTGTCGGTTGGTTTTGTTTTGTTAAAACAGAGACAAAGAAAAGCTGGGATGTAAGGTTAATCGAAGTTTTAGCTTCCGTCTGCGCTGAATAAAAACCGCGTGTGTTTAATTATGTCTAGTTGAGACTATCTTATGTTTTAAAGATATTTTAACCTTCGCTAAACAGAATAAAGTGCCGCTACCCCCCCCCCCCCCCCCCCCCTTTTCCTGCTGAGGTGACGTCATCTGTGTTGTTATCCCGGAAGTTCTTATTAAACAAGAGGAATAACGCTCAAACAAACATTTCTTTTGCAGAATAACGCGATTACATCACCGCGCCACTACTTTAATCTGGGAGTAAAGGGTAATTCCATATAAAAACAACGCCATGTCTGAGAGTTTGGAGAAGACTGAGGCGTCGAACAGGGACTGCGCATGCGCACTGGGCAACGACACGCCTGAGTAAGAACTTGGCTACTGTTGCTAGGCAACGTTTTACTCTTGATGTCAGTGGGTTTGTTTACAGAGATTCAATAATTAAATAAAGTCTGTGTACAGTATTTAACAGAAAGTTTACATATTTAACAGAATGTATAACAAAATATACATCTTATATAACAGAATATATACCATATATGTGTGTGTGTGTGGGCTGTTATCTTTATTTACAGTATGTGTGTGTTATCTGTGTTTGCACTGTTAAGAGGTCAAATCCATCTAAAGTGTGAAGCGTGTCCGTATCTTTGTTTGTAGGTTTTTACACAGCTTATCTTTTTTTTTTTTTTTTTTTTTTAATGGCACACGTGATTTATTTGTACTTACATTCAGGCTAGTGATGATGTGCAATTATAGTAAAAGATATAATAAAAGTTGTGGAAATGGAGACTCCTTCCTGAAATGATTTGGTTTGATGTTTATCCTGTGTTTGCAGTGCCAGAGGAGTCGCAGCTGGAGAAGGAGGAGGAGGAGGAGAGCCCATGCAGGTGGATGCCAAAAGCTGCGCTCATACCCACAGATACAGTCTGAGCTACCCCTCGATCGGCCACTGCGTCATCATCAACAACAAGAACTTCCACATAAGCACCGGTAACATACTCCCTGATGTCCGGCTTTAAACTTCTCAGTTTCTCACACACACACACCCATCTTTATCATGACGCTGTCCTTTCAAATGCGTATACATGTGCTTCATGTTGAGGCGTCTATTGAATTCCTGTTTTAAGAAACTACTTGTATAGCATTGTTATTTAACTGCTAATAATGTTAGTTAAGCACAATGAACAACAATGAAAACTACAGGAAATGAACCAGAAATTTCAACTTTCTGTTGAAAGAAGGCGTTAAAGTGATCGACATTTACAGACGACTTCAAAACTTGGATTCTGCTGCAGTTGTTCCTGATTATTGAAAATCGACATCACCAACTTGCAGAAGGATGAGATGCATCTGTGTGTGTAAACTGTACACACAATCGTACACCAACACTACTTGCATGTTATACACGAACTCGGCTGGGAGTCATTTCCACAAGGGGTTCCTGGGAGGCCAGCGTTTTACACATTAAGCGGGCATTCCGATTATGGTCCCGGTATACTGAGAAAACTTTCTACATAGACGGTCTTCAAGCACAAGTGAAACACTGGGATAAGTGCATAGAGAAATTAGAGGGAGTTTTCATAAATCATAATTATGTTCTGTTATTCTGGACTGTTATTAAAAGTCCTGGTTTGACCCGAACACACACACACACATCACACATATGGAAGCTTCAGGAATATCTCACTAACAGGTTTCTGTCCTCCTGATATTTGCTAATTTCGATTCTCCACCATAAACAAGGCATGAACCAACGCAATGGTACGGACATCGACGCCGGGAATGCCATGAAGATTTTTGGGAAGCTGGGCTACAAAGTGAAGGTGTACAACGACCAGACTGCAGATCAGATCACAAACGTTTTAACTTCAGGTAAGAATGATAAATTGGTTATTAAAAATATTCATTTTTTTTTTTTTACATTGCAGTTGTCCTGCAGAGGGTGCTACTTTCAGAGTTCTACTCTTTTTTTTTTTTTTTTTTTTTTTTTTTTTTTTTGTGGGATGCAAAATTTTTTTCTTTCTTTCTTTTAAATGTAGCTCACTAAATAGTTCCCCATCTGTTGTAACATAATGACTTCCTGTGTATCTGTAATCTGTAAAAAGACATGTCATGTCATCAAACGTGTCATCCTTTGTTAACATGAACAATGGGGTTTACCGATATGCGTGTATGTTTGTGTGCGGTCACCAGTTTCTAGGGATGACCACAGCCGCTGCGCCTCCTTCGTGTGCGTGTTGCTGAGTCACGGAGACGAGGGTCTGTTCTTTGGGACGGACCATGCGGTGCAGATGAAGACCTTGACGAGTCTGTTCAGAGGAGACCACTGCGTGACGCTAGTGGGCAAACCCAAGCTTTTCTTCATCCAGGTTTGTGGGGGGCATGTTTTTATATCCACCTGTCCCCACAAGGACTATAAATATGACCACAGACATTTCGCTGGTCCCTGTAAAACAGGTTGTTGTTTAACTAAATGTTCATACAGTATAAAAGCCTGAAAACAACAAAAACCTTTTAAAGGTTAGAATTATATTTAAACTAAAGTGTATTTACAGTGCTGTTGTAGCATGAGCACATTTTGTCCATAGTTGCATGGATAATGATACGTTTAGAAGGTCCTCATAACGATAGTTCTTTGAGGAAGTGTGTTTGTGTTTTTCAGGCCTGCCGAGGCACAGGGTTGGACTCTGGTGTCGAGGCTGACGGTCCTGAGGATTCGGTGAGGATCCCTGTGGAGGCTGATTTCCTTTATGCGTATTCTACAGCACCAGGTACCCAGACACACTCACACGCACACTCACGCATACCTCAGTCAGTCCTTTTAATCACTCAAACTGAAAAAGTGTAAATGGCCCCACACTCTATAGGTTACTACTCGTGGAGGAACACAGTGACCGGCTCGTGGTTCATGCATTCCCTGTACGAGATGCTGAGCAAATACGGCAGGGAGCTGGAGATCATGCAGATCCTGACCCGCGTCAACCGCAAGGTGGCACTGGATTTCGAGTCTGCCTCCAACATGCCCGACTTCCACGCCAAGAAGCAAATTCCCTGTATTGTGTCCATGCTCACCAAGGAGATGTACTTCACTTCCTGAGTGCAAACACACCCTTCTGTAATGCGACAATGGCTACAATTATTTGTTTGTTTTGTTTTGTGTTAATACAGTGAGTTGCATTCTGGGGGCTGCGATGTGACGGTAAATTCTGTCACACTGTGCTCTATAGCTTTAGGGAACATATGGCGGATCACTTGGGTCATTCGGGTGTTTTAATCTGTTTTTTGGTTTAGTTTTTCAAGCAGTCAGGCTCAGTGGGACTTTTAAATCAAAATGTAATGGCTTATTTTTAGCCTGACTTTTTGAAATAAGACGAAAAGGGGGGAAAAAAAGACTGCAATAAAAGTTGACAATAGGTCAGGGTCTTCTAGTCAAAATTGTGAGTTTGCGTTTCGTTTAATCCAGAATACTTGAATGTTTAGCTAACGGTCAAAATTTCACATCATAATCTGCCCCCTAGTGGTAGAGTTTGGGATTTTTGTTTCTTTTTTATCTAGTGTCTGGGACACATTAGGAAACGTAGTGAAATGAGCCATTAAAATCTTGTTAGGGCAAAAATGTTTACGACTGTACAAATGCCATTGTTATAGTAGAACAGTAGTTTTTTTTTTTTTTATGCTTCGGTTTAAGTGTATTTGTGGTGGTGTGCTTTCACAATCAAGTTTTTCTTTACATCATTGACTAACTTAAAGAAGAAATACATTTCCTATAGTTGCAATAGTTATACTGCAGTACATAAGCTGTGTTTCTATGTTTTTACGACACATCGTCCATTTACTTCAATCTCCTCCGTTTATATACAATTAAATGGCTGAATTTGGCTTTAAGCAGGTAATGTAAGGGCAGGGCGACAACGAAAATAATATAAAATTGTTAAAAATACATACTTTTTCCTCAGATGTGTTGGGGAATACTTAGCATTAGCCGCTGAATTTGAATGGGTTGTGGTATATGAGAAAGAAGGAAATGTCCCCACTCCATTATGACTTGACTTGGTATCTGAATTGATTGTTTGTGTCACATTTTCTGGTAAACATTAGTTTATCTGTGAGATTATCTGCGTAATTGGTTTAGATGGCGTGGCTAAAGGGTTTGACTGAATTAATATACTTCAGCGGCCCTGCAGGAGTGTTTTATATAAATAAATTCTCATGAATTGCCTAACAAAGGTCTGTCTGTTCGTCGATGCCCAAGACACGTGGAAACGTCATGAGGAATGTGATATCGGACCGTTTTTTCGGGGTTCTGTTACAGTTCATCAGGTTTCTCTCACCTACACTTTTACAACTTTTTTGGACATCCACTTCATTTCATTTAATGTAATTTAATTTAATTAAACCTTGAACTGAGCCTTGATATCGAGAGAAAACCTGAACGACTCAACTTTTAAAATTTACATTCAGTACGAAACTTGTGTAGCATTTATGTTGCTTATTCATGGTTAAAGGGGAATTTTGTGTGTGTGTTTTGTCTTGTGTGTTTATTGTTGGATAAATCTGAACTGCATAATGTGACCCTGCAGCTTTATTAACCTGTATTTAGAGTTTCAACATCCACTACTTGTATCACCGTTCTATAAAACCAGCTAGCAACAGGGCTAAAACTAATCGAATCAGGGAAAAAATCATTTGGCAACCATCATACTGTAGGATCCGGATACCGGTGTATAATTGCACTATACTGCATGCATTTTTTTCCACAATAATTTGTCTTTCTACTCTCAAGGTGCTGTTTATATATAATCCATGTCGTTACATGATGAGCTGTAGACCCTAATCATGCACTTAAATTTAATCAGGTTTTTTTTTTTGGGGGGGGGGGGGGTTTAAGATCGTGGCTTTACAACAATCAAACAAGACCTCAAATGTCCCTTTACTTTAACTGAAAGTGTCTTTAGCACGAGCTCCCTGTACTGTGTAAGAAACATTTATAGTAGTAGTTATAGTAACACCAATACAATGCGTCACTGAGCGTGCTTTCACTTCCTTATCATTTCACTTGCAATTGTTCCTTGAAATATAAACCATGTATGGAGAAGCAAAATAGATGACATTTCATTTATCGTGTGCATTGGCTGTACTGTGCCACAATGTTAATAAAATAAAAAGCACATACTGGTTTGTACTGTGGTTTGTTGTATTTCTGGAATGAATTCAGCTTGAATTTTAAGAGCTCCTATGATTCTTCTGTGCAGTGAGTGACCCCTTAACACACACACACCTATTTACCGGTACTTCTATTTCTACTGTAATGTGCGAGTTAATCCGATGTGTGCATTAAATTCTTTGTCATGCCTTGTGAGTTAGCATTAGCATGACTAGCAGCACCATTTGCCCAGTAATATAATGAAAGTGAGTTCTTTCAGTTGTCGGTACAAATGTTTAAATACACAGTGTATACAATTAGAGATGAGACACTAAATTTGATTGTCACAATAATTTCTCCTTTTGTCTCAAACAGCTATATTTCTAGTGAAAGTATCTAATAAACACTGAAATTCTGACTTGTTGATTGATTCTAATTTCTCGCCTCCTCATACAAAACAATATTTTTTTTTTACCTCTACATTCCACCCACGAGTCCAGTAGGTGCTGGTATTGCACCAGCCGCCGATAAATAAAGCAAAACTTGGGTATGTCTGGTTTCGATTATTAATAATAATAATTTTGATTCTGAATAAAAAAAATGGACCCAAGGAATACAAATTGTAAAAAATATATATATATATATATATATATTAAATACATGCAGCGGCACGGTGGTGTAGTGGTTAGCACTGTCGCCTTGCACCTCCAGGGTCTGGGTTCGATTCCCCGGCCAGGCTCGATTCCCGTCTCTGTGTGCATGGAGTTTGCATGTTCTCCCCGTGCTTGGTGGGTTTCCTCCGGGTACTCCGGTTTCCTCCCACAGTCCAAAGATTTGCAGGTTAGGCTAATTGGCGTTCCCAAATTGCCCGTAGTGTGTGATTGGGTGTGTGAGTGTGTATGTGTGTGTGCCCTGCGATGGATTGGCACCCTGTCCAGGGTGTACCCCGCCTAGTGCCCGAAGTCTCCTGGGATAGGCTCCAGGTCCCCCGCGACCCTGAACACAGGATTAAGCGGTATAGAAGATGAATGAATGAATGAATGAATGAATAAATACATGCAAAACTGATGAGATTGCGCAGCTCTATTTTTCTTGCATTGAGTGTAAATACTACAATGTTTAAATTTTGATCTTTTTCTCTATAGTAATACAAACTTCTAAAATAAAAAAAGAAATCCTTATAACATATTTAAATGCAATACATTAATTTATTTCACAAACAAAGAGAGAACTGTTACAGTACTGCAATTGTTATACACAAAATATATATATTTAGAACATAAATAGATCTGTACAAAACATTTCGTAGAACAGACAGAACAGCGTTATTTACTTGTCTCTTGTAAATGTCTCAGATAAATATATCTAAAACCTTTACCCTGCTTAGACATGTTCGATAAGCATTTGATTGAAATTAACTTGAGATCAGTGCAGCTACGAATAACAGGTTTATGTACTTGTTCTTATGCGTTTCTACAGTTTTGTAGGAGTTTGTGCTTCTTCCAGTCTGCTTGTTTTTTGTCTTCTAAAGAGAAAGGAAACTAACCGCTATAACATATCAAGAACAGGAACTAACTAGTGTTACGGCTGTTCCATCAACATCAAACGAAAGTATAAATGGATAAAAAGTATGTTGTGATTAATTAAATTGCTGCGGTGTAAAAGGAATAAAAGACCTTTTGGAACATGTTAGACCAAATAATTAACTTCCTAACAGTTGATGATTTCCCCAGAACCGCATAATAAAGGAGGGATTTTTTCCCCTCTTCGTTTAAAACGTGTCACATGGAAAATGTCTGGCTCTAAAATATAATAAAATCATGTTTGAATTTTAACTTCGTGGAAAAAAAAGGTTTGTGTCAACGCTACAAATGTAATCTGACGTGGTGATGTCACGTCTTTGGCACTACACAGAAATCTTTTGTATACTGTACAATCAGCACATGGCACAGAGAAAGAGACCAGCGCGACTCAGCAGGTAGATCAACCAGCATACACAAGCTAACGACTAAACTAATACAGTTTTTAAAGAAATTACAGAAATTTAAGAAAGGAAACCCTGTGATGTTTTCATTCCGCTGTGTGATAATCCGATCGACTGAAAAGGTATAGTTTAATTAGAGTATTGATTTTAATAAATCAAGAACATTTTAAAGCAACAGGTTTGGAGAAGAAAAAAAACATTTTAAACTGGAGTGAATTTTTTTTTTTAAGTTTAGGTATATTTTTACCTAATCTGTTCCTGTAATTTTTTTTCCTGATGGACGGAAGGCATTGTATATAATATAAATCACACTAGTTACCTCAATACCATAGGCTGGGGCATATTTTTGACACCTAGTGGACATCATTATAACTGCACTTAATTAGGAGCTGATGGGTTTTAACAAAGATTCCAGTCATGTCACACCCCACTCCTCGTCCTCTTCGGCTTTCTCCACCCTCCGAGTTTGTGTTTACATCTTGATCTTGGCATAAAGCTGAGCAATTTGTTCTTTGAAGTGGTTCCTCAGCTCGGTTCTCTTGGCCTTCAGGGTGGGCGTGAGGAGGCCGTTCTGCACGGAGAACAGCACGGGGCTCACGGCGATGTCTCTCACCTGGACACAAATAAAGTATTCATGAATGTGAAAACTTAAAAAAGAAACTTCTAAACAGGCCTTTAAAATCATCAGCTGACCTGCTCGAAGGACTTCAGGCCTCCCTCCTGCCCTAACCGCAGCATGTCCTCGAAAATGGCGTTTTTCACTTCCTGTCCAAACAGACACAAATGAAGAAGTGTTGGTTTAAACCCCCCCCCCACACACACACACACCAGACAAACAGTAATAATCCCCAGTGATGAACCAGTTGTTTATTGTGTATATTGAAGATCCTCTTCGTGTAAGAACATTTAAGGAAGGAGTCTCCGATCTCAGTGCTGTATCTTTTGTGACCTCGCCATGACGTTACATTGTTACACATTACATTACATTGTGTGTGTGTGTGTGTGTTACCTTGCTCTTGCACAGCTCGAGGTAGGATCCCCCGAGTCCTCTTTTCTTCGCCCATCCTGGAAGCATGTCAGGGTCTGGTACTACAACGCCCACTAAACACGACTACACAAAGCACAATGCATTAACATTTACTCACATGCACCTTTGACCAATTTCACTGCATCCTGAGAGTGTGTGTGTCGGTGTGTGTGTGTGTAGGACCTGCAGACTCTCTCCATGGACAAAGACCTGAGCCACGGGGTCACTGTGAATGTAGACATTCTCGATCTTCTCGGGAGCGATGTACTCGCCCTGGGCCAGCTTGAAGATGTGCTTCTTCCTGTCTATGATCTTTAAAGTGCCGTTCTGTAACACACACACACACACACACACACACAAGATATGATTATAGAGGAAGGAGCACAGAAACGGTTTAGCTAGCGTCTGAACTTTAAATGTTAAACGTGGAATGTACCGGAAGCCATTTGCCGATGTCACCCGTGTGCAGCCAGCCATTTTTATCGATGGCCTCCGCAGTCTTCTCCGGATCGTTCAGATATCCCTGGAAGACGTTCGGCCCTTTGACACACACCTAAAAGACACCAACATGGATCGACACCATTTGTAGTCATCACAACTTCGCTTACAGATTAGAGAAACGTCGCGGGACTCACCTCCCCCTCACCGTCGTCCGCGTAGTAGCTCATCTCCGCCACGTCTATCAGTTTAATATAATTACAGGGTAAAGGAGGTCCCACGTGACCTAAAACACACACACACACACACACACCATAGCAGGTTTGTGTACACATACTGTACTATATGTCTTTACTCTGTGTGTGAGGTACAGTAGTGTTACCTGCCATCCAGTCTCCTGGCAGAGACATGGAGCATCCTGCAGTGCACTCGGTCTGTCCATAACCTTCATAAAACTGTCACACAGAACACACTCTTTAAAATCGTGCATGAACGGCAACCTGTCGGAAAAAAAGTCAGGCGATAGATAGTTCACCTGGCAGCCGAGGGCGGCCCGCAGGAACGTCAGCACTGTGGGGGAAACGGGCGCGGCGCCGGTGATCATCAACCTCACACGCCCACCCAGGCTCACCTACACACAACAACCATGGGTAACGGTATCAACCTGAATATTACATACATAATAATGCATTAAATTCAGAAAAAATAAGTAATTCGTGCAATATAGTGTATGAGTCGCAAAGGTATCTACAGCAGAGCAAATCCACATTCATCTAGCGCATTACATCACTGATTGCAGTGTTATTACAGTCATCCACGTCCTGATTCGCTTTAGAACTGCCCTGTTTTCAGCTTTCAGTTTCACTGTTCCTTGACCTACCTGCACTTTGTTGAAGATGAGTTTGTCCCACATGCTGTCCTTCCTCACCACGCCGCTGCGCAGTTCCGACTCTTTCCTCCTGGTGGCGAAGTCGAGCAGCCAACGTTTCAGCGGCGTGTTCGCCTGCCCGAAGATCTGAACACGACGATAAGTACATTCAGAGAAATTGTGCGTGTGTACACATCAAGCATACCCATAATCCTTAGCAGTCAACCTGTGTTACATTTTCCTCCTTGTTTTTTAAACCAAATTTATGGTGTGCTAATATTTCTAAATACATCGCAAATACGTTTAAAAATGCTGCGCTCGACTAAACATCCCATTTAAAAAGAAATCCAACGAAAATGAGGCTCGGCTCAAAAACTTTGCAAGAGTTAAGTTAGAAACGGCTTCGAATGTCGACAAAAGAAACTTCTCACAATGAAACGAGTTTTACTACATAAAAACATACAGTACAAACAGCTCACTGTTTTGAGACACAATATTCGACTTCTCAAAACCGAATACACTCAGTACGAACGTGATTACGATGGAGTTGTAACGACACAGCACGTCCTCACCTTGTCGAACATGCGGTTGAGAAGTCGGGGTACGACGGGGAAAATGGTCGGTTTCAGCGTCTTCAGATCGTCCATCAGCATCCGGATGTCACCCTGAAAGTAACCTATCCTCGCTCCGTGCACGAGGATCACAATCTATACACCAGTCGAGAATTGGAATTAGCAAAGTTAGCGGTGCGAGACTGCACAAATATGCATGCGGGAAAATTAATTCACAATTCTGTTAGGAAACACAGCAATCATACTAGCAGTTCTGACGTGCCAGAAGTTTTAATTTCTTCAATTTCTTAAATAATGAACAATCGTATATGAGGAAAATGTAGCTATATTCCAGACATTTTTGTATGTATTTTCTTTTTATTTAGACTAGCCAGGTACCAGCTCTATCTTTATTTCATTAAACCTTTAATACCCTTCGGGGGTTTTTTTTTTAATAAGCAGCACTAACAAGTTTGACTAGTAGAAAATGCTAAATGATAGAAATGTCACATACAGACCCCTTTTTTATCCTTCTGACTCTGAAAGAAACTTTCTTAGTATATTCTTTGAAAAATATAATATTTCTGACTTGTTTTCACTGCCACTCTGTATTTTTTGTGTTAATATAAAAGACAGATGCACTAGCTCTTTCCATCCACCTGTCACAATGTGTTGCTAACTTAAAAATGCTAACTCTGATTAGCTAACTCTACTTACAGTTGTCATTTTGGCATATACAACTATTTATTAGTGATATTATATCATACTGTTTATTAGAAATATTAATATTAGCAACATAACTGGTAATATTAAATTGCCTTTTTTTTTGTTTCATTGTTCATAACTGAGGCACTAGCTAGCTTTTAGCTAAGCTAGTTAATGCTCATGGTCCAGAATTCCTACCTATCTAGCATGAATTTTTTTTCCCCTCCTGAAATCTGTCTGGTTTTCACTGCCACATTGTATTTTTGGTGTTAATATAAATGACAGACTCACTAGCTTTTTCCATCCAGCTATCGCAATGTGTTGCTAACTTTAAAATGCTAACTCTATTTACAGTTGTCATTTTAGCATATACAACTGTTTATTAATGATTTAAACCACACAACTGAGGAAAATATTAATATTACAACATAACTGGTAACATTAAATAGCTTTTTCTTGTTTCATTGTTAGCTTTTAGCTAAGCTAGTTTATGCTCATGATCCAGAATTCCAACCTGTCTAGCATGACATTTATTTTTTTCCTCCTGAAATCTGTCTAATGGCTCTATGCTGTGTTTTGGCTTTTTCTTTTCTTTTCAAAAATGTTATTAAATATGTGGTAGATCAGAGTGTTTATTTATTCATGCACAGTATGTTTAACACAGTTATATACGTACCTCTACTACCCTCTCAAACATGTGAGCGAGGGGAAGATAAGATACATGGATGTCAGTGTGGTTGAGCATGCAGTGTATCTGTAAAAAAGAAAAAAAAATCACACACACACACACACACACACGCTGGGTAAATCCCACTGTACCTCCATCACTCTCTCAAACGTATGAGCAAGAGGCAAGAAGGAGATGATAATGTCATGACGATTCATCTTTATCTTTTCCTACACACACACACACACACACACACACACACACACACAAAACGCAGCAGGAAAGGAAGTAGATAGAGAATGAAAGAGGAAATGAGGCTGGATAAATGTTTTCATGTGTGTCGTCTTTAATTTTGAATATGAACAACGGCGCTATCCTAGCTAGCAAACAATATAAAGTGAACTGGTTTTGTAAATGTTAAACTTGAATTAAACTTGTACAAGGAAATACACTTAAGTAGACCACTTAAGCCAATGTTTAGTAATGTTCAGCGTCTGATAGAACGTAATCACGTGTAGAATTAGACCTACGATCTTGATTTGTCCATCCTGATAAGAAATAAAAGATGAGACTTTTTCAAAGTTGATGTCGTGTTAACAGTTTGTCGCGAAAACCCAATGCATGCAAGGACCGAGTGATAATTTCCATGTGCGTCCTGCGCATTTCACGCAAAACATTCGAACGCGAATGCAACGCATTCCCACAAGAACTAAAGTTACACCAGTAAGTCGTGGTATTGACGGTTTTAGGTTGATTAAATGTAGCATTGTTTTTGATTGGTCAATCTCGCAGTCTCCAGCTAATGAAATCTCTCCATACAAAGGGTTTGTTTTTGTTTACTTCCTCGGTTACCGTCATACCACCAAAAAAGGAAATCGCAACCTGACAAATCAACAAACAATCTCCTCATAATTCTATAGATACTGTCCTTGCTAACGTTCTCAGGACCCATGTCTTCACTAAATCTTGCACAAACTGCAAAAATAAAATAAAAAAGCCAGCAAAAAAAAAATCTTAAAATTTGTAAACTCGATCCGCCTTGTTTTCCACTGATGCAAACACATTTTGAAAGGCTCCCGGACGTACACGCAACTTAGCCGTTGAAAATACTTTGTATGCCGATGAAAACTTGCAAAAATTTCAAATCAAATTCATATATCCAGGCTCCACTGTATATTCCTCAAAATACAGTTTATGTATAGAACTGCTTTTGCTGTCTCTGCAACTCACTGCCGGCTTTTTCATCACAGGTCAAGAATATTCACACGCAGATATTCACTGGTAATCAATGCAAAAAAACATTGTTTAAATGTATGCGTATCCCTCAGACCTATAGTTTTGATTTGGGAAAATTATCACTGTTAATATGAAACAGTGGTTACAGATGAAGTGCAAAACTGCCTACATGTTCCTGTTTGATTCATCCGTCACAAAGTGTTAAAACATGCTAATGAATTCCAAGTGGCTGTAAAGCTCGCATCCTGACGCAAGCTCGGAATTAGAGAAGACTGGATTTACCTGGGTGATGCGGATGAAGGCAGCGCAGTTGGAGATGACGTTGCCGTGGGTGAGCAAAGCACCTTTCGGATTCCCTAGCAAAAGAATAAAAAAAACAATAGAACCAATAAAACAGTACTAATCTGTGATAACAAAGATATATATACAGTATACACTCACACACACACACACCTGTGGTTCCACTGGTGAAGCAGATCAGTGCGAGGTCCTCAGGTTCAGGATGCTACGGGTAAATTGAACACAAGAAAGTAATGCAACCGTTAAGAGTGGCTCGATTTGAGTTATTATTCAGGTTGGGTTGTTATGATTTGTTCGGAATCGAGCAATAAATATCTTATTCTGCTCACCACAGGGCGCCTGTGATTGGCTTTGCCGAGAGCCTGCAAAAGACACATTCAGGTCAGCTGAAATCATTGGTGTACGTTTGCGGTATGTCACAGTATGAAGTAACGCATGTATTAAGCATGTATGAGTGCATGTGATTGTGTTTGTACTCACCTCGAGTATCCTCAGGCTGATGACCTGGATGCCCTCCTTTTCTGCTTGTGAAGTGAGCTCACTGTCCATGTCCTCCATCAGTATGATGGTCCTCATGCTGTGCTTTCGACCCGACACACACTCCAGCAACGTGTGCACCTTCTCCACCACGTCACAGATCACCGTCGAGATCTCAGCTGGAGAAAATGAGAGGGATCATAAGCAAAACGGACCAGACAAAGACACGGCCAATCGCATGCTCTGTGCTTTTTAAATCAAAACCAAGCCAGGAAAATGGGGTCAGGGGTAGCTCAGTGGTTAAGGCATTGGACTACGGTTCGGAAGATCCCAGGTTCAAACCTCACAACCACCAAGTTGCCACTGTTGGGCCCTTGAGCAAGGCCCTTAACCCTCAACTGCTCAGATGTGTAATGAGATAAAAATGTAAGTCGCTCTGGATAAGAGCGTCTGCCAAATGCCTAAATGTAAATGTAAATGTAAAAATGATGATGCATGGGTTTGCCTTGACAGGCAGAGTATGCGTATGCGTGTGTGTGTGTGTGTGTGTGTGTGTGTGTGTGTCTTCTTACCTTTGTCTATGATGTAACTGATGGCATCTTTGCCCAGTGTGTCGTACAGTGGAACAGCCACCAGTGAGTACGTGTAGCAGGCCAGCTCCGATATAGTCCACTGGAACCACATAATCACAAACATGATTCGCCTGTTTAAAAGTATTGGAACGGCAAGGCCAGTTCCGTTGTTTAAGTGGGATGACTGATCAGAGTTCCATCTTCCTTTGCTGATAGGTGCTAAACGTATTAGAACATAACGCCTTAAAAAAATACACGCATTTTTTCTAGTGATCAAAAATATTGGAACACGACTTGACGGTTATACTCGTTAACCTGGTGATTAACAGCACAGAATGTTTCTTGCCCTTCAAGCCCTAGGTTTGAGTTCTTGGTTCTTGGTCCAGCTGTGAAGAGAAGGACCAGAGAGCTGTAAAGAAAAACCTCAAAACAACACTCGGTCCAAATCCTTAATCACTGGATTATACAGTTGGTGATTAGAAGATTGTAGAGCAGATACATAGAGGCCACACCACAAAATGCAACCAAATATTATTTATGCTAACGCTATGTCTTCCAATACTTTTGCTCACCAATGGAATTTAGGTGGAAAAGTTTCAAGTTGTTTAAGAAGTCTAAATGTGAGCATCAGGAAATGAATGGCAGAACTTTCGTCACAAAGTCCTCTTTGGAGATCAATCCCAATCGTCTTCGCCTTGACGTTCCAATACTTTCAAAGCAGTCTGTTTATCCCACAAAAAATACATAATACTGTTAGAACAAATATAAAAAATATTGGATCAGGTGTACCTCTGGTCTGTTCTGGGAGAAGATACCAATGTATTTGTCTCCTGCTTTACTGTGACCTCTGTGGAGCAACGCCGAGCCAATCATCTCGGCTCTCAATGCGACCTACAAACACGCAAAAACATGGATCATAATAAAAAACGCTTCTACAATGACAGACAGAGGTTTCCATAGTGCAAAAGACCTGAAACTGGTGGAGAGGGATGACTGGTACAGGTTTTGTAGCCCAATTAACAATGTCATAATGTTTGGGAACCAGGATTAACCTACGACATGTTACCTCTTTGTACGAGAGCCATTCATATGGCTGCTTAGCTCTTCTTGACCCCAAGCAAGGACCATTATCTGAGCGGAACAAAGACAAATAGTGCTCAACATCAATGCCTCAACTGACAAGCAACGAGATCTGTTTTTTTAGGTAAAATTGTCCATTTAGGACACTTACTGGACACCCGGATTCCACGCAGGAACACCTCGTACATGGTCCGTGCGTCATCGTAGAAGTGCGTCATCAACCTGTCACCGTCCAGGAGGGTGGAACGGCGAACGTGTTCACCACCCTGAAAAAAACATGGCAAATGTAGCGACGTGTCTGACGACTGCAGTGTGCGTCTTAGGTTTCGAGCTCGAGTTATAGAAATTACTAGCTATATGTATATGTGTACAAATTAATAGCTATATGAGCTACGGAAAAATATCACGCAAAACATTATCATTTGGTAAACGTATGTGTATTATGAAATTGGTTAAATTCTTGACAGCAATTAATTGATTAATGATTAACAACCAGCAATATACGAACAGCAATAAACCCAAGGCTCTGCTTGTACTCATACTTGTCTAACAGGGATTTGACTTAATGGTGTTTCTACATAATGTCCAGAAAAAGAACTGATTGGAAGTAGGACATGAAAGGAGACAGAGTGTCACAAATACAGAGACAGAGATGAAGACAGAGAAGGAGAAGGACGATGGCCTGAGCTTTTCTCTCTTCCTTATATATTCAGATTGGAGGAGGTTGCCAAGGCTGTCGCTATGGCAACCGACCAGGCTGAGCACATCTCCTTCTCTTTCTGTGTTTTCAGTGTTCAGGTCGTTGTAGCAAATGGAACGTGTAAAGAAGTGGGAAGAGATTCTGGACTCATACAATCAACGGTTGCATCAGACTGACGATAAACACAGCAAGACCTACTGTATACCTCAATCTCCACGGACTGCATGGCGAGGTCGCAGGGGGGCTTCAGGGCTCTCGGTCGGGTGGCGAGCCAGTAGGTGGTGATGGCGGCGAACGCACCCATGCCCATTAGAGTGTTAGTAGGCAGACTACGCACATATTGCCTGAAGTCACCCAGTTCGGGCACCCGGAACTGCCAAATCAGATCCTGCATCTGCATGGCTTGGCCACCAAGAGGCGCTCCTCAGTCAAAATCACGCGCACAAGTCTGTGCAGAGAGAGAGAGAGAGAAAGAGAGAGAAAAAGATTTGGTGAGACAGGAAACTTGAATAAACAATGACTTCACATCAAACTTTAGTGAAGTGGGCGTGGACAAGAGGCGTATCCCGGGTCCTTACTTTAAAACAAGTTCCTGTGAAAGTTTACACTGAATATATTTGTATATACGCATAACCACAATCCTGAAAACACACAAACAAACACACACAAACAGACACAGACGCTCTCAATCTCTCTTCAGTCACCCTGTCCTTAAAGAAACCCAAAATAGTCTCCGCACCTGCAGACTCAGACTCGTGACTCAGCTGAATATAGCAGCAGGGTCACATCACAAGTTGCAGAAGTCAGAGGGCATTTATTTAAAAAGGAACATGCAAGAGTGGGTGTGCCTTCGCATCAGAAAACGTACGAGATGGAAGTCACTGGCATTCGTTTATGCTCACGTTAGTTAGGTCAAGTGCACACCCACGTGTCAGGTTCAAAGACACACCCTCCGTTCCCAAAAACATACACACACACCTAGCTGTATCCCTGAATGTCATGCCCGCTAGTCTGCTGTCTTAGTCTGCATACATAGCTTTGTGTACTGTATATATATTTATATAAAGTGATCCATAACTGTAAATCCAAACACACACCCAAAAACTGAATCACCATACTCACGGAGATGAATCACACACACACACTCAGAGAGAGAGAGGGGGGACACATACAGACTAAAGGCGGTGCTTAACAGAAGTGTGTGTCCTTTGACGTAGTGTGAAATCTAAACCACAGTAGTCAGTGTTAGCGCGTAGGACGCTTAGAAGTGTTTCTAAATGACTAAGAATAGAACGCAACACCCTCCAAATGGCACATACAAACACACATGTACACTTACCACTGCCTCATAGGGACACCACCACGCTGTCTTTCTCCTGTCCCCTGGTTTGATCTAAGTGTGTTACTGCGGAGCAATATAAACCCTGAACAAGTGTGTCTGTGTGTCAGTGTGATCCTGGCATTTAATAGGCAGGATCCTTTTTATCGCTTCCCTATTCTATATCCGCACACACTCATATCGCTGAGCCACATTAACGCTTGATTGTGTTTGATAAATACCAGAAGAACGAGTTGGAGCTGATAGTTGTGTGGGTCAATGCAGCCGGAGTGGTGTGTGTGATGTTGACCTACCACTCAACACACAATATCATGTTCACACACACACACACACACACAGAATAAAAGGAACACATTCTCTATATGGTGGAAACGCAGTTAGCAACCCATGCCATGTGACCTCAGTTTGCATCAAAGTGTGTGTGTGTGCGTGTGTGTGTGTAGACCAGCATAAGCCAGGGATTCAACAAGCAGGATGTTTTTTACCACTTCCCAATTTCACACACACACACACACACACAAAACTGACCTATATTATACTACAATTGTGTTTATATAAATAAAAGCAGAGCAGAAAGTTGTGTGAAGTTCAGTGCGTCATTGTGACCTTCAACTCATCAGACGAACTGAACACCAGACACACACACATTCTCAGTGTGCCGGAAACTCGGTTAGCAACCCACATCATGTGACCTCAGTTCGAGACAGAGTCTGTGTGTGTGTGTGTGTGTGTGTGTGTGTGTGTGTGTGTGTGTGTGTGTGTGTGTGTGTGTGCGTGCACACGTGTCTTTGTCTTCATTATTTCAACAGCAGCCACAGAAGTTTGGTCATGTTGCAAATATTTTGCAGAAGATGGACGTGGGTTGTATCTTCTGCAACAGTAATAACAGACCTTGTGCCGATGAGCAAAGTGGGGACCGACCAGGAGCACACGTTACATTAGAAAGTATAAGCAGAACTGTGCGAATAAATCTATTACGTAGTTCAATCGATTGATTGAATTGCATAATGTTTTTATTCGCACAGTTCTACTTATACTTTCTAATGTAACGTGTGCTCCTGTTTGGTCCCCACTTTGTTCATTGGCACTAAATAGGTTACACAAACATATGATTCTAATCAAACAAGGAAATATTTATCAGTACTTTTTTTGTTGTTGTATTTCCCCCCATTATTTGTCAGAATTTTCACATTTCAAAAAAAAATTTGCAAATTATTTTTCAGAAACCATCAAAACATAACTTGTCTTTTTAGTTCATCCTTTTATCCCACAAACCGTCTGTTCTATTTTAAATTTGTAACCCCGGTATCTAAATGACGTCCAACACAACATGGCGGCCAGCTTGTCAGCTCTAACGACAGAGATCACAAATACATTAAAAATCTTTAATAATTTGAAGTTCGAAAAATTGAGTAGCCGTGGTCTGTATGCACGTATTAGCATGTGTTAGCAGCATTTTAATTGTCTTTAATTAGTAATTAGTACTTTAATTAGTAGTCTTTTCTCATCAAATCTGAGAGGAATGTGGACATTCCTGATCTGTATCCCTTATTTGCACTTTCACGTCGAATTCACATGGTCTGTATAAAAAAAGACCTCCAGGCGACATTAAACTAGCTAAGAATTAGCATTTCTAGTTATTACCTAGCTAACATGCAGCATTTAGCATTTCTTTTAAAGATAACAATTCACTGAGAGAACGCACAATGTTTTTCAAATGTTTAATGTCGTGTGTGTGTGTGTGTGTGTGTGTGTGTGTGTGTGTGTGTGTGTGTGTGTGTGTGTGTGTGTGTGTGTGTGAATGTGTGTGTGTGTGTGTAGGAGGGAAAAACAAGGGTTGTTAAATTGAGGAAATAAAACAAGCCACAAGTTTAGAAGGAAATCCCATGTAACAGGATCACAAAAGCTGTTGTTGCTAAAGGCTAGAGAGGGAGGCTTATTGTTTACACACACACACGCACACACACGCACACAACAGACCTGGTCATGCAAATTCTTATGTGAGATTTAACAGGACTGTAAGTTTGCTGAGGTAAAACTTGCTAATCCCATTCTAATCCTCTTAATTAATATTTATATAAGGAGAAACTATTTAGCATTTAGCTAAACACACATGACTAACCAGTGTCCCTTAAGAAACCTAGACTTGACCTAACTGGCTAAATCGCTATATATATTTACACAGGGAATGTTAAGCAACTGCATGCTAGCCTCCTTTCACACCTAATTTTATTCAATATTTGCATTTATATACAGAGACGACATTTAATATTTAAAGGTTTTACATTAATACAACAGCGTTAGCTCCTTGATATAACTATAGCATTTTTAGAGGGGACACGCGGCTCTGCCTGCGTCTAGATCTTGACGTCTGGATGTGAGAATTACCTGCAAATAAAGTGTTCGGTCAACTCAGTACCTGCTGTCCGCTACCACTACGACCGTCGCTGTACACGTGGTGCGATCTGATCCGGGGTTCAGCCCACGGAATGGAATGAAGGTTGATGAAGATGCTGACCACTGTTACGGCAAAGTACGAACACATCTGAGACACGCTTGTGACATGGAAACTACCTGCGCAAACACATCGTCACTGCCCACCGCCCACCACGGGAGTCAGGTTTTACCCACAGACGCCACTGGCTACTGTTACATTCAGCGAGGAATGCCTGAGACTGTTTTAATCCAGTTGTTTTATCAAGTTGACCGCTCACTCCATTCGCAGGTAATGCTAATGCTAGCATGCAGGCATCAGGATCTGCACACGGACAGAGCCACGGGTATGCTTTCTTATGAAGCTGTACAAATTATAGCTTTTAAACAAACGCACGTAACACCAATTATTGACTTTCTTTCAGTAATTACTGTTTACTGCCTTTTTATAATATTTTGCCATGCGGGAGGACCGGGTTCGATTCCCAGCCAGCGCCCAAACCCCAAACACTGAATGCAGTGCCAGTCGCAAGCCTGGATAAAAAGGGAGGGTTACGTCAGGAAGGGCATCCGGTGTAAAATCTGTGCCAAGTTTGTCTGTGGAGTGGATGGACAGCTGTGGCAACCCCTTGCCGGGAGCAAGTCGAAAAACCAACAACAAAAACAACATTTAGGTTTAGCTAATGTACCCTTGTTATAGGCTTTAGTTGCTAGCTAGATGCACATCAGTACAGAACTGCTGTAGTTTTAGATGTTTTGTGTTCATCAACATTACAAATATGATTCATCCTTTAATAACACAAAAGACATGTTGGAGATTAACCACAGGACTGGAAAGACACATGACTAGTAAATGGAAGAATCTAGGACATGTTCTGGGATGATGGCCATGCATATATTTGTGTGTGTATGTGTGTTTCAAAGTGGTACATTCATTAACTCATGTACATACTCTGACTTTAAAGGTCCCATATTTGACTATTTCCTCTAACAGGTTAACACATGTCTCAGACACCCCTCAGATAACGCATCTTTTCATAACTCAAACGCTCCAGTAAGAGGTTAGGGGAGGGGGCACTTATTATATGATGTCACAACAGGGAGGAAATCTAACCGGCTGAACTTGACTGAAAGTGAATTTTGCTTAATAGATGCCCTTTAAAACAAGTTAACTGTCCTATAAAAATGATGAATAACTTTTAAATCACAAAAAAAGGAAAGAAAAAAAACAAATTGCTAAAATGCAGACTAAAATTCAACAATTACTGTAAAAAAGAATTAGAATTCTAATGTAAATCAGCAAGTAGAAGACACACTTTGTAAATATTAAAGTAATAAATTGGATTAAATTGATATATATGGGGTATCCTGGGATGCAAATTGGGGAAACAGTACAGAACAGTAACTATGGGTTACACAAATTTGGGTAAAACAGCTACAGTTACAGGCTAAATATAAAATGCCTGACAACAAAACTTTTAAAGCACTAAGGCATGGTGAATGTAAATACTGAAACCTGTGTGGTGAGTAAAAATGAGAACATAAATCTATGTCACTGTAATCCGAGACAGTACAGTCAAACAGACACAAAAGCATGAGCGTATACAGTTCCTCTTCTCTCTCTATGAATATCCTATCTTCTCGCTCTGTCTTTCTTTCCCTCTCTCATTCAGTACTTTTGCCCCACACCAACACTTTCCCACACGAGGAAAACCTCCACCTGGACTCCAGAGTTCCCTGAACAGCTAGTCCTCAGCAGAAGAAAACTGTATCCTGAGAATCGGAAACTTTGTCATTAAATTTGACCAGGCAAGCATCCTCAAGATACTCATTTCCTCAAGATACTCATTTCATAAGCATCAATATCACAGCACCATCAGCCATACCATTATGACCACTGGCAGGTGACCTGAACGACAACTGATCACCAATTATATATCAGTACACTGGTGACAGGATCACGGCCACACACGGCTCACCCATGCCCACGGCCAGTCCGTCTGATCCGATTCAACAGAAAAGCCAATGTGCATCATCATCAAAAGCCAGATGTTCCCCAGACCCCAATCCAATCAAACATTAATTATGGGATACACCAGACAAACAAATCCGATCCAGAGAGGCTACATCCTGCAACCCACACAACCCAAAGGACCTGCTACCAACTTCCTGGTGCCAGATACCACAGCACACTCCAAGGATACTCCAATGCCTAGGTGGTTATAATGTTAATGTTTTTAATGTTATGGCTGATTGGTGTATAGAGCTTGACTTGGGCCCAATTAATGGCACATGTTATACATGTTATAACCATTAAAAAGTGCTCTTCATGAGCTTATATTGATTCCATCACATCAAGGATTCACTGTGTTGCAGAGGTCTGATATTTTAACCAATTTTGGAGCTCTATTTCTAGTGAAAACATTTATATTATATAGCGCATTATGTTTCGATACATGTGAATCAGATCCTTTTTTCATTCAGTCTACATGTTTGAATGAATATATTTGTGAATGTTAATGCAATATTAAACCTTGATTCATAGCAATCTAGATAAATTTTGCTTGATAAAGAAATAAATGTAATTTTTTCTATTGCATATGAATCTTTTCAATCATAATTTCCATTCATACAAATTTTGTTTAGAATATTCTGAGAGTTGAACTGAATCAAATTGTGAATCCAGTATCGAGAATGAAATCTAATCGTGAGTGGGTAAAGCAAGTTATAGGTAATAATAGAAACTGTGAAAATAGAAACTTACGAATAAATTTTTAAAATGCTACCGAATAAACAATAAATAGTAAATGAGTTAAAATGGGTCAACCTACTGTATTGCACAGCTTCAACAGTTGCTAAGAAATGGAAAATGTGAGCCAAAAAGATCTCTACATCTTGCCAGAACTTGCTGTAAGGGAGATAAAAGAAACTCTGGAGCAAAAACCTCATCCAGACAATCCTGTGATGCATCCTGCATCACTGCAGACGTAACACATCCATAAGCGCATATAACATGCATACGCACGCACACTAATATCCACCGAGTACTTCAAGATGAATTACAGCAAATCCAAACTGTTAACACAGCCTGCTTTCATGGCTTTTAAGCATTAGGACTGAACACAGACCCGGTGCGTTGACGTTTGCCAGAAAAAGGATCTACTGCAAAGGATTTGGACTGTGTGCCAGCTGCAGACAGATGTGACTAATCTGATTAAAGGTGCTGACAGTCACCGGATGAAATTCCTGATCTGTTCTGCTTAGAAGTCAGGAAGCACCAGCAGCTCTAGGATTTCTCATCCAGCTAGCGGTGAACAGAACGGTTTTGTAAAAATGCTATTGGATATGAAGATATACTCGTGTTTAGGATCTGTTTTTCCAGTTATATCCTGCATGTATATTTAAATATGGTGCAACAATGTCGTACAATTTTTTTTAATGAAGAAAGAAGTCCAAGAAGGCCGCCTCAAAGCAAGTACACCAAACTCCTGACATTCCTGACTCCTTCTAACATTCAGACCAATCCAAGGCCTTAACTTATGCTATGCCTTCTGCAGCACAGAAGCAGAAGTGAACCTCAGTCATGACTCATCTTCAGTGTGTGTGTGTGTGTGTGTGTGTGTGTGTGTGTGTGTGTGTGTGTGTGTGAGAGACTAGTCATCAGAATGCATGACTACCACCAGCATCTATATAAATAAAAGAGAGGTTTTGTCTGTACTTTGGTCAGAACTCGCTCTTTTAATGAAACCTGGAAGACCAGAAACCAGACCCAGACAATTTGCTGTCTGATTGTTTGTATGCCTGTCTGTCTAGCCAGAATTTGTCACAGCATCACACCAAACTGTCTGGACAGAATTGAATGGAACTTTGCCAGTCCTTAGGTATTTGCCTGAAGTTAAACGTGTGCCATAAATTAATTCAAAATGTTGAGTAGAAGTGAAGTTATGAGCAGTTATGTGCTGGAATATGTTACAGCATCTAGCATTTTTTTTTTCCAATTTAGCATTTTTTCCCCCCTCGAGGTGGGTGTGGCTATACACATCACTCAACAGAGCCAATCAATGTGATAGTTTACAGTGTATAGACAGAGTAACGCCCTTTAATGCACAGACAAACTACCCGAATCCGAAAGTGAAAGCGCGACACAGCATGGCTTACTCCAAAAAAAGGAAAGTAGACTATGACAACTTAACCTTCAAAGGTGTACGTACAGATCAATGTGTGTTTATCCTTCCTGAGGGAAGTTTAAAACCATTTTGTCTCATATGTTCCAAAGACCGTGGAGCTAATAAAAAGCAGTGATGTGAAGTGCCACTATGAGATGAAACATATCTGCAGCAGTAATAGATCAGTGCGTGTAAAATACCTGAACGGAGAGTCCAGTGTAATGCGCTAAAATCAACACGTTGAGTAAAAGTGATGTTATGAACAGTTACGTGTCGGATTTAATAATCTACTTTAAAATAATCTACTAATGCGCTACTGCCTCAATGTAAACAAACACCTGCACCAATAGATATTAATTAGAAAAGATAAAGTGAATATTTTTACTGGGATTAGTTCATATTTTCACTTTGTCTGAAATAACAGCGCTGAAGTGGTATAAGTGAATTTTAACGCGCTGGAGTCATTTTAAGACAAAACTTCATCTTTATCTGATCTACTTTTTCCATTTCTCATCTTTGTAAACATGGCTTAAGATACTCACCCTTACAGAATGTTATTTCTTTGTATTAATAAGTTAGAGAGGTCTGCTGTACAGAAAGACAGACAGACATGTACAGTACGTGGACTTCAACCTGAAATAATAATAATAATAATAATAATAATAATATATAACTGATTACGTTAAAGTTCAGCAGATTATTTTTAGCTTTTAACCTTTTAACTATTTCTACAAACTCTTTAAACGTCAACGATGCGTACTTATACAAGTATACTGTGTAAGACCCTTGATACATACTGTGCGTGTATCATGTGATGAAGCTTTCCGGCTTCACATGTCCCACAGGGAGCACAATCCAGCCTTCACTTTGACCACTTAGGAGCTGCTGTGTCATACAGGCCACTTATGTGAAAATAACAATGGGTGAGATGTTAATGTGAGGTCACGCTTCATGACCTCATGTGTAAAAACATGTTGCACGTGTTCAAGCTCCAGCTGGATTTTGTGCTCTGATTGAGTTTTTTTTTATTTTGCATTTGCTTCGCTTTTCACTTTCATAATCTGAATTGTCTGCCGGACTGCAGCTGCTGTGGAAGCCTTTTCCATGCTTGAACCAACAAAAACCTTTTATTTGGGTTCCTCCTTGTAGTTCAACTCCATCCATCCACCTAAGAACCTCTGTAGTCCAACTAAGGCCCGTTGAGGCGAATGGTGTATGATCACTGTGTTTGTTCCAATTTGTTACTATTTACAATTGTGGTAGGACCTCCAGTCAACATTAACAGATGCATTCACACATTACAGTTAGCCAATACAGTGATCTGCATGTCTTTGGATTGTGGGAAGAAACCAGGCAAGCACGGGGAGAACATGCAAACAGACCTAAAGTGGGAACCGAACCCAGACCCTGGAGGTTCATGGTGTCAATGATAACCAATAAGCCACTGTGCCACCATGTAGTTTAACTTTGTACGCTTTATACTTTAATAGTGGGTTTCCTCGGGGTATGCCAGTTTCGTCCAACAGTCCAAAGACTGAAGGTGTAATCTGATTAGTGTTTATAACTTGACCACATTTTCCCTGAGTTGCATATGACCATGCACGGTTAAGCCACCAAGACCCTATACAGAGTAATCGTTTAGATAAATGAATGAATTGAATTGCACTGTGTTCTTAGTTGAAACACGTGGTAAAGGAACTCAGCATGCATGTGCATATTACAGTACCTAATGAAGCCAGATCCAAGAAAAAGTACAATCTGGTACCTACATATTTATGAGAATGTATCAACAACTGGAAAATTATGAAATGCTTTTAATTAAAACCAAACCTACTAAACTCAGTGTTCATAAATTTGATTAGAACAAAAGTAATAACATTATTATTATTATTATCATCATCATTATTATGCAACCTTTTTCTAAAATACAGACTTTTATTGAATGCAACAAAACACCAAGCACCCTCCTCGCCTCTAGCATGCACAACTCAAACCCCTGTCTGTGTTACTCAGTTAACAATTAACAATTAAAATGAAAGACGAGGACAAACCTGACGCGCGTGAGTTTCACGTGAACATCCAGAGAGTCGCGCACGCTCTTGTTTATTCCTCTGCAACGCGCGTTCACATTCAATCCCCGCCTCCTGCGCTGTGATTGGCTTGCATACACTGGTACGTATTCGAAGGGGAGCCGATGATTGGTCCGCTCTCCACGAGTCACTTCACTGAATCGATTCTTTTAAACTGCACGCGTTAGTATTAAACGAACATTCAAAGATTCGATTCATTTGATTCGAGTTGTTGCACGTTAAGTAACGCACAATTTGAAAAGTTTTAAAAGCATTTTCTGCTTAATGCAACTTTTCTTATAACTGAATTGAATAGTTTTATCTCTTAGGTTTGATTATTTTAGTATATATAACATTTTATTTAGTTTAAATGTTCTATTTAGAATTTATTAAAATGTTTATTCCAAAATATCACACGCTTATTAGTAGTTAATATTAACTACAATCACATAATACTGCAATATGCATAAAATATGAAAGAAATCATCAATTTCCCTTTATTATACCACATTAATGTCGTTTTGTAAGTATTTTTGTATAATATTTAGAGCACGTTTAAAAGATAAGTTGTTGCTCCCTCTAGTGCTCTAGTTGGGTATTACAGCAGCCTGGTGACGTCATTCAACCGTTCATCAATAAAAAAAAATTTAAGCTGCATTTCATTAAAAAAAATTAGCATTTCTGTTTGAACATGCAGATGTGTTACTTCAGCTGAAAATAATTTACTTTAATTATACTCTTTCATGGATTGTTATAAACATATGAATAACGTATTTATTTATTTTATTTTCTGTGATTAAAGATAATGATTATTTTATTCTATATAATTTTTAGGCTAAACGGCGCCCTCTACTGGATGACAAATGCTCATCAGCTACAATCTGATCAATCTAATTCAAATCAAGTCAAGTAGGCGTTTATTGTCATTCCATCCATATAGAGTTCAGTACACAGTGAAACGAAACAACATTCCTCCAGGACTGAGGTGCTACATACATCTTCTTCTTCTTCTTTGTCTTTCAGCTGTTCCCTTTCAGGGGTCGCAACAGCGAATCATCTGCCTCCATCTAAATCTATTCTCTGCATCCTCTTCTCTCACACCAACTAACCTCATGTCCTCTCTCACTGCATCCATAAATCTCCTCTTTGGTCTTCCTCTAGACCTCCTACCTGGCAGTTCCAACCTCAGCATCTTCTACCGATATATTCACCATCTCTCCTCTGAACATGTCCAAACCACCTCAATCTGGCCTCTCTGACTTTATCTCCAAAACATCTCACATGGGTTGTCCCTCTGATGAACTCATTCGTGATCCTATCCATCCTTGTTACTCCCAAGGAGAACCTCAACATCTTCAGCTCTGCTACCTCTTGCTCTGCCTCCTGTCTTTTCTTCAGTGCCACTGTCTCTAAACCGTAGAGTATCGCTGGTCTCACCACTGTCCTGTACACCTTTCCTTTCATTCTCACTGATAGTCTTTTATCGCACAACACACCTGAAAAGTTTTCAACCCATTCCAACCTGCCTGTACCCGCCTCTTCACCTCCTTTACACACTATCCATTGCTCTTGACCGTTGACCCTAAGTACTTGAAGTCCTGCACCTTCTTTACCTCTGATCCCTGCATCCTCACCGTTCCACTTGGGTTCCTCACATTCACACACATGTATTCCATCTTGCTGCGGCTAACCTTCATTCCTCTGCTTTCCAGAGCATACCTCCACCTCTCCCAATTTTCTTCCACCTGTTCCCTGCTCTCGCTACAAAGCCCAATGTCATCTGCAAACATCATAGTACATGGAGACTCCTGTCTTACCTCATCTGTCATCCTGTCCATCACCAGAGCAAACAAAAAGGGGCTTAGAGCCGATCCTTGATGCAGACCCACCTCCACCTTGAACTATTCTGTCACACCTACAGCACATCTCACCACTGTCTTACGCTCTAATTCATGTCCTGCACCACTCTAACATAATTCTCTGCCACTCCAGACTTCCTCAAACAACACCACAGCTCCTCTCTCGGCACCCTGTCGTACGCCTTCTCTAAATCTACAAAGACACAATGCAACTCTTTATTACCTTCTCTGTACTTCTTCATCAGCATCCTCAAAGCAAATACTGCATCTAATGTACTCTTTCTAGGCATAAAACCATATTGCTGCTCACAAATGCTCAATTCTGCCCTTAACCTAGCTTCCACTACTCTTTCTCACAGCTTCATTGTATGGCTCATTAGCTTTATGCCTCTGTAATTGCCACAGCTCTGCACATCTCCCTTGTTCTTAAAAATTCGGCACCAATACACTTCTCCTCCATTCTTCTGGAATTTGCCTACTTCTTGCCTACTTTGTTCTCTTTCGTTTTCCTCATTCATCAACTCCTCAAAGTACTCCTTCCATCTTCCCATCACCCTCCTGGCATCTGTCAGTACATTTCCATCTCTATCTTTAATCACTCTAACACTCTAACCCATCTCTATCTCTCTGCCTCGCCAACCTGTACAGATCCATCTCTCCCTCCTTACTGTCCAGCCTAGCATACAAGTCCTCATATGCTCCTCATATGCTCTTTGATTGGCCTTTGCCACCTCTACCTTCACCTTACGCTGCATCTCCCTATACTCCTGTCTACTCTCTTCAGTCCTCTCCAAGTCCCACTCCAAGTCACTCTTCTTAGGTAGCCTCTTTCACTGTATACACTCCTGGACTTCCTCGTTCCATCACCAAGTCTCCTTGTCCACTTTTCCCTTACCTGATGATACACCAAGTACACTCCTACCTGTCTCCCTGATCACATTGGCTTTCCAGTCAACTGAAAGCACCTCCTGACCACCCATAGCCTCAACTCCTCCCTGAAGACTACACAACATTCTTCCTTTTTCAGCTTCCACCACTTTGTCCTCTACTCTGCCTCTGTTCTCTTCACCTTCCTCACCACCAGGGTTATTTTACACACCACCATTCTGTGTTGTCTGGCTACACTCTCCCCTACCAACATTTTGCAGTCACTAATCTCTTTGAAATTACAACGTCGACACAAGATGTAGTCTACCTGGGTGCTTCCACTCTCATATGTCACCCTATGCTCCTGCCTCTTCTGGAAGAATGTATTTACTACTGCCATTTCACTCCTCTTTGCAAAGTCCACCACCATCTGTCCTTCTACATTCCTGTCCTGAAGACCAAACCTGCCCATCACATTTTCATCACCTCTGTTCCCTTCCCCAACATGTCCATTGAAGTCTGCACCAATCACCACTCTCTCACCTCTGGGGATGCTCTGCATCACTTCATCTAACTCACTCCAGAATTTCTCCTTCTCTTCTAACTCACATCCTACCTGTGGGGCATAACCACTAACAACATTGAACATCACCCCTTCAATATCCAGCTTTAGACTCATCAACCTGTCTGATACTCTTTTCACCTCAAGAACATTCCTAACAAATTCCTCTTTCAGAATAACTCCTACTCCATTTCTTTTCCTATCCACACCATGGTAAAACAATTTGAACCCTGATCCTAAGCTTCTAGCCTTACTACCTTTCCACCTGGTTTCCTGGCAAATGTTTTTACGTCGGATGGCCTTCCTGACACAATCCTCTGCATTTATCCAGACTTGGGACTGGCACAAGAAGACACATGATTGCGCTGCCCCCCATGGTTGCGTTCAAGGTACTACATAAATTAACAACACAACTCTACCGGAACCAGCTAGTTAACAAAGAGACCTAATTAGCTGACTAGCTCAGTCAGCTTTTTTTTAAGCTTACCTAAAACTACCTTTATACAAAAAACTTAACAACATACAACAAAGGTCATGTGCAAATGTGCAAACAAAGAACTACAAAGTGACAAGCACAACAACGTAACACGTTTCAGTACTTTTCTAATAATGAGGTATGAGTTGAGGTAGTGGGAGGGGAGAGAGACCCCAATGATATTCTCAGCTGTCCTCACTATTGCTGTCCGATATGGCACAATTCCCGAGCCAGACAGTGATGCAGCTGCTCAGGATGCTCTCAATAGTTCCTCTACAGAAGGTGGTGAGGATTGGTGGTGGAAGCTGGGCCTTCCTCAGCCTTCTCAGGAAGAAAAGACATTGTTGGGCTTTCTTGTGCAGAGAGCTGGTTGAGGGACCAGGTGAGGTTCTCCTCGATGTTGAGCGGAGAGTGATCACTCCGTGTCCTCCTGAAGTCAACAACCATCTCTTTTGTCTTATCGACGTTCAGAGACAGGTTGTTGTCCTTACACCAGTCCGCTAGTCTCTGCACTTCCTCTCTGTATGCTGACTTGTCATTCTTGCTGATGAGACCCACCACGGTCGTGTCATCAGCAAACTTGATGATATGATTGGAGCTGTGTGTCGCTACACAATCATGAGTCAGCAGCGTGAACAGCAGGGGACAGAGCACACAGCCATGGGGGGCCCCAGTGCTCATTGTGGTGGTGCTGGAGGTGCAGTTCCCGATCCGCACTGACCCAGTTACAGAAGGAGGTGTTCAGGCCCAACAGGCTCAGCTTCCCAATAAGGTGTTGGGGGATGATAGTATAGAGTGCTGAACTGAAATCTATGTACAGCACAGATCAACATGTTATTATATACACATAGTTGTTTTTTACACATTTTATGCCCATTTTCTTTTGATTGTGTGAAGCTGCTTTGCGACAATGACAAGTGTTAATAGTGCTCTACAAATAAAATTTAATTGAATAGAAATATTGAAACACTGTATAACATTTTAGCACTTCTGTTTGAAATTGAAAATGAAAGTGTTACTTCAGCTGGAAATAATAATACGCTTACACAGAATATATTTTTTTAAATATTAAGAACATAATATACAGAATATATGTATATATGTGTGTGTGTGTGTGTGTGTATGCGCGTGTGTAGCGAGAGAGAGAGAGAGAGAGAGAGAGAATTTTATTTGTATACGGTAATTTTTTTCTTTTGATTTTATAATATATTTACTGGGCGATAAGTATGTATATATTTTTTTCTATTTTTCACGTTTTTTTAGGGTTGTATGTAACTCATTAACATAAGTAATACATTTAAATTAAGAAGTATGTCTGTAAATATAAAAATTCCCAAATGCTCCTTGGTATGATCAGTAAATTCAAATAAATGAGTTTAATGCGATTAAATAATTTTATTTAAGAATTTTTATCGAGTTTGACGTTTTTGGTGCTGGTGTTCTTATTATTCTCCACACGATGGCGCTCTAACATTAATAGCTACCTTTAATAAATATTATTATTATTAATTTTTTCCCCCTTGGCTAAAATTCTAAATGATGTTATAAAGGTAGTAAGCAAAAGAGTGGCCTGACAAGTAAAGAAATAAACCAAGAAACATAATATGAATTAACTTATTAATAATCTGCTGAGCAATGACATGTTGATCTGAGCTGCATGTTAACTCGAGGTTTAAAATTCAGATTGTGTTCTGGACAGAACTTGGGTTCTGATTGGAGCTTAAAGAAAATCACCATGGAAACAATCACATTTACATTTACATTTAGTCGTTTTGGCAGACGCTCTTATCCAGAGCGACTTACATTTTTTTTATCTCATTACACATCTGAGCAGTTGAGGGTTAAGGGCCTTGCTCACTCCACTAAGCGGAACAACTAAGGGGAATATTACTATTATTTGCATTTTGTCTACAGCATTAAATTTTAAGTTACTATGTTAAATTTGTCTCTGAATCTCTAATACTTTAATGTTAAATAACAACTGAACTCAGTTGGATTTTGTATTTAGTGATAATGAAGAAATAGACGTAACTTTGTTTATTTAAGCGATGCCGCTTGTAATCACATTTTGCTGAAATTATTATTATTGGAAATAATTTTTTTAAGTTAAATACTGATAATTTTAGCAGAAACAAACTGTAATAATGAAATTGTATCATCATTTAATTCAATTCAGTTTTATTTATATAACATTTTTAACAATGGTCATTGACGCAAAGCAGCTTTACAGAATATTCTGCACTCCACTGTATATATACTGTATATTGTACTGGACAAAAGTATTTTCATGTCCAAACCTGTTAATTATTGAATTTAGGTGTTTCAGTCAGGCCCTTATCCCCAATCAAGGACAATCTTAATGTTTCAGCAAACCAAGACATCTTGGACAATGCTACGTTTTTCTATTCCTACATGACTGTGTCCCGGTGCACAAAGCAATGACTATAAATACATGGTTTGATGAGTTTGGTGTGGAAGAACTTGACTGGCCCGAACACAGAGCCCTGACCTCAACCCCATCGAGGACCTTTGGGATGAACTGGAACGGAGATTGCGAGGCAGGCCTTCTCGTACATTAGTGTCTGACCTCATAAATGCTCCATAGAATGAATGGACACGAATTCCCAAAAGAAACATTCCAACATCTTGTGGACAGCCTTTCAAGAAGTGTGGAAGCTGTTATAGCTGCTAAAGGGGGACTGACTCCATATTGAAGCATTAGGATTTGGATAAAATGTCATTGGAGGGTGAGGCCAAAATCTTTTCCATATAGTTTGTAAAATGTCAAGAAATATGTATGAATCAGAATGATCAGATTGTCCCTGAACAAACCAAGGGTGACGGTGCTGAGGGAAAATCTCCCAGAGATGTCAGTAGGAAGAAACCTTAAGAGGAACCAGACTAAACAGGGAACCCATCCTCATTTGGGTGATAACAGATAGAAATGATATAACATCATGTGTGTTATGCAGCTGAAAGTTCAATATAACAGAAGTTCTTTAAATTGACATGAAGTCCAGTTCAGCATAGGGATGAGTCAGCAGGTACTGAGGGCAGATGAGGTCTGGATCACTGGAAGCACAGGAGCAGCATGTGTAGCTCCAACCATCATAAAGGTGGTGCTCCGAAAATAATGTGGGCTACATAGATAATTGGAAGACCTTTGAGGGCAAAGCTGGCCTGTTAGGGCGGGACGGTGTCCATCCCACTCGGGAAGGTGCTGCTCTCATTTCCTGTAGTATAGCTCATAGTCTCAGTAGAGGTCTAGTTAATCGGTGACAATCCAGAGCCCAGGCCAGGGAGCAGACAGACAGGCTAAACCAACCGTCTGCTAGCTGCATAGAGTCGTCACTCAGGGTTCACCATATTGAGACTGTGTCTGTTCCCCGATCTAAGCAAAAATGTAGAAAGACCCAGAAAGTCTGTTTCAATAATCTAATTAACATAAAGACCACAAACTCAGATCATACTGAATGCGCAGCCAGCACCTCTGATCTGAAGCTAGGATTGTTAAATATTAGATCTCTCACATCAAAAGCAGTTATTGTTAATGAAATTATCACAGATCAGGCGTTTGATATATTATGTTTAACTGAAACATGGGTTAAACAGGACGAGTATGTAGCTCTAAATGAAGCTAGTCCTCCTGGATACAGCTACATACACCAGCCTCGGTTAACTGGTAGAGGAGGAGGCGTCGCAGTTATTCATAATGATAATCTGTCTATCGTACAAAAACACCGACACAAATTTAACTCATTTGAAATTCTCTATAGTAACATAAGTGTATTTAAGTATATTAAATCAGCTCAGTCGATTCCACTAATTATAATTTACAGACCTCCAGGGCCGTATTCTGAATTTCTTAGTGAATTTGCAGATTTCATCTCAGACCTGGTCATTTCTGTAGACAAAGTGTTAATTGCTGGAGATTTTAACATTCATTTTGAGAATCCAGAAGACCCTCTGAGAACAGCATTTATATCCATACTGGACTCCGTAGGTGTAAATCAGTGTGTAGTAGGACCCACTCATAAAGCAGGTCACACTTTAGATTTAGTAATATTCTTCGGATTAATTATAAGAAATGTATTCACAATTCCACTGTCTGAAATTATCTCAGATCACTATCTTGTCTCCATTCAAGTGTGTCACAGTGATAATGTACGCACAGTACCGCGCTACCGTATTAAACGTACATTCACATCAACTACCACACAGAGTTTTATCAGTAATCTCCCAGAGTTACCAACTTCGATTAGGCCACCGTCTGACCCCACAGAACTTGAACAGGCGACTGAATATTTAGAGTCGACACTTCGTTGTACCTTAGATAATGTAGCTCCAGCTAAAAGAAAAATTATTAGAGATAAGAAACTCGCTCCTTGGTATAACGATCACACGCGCACTTTAAAACAGACTGCTCGGAATTTAGAGCGTAAATGGCGTCAAACTAAATTGTTGGTATTTCAAATAGCATGGAAAGAGAGCATCCTGAACTATAGGAAAGCTCTTAGTGTAGCTAGATCAACATATCTCTCCACTCTTATAGAAGAAAATAAAAATAATCCTAGATTTTTATTTAATACCGTAGCCAAATTAACCAGAAATAAGACCACTACAGAAATCTCCACAACAACATCATGCAATAGTGAGGACTTCATGAACTTTTTTAATAATAAAATTGTAAATATCAGGCATAAAATTGAGGCTTTGAAACCAAACAATGTAATTGATACTGATGTTAACCTAGCCATGTCAGATTCAAACCTAGAATACTTTACTCCTCTTGAAGAGAATGAACTAATTTCACTCATCTCTTCTGCAAATTCGTCAACCTGTATATTAGATCCTACCGACACATTTTCTTAAACAGATAGTACCAGTAATAACAGAACCGATGTTGAGAATAATTAATTCCTCACTCAGCATTGGTTATGTTCCAAAATCTTTTAAAGTAGCAGTTAAGAAACCTGACCTCGACCCCTGTCAGCTGTCCAATTACAGGCCAATATCAAACCTCCCCTTTATCTCTAAGATTCTGGAAAAGATAGTAGCGGAGCAGCTATGCTCATATCTACATAGAAATGGCATACATGAACTGTATCAGTCAGGATTTAGGCCTCATCACAGCACAGAAACAGCACTCGTTAAAGTAGTAAATGACCTCCTATTGGCCTCTGATCAGGGTTGTGTAACTATGCTTGTATTACTCGACCTCAGTGCAGCTTTTGACACTATTGATCATGCTATTCTTCTTCACAGATTAGAAAATTTAGTAGGAATTAAGGGTACAACCCTCTCCTGGCTCAGATCCTATTTGACCGATCGTTATCAGTATGTAGACTTAAATGGTGATTATTCTGCATGTTCTCTAGTGGAGTTTGGCGTTCCGCAGGGTTCAGTTTTAGGCCCACTGCTTTTTTCCCTTTACATGCTTCCTCTGGGCAACATAATCCGTAAGCATGGTATTAGTTTTCATTGTTATGCTGACGACACACAGCTATACGTCTCAACAAAACCTGATGAGAAAAACCATCTTACTAAAGTTGAGCAATGTGTTCATGACATAAGAAATTGGATGCTAATTAACTTCCTTCTGCTTAATCCGGATAAGACAGAAGTTCTAGTCATAGGACCGCATACAGCTAGAAGTAAAATCTTAGATCACACCGTAACTTTAGATGGCCTTTCTGTTCCGTCAAGTGCAACAGTAAAAGACCTCGGCGTGATTATAGATTCCAGCCTTTCATTTGAAGCTCATGTAGATAATATCACCAGGATAGGATTCTTTCACCTTAGAAATATCGCCAAAATAAGAAATATATTGTCGCTAAATGATGCAGAAAAACTAGTTCATGCTTTTATCACTTCTAGGTTGGACTATTGTAATGCCTTACTGTCTGGTTGTTCAGTTAGGTGCATAAACAAGCTTCAGCTAGTCCAAAATGCAGCAGCGAGAGTCCTCACTAGAACCAGAAGATATGAGCACATCACCCCTATCCTATCTTCACTGCATTGGCTCCCTGTGAAATTTCGCATTGATTTTAAAATACTACTCTTGACATATAAGGCATTAAATGGTCTCGCGCCGCAGTATCTGAGCGAACTGCTAGTGTCTTACGATCCGCCACGCCTACTTCGGTCAAAGGATGCAGGCTGCTTATCAGTACCGCGTATTATGAAAACTACAGCTGGGGGCAGAGCTTTTTCTTACAAAGCCCCAAAATTATGGAATAGTCTTCCAAATAGTGTTCGGGACTCAGACACAGTCTCAGTGTTTAAGTCTAGGCTAAAAACCTATTTATTTAACCAAGCATTTTATAAATAGATTTGCCATAAGGTAAAGGAGCAGATCTGGGGGACTCATGGACGTAGAGTATTATGGTGAACTGGTATGTTTAGATGCTGTCTTCCTCAGTCTCATTTGATCACTCAGGTTTGTTGACGGTGAGGTGATTGTTTGCTTTACATCTCAGGGAGCCCTCATGTTTGTGTTTCCTTCTGGCTCTCCCTTTTAGTTATGCTGTCATAGTTAGTCCTGCCGGAGTCCCTGCTTGCACTCTACAGTAAATATTCATTCACATTAGACATTGTGACTGTGACCATACCTAATTGCAATCTCTCCTCCTCTTCTCTTCCTCCCCCTCTTTCTCTTTCCTCTCTCCCCCTGTCTCCCCCTTTCACTCTTTCTCTCTCTCTCTCTGTCGAGCTACACATGTGGTTCCTGAGCTGCCAGTGATCCAGACTCCCTCTGCCCTCCGGACCTGTCTGATCCATCCTGGTGCCCGGTTTCTGGTTGGAGGTCTCGTCGCATGGATGCCCCGTGTGTCTCTTTAGGATGCGTCTGGTGTCTGGGGATGATTCTCTATACTTAGAAGATGGTTCTGGCCTCGACTGGTGTGGTCAGCTGTTTCTCTGAGGACTTGACAATTCGATAGTTCAGGACTGGAACTTTCTACAAGTCTATCTGAGTCTCCAATAACTACTGGACTCCATTTTACATCAAGTATTATAACATCAATTAACATCAACTATTATAGCTGAACCTAACACTGTATAAATGCAGATCATTTCCTGCTATCTGTTTCACCCAGATGAGGATGGGTTCCCTGTCGAGTCTGGTTCCTCTCAAGGTTTCTTCCTATTACCGTCTCAGGGAGTTTTTCCTTGCCACTGTCGCCCTCGGGCTTGCTCGCCAGGGAATATCTGAACATTTTGATTCATACACATTCACATTCCATACAAACTTAAATAATTCTTTTGATTGTGTAAAGCTGTTTTGAGACAATGTCAATTGTTAAAAGCGCTATACAAATAAAACTGAATTGAATTGAATTGAATAAAGCTGAATCCAGCCGGAGCTGGTCCTTCTCTGGATGCCTCAGGAACCTTGCGGGGTTGGCCTTTGTCTACTGAAGCTGGTACAATCTCCAGATGCCTCGGAATGGGTAGAAAAATACAGAACAGATGGGGAGAATTAGCATAGTTGCCATTCAGGATAGATGTACTGGAGTATGAGGTTATGGGATGAGTTACATGTATGCCAGATTAAAGAGATGCGTCTTGAGTCTAGTTTTAAACTGGGAAACTGTGTCTGAGCTCCTGGAAGGCTATTCCAAAGCTTTGGAGCTAAATATGAAAATGCTTTTGTAGATTTTAAAATTCTGGGAATTACCAGAAGTCCAGAGTTTTGTGATCTTAAGGAGCGTGGTGGATTGTAGCGTATCAGAAGACAGGTTAAGTATGTGGGAGTTAAACCACTTAAAGCCTTGTATGTAAGTAATACTATTTTGTAATTAATTCTAAACTGACCTGGTAGCCAGTGCAGGGATGATAATATTGGGGTTATATGATCATATCTTCTTGATCTAGTGAGAACACTGGCGGCTGCATTTTGGACTAACTGAAGCTTGTTTATTGAGGATGCAGGACAACCACCTAGTAATGCATTACAATAGTCCAGTCTGGAGGTCATGAATGCATGAACTAAGTTTTCTGCATCAGATATGGATAAGATGCTCCTAAGTTTGGCAATATTTCTAAGATTCAAGATTCAAGATTCTTTATTTGTCACATGCATAGTTATACAAGTACAACACGCAGTGAAATGTATCCTGAACCGCTCCTACTTTGTGCAAATAACAGAAGAAACAAAAGAAATAATCTATAAATAGAAATTGAAATAGAAACAACAAAAAAATTGAAATTATGAAAAATATTCCTTTAGAAATTAAAAAAAAAAGTACAAATTTAAACATAATAATAAAGTGTGTATCTGATCAAGATAAAATGTAGTGCAAGTAATGCTTATAGTCCAGACTAAAGTGCAGTGTGCAGTGTGCAATGTCAGCACAGCAGTGTGTGGGTGAACAGGTACAGTCCGATGAACAGGAGAGTGGCCCATCATGGTTGAGGAGTCTAATCGCCTGTGGATAAAAACTCCTCCTGAGTCCCTCCGTTTTGGTCATAATGACCCGGAACCTTCTGCCTGAATGCAGAAAAATGATGGGAAAAGGCTGTTTTTGTGATATTGGAAATATGATTTTAAATGGACAAGTTACTGTCTAATATTACGCCCAGGTCTTTTACTGTCGAGCTGGTACTAACAGTACATCCTTCTAAACGCAAGCTGAATTGTGAAAGCTGTTGTGAGACTGTTTTTTGGCCAATAGGTAATATCTCTGTCTTATCTGAATTTAGTAAAAGAAAGTTATTGGTCATCCAAGCCATGTCCTGGACAGACTCAGTTAGTCTAGACAACGTAGGTATTTCGTCTGGTTTTGTTGAGATATATAATTGGGTATCATCAGCATAACAATGGAAACTAAGTCCATGTCTTCTAATGATGTTACCCAAGAGAAGCATGTATATTGAGAACAGCAGAGGTCCTTAAACTGACCACTGTGGGACCCCATATTTCACTGACATTACACGTTCTCCATTTAGATCTACAAAATGGTATCAATCAGACATATACAGTATGATCTAAACCATTTTAATGCCTGTCCCTGAATACCTATGTGATTTTGTAAGCGATCTACAGTATGAGAATATGACGATCTATAGTGTTGAATGCAGCACTAAGTACGTAAGACTAGTATTGAGATGCAGCCTTGGTCCAAAGCTAAAAACAAGTCAATCTTCAGATTCTGTGGGGCCTGAAACCTGACTGAAATCATCATTAACACCATCAACTTCATCGTGATCACCATTGCATCCACCACCACCACCATCAACTCCATCATCATCATCATCATCATCTCCTCCATCATCATCACCACTACGATCAACTCCATCATCATCATCATCATCATCATCTCCTCCATCATCATCATCACCTCAACCATCACCTCCATCATCATCATCATCATCACCAGCACCTTCATCATCATCAGCAGCAGCAGCAGCATCATCACCTCCACTATCATAATCATTTCCTTCCTTCATCACCATTTGAAGAGTGAAGTTTAAAAGTGATAAGGAAATTAAATGTGCTTTAAAGGGGGGAAAAATCTATAGTCAGTTTAGACTTTGTGAAGAAACAGCACGCGAAACAGGAGCATAAAAAATCCTGAATTTCACACAATGATCGGTTTCTGGAAAAAGAAAATAAAACCAGATTTTACTTCAGTTATCATGCTTATAGCATTATAAATAGCTTTAAATCTTAGAGGTGTAAACAATAATGCACATTATTACTAAACTTATAGAATTTAAACACACACACACAAACACGCACACACACACACACACTGACTGTGAATAACAAAAGTAAACTCTGCACACAGACACTGCACTGATTATTTATTTATTTATTTTTTTGCGCCCGGTGTTACGCACTGCATTTTTAGCACGAAAACATGAATTATGTCCGCATATTAGTCTCGATCTGATAGATTTTAGATTTGTGCATTAATCACACAAAAAGCTTTATAATTGAGCGTATAGTCTGTGTGGGTTTTGAGGATAACTGAAATCCAAGGATGAAATGAATGAATTGTCTACACACACTCTTTACTCCGAAAAATAAACCATATGATAATTAACGCACTGTGTCGTTTGGAAACAATTAATTATTCAGAAATTATAGGTTTAAATGTTTAAGTAATAAAAATAGTATACGCATACAAAATAACTTATTATATATCTACATAAGATAAGAAACATAATTATGCGTTTGGGTCTTGGGCATGTGACCTCATGTTACAAAAGGAAAACTAAATACTTCCAAAATTAATTGATAATTAAAAAAATATATCCCTAATTTGTTTACTGCTGTTGTGCATTAATTACAAAACGAAACGAGATTTTCAAAAATAATTTAGAAGGATTTCAAATTTTTTAGAAGATTTGTCGCGCATTGTTTTTTTTTTTTGTTAGTTTTTTTTCAAATGACAAACTTGAAAGAAAAACATAAAACAGTTTGATGTAAAAAGTCCAGAATAAAAGTTGTTTATTAAATTTAAACTAACCTCTTGGGCACGTTACATTATGACACATTACACCAAAAACAAAATATTTCCAAAATCAATTTTAAATAATAATTATTTATATATATTGCAAATCACTCATTTATTTGCTTCTACAGTTTATTAATTATAAAACTAGGTTTTCAAATAATTTAGAAGAAAATAGACTTTGCGCGTTGTTTGTAACAAACATGAAAGGAAAAAAACTGTTTAATGTACAACTCTGCGTTTGTGCTCCCAGTTTAAAAGTTGTTTATCTAAATAAAATTTTTACCAACAAGATCATTGACAAATTAATTCGATTTAATTCGAAGACAAAATAAAAAAAATGTTTGTGCGTTTTTCTTTGTGAAACAAAGAATCTAAATGAACGCAAAAAGTTTTGGCACCTCGGAGCACTGAATGTATACGAGTGTGTATTTTTTGTGCTGGAAAAAAAATAATCGAACTAATTGGATTTTCTGCTTTAGTCTACTTCATTGGTGCCTCTCTCTCTCTCTCTCCTTCAATCGCAGCAGATCAGACTCTCCAAAGCGCTATTATTCTTTTAACAATCTTTTATTTCTTGTATTTTTTAACACCCCCCCACACACATACTTTAATAGTTCGTAACCAGAAACTGTGTGATATATTAAAAACACACACAAAACGGCACAAAACACACCGAGCTCAGTGTTTAGGAGATTAAAACCAGCAGTAGACGCAGACGCGCAGAAATGCGCTTTGGAGGGCGCGCGGTGCGGCGAGCACAATACACCCCCGTTGTTTAACCCACGGTGTGAAAAAAATATGGCTGGAGAAAAACAAACAGCCGATTGTTGTATGAAATGTATTCAAGTATAAAATAATGCCCTTTGTCGGACACGAACTTGGGCAACATGGGGATTCAAAAAAGAGAGAAGTCCTTTTGTGCGCTTTTGCGCGTCGTCGCCAAAGACCCCCTTCTGGACGCGACTGTTGTTTTTTTCCCTCTCTTCTCTTTTTTCCCCTTCTAATGACATTTACCGGATCAAAACATGGTGTTAATTCGATCAGAAAGCTTCACCCTTGGCAAACAATGCCCGAATGAGTCTGTCCCAAGTTGGTTAAGTTGAACGAAATTAGGGCAAATGAATAGGGGCGCGCAGGTGATGGAGGATCAGGGGGCCAGCTGCGTTCTGGCATTCTTCTTCCCTCTCGCTCTCTTCTTTTTATTAAAATTTACACCCAGTGCAACCATTCATTCCGCTCAATAGACATTTTCTTATAGGATAATAGGATACAAATTGAGCCGTCCAGAGGTGGTGGGTGTGGAAAAAAAACAGCATCACCAGCGCTGTGGCGCGCAAAAAATATATAAAGGCGGCGTGCCCGGAGTGTGTGCGTATGTGTATGTGTGTGCATGCATGTGTTTGTATGTGTCTGGAGGCTATGCCAGGCCTAAAAGGTCCCCCCACATACACCTGCCAAGGCTGGGGAGTGTAAAACACACGCTTTGCGTGAAAGATCTCCGTGTCACCGAGTCGTGTGAACACAGCAGAGGGAGGAGGAGGAGAGACACAGAGACACAAAAAAAAAACACACACACAGAGTCTACTGTCCAACACGGCGGAACAGCCTATTATAGGCTTTGCTTAATTACTCCAGTGACAGGAGACAAGCTTTATGAAAAAAATAGAAAGAAAGAAAATTGCTCCAAAAAAAAGGACTCCAATAAAGGTTAAACAGGGCACAAGTGGCCAAAACCACGGGATCTCACTAACGCACTAAAACTGGTGCATGAGCCCCATCTATCCCAGTAGTCCAGGAGTCAGGTTTCAAACTCCAGTGAACGAAATGCACCAATTCTTGTGAGAATTATAATGTCACAACTTCTAATGGTCTTTCTGGACTAAATAGATCTAATACCTTTTAAGGATAAATTGTGTACACGTACAGATAGATAGAAAAGATGTACACTCATGGGAGCCAACATCATCAGAGACATGGAAAGTATAAAGGGGTTTTCGTTTCCATGAAAGTGAAAAGGGTGCCAATATTTTTCCCACATGCAGGATTGTAGGTTTAAGGTTTAACAGTTTTGTGGCAACATAAAATCTCACTCATAGACAAAAAAGAAAGAAAAAAACCTGATTGAAATCTTTGTCAACGATGATGATAGTGGATGGTGGTGGAACAAAGAGTGCTGATGACGATAAATTAAGTTTGTATCTATACATACTGTACAGCTCTACCCTGAGTTTGAAAATAATTTTGAGAAAAAAATATGATTTTATTGAACTTTGTCGATGATCATGATGATGGTGGTGTAGAGGGTGCATTTATTTAATATTTAATATGCAGACTTTTTAAAAATCATTTAAATTTAATATTCAAATAATTTAGAGGACATACCATGTCCTCAAAGACAACTGATGCACTATTTAAGCTGTGTATTACCAGACGTGTCCATTAGCGTCCCACACTAAGGTAGATTTACGTAAAGGACTGTGCATTATTGCATTATGCCTTAAACAAGTGTCTAAATGATATGCACTTTGTAGGAAACAGGGTATAGGGACTAGGGCATCACTGGTGACACGATGGCACCAAAAGCGCGCGCGCTCACTAAAACGTGCACCAGAGAAGTGCTCACGTGTAAACGCATTTTTTTAAAAAAAAAAAAGAGAGAGAGAGGGAAAGAAAGAAATAAACAAAGACAAGAGTCTAGTATCTATCACACGAGCCCGCACCTATAACACGACCTAAAAGAAAGAAAGAAGGCTGGATTGGGTCGCGCGCACTGGCTGCGCTCTCGGGTAACATCGTGTCCATGTGACAGCCACGTGGATTAACAAAACAGCACTTTTGCCCCTCCTTAGAGTCCCAGGTCCCCGCCTCTCTTTCACTTTAACTGATCCTATAAGCGAGCACATTAACAAAAAACACACACACACACACACACACACCAGAGCTTTTAATCCCTGAAGAATGATCGGGGAGGCCATGCATGCGCGCACAATCCGCTTTATAAAGAGCCCGCGCGACTCAGTCTCGCGCCTTCAGTCTGACACGGGAACATACACCGCTGTGCGCGAGCGCTGTAACAACCGCAACCGCTCTTATTTCCGTCCCTAAAGACACGATGGCTTCGAAGATGAAGGACCGCAAGGTAAGAGACGGAGCTCACCACATTATTACAACTTATTAATACAATTAATACCAATAATTATAGGGTTCCGACAGATACATGATCGAACACCAAGAGGAACCAGCCTGGTCATAACTTAAAAAATATAATAATAACCGTTTAATTTAAGAAGGGATTTTAATATAATAAATAATTTTAAAAGGTATTAATACAATTATATAGTTTGGACACTCCCTTTTTTTTAGCGCATATTATTTATTTATTATAATAATATATTATATGCACCAAAAAAGTGTGTACGGAGTGCATGGACTAGTGAGCTTGTAAATTAAATACAGCACACTGTTTTTTTTTTTTCCTATTCATTCTAAATACATTTCTAATGTACAGTTTTTTAAATTTATTATTATTTCATATTTTTTTATGATGTGCATGTATGTGAGCTGTACTTCTACAGCATGCTTAATTTATGATTGTAAAAAAATAACTGCGAACTTGCATACCTGTACCATGCTTACATTTTTTTTCCCGTTAATTTGTTAATGAAAGCACAGATAAATTAATGGACTGCATGGTAGTGGTAGTGGTTAGCACTGTTGCTTTGCACCTCCAGGTTTTGGGTTCAACTCTCGCCTGCAGCTTGTAGTTTCTCCAGTGGGTTTCCTCCCCCAGTCCAAAGATATGCAGATTAGTCTAACTGGCATTCCTAAATTGGCCATAGTGTGTGAGTGTGTTTATGTATGTGTGTGTGTGTGTGTGCCATGTGATGGATTGGCACCCCGTCCAGGGTGTACCCCACATTGTACCCCTAAGTCTCCTGGGATAGGCTCCAGGACCCCCGCGAACATGTATAAAGTGGTATACACGATGAATGAGTGAATGCACAGATAATGCTCTCTCAGTTTAAAAGTCACCTGGAATTAAAAAAAAATATTGGCTCACTGATGACAGGAAAGTTTTACGAATCAGTTGCTGCCTTTAGACCTGTTTATAGCCTTGGTGATAACATTTATTATTATTAAGAACAGACAATATAATCTAAAGTCACTTTTAGATCTTTAGTTAAATAACTAAATATATAAAACACAATAAGAGTCCTGTTGTATGTCATAATGTCATTTAAAGGTAACCTGTGATGCAGAGCTTTAACTCAAATAAATGTTGCAGATCTCTTCATTAATGAATTAATCAACGTTCCACAATTGAATGCTGGTTGTTTCTGACTCAGTTGACAACCAAATTAATCCAGCAACTGCTTATTGGTTTGTAGTAAATTTCACTGTTATCTGTTTACCTGCAGAAAACACCAGTCTCGCACAAAGTGATCGAGAAACGGAGGAGAGATCGCATCAACCGCTGTCTGAATGAGCTCGGCAAAACCGTCCCCATGGCCCTGGCCAAGCAGGTACAGCGAAAATCTCTGAACATTACTGGGACAAAACAGGTCTAGGTGCAAAAATAAATAAATAAATAAATAAATAAGTTTTGTTGTATTTAGTGCTTATCCATCTGTATGTATAGAAAAGACTAGAATGATTGATTACAATTAAAATAGAAAAAATATAATGGAAGTTCTCACTAGTACTGTATGGGGTCTATTCTTCAAAAAAGTGACCTGACTGCCATGTATAATTCTTTACAAATGTTACATGATGAATCCTTATTCAGATGAGTTATACTTTAATTAAGCCAAACAACCAAACACCAGTTGGATAGATATTTCCTTCAGTGTATAATGAAGGATGTTTTTTGATTTGTGACATTTCATAAAAACACACCACACCATTACCAGTGCTATATTTCTTAAAATTTATATTTATTATATGCATTGAATTGAAATATAGCACACTGTTCCCATATTTTTGTGAAAATATGTTTTTGTTAAACATATTTTTAATTTGACACCAATTTCTTTAGATTTTTGTCCATTTTGTCCATATCTTTACGAAGTTCTCATTTTATCTTAGTTATCGTAACTTATCGTGTCTTACAGAATTGTGGGAAGCTGGAGAAGGCAGAAATTTTAGAAATGACTGTACAATACTTGCGTGCTCTGCACTCAGCTGATTTTCCCCGCGGGAGAGAGAAAGGTATGTCCTCCTGGACACGTCCTCATTCTCTTCATCTCACAGATATATTTATTTATCTATTTATTTATTTAATGGAAATGGCTCTCTACATCATACTAGTAGTAATTAGTTTTTGGATCTCAGATGACCAGGTTTATGTTCATGTGACTAAATATAATATAAAAATATAATAGCAAATGTACATGCAATGATTGGAGTACTTCATGCAAGTACAAAGGAACATCAATTATTTAATAGACGTTAATATGTTCATGCAATATGATCAGATTATATACACTTTATATCCATACGCTCTTAGAAAACAAATGGTTTCTCTAAGGTCCTCTGGAATGTCATGAGCCTTCCAAAATGGGTTCCATTTGCAATTCATAGACAGATAACCCCATGTTACTGACTTGAAGATAGTTTAAATGTTCTCCCAGACCAACTGCTTTTACTAATCGATGAAATCGTGTCTGCAGGGGAGCTCCTGAGCGAGTTTGCAAACTACTTTCACTATGGCTACCACGAGTGCATGAAGAACCTGGTGCACTACCTGACCACGGTGGAGCGCACAGAGACCAAAGACAACAAATATGCACGCATCCTGGCCTTCCTGCAGTCCAAGGTGGTTTCGGAGCCCGTGTTCGGGTCACGATATGAGTCCGCGTTTACCTCGCCCGAGCCTGTGGACTTCCTTTGTCAGCTGCGCTCTCCGCCGGAGTGCCATCAGAACCCGAGCGAACCGGTCTTCCAGCAAAGCCACAGCGGACATTTATCCTGGCACGGCTCGGCGCTCGCCTACCCGCAGCAGCATGGACTGGACCATCACCATTACATGAACTTCATGAGCCACTCACACAGCTTGCACACAGCGCCACATGTCGCTTTGTAGATAGGTTATTTGGATTTTTTTTTTTTTTGTATTTTGTATTATGTATTTATTACTAAATAAATTTTGTAAAAAAAACTTTTTTAATTGTTTGGTTGTACAATAAAGCTGAAATGTTTTGAAGAAACATTGTAATAGGCCACAAAACTGTAGTAGGTCACCAGCTGCTAATTAGTCGGCCCCAGTTGGTGACTTGAACTGTGGTGTTTCATTTTGATGCCAATAATATTTGTGTAATTCATCCACTTTTGTGATTTAACCAATCACATCAACGTATACAAATTATTTCGCTTGAAGTAGCTCATTGTATTAAAAACAATAGTTGTAATGAGAGAGACACGAGCTCAGAAAGGAAATAATTACAATAATTTTTATTCTGTTTAACTTCTCTGATCAGATTAGTGATTAACAAAGTAAAACGTCTAAACACAAGTTTATTTATTTCATTCAACAACAACAACAAAATAAATCAACAAATGTATTCCTAATCTCTTGACAACGCTAAATTCTATGATAATGCTTAATGAATGCTAACATCTAGCTGTCGCAGTTGATAAACACAAAGTTAACATAGCAACGAAGAAGTCATTACTTCATGATTTATTCAAATATAGCGTGCGGGAAAAAAAATTGCGTTGCTAAAAATCTAACAAGGCTAACAAGTATGCTAGAACTTCCTCCCTTGGACATCAGCTCCTCCATCAGTTTAGCGCTGGTGGCTAAAAGCTTCCCTTTCTTGTTAGCCACATTAGCCTTGTCACTCCATCATCCCTCAGGATTCTGTAGATCAGTTTCTTGTCTAAGACTCATTGATTGACAATAAGCTTCTATTCCAGAGCATTCAGCCACATACAATCTCCTTCATGCGCGCGCAAACACACACATACACACACTCCCCTCTTTACAATGACTTGGACTCTTCCACCTATATTTAAATATAATGCAAACAAACAAATTGGATCAGTCCACAATGTGTGTCTGTGTGTGTTGGGGTATGTGGTGATTATTTAACAAGTTTCGAAACATATGATTATAAGCAGTCTGGTGTTTATGGATTGACAGGTTTAGAATTAATATAAAAACCACATTCAGGTATCTATAAATGCAATTGGCTTCTTCGTTAGCATTGGCTGTTTCAAAACATTTCTGTGTATTAGGAGCAAACAAGCAGCAGCTGATGAGCAACATGAGCTAAACAGCACTTAACCTAGGCTAACGCTAACTAGAATGTTAGCTCTCGTGGACTGGAATTCAATGTCTTTCATGCTAGCTGGATAAACTGCACAGTCATGCTACATTAGCTTCATTTAACACAGTAATGACTTCTGATAACGTATGAACAGTTAGCTAGGTGGGATGTCAAACATTTTAGCTAGACTGGCCAACTTTTTGTGTCGTCTGTCATGGCTGTGTGAGATTAATGACGCTGCCTGAAAACCATGCTAAGTGTGTCTCTGCTGCTTTTCTCTCTTTATTTATTAAGCGAAATATAAAGAAAATATTAAGTGATTGTTTTGTCGCCATCTTTCTTCTCATATTTAGGCAAATTTAGGCACTGCTGTTCTGCCCTGTGCTCGGGATTAGGGGTAAAAAAGCAGAGAGTCAGGCCACCGGAGTGAAGAAAGGCCCCGACACCTCGGCCATATTTGCATATAATTTAAGCAGGCTGCGTCGAGGCGTGACGCCAATTGTTTCTGAGATGTCACAGGCTCAGCCTCTTCCTTTCTCACTGGATGGAGCGAAAACCTCTCACGCCTCCACAATGAGGGACAGAATGGACTCCGCCACGCCCTTCCCTTCCCTCCAACCCGGCCCGCATTACTGCCCAGAGCAGCCCAAACATTGACCGTTTACACAGTGTGTGTGTGTGTGTGTGTGTGTGAGTGAGGTTAAACAGAGGAGCTAAAATAATAACAACATGAACATGGTGTGTTTCTCCTGAATGGTGAGAGAGAGCGAGTGAAGGTAAGAGAGTTGTACAAGAACAAGTGAGAAATCAATTAAAAGAAACAAAAGATAACAGAAAAGAAAGAAAGAAAGAAAGAAAGAAAGAAAGGAAATGACAGCAATGATGCGACCAAAAAAATTAAGAAGAAATGGAAGAAGACAAATACAGTGCAAAATAAAAAATTAAATAAGACTAGAATGTATAAAAGAAAGAAAAAAGTGTAAAGAAAAAAATTAAAGACAGACAAAGACAGCAAAAAGAGTGTGAAAGACAAAATAAAGAAAGAAGGCATCAGAATGTATAAAAGAAGGAAAAAAAGAAAGAAACTGCGGCAAATACGTGCCAGCAAAAACAACAACTATGTGACTATTGTGAGAAAAACAAGGTAAAAAAAATGCAAAAAGATTGTGGAGGAAGAAAGAAAGTGTTCAGCTTTTGGCGCTAGTGTTATCCCTGTTTGTGAGTTTGCCCTGTTGCGGATGATTGTGTGACTTTACTGTCGTCTTGTTGGCGGATTGTATACAAGTGCAAGAGCAGCACACACACACTCAGATGTTCATCAAAAAACGTCTCCCACCGACACACACGTTTGCAGCCCAAGAGTACAGTGTGAAACCTGCTAAAGACGGGACAGACGGGGATTCGTCCTGGTGTACCATTCAGGCGCGGGGTGGAGGGGGACCTCAGATTCCTTGAGCTTCATCCTTGAGTGGCTTTGAAGGAAAATAATCAGGCGTATAAAATCAAAACTACTGAGGAGAGAGAGAGAATTAAAATGAAACTGAAAAGCAGACCATCTACACACACACACACACACACACACATTTCTAAGACTCAACATATAAAGAAGCTGAAAACGTATCTATCCACCAATGAAAGTGTGAAGAACACAGTGGACAGAGCACCCAGTCTATCCACCTGTCCTGGACATGGCACAGGTGTCCATTATGACCTGAGAAATTTAAGGATAAAGAGAGAGAGAGAGAGAGAGAGAGAGAGAGAGAGAAAAACAACAATGACATGCACGTTTTTGGAAAAACCTTCTAATGCCATGAAAGGCATGCACTGTGAATGAGCACAGACAAACCAAAATTGGTTTAAATCCCAGGTCTTTGGCTCTATGAATAATAACTAATGGCACCCTGCCAGGGAGTCAACGCATTGTCATGGAAAAAAGTTCAACTGCTAGAGAGAGAGAGAGAGAAATCTATATTGCATTGCTTCCAGATGACGCAAAACTCAGGACCTTGAGCCAAACCAAACCATGAAGAGACACAAGAAGAACGTAAAGGAACACACAAATGATGCTGGATGGAGAAACCAGCATCTGAATGCTTGTCTTTTCCAAACATAATTACCTGGAAGTCGAAGTTCTTGGACTTTGTTAGAGCTGAGTCTCCATGCTTGTTTCAGGGAGCAAAGATACAAGGACTGACTAGTAACAGTAACTCCGCTTCATTGATATTCATTGATTATTTTCCCATGACAGTATGATGCAGTGTTCTTTTATCTTATTAGCTCAGTGATTAAGGCATTGGACTGTGGTTCAGAAGGTCCCAGGTTCAAATCCCACGACCCCCAAGTTGTCCCTGTGTAGCCCTTGAGCAAAGCCCTTAACTCTCAATGCAACGCTCAGATGTATAATAAGATAAAAATATAAGTCACTCTGGATGAGGGCGTCTGCCAAATGCCTAAATGTAAAATGTAAATCCATATGAGATATATAAGGTATGTGTGTGTTAAACTGGCAATTGTCCTTCCACCCTTCCCACCCACTCCTCCCTCTCAACCCCCCATCTGCAGCAAAGCCGAGACTTGGCACCGGAATGCAGAGAAGTAACAGTTTCTCATCACACACACAAACAGGGGCAGTAATCTTAAGAGCTTGGCACCAGGTGCGGCTGAAGAAAGAACAGCGCTGTGAGAGGACTCATCCTTCTGTCTCAAATACACACACAAAAGCACACACACACATAATTAAACAAAGAGCAGCAGAAACTGAGAAATGATCACGCACATTCCCAAACGTGACAAAGAGTTAAATTGTAACCAAAAAAAATGCAGGATGAATAAAGACAAATGCTCAAATGCGTCGAAAAACATTTGTCTGACTTATTTCTACAAATATCTGTTGAGGTTCAACAGAATATTATATCCTCGTTTATTCTTCATCCTGAAGCTTGGTCAGAATCTGCAATGCCACACCACTAGATGGCGCCCTCACTTGACCCTGTTCCATCACTTTCGAACGCTATGCGAAGTCTTACGCTTTCTGTAATCTTTGTAACCTTGATATTTTTATGACTTAATTTGCCCCGCCCCTTTTTTTTGACATTGTACTGTATGTTCCCTTTAAATTTAGTCTTAGCCAATTCATACTCTGTCTTAAGGCTTTGTCTGATCAACCAACAGCTAACAAACATTGAGGGTGAAGGTTATCACAAGCTTTCTCAGAGACACATGACATTCGAGCTATCCACCCAATGCACATGCGTGAGGTCATACACATCCATGATTGGCTAGTGTGGCTACGAAGGAAAGTGAGCCATCCCTTCCCCCTATAAGAGAATAGCAAATTTTGCTCCCCAGGCCTCCTGAGAATGATTCTGTATTTTTGTGATTCGAACTCACGATCAACCCCACCCGTGAATTTGCCTTTTTTTATCTGCATTTTTATTCGTTTCCTTAACGATGTGATTTAAGAATAATAGAGAACATTAATTTGTGTGTGTGTGTGTGTGTGTGTGTGTGTGTGTGTGAATCAATTAAAGAAGCAACAGTTTCCCCCTCACACACTCCCGCTGCGGGAACCAGAGGTCTTGGCACTGACACATGAGCCAGACCTTCTGTGAACTTGGCTGCTCTAAAGCCTATTAAGAGTCACTAATCTGAGAGCTGGCGACGACATGCTACCTCAGCCTGGCTGGCACTCTTCCTCCTTCTCTCTCTCTCATTAACTCCCTCTCTCTCTCTCTCTCTCTGCCAGGGCCACGCCACAGATTATGTAAATCCATCTGCACCCCCCACTCTCCGGCTCCCTGTCCTTTTAGGCCTCATCCCAGCTCCAAGAAAAAAATGAATGAAGAGATAAAAGAGGGTAATAAAGAAAGGAGAAAACAACATGAGAAAGAGAGCAGGGTGAGAGAAAAGTGAACAACAAAAGGGTCAATGAGAAAGCAGTAAACGGTAAACAAATAAATTAATGATTGGCGGACGGTGGGCGTTAATAACCGGGAGGATTCTGGCAAGCGAGATGGTGGAGAAAAGGTAGATAAAAATATGAAGACAGATAGATGGAAGAGGGGATAAAGGATAGACACAGATAGCTTGATAGAGATCTAGACAATTAGAAAGACTGACCGACAGACATATAGATAGATAGATAGATAGATAGATAGATAGATAGATAGATAGATAGATAGATAGATAGATAGATAGATAGATAGATAGATTATCAGAAAAACAGACAGATGTTAAAACCACAAGTCGGGCAAAAAGACATAGATAGACACCTATAAAAAGGTACAGTGCAGTGCAGTGAAAAAGTTCTTTTTATTAACCCTCTTTTAGCATTCTTCACTTCGTCAGACATGTGATTTCTAGATTCAACAGGTCTGGCCGTAATCAGGTCTGCGTGTGGCAAGTGAAACTCAGCTTTCCAAGTCCTAGATAGATAGATAGATAGATAGATAGATAGATAGATAGATAGATAGATAGATAGATAGATAGATAGATAGATAGATAGATAGAACGAACTTGCATTTTATTACAATGTGCATATATCGGTGCACAGACAGACAGACAGCAGCAGCATGGGAATGTGTAAGAGGAAGGCAGTGGAGTGTAAAAAGCCTCATTAGCTCATCACTTTGTTATTCATGGCGCTGAAGTCGAGCTGTTTAACTCATACAATTAAGGCATCATTTATGGAGAGAAAGCCCCAGCTACTGACCGCATTGTCTTACAGGACAAAGGGTTTCAAATCTCTTGTGATCCGACTGCTGGTGTGTGCGTGTGAGTGTGTTTTGTGAGAATTCTAGCATGAAAATCTATGAAATGTGAGTGCTTATTCAGTCAGGTTCCAGGGTTCCCCGTTGTAACCAGTCTCTCTCCTTTGAATCTTTGTTCCTTGAGTCTGAGGACCTGCCTTGCGCTCGAGTGACGCTACAGGAGCTGACAATGCAGGTTAAAACCCTGAGGGGTCAAGTGGCCGTGATAGCTTTGGTGTGGAAAAATATCCAGAATGCACCTGATGCATCTGGAGCCTAAAATAGAGGGCGTGTGGAAGCACATGAGAAAAAGGACCAGGCACAAAACCCAATCAGGACTAATACGTTCCCTGCATGCTCGGATGACTTGATAGGGGAATGAGAGAGTGACCGCTAGGGCCAGGACTTCTTTTGTATGAGCGAGGGGACAGCGTTCAGGGCTGAAGTGGGTGGAACATGGGCTGGATAGGTCATGAACGAGAGCTGAGAGAACCACGCTTGAGGGAGAGTGGATTTAACGCTCCTGTTCACTACTATAGGGTTTCTAGCACTGCAAAAGAAAAATTGTGACCATTGATAACAATATGAGTGGAAAGAGAGCTCCAGAACGCCAGTTAGCCTGGACAAGTAGCTTTCACAACCAGAAAGAACGCAAACATCCTGTTTTTAACATCCTGTTTTTAAAACATAATCAGACGTAGCAAAAATATGGGGACCTACTGGAGGACGTCACTCAGATCTGACCTCTTTACACCACACAGCAGGAAAACTCTGTCGGACAACACAACCACGAAACAGCGGCACAGCAGGGTCCTGTACACCCACTAATCGTTCCCAATGAGAAAACGCCCTAAGTCATCCCAGGACCACCTCGGAACACACAAACACACACCAACACATACATAAGAACAAGGTTAATGTGTGAAGGTAGCGACAGGTTCAAGTGCTGTATGATGTTGCAACCACAGTAGCAAGGCAGAGCAAAGCTATGCAATATTTTAGAATATGAATATTATCTATCATCTTTATAATGGTTTTGGTTGAGGAAATAACATATTAGGCCACTGGATATGAAAACTAACTATTATACAAAGCCCTGTTTTAATTGCTATGCTAAAAACATTTAGAAAAATAATTAAAGCCAAGTAAGATTTTTTTTAAATGAATGAATTTTGCTAATTATGGAATTATACTAACATTATACTTATTAAATTTTATGTTAATATAAAAGCTTAAAATTTCAACTAACACAAAAAAAGCACAAACGTCCAACTAGGATCATAAAATTTATTTTAAAAAATACAATAAATAATGAACATTTTGCTTTTCAACATAATTTCACAATGAAACATTATACATTATAACAATATTTGATATATTTGTATATATTTAAGATCTTTTTTTGTTGAAGATTAGCTCTTTCTCAGCTCAAAAAAAGATTGTATTTATTATTGTTATTACAAATATATAAATTTTTTTATTTATAGTTATTTTGTTTTACCTGCCTACCAATCTGTGCCCAGACTTTTCTGGAAACTCAACATGAAAATGTTTGTGTGAAAACAATGCATTTCAACTATATTTCTAACCTACTACATAACTAACTAACTATATAACTTTAACTTTATCTAATCTTTTCTGAACTGTTTTAATTTATTTCCAAAATGTTTTAACTGTGTAAAGCTGTGTTGCGACACTGACCAGTGTTAAAAAGCACCTTACAAATAAAATAGAGTTGAAATTGAATTGGTTATCTGAAATATAGTAATAGAATAGGAATTTTAATTATTCATGTTGTTGTTTACTTGCTTGTAAGGTGTTAATTTTGAACAAATGTATCATTTCTGGATAGAACAAAAAAAATTCTTAAATATTGGTTGAAAAAATGTAAGACATATAGATGAATAGCTAGATAAAAAATAATCTTTATTTACAATCCCTAAATGAAATACACATCCTTTCTTCAGTATGTCTAAAGAGCTTTGTTTGCTTATTTTTACTACATTTTTCTCTTTAAACCTTTTCACTATGGTCATTGATACACCAGCAAAAAGTCCATTGGTTAAAGTGTGACCCTGTGCCCCATTCTGTCACTGTGTTCTGCCAGAAATTCTTAGTTTCACTGATCTGAGATCAGCGCCTCATCCCGGAATCCAAACCTCATCTTAACTAACCTGAGGTAGTTTGTCAGCAATAAAGAGTCTTTGTGAAAGGCAGTTAACCCTGTTCAGGTTTGTCTCTCCTGATCACTTCAGTGCATCAGAAATGCAAAAGTGAAATTCATTCTAACACAATCTTCTAATCAATCCAATTGTTGTTGTTGTTGTTTTTTTTTTTAAAGAAAGAAAAATCACCACAGTAAGTATGTGAGAGGACATCAGGTCCACAAGAAAATATTGGAGGGACCCATGAGGGAAACACCACAGAGACAACAACATCAATGCAAACTTGTTGCGACCCCCAAACACTGCCACAATTTGTGTATTTCACAATGACATCCAAATGTGTGAAGGTTTTAAAAACAAAATGTCCATTCTGAAGATTAAAGTAAGATTTCATTTAGAAGGAAATATTTAAAATCTGAGAAGCAATGTCTTTGCAGTTAGTTATACTGCAGAGTAAATATAAATTATTGATCAAATATTGTTTTTGCTTAGATTTTATATATTTTTAATAAAATTTACAATTTTGATTAAATACAGCATGTGAATTCCTATTAAATATTTTTAAATTCTCAAAATAAAATGGTGTAAATATAGGAACATGGAATACAATTTACATTTTAAAAATACAATTTAGTAGTTCAAATTTAAATTAAATAATTAAAATTACTAACCAAAAAGAAAGAAAGAAAGAAAATGAAGAATGTGAACATTTTAATTAATTTCAAGTACTATCCCCTTCAGATTAATTCTGCTGTGTATTATGTAAAATGGTAATAAAAACAAAATATTAAAACTAACAAACTAAAAATATCAGTTATTAGCCAATCAGAGTTCAAGATTGTAACAAAAACACAAGCGTCACTTTTCGTGCTGTTCGCATTTCAAGCACAGCTTTTGACATATTTCAAAAAGAAGAGAACTAAAGGTACACATAAATCTTCTCAGCAAAGACGCGATGAAAACGAAGGTTTAACGCAGGAGTTTGAAATGACTGACAATTTAAGGATTATTAAAGACAAGTTCTTCATTCATTTTGTGTAATTTTATTCCTAATTTTAAGAAGAGGTTTTGATTTTTCATTAGACTTTGTGGCTTTACCCACATGCTTGGGGACAAATGGGTCAAAAATGTATGTTTAAATGGCTTAATAGTAATTTGTGAATTTGTGTGTGTGTGTGTGTGTGTGTGTGTGTGTGCGAGAGAGAGAGAGTAAGAAAGAGAAAGAGAGAAAGAGATACTGAATTTCCAGCCTCCTAACACACAGTATGACTGCAGATCAATCCCTGCTATCAATCCCTGCTATATCACCCAGATGAGGATGGGTTGAGTCTGGTTCCTCTCAAGGTTTCTTCCTATTGCCATCTCAGGAAGTTTTTTCTTTCCATCGTTGTTCTCGGCTTGCTCATCAAGGATAATCTGACCATCTGACAATTTGTGACAATGACAATTATTAAAAGCGCTATACAAATAAAATTTTATTGAATATAGAGAGCATAGCACTGGTGCATAGTTATACAAAACTAGTCCTATTGAAATCAATTATTTAATTTCTAATTAGTTTATTTAGATTTTATTGTACTCTTATAATCCTCCCCAGATGAAAACCATGGAAAGGAATAAATCATAGTTTTGACAATTGCATGTTTAAGTGCATGTGTTTTGTTTTGATGGCTCTAAGTTGATTTAATTAAGCTGGTATTTTGTTAATAGAATTGTTCTTAAAAATTTTACATATTTTACAACAATTTCATATGGTTAGTTGTAGGTTCCCCCTTGATTTTTTTTTTTTTTTTTTACAATTCGACCTCTATATATAATTCTGAATTTAGGACTATGAATCTTTACTAATAAAAAAAATAAATTCAGAAAATAAAAAATATAAAGTATTGTTATGTCATTTGTTTTGTAAAAAAAAAATAGATTAAAACAATAGAAAAAAGAAAGAATTAAATTAGAATGTACAAAAAATACCTAATGATCTAGCTAATAATTATACTTACAAAAAAACCTAATGGTTAATAAATATATGTACATTTATTTTAATAAAGAAAATAATGAAATTTAGCTATACTGCATAATAAATAGAAATTCAAGTGGATACATTTTAGGTGATAAACGTTTCTGAATCCAGTTTTTCTACATATGTTGGAGCACAAACGAGTGCAAAATTAGTTTTTTGTCAGATAAACGACATCCATCTTCTATCTGCACTCGGTCACCAGAGCCCCACTTGCGCTCACGAGGCAACTATCTGGTGTCATTTATGTGAAAGAGGGATCGGTTTCCCTGCTCACGTTCCCACTGTTCTCCACAGGCTGAGAAAGAGGGATTTGTGGACAAGAAAGAGAGACGGGAGAGACGGAGCCCGAGAAAAGAATGATCCCCATCACTTGTGGAGACAAGACACCCCGAGAGATAACGGCTGGATGAATGAGTGGCTTATTCCCCTCTTTCTTTCGTCCCGTGTGAGGAGAGAGGGAGAGATGGATGGATGAGAAAGAGTGAGAGAACAAGGCATGGGGAGGAGGGGGAGGATAACTAGATGCCCATTTATCTGCTGCCTGCTTAATCTGGGCCACCATCTGAGAGAGAGAGAGAGAGAGAGAGAGAGAGTTGAGAAAGAGTTCTGCGAGGACCAACATAACACATAATGATAGAAATATGTGTATTTTTAATGCTTATTGAGGACCAAATGTCCCCTTAAGTAATAAAATACATGACTGTGTGTATGTGTGTGTGTGGAAATGTGAACGTGTATGCGTTTTTGTGTCATATGACAACCAAATGTCCTGGTATAAACTTGAATATAAGTACATGCGTGTGTAAATCTTTATTTATGAATGAGGACCATGTGTCCTCATAAGTATTGGAATACATGACTGAGTGTATGAATGCATGTTTGAATTTCAAGCTCACTGTGAGAACCAAATGTCCCCATTAGAGCTGAAATACATGACTCTGTGTGTATATGTGTGTGTTTGTGTGCATGTGTGTGTGTGTGTGTGTGTGTGTGTGTGTGTGTGTGTGTGTGTGTGTGTGTGTGTGTGAATGTCCAGCTCCATACAGCTGCAGGCTGCGGATTAATCGTCCTCCGCACTGCCACTTTTACACAAGTCGCTCTTTTTGAACAAAAGTCATAGATGCTATTAATGAGATGGTAATCCCAGGCCAGTTTCCCCCGATGGCCGCTGCTCCTCTCTGTCCCCATGAATAAAAATTAAAGCCCTGAATGGCTAGAGAGAGAGAAGAGAGGAAAAAACAAAAAATATTATTCTTCATGGATCATGGTGTGCTTTTGCTTTTGGTTCCCACAAGAAGATCTGACACAGTTCCATCCTCTCTCTCTCTCTCTCTCGCTAGTGTCTCTTCTAGCACGGGGACCACCAGTTAAGATATAAGCGTGGTTAGGAGAAGAGAAGCAAGGGGAAAAATGGACAGTCAACACATATTCTACCTTATAACATTCCTACAATTATTTAATCATGTAGATTACGAATGAACAAAAAACATCCTGTGAGCGACAGTTTTGCAGGGAGACACACTTTTCTAACCGCGGAGAATGGCTTAAGCTTACTGGAAGGGGTCAACCATTCAAACAAGCATGTTTTACAACCATCTTGAGCAGAAAAGCATCTCCGGATGCATAACACCTCAAAGTTAAAGACAAATAGGCTACAAGAGCAAGACGACCACATCAGGGTCACCTGCTGTCAGCCAAGCACAGGAATCTGGTACTACAGTGGTCACATGAATGCAAAACTACACAGCTGAAGACTGGATTTTTCACATTTTTCTGGATTTGTGACTAATTATCATAGGTTACACATAATGTTGATGACATGCATACAAACTTCAATGCAAGCTGATAACGAATTAGCGCACAGGCATTAACCTGTGCTTTGCTGGAGGATCCAATAAGTACTACATTTTCATAGTTTGTATGGAATTTCACCGCTTTGTGACTAGCATGTGCAGTCTAGCATACAGCATTAATTCTGTCCAGTCGTCATCGTTCCTGGTTTGACTGCTCGACCGCATCGGATAAAAGCGCCTTCCTAATGAATAAATGTAAATTCTGTTGACCAAACGTGTCAAAAAATTCACGGCGACGGAAGAGAGTGCCACACAGGAACTGGTGACACCGGGATCAGCCTGTTTTAGCATGGCAATGATTTAGCATTGATTAGCGAGAGAGGGAGGGAGAGAGGGAGAGTCCTGAACCGTTCTAAAGTTTCCTTTCTCTCCATTCAGGCGGTCCCTCGGTGCCCAGGCTTTTTCTGTTGGTATTACAAAATCCCCATTCACTCTAACCCTTGTCACCTGTCAACTAAGCCTGGCTGGTTTTCTAGGTCTTTATCCTCAACACACACACACACACACACACACAAGGAAAAAGAAGTGAGAAGCTAAGCTTATACCCAGCCTCCCACTATCAATGCCCACAAACCAAATACACACACACACACACACACACACACACAAACACACACACACACACATATATACAAACAGTCAAACCACATGTCTAGGAGCTGTTACTCTTGCAGATTAAAATTCATTACCCTGTTCTTTTTTCAGAAGCGTTTACATTGCGTTGGTTATTGTGGCCCATTCACTGGACGGATGGGGGAGTTCTCATTCTCCGGACTCACCCGCGGGTGGCCAGGGTCTAATCCGCAAATCCAAGCTTGTAAACTCAACTATTCCGCAAAAACAACCCGACTGTACCAGAGAATAAAAACACATGTCTGTTTATTCCGTTTGAATAATAAAACCTGTGTTTAGTAAAACATTTTTATTTTTTCCCTACCAAAAAAAAAAAAAAGTTAGGAAACATACAGAAAGCTAAAAAAAAATTAACTAGCTGAAACTGAAAGAGCAAGAGAAATTACATGCATAATTTTGCATGAAAACTTAACTTTTATACCAAATTGCAATATAAAAATCATTCATACATGAAATTTATACTAATTCATGAGAAAAAATAAGTAAATTTTTAATATAGAGGTAAATTTTTGTGGGATGTGTAAAAGTTTTCGAGAGGAAATATTTCATCTTTTGATATTTTCAAAATCTCAAAAGGCAACAAAAATTCTAAGTGGTAAAGTGGCTTAAAAACTAATCTTTAAAAAAATCTATGGCTGATTTTTCTTCTTTTTTTTACTTGAAGGCATAGATAGAATCATTTAATGACACTTAGGTATTTATGCAATTCATCTTTAAATGTGAAAAAAATAAATACGATTTCTGACGTTGTTGAATTAAGCATGTGTGTTGTTTTTGCAAGAAAAAAACTAACAAATGAAAGCTCCATTAAGAACTTTTACACTAGTTCATAACTGAACTGCAATTAATAGTTTTGTGATTGTAATAATACTAATTAAATAAAATATTTTCACTGTAACTTAATTCTATAAAATAATTTTTTTACAAGACGCTATTAATTAAAGTTTTACAGAAAGAGTAAAAAATTTTAATAAGTAATCTAATTTCAAATTTGATAAAAATGATAAATTTATATGTTTAAATTCATTTTTAATCTATCTTATTTACAGTATATATTGCTTTCTCCTGTTGTTTGAAAAAATGTATTCCAGAAGTAGAAAAAATGGAAAGTTACATAGCTAAGTCACCACAAAAATTATCTTTCAAAAAAATCACTTTCAGGTAACAATTAATAAATGTTCATACAGTAAATACGGTACAATGCATCTAAATATTTATTTTCATCTATCTTAATATTTATTAAATATTTATTTTCATCTATTTTAATATCTAGCAATATTGACAACAGTTGCATAATCATTGTTTGCTGTGTTTGCTGTTTTCATTTGCATTATTCAAATTTCCAAGAAATTCTAGTCAAGAGACTTGACAATATGTGAAATTATGGCAATTATGTTTTTTGTTTTTTTTTTGTTTATGAAGCCATGCAACAGGACAGTGTGATACCTTGAGTTCATACCTTAATCGACATTTTACAAACATGTTAATGAAAAGTTATGGTGAAGAATCTGTCCTCCAGCTGTTCGAACTTGTTGTCGGAAATCTCTAGTCCAAACCTGCAGAGAGGGTTCGAGCGGTCACTGGGGAGTCAGTAGGAGGTCGGGGAGCTGGTCGGATAAGCAGGCCATCAGCATACGCCGTTCATTGACCCTTTAGGTCAAGAGGTTGAATTGGCTCTTCAGCCAAAAGCTGGACACATACTGACCAAATCTTTCAATTGCATATCTCTCAATCTTGGGATTAAAGCCTCTCTATCACACACACTTTCAATCAGCAACAGTCACTCGCTCCAGAAACCACAGAGAATGACCGATTGATTTATCAAACGCTATGAATAACCTGTGTGTGAATATTCCATCTCTAATAGACTGACAGGATCGTTTCAGGTGTGTAACATATTAATCACTAAACCTTTCAACAAGTACAGAAGTTTATAAATCCATTATGTATGCTATTCACATCACTAATGCTTCATTTAAAGGCTATTCACACTATAGGCATTATATATAACATTCACGTTTTGAAAAACACCTGTACATTCACAAGTGTGGCTAAACAAATTAGAGCGCTGCTTCTAGGTTATTACCACGTATAGCTACAATGTATGTGCATAACCTAGCAAATAACTGCAGGCTAGTCAGGTTTTTAGCCACATTAAAGCTGTTTACGGGAGATGTAAAAGCACAGGGATCACAAAAACCATATCAAACCATCAGAAATATCAACATTTACCTCAGATATGTTGATAAAATACTGAAAAAAGACTCTGCTTGATTATTATTACTCAGTAATTACACCTACTATACAGTACCATCGACCGCTAACCCGACTTCTCGCACTCTTCTGTAGCTAGTAGTTCAAACTATAAGACTAAGACACAACACACTGTGATTGTGTATAGTTTCATTCTTATGTGTGAAAAGACAGGTCTTGACTATTCATACTGTAAGTTTTTGATTTAACATTTAATCAGAAATCCCAGTGTTTATAGGGAATGTAAAGGGACAGCGACCATGAACAGTAAACAAAGCTTTTCAGAATATCAACATTTACCTCAGATGTGATGACAAAATATTAAGAAAAGGCTGTTTATTAATAGAATTGCACTTTAATTACACTTGGCATTGATTACTGTATATATTGCAGAAATTTCTCATTAACTGGTGAAGTGTTTAGATTGTGTGTTACTGTATGTATGTAACTTTTCTGAGGTGACTTTTTCATCAGATGTGACACCTTCAAGATCAAGTTTTGATCTTTTTAACACTTCAACAGTAACAGATGCTCAATCTGCTTCTAAACTCTAAGGCTACGTTTACACTGCAGGTCTCGATGCTTAATTCCGATTTGTTGCCTATATCAGATTTTTTTTGACCGCCTGTTTTTTAACTATGACTCATATCCTATAGGCAACAAATCGGAATTAAGCATCGAGACCTGCAGTGTAAACGTAGCCTTATACACTTCTTTTTAAAATGGTGATTTATATACAAATAATTTTATGTAAAGGTGTTTTTTAGCATTATAAATACAATTTTGATAGATGTATGGTAAAGCATTTGGAATGGTTTAAGGAGTCATAGAATTCATGTCTTTGCATGCTTTCTCACTCTCAAGAATCAGGTGGTCACCACTATTTAAGAGTGAATTAATTCCTGGAGCAAAAGTTATTTGAGCTCATAACATTTACACACACACACACGCACGCACACACAAAATGCAGAGGGACATGAGGTTTTAATGAGCAACTACTTAAACAGCTTTAATTATAGAATTGTTAATGAATCTTTCTACATACATAAAAAATAGCATATATAATTCCATACTATATACCATATTACAAATTAATTCCAACAAAAATTAATACCGTAGTCTATTTTTTTAATTAGATTATTTTTACTTAAAAAGTAGCATTAACCTGTGGCAAAACAAATTGCACCCCCTAAACTATAACTAGGGGTACCAATAAATGTAGGGCTGCAACTAACGATTATGTTGATAATCGATTAGTTGGCCGATTATAGTTTCAATTAATCAATTAATCGGTTAAAAGCTATACGTTTCTTTAATTTTATGCTTTGCTTATAATTTTATATATATATATATATATATATATATATATATATATATATATATATATATATAGAACACTGTCAACTTGCCATCTGCATATAATATATATATATATATATATATATATATATATATATATATCTCGATTAATTGGATAAAAGCTAGACGCTTTAATTTGATGTTTTGCTTAATTATATAAAACCATAAATCAGGGTATTATTTATGTATAAAAGTAAACTTTAAAAAATGCAATAGCCACATAGACTTTAATTATCTTTAATTTTAACATTTAAACCTTATTTTTTGTAAATCACATTTTTGTTTTTAACAGTAATTGCAGATGGCAAGTTGACTGTGTGAATACACTGACATTCAGTTATTAAGAATGACCTCAATTTTAAATTCTCTTAAATTAATTCAACTTCATAATAAGAATAGACTTCTAGATTATGATATTATTTTTTATTGAAGTGTTTACTACATCCTTTTCACGGTTTACACGGTTTATTTCTATCCTCTCGTGTGTATTTTATCCTTTTTTTGTCTCAATAAAAAAAAGAATAATAATAAATATATAGACCATTTTGCTATACTAGACATTCTCGTAATATGGTGACGTAGGGAGAGAAAAAACTCGCCGCTACTGGATTCACTCTGTTTATTTTGCCCTTTTCCCGCATTTCCCTGTGTAAAGCCTGTAGGATCATGGGATATATACGGTCCTCCGAAGTGTAAAATGAACGTGAAGAAAACGAACTAGAAGTGTTTTCCTTGCGTTCGGTGGGGTTTGAACGCCAAGAAAAAGCTGCATGCACCGTTTTTTTTTACACCGTATAACCGCGTAGCCGGACAAACGCACGTCACCAAAGCACGTGTGAACACTCTCACTGACTCCTACGTATGCGTAGAAAACCCTCGGCACTTCATCTGCGCTCACCGGACACTACGAACGGCAGAAAACGCTCGATTTTAACGCCCGATAAGAGGTGTTTAATGTAAATTGCTCCCATACCTTGGAGGACTTGGGGCGCGCGCTTTTTCCTGCAAACGCTTGTGTAAACTCCATTGCGCGAGCGACTGTATCTGTGTGTATTTGTGCATCTTGTGGTCGCGCGCCTCAATAACGTGAGCAGCCCAACTAATCGATAACGACATTCGTTGACAACGAATTTCATTGTCGATTTTATCGATTAGTTGTTGCAGCCCTAAATAATTGTAAAACCAGGCTTGGCAGTTGAGTGCTTTCTCACCTGCCATGCAGAAGGCCTGGGTTCAAGGTCCCTGTGCCTGGATGCTGTGCCGATCCCAAGCACGGATAAAATGGAAGGGTTGCACATGAGGAAGAGCAACCAGATTGGATGGTCGGCTGTAGCGACCCCTTGATCTGAGCAGCTAAAAGACCTACGACAATTCTGAGAGCAAAATTGCATTATTTAAGGAAAAATACATATTTAAAAAGATATGATGGAGCAATAATACTTAAAGTTATACATTTATTTTAAAGCTTATGTCTTGTACTGTAAGTGTTTTCACAGTACTGAAAATCAAGTCCTCAACACATATAGCATTGATTTATCATCCCATTCTAACGTGAGTCTGAACAAAGTGTCTTTATGAGACTGATGTATTAACAGAATTGTACACCAGATCCCAGCAACCGTTGCTACAGCGACTCATCCAGCTCTTGGAGATAGTGGACTGTGTTTGCCCGTGTCTTTTTTTTTTGCCATCCACAAATCCCTTAAGCTGTGGACATCCTGCATACAGCATGGATTCAGGCGTTTATGAGATGTGTGCACCCGCTGACCCGGGGCACAGGAGCACTATGGGATGTAAGCTTGTTACAGCTCGAGTCAGTTCGAGTACAAGAGTCGGGAGCCTGAGGTCTCCATGGTCGTGTGTCATTTGTTGGCAGTATTCATGAAGTGAGAAAGATTTTTCGCTGGGTTACTGATGGGCTTTCTGTAACTGGTTTATATTAATGTGCTCCTTCGAATAAAGTATTGTTTCTATAGCAACAACTATAATCCACATAATTAAAGATTATTAAAATATCTCTGAGCCCAGATTCCTAGCAAGCTATAATATGTGAAGAAAAGAATTGCACTGTGCTGTAATTTACAAAGTATGTTTGAGTCAAAGCAGGACTTTTGATTGTGCAGAGTAAAAACTCTCTTTATTTCTTTATGTAAACCCCTGCTACTCTAATGCACTTATCCCAGTGTTTCATTAGAACATGGATAAAAAGTTTTTTCATCGGACTTCCTGTCTGAAACACTGGCGTCCAAGGAATTCCTTTATTGCCCCAAACATGTGGAAACGGCTGGATATCAGGACTGTATGGGGGATGTGGCAAAAATTCCTAAGTTCCTGTAATGTGCAAGTGGTGATGGGAAATGTACAGATGTATCTATTGCTTCTGCATTTCAACGACAAGTTATCTGTCAATTTTCAAGATGGAAGCCACTCCTTAGTAAAAGGCACATGGCAGCCCGTCTGGAGTTTGACAAAAGGCACCTGAAGTACTCTCAGACCATAAGAAACAAAATTCTCAGGTCTGATGAGACTCTGGCCACTCTATCATATAGGCCTGATTGGTGGATTGCTACAGAAATGGTTGTCCTTCTGGAAGGTTCTCCTCTCTCCACAGTGGACCTCTGGAGCTCTGACAGAGTGACATTTGGGTACTTGGTCACCTCCCTGACTAAGGCCCTTCTCCCCTGATCGCTCAGTTTAGATGGCCGGACAGCTCTAGGAAAACTCCTGGTGGTTTCGAACTTCTTCCACTTACGGATGATTGAGGCCACTGTGCTCATTGGGACCTTCAAAGCAGAAGAAATTTTTCTGTAACCTTCCCCAGATTTGTGCCTCGAGACAATCCTGTCTCAGAGGTCTACAGACAATTACTTTGACTTCATGCTTGGTTTGTGCTCTGACATGAACTGTCAACTGTGGGACCAACTGGTGGACTCCAATTAAGCTGCAGAAACATCTCAAGGATGATCAGGGGAAATAGGATGCGCCTGAGCTCATTTTGAGCTTCATGATAAAGGCTGTGAATACTTATGTACATGAGCTTTCTCAATTTTTTTATTTGTAATAAATTAGCAAAAATCTCAAGTAAATTTTTCATGTTGTTATTGTGGGGTGTTGTGTGTACAATTCTGAGGGGAAAATTTTTATTTAATCCATTTTATAATAAGGCTGTGAGAGATACAAAATGTGGAAAAAGTGATGCGCTGAGAATACTTTCCGGATGCCCTGTATATAAATATAAAACCTTTATAGTAATAGGATAATAAATAATCATCTGATAGATAGATAGATAGATAGATAGATAGATAGATAGATAGATACTTAAGCAGCGTCTCGCTTTCCATGTGCCAGACCACAGCTCTCCATCGCCACCTTCTGACCTTCTCACCCACAGCACACAAAACTCAAGGCTCTATTATAAAAAAAAGAAGAAAAGACCAGATGTGCTTCATATACTGATACATGAAAATATAAGACTTGTACTAACAACCTTATTCATTTAAACATGAGAATGAAAGACACTAGTAAAATTTATCGTCACAAAAGGGACATTTTACATACAAAGCAAATTTTCTCTTTATTTTTTATAAGCAAATAAAAAGGTCAAATGTTCCCACTGACAAAATAACTTTAACTTTTCCACTCAAACACACACAGACACACACAAACCCGGATAAGAACATAAGCCCCTAAGCATGCATTAAGACTGCATATACGCTGATCAGCCATGGCATTATGATTAATATTTAGTAGGTCGTCTCGTTTGACATCATAGCAGTGATGCACTGTGTGCTCTGACACATTTCTATTGGAATGTGCATCAGTGAGCTTTGGCCACCCATGACACTGTCACCAGTTCACCGTTTTTTTTCTTCCATGGATCACTTTTGGTATGTCCTGACCACTGCAGCCTGGGAACATTCCATAAGACCTGCAGTTTTGGAGTTGCTCCAACCCAGGTGTCTATCCAGTACAATTTGGTCCTTCTCACAGTACCTACATTTTCAATATCTCGGCTGGAAGTGGGTGGGATGTGAACCTTTTTTCCTGAAGTAAGTTGATATGTTGGAAGCCAAAAAAAAATGGGCAAGCATAAGGATTTGTGTCTTTGACAAGGGCCAGATAGTGACGGCTAGACGACTGGGTCAGACCAAGTCCAAACCTGTAGGTCATGTGGTGTGTTCCTAAAGTGTACCAAAAGTGATCCAAGGAAGGAAAACCAGTGAACTGGTGACAGGGTCATGGGTTGCCAAAGCTCGCTGATGCAGAAGGGGAGTGAAGGCTGGCCCGTGTAGGCGCTAGTGTTGATCAAATTGATAAAAAGTTTAATACTGGTTGTGGTAGGAAGGGGTCAGAACACAGAGTGCATCACTGCTATGGTGGCAAAAGTGAAGACCTACTCAGTGGTCATAATGTTCCGGCTGATCAGTGTACAGTACAAACCGGATTCCAAAAAAGTTGGGACACTAAACAAATTGTGAATAAAAACTGAATGCAATGATGTGGAGATGGCAAATGTCAATATTTTATTCAGAATAGAACATAGATGACAGATCAAAAGTTTAATCCGAGAAAATTTATCTTTTTAAAGGAAAAATATGTTGATTCCAAATTTCACGGTGTCAACAAATCCCAAAAAAGTTGGGACAAGTAGCAATAAGAGGCTGGAAAAAGTAAATTTGAGCATAACGAAGAGCTGGAAGACCAATTAACAGTAATTAGGTTAATTGGCAACATGTTTGGGTATAAAAAGAGCTTCTCAGAGTGCCAGTGTCTCTCAGAAGCCAAGATGGGTAGAGGATCACCAATTCCCACAATGTTGCGCAGAAAGATAGTGGAGCAATAATTTTTGCAGTTATCATCATCAACTGTGCATAATATCATCCGAAGATTCAGAGAATCTGGAACAATCTCTGTGCGTAACGGTCAAGGGCGTAAAACCATACTGGATGCCCGTGATCTCCGGGCCCTTAAACGACACTGCACCACAAACAGGAATGCTACTGTAAAGGAAATCACAGAATGGGCTCAGGAATACTTCCAGAAACCATTGTCAGTGAACACAATCCACCGTGCCATCCGCCGTTGCCAGCTGAAACTCTACAGTGCAAAGTAAAAGCCATTTCTAAGCAAGATCCACAAGCACAGGCGTTTTCATTGGGCCAGGGATGATTTAAAATGGAGTGTGGCAAAATGGAAGACTGTTCTGTGGTCAGACGAGTCACGATTCGAAGTTCTTGTTGGAAATGTGGGACGACATGTCATCCGGACCAAAGAGGACAAGGACAACCCAAGTTGTTATCAACGCTCAGTTCAGAAGCCTGCATCTCTGATGGTATGGGGTTGCATGAGTGCGTGTGGCATGGGCAGCTTTCATGTCTGGAAAGGCACCATCAATGCAGAAAAATATATTCAGGTTCTAGAACAACATATGCTCCCATCCAGACATCATCTCTTTCAGGGAAGACCCTGCATTTTTCAACAAGATAATGCCAGACCACATACTGCATCAATCACAACATCATGGCTGCGTAGGAGAAGGATCCGGGTACTGAAATGACCAGTCTGCAGTCCAGAGAACATTTGGCGCATCATAAAGAGGAAGGTGCGACAAAGAAGAATAGGAGAGCATTCCTATTTCTAAACTTGAGAAACTGGTCTCCTCGGTCCCCAGACGTCTGTTGAGTGTTGTAAGAAGAAGGGGAGATGCCACACAGTGGTGAAAATGGCCTTGTCCCAACTTTTTTGGGATTTGTTGACACCATGACATTTTGATTCACCATATTTTCCCCTTATTTTCTCAGTTTAAACTTTTGTTCCGTGATTTATGTTCTATTCTGAATAAAATATTGACATTTGCCATCTCCACATCATTGCATTCAGTTTTTATTCACAATTTGTTTAGTGTCCCAACTTTTTTGGAATCCGGGTTGTACATATAAGATCTATCACGGGGGAGATCACACACTCCTGGTGCCTGCGATCCGCTCCGGGTTTTACAGTTTGACCTTAAGAGAGAGTCAGAAGCTCGGGACTGAATCTGATACCCTCGCGCCATGATGACGTGCTCATGTGCCTCGTGCGTAATTACGCACGAGACTCGGGACACTTCGGGGTGAAATAAGCGGCGTGGAAAAAAAAAGAGAAAAGTTTTGTCCCCCTGTGACTCTACAGTCATTGTCCGAGTCATTGTGTCCAGGCTGAGAAAAAGTGAAAGGATTCAGGGTGGACAGTGAAGAGGACACTATTCAGAGTGCCCCAATAGGACGAACATGTTTAGACCAATTCTATTATTATTATTATTATTATTATTATTACTACTACTACTACTATTATTATTATTATTATTATTATTAAGAAACTAGCACAGATTCGTTGATTTACAGGAACATATAGGCGTGCGTTTCATTCAACATTTTAAACCAAAAACGAAAATGTAACCTGAAAGGGTTATTATCGTTAATATAGGGTAAATATGATCGTTTATAATGACAATTTCATGTTATAAAATAATGACTATTATTATAGTAAAAATATACTAAATTTTATGTATAACTACAAATACATTAATTCTATAATAATTTTTATAACCCCCCCCCCACCATCCCTGGTCTGTATTCAATGTTCAATATGCACAGTTATTGAATATTTATCGTTATTCAGTCTCAATATTTTTAGTTATAGTCTCAATATTTTGTCTCGATAATAACTGTGTTATTATTATTATTATTATTATTATCATTATTATTGAGCATTGAGGCGTGTGTGTTTCATTCAACATTTTAACGAAAAAAAATGTGACATAAAAGGGACATGTTTAAGGGTGAAGGTTATATGATAACGAATATATGTGCATGATTCATTATTATTATTATTATTATTTATTCATGCTATTCAGGAAAAAAAAATCCACTTTGTCCTTTAAACGTCCCCCAGTTTCCCGCATGGCGCCCCCTCCTCGTGCCCCCTGACCCGGGATCTTTATTCCCGCCGCACTTTCTGTTCGGTGGCGCGCGCGTCCGTCACCCCGCTCCTCTCGCGATAGGTGCGCGCCTATATCAGGAGCGCGCAGGCCCGCGTGCTCGTCCATTTGGAGGGTCCAGCGGCGTGTGGAGAGCTGTGAGCGCACGCAGACAGACAGACACACACACAAACACACACATATTCACCGGCACCATGAGTGACGGGGTCGTCAGCTTCTTAATTGATTTCCTGGCAGGTGGAGTGGCTGCGGCCATCTCCAAAACCGCCGTGGCGCCCATCGAGAGGGTCAAACTACTGCTGCAGGTGTGTGTGTGTGTGTTTATAAAAATTTAACATAATATAAATCTAAATTAATTGATACATATATTCATGCATGTAAGTATGTCATTATGTTATATGCAATACATATTTTAGACACTGATACACTAATGAATATAATATTATAAAAGGCCAGAGTGTTTTTGCTTAAAAAACACAAAAACATACATACAGTATCAGATAACGAAGTCAATAACTAATAACGGAGAAAAAGAGAAGCTCTTTACTAACCATGTGCATGCATGTGAAACATCAATAAATACTTCATCACTCAATATACTGCATGAGCGGTTACTTCTTAAAACTCTTAAGAGTCCTAAAGACCCATCTGTTTCTTAGACATTTGGGTTAATTCCTCCAAACCCCTCCCCCTTCTTTAAAATATAAATTAATAATAATAATAATAATGCATTTTATTTATATAGGTGCCTTTCCAGTAACCCAAGGTCGCCTTCCTATTCTAACCTCCCCAACAATGTTTGATGCTACTTATAATTAGTAATCTAGTAACCAGTATAAGGATCAATCCAATGATGAAATCTTCAAACACTTTCATAAGTCGCTCTGGATAAGAGCGTCTACCAAATGCCTAAACATAAATATAGTCTCCTTTGTTCCATCTTGGCCACCAATTCAAAAAGTTTTGATCTAGCATGCTCTCTCTAGTCTTTATTCCAACTGAAGAACACTGGACATTACAATGTAGCCCGTTCACTGTGAGGCTTTATGAAACGATTTTACAGTATGTCTAAAACCAAACGTTTCCTGTTTTTCAATAAGGCAGGCTGTTTAGTCTGATATTAACTGATCAATTTCATGAGTTGATTGCAGTGCTTGAGAGGTACTACCGAACAAGTCGGGGACATAACGGGTGGTAAAAACGTGGTTGCAGAGAGTGATGATACTTGGGGTGAATCCAGTGCTAAAAATAGCCTAGGGTTTGCAACCCAATACCCATACCCCCCATCTCACAGGGGTGTAATCCTCAATGTGGCCGGAGGACATAGTCAGACTAATCTTTCCAGTAAGAATACTGGAGCAAAGTTGAACGAGAGACAAATACATGACGGAAAGCACGGAACTCAACTGTTAAAAGGTCAAGAATGTAATACATTAAAAGTAAGGTCACATGAATAGTTAAGACCTGTCCTCAAGTGTCCAGATCTAACAAAATGATGAAACTTACAAGCTTCAAGTCATATTTCGTCATTTTGGGGGGAATTTTATCAGTGAATTAGTATCTCTGTCAAAAGTGATCTCTGAGTGTCAACTCGACTCCCAACTCCAAGAAATCAAGTATTTAGGATCCATGCATACGAGTTGACTAAATTCCTCTCCGCTACCCCTCCAGGTCCAGCATGCCAGCAAACAGATCACAGCTGAGATGCAGTACAAAGGCATCATCGACTGCGTGGTGAGGATTCCCAAGGAGCAGGGCTTCCTGAGTTTCTGGCGTGGAAACCTGGCCAACGTGATCCGTTACTTCCCAACTCAAGCTCTCAACTTCGCCTTCAAGGACAAGTACAAGAAGATCTTCCTCGGAGGTGTCGATAAGCACACTCAGTTCTGGCGTTACTTCGCTGGCAACTTGGCATCAGGTGGTGCCGCCGGTGCAACGTCACTCTGCTTTGTGTACCCACTGGACTTTGCTAGGACCCGGCTGGCTGCCGATATTGGCAAAGGCGCTGCCGAGAGAGAGTTTACCGGCCTGGGCAACTGCCTGACCAAGATCTTCAAGTCAGACGGCATCAGAGGGCTCTACCTTGGCTTCAATGTGTCCGTGCAGGGCATCATTATCTACAGAGCTGCCTACTTCGGGATCTATGACACAGCTAAAGGTAACAATTGACCGAGATTTGATTAAGTTCATTCAGGAATGAGTATACTGTGTATAGATATAAAGCTCAAATCCTCCTCATTGCCAACTTGCAGGCATGCTGCCAGACCCCAAGAACACACACATCGTTGTCAGCTGGATGATCGCCCAGACTGTCACTGCTGTTGCTGGTATCATCTCATACCCCTTTGATACCGTCAGACGTCGTATGATGATGCAGTCAGGGCGCAAAGGAGGTAATGCTATAAATAAAACATGTTCTTTGTTGTTTTTAAGGAACCCAGTGGTGTATCCTTGATGCCAACTGGCCTAAATTATTTGAACCAAAATTGTTTGTGAATATTATGATTCGTCCGACCACAATGAAACTCAGGTGTATCCAACTGGGCCCAAATGTCCAAGTACCATCTATTGCACAAAAGTCCAGGAGGTGGCGACAACACACTTTTCAAGTTTGCACCTTCTGGACTGGCTCCGCCTTCTGGATGTTTGCTTCTACATGCATGATCACAATTTCATGGTTTTGGCCTCTGCACCATTTTCATCCCACTTGTCTGTTCTGCTTCCCTTTTCCAGCTGACATCATGTACAAGGGCACAGTGGATTGCTGGAAGAAAATCATCAAGGATGAGGGACCTCGGGCGTTTTTCAAGGGCGCCTGGTCAAACGTGCTGAGAGGAATGGGCGGCGCTTTCGTGCTCGTCCTCTACGACGAGATCAAGAAGTACACATAAATGCCGAAGCCTCCAGAAGCCTCTCACTCACCGAACGACCCTCAGCACCGTGAACGCTGAGAGCGTGTCGACCATCCGAGAGCGACAGGAACCAGCCACTTCGTCGTCCACTCCCTATACCTGTGTAAATATATTTAACCCAGACCCACCCACATCTCAAATCACGACCGTCCTCTCAGGTCCGATTACTTTCGGTATGCAAATATGCTTCCGTTTGTTTATAATAATTTTAGAAAAGAAAAAAAAAACGAGCACCTCTGGAAGTTCTGGTAATGGAAGTGTGTGTTTGTACACCAGAAACGTCAACAGTTCTTGTGTTCTTTTAATAAAAATAAGCTTGAAAAACACCATTTATGATTTTGTCTCAACCTTTCTTTATCAGAAACAAGTTGCATTCTTTATCTCAGTATTCTTCTTTTTCAATGACGTCCAACCAAGAAGGATAGGAAGATGGCTCTAATCGCAAACTTAAGACATAAATAAAAATGGTGTAAATATCCCTTTTATTACACTGGCACTGACGTAGGTGACCTTGGTGTACGCTTTGAGTTATGTAACATCTCCAGGGATCCAACATGAAGAAGATGGTAACGCGTCGTAAAGACAACGAAACAAAACACAGGTTAGTAACTGGTCTGTCTTTCAGCATTCCTGAGATAATAACACTAATCCTTCTGTACAGAAGCGCCAAAAGGTCAGAAGTGTTAGGATTACCGACCTGCAGCCATCCATAGTAACAGCATAGTAACCTGCGTTAATGTGTACAGTATGTACTGTATGTGCTAGGTCAAAGATCACACAATGGAGCAAATGAAGGAATTTTATTAATGTAACAAATATACATATATAGATATAAAATATATATTTAATGATTTTAAATCTCACACCTCAGACGATCTGCGCACATTATACAGTCATGAGTTAAGCCAAGCATTAAAACTGCTATTTCAGGCACAAAAGAAGCAAGCAAGCGTACGACAGGAATGAATACCCGTAGCTCTGAGAGCACCGTACGAGCGGTTCAAAATTCTTTTTCATGCTCCAAGTTTGGCAAGCGCCATGTATGGCTGCAAAAATCTTAAAAAAATCGGGGTTACCCCTTTCCACGGATCTAGAAATCTATAAACCGGGTGATGCTGATTGTCGTGTGCAGTGTACTCTGAGAATAGGAGCCTCATTAATGTGTTTGATCGACTCAAATCGTTAAGCGGATCAAAGTTTGGTGTCCGTAAAATTGTGCATTCAAAGCCCTGGATTATAAAATACAGTAAATATTGATACAAATTGTCATAATTTGGCAAAGAAAGTATTTTATATATCGTGGATATATCTACAGGTTCAGAGAGGCCATTCGGTATTATTTGTCACTTTTATGATAATGAAGTGCCTGGTTTTAAATAGAGAAGTTTAAAAATCTAATCTCTACTCCAATAATTTAGCAAATCATCTATCGCCAGCTATTTAGATAAAATGTATTCTCTAGCCATGATTTAAAGTTTACAAAGCATTTTAAATATGATGAAATAATTTTGAATCTCTTTAAAACTCTAAACAATTTAAGGAAAGGCAATATGGCCACAGGATTAAACGATGTGTTAATGTGCAAAGATTATGTTCATCATCGATGTCTCCTCCGTACCCAGCGTTCAACGTACAGTACACTCTATTAGAACTAGCTCTTCACCACGTCATAAAGGTCCTCATACTCATAACATTAAAGTGGTCCATCAGGACAGACAGGAAGCGTGTTCAAGTGTGACAGAGCCCGGGGGCATTGTGGATCGGGACGAGGAGCAGAGGTTCTGGTGGGTTTCGTAGATTCAGGTCTGCTTTTGAGAGGTTGAATTGCAGGTTCTCGTGGTTCTTCCTGTCGAGGTTAGAGTCACAGTAGAGTCAACTTAAATCGCCATAGACAACACCGTTAGTTTTAAAGGTTCCATATTACACTAGCTCTTTAACAAGTTGACAACAGTCTCTGAGCTACCCTAGACTGTGTGTGGTAATGCTCCAGCTGAAATACACCTCACTCAGATAACTCTCCTTTCACTTCACTCCTCATCTGAACACACAGTTTCGGTGTCTATGCAAATAAGCTACTGCTGAGCCACGCCCTCTGTTGAACGGCTGCAAGCCGAAGGAAGAGGAGGAGTTCTTCTTTTATGAGGTCGCAACCGGAGGAAAATCTAATTCCCTTGTTTAAATCCTGGCCAATACAAATGATAGAAACAAAAAAAAAGATTTAAAAACATCTTGTTTTATGTGCACGTGTCCTTTAAAAGGTGCGTGAAAATACCTGAAAGGGGAGGCCTAAAGGGAGCCGTAGGTATTCCGAGGTATCCGGCTTGGCGCTGGTAGTCTGTGAGCTGTTCTATTCGGGTCATTCCTGGTGTTGGCTTCACAGCCTCCAAACGCTTTAGAAAGGCCTGTGACAAAAGGACATGTATGGATTTACAGCGTATAATATTATTTCATTGTGTCACATTATGTCTTATATTAATGTTCTAGATACACATCATCTGTTCCAGACTGTAAGAGGGCACATGCGGGTAAATGGTCCTTTGGAACAGCGCTATTAAATATCCAAATATAACTGCAGGTTTATATTAACATGGAGCAAATCATTGTTGTATAGGAGGAATAAAACGTAATAAAGACTTAATGCCTCCGATCGAGAGTTCACCAAGTGCTAGAACGGAGTGAAAGGTTCCTTGTGACCCATTGAAGGTATAAATAACCCGGGATCAGAATGTCAGCAGCACTCGTGCCTCCGAAAGCGTTTGGAAACCCTACAGTAAGCAGAAGCCAGTGAGAAGCACGTCACTGGAAATAGAGCAAAGACTGAAGGCCAGCGGTTAGAACACACCAGATCTGTAAAGATTCGGAGAACCGCTAGGGATTAGTTAAATATACAAGGAATAGAGAACGTTCAAGCTCAAAAGAGAAAGAATGAAAAATAATGAATCGGAGAAATAGAAAATGACAATGAGAGAGTGTGTGTGTGTGTGTGTGTGTGTGCGTGAGTGAAGGGAAGAAAAAAGCTACTAGCTGGATTGTGTTACTCCTCTGTGCTAAGAATAGAGGGATAGAGAAAGAGAAGAGCAAGTGGGAGGAAAAAGAGAGAGAGGGAGTAGGAACGATTTGTCCCAAGCTGTAACACTCATGACATTCGTTTAGTTGGACATTAGAACTCTGATCACATATTAGAACAGATAAACATCCCTGATGTACTCAATTGTTCTATCCAACCTACAGAAGATCAGTTATATCGAATACAGATTACATTGTTAACTTTCATTCCTTTGTCTTTCTATTTCTGATCATATAACTTCCTTTGAGACTGAGACTCCTTCACCTGGTGCTGCCCATCTGACAGCACTGCAACACTCCGTTTGTAGCTTCCACAGTCTTCACACACACACACACACAAGTAACACTTTCACTCTGCAGCTGGTACAAACGGGATATTGTGTAACTCTATTATAAGCTTTCCTTTTTTGTCTCAAGCATAAGAGCTCGATCTAATAACAGTCGCGAGTTTGTGAAAGGTGCTGAAAACTAAGTTAGGAAGACCCCTAGTGGTCGAATATAACAAATAAAAAAAGTTTTGTTTTCTGAACTGGTGTGAAAACACAGTGCGGCCGACATACAAAATTAAAATGAATCGTTTTAGAAAGAGCTAGAGCATGCCAGGATCCGACACTGACCAGGTTCGCTTGATGGATTCGCCGTTGTTCGCGCTGCCTGTTGAGGGCACTGTGATAAGGCCGGAAAGGTGGTGTGTATGAGCGGTAGGTGGAGCAAGACAAAGGCCGAGTGGAGGAGTGGGAGAGCTCGCGCACAAGACGCTGGTTCTCACGCTCGATGCGTCGCACCTCATCGGTGGAGAAAGAGTAGTTCTTATGCCGCTGGGTTGCACTGCTCTTCCTGCTGCTGCTGACAGATGTGCTTCCAGGAGTAGATACATGAAGAACTCTGTCCGTCTTTCTGTCGCCACTCGGCACAGCTGGAGAAGAGGAAGAAATGTGAGGAACACAAGAACAGAGCAGGCTTATTTATTGGGAGATGTTCAGAAATCTATGATCCCCTACAAACCTGCCCTTAGCTAGGTATTCGTTATACAGTCTGGATACATCTTTCTATTCAATGATTCCTCTATATTTTATATTACTAAAGACGTCGAAATTAAGATGGAGCAAATTATTAAATTAATCCTTTAAATCGATTTTTAAAACCCTGTGAAATGACCCAGAATATGTTTTATATTTTCAATTCTTCAAAGTAGCCTCAAGTCTCATTTATTTATATAGTCCTTTATGCTACAACGTAGACCAAAGGACTGAACATCCAAGACACTATAAAATAGAATAAAATGAAATAAAATACATAACATACATAACATACAATGGCAAAGTCAAGAATTAAAAGCGACAGAGTACAAATGCGTTTTAACACGAGATTTAAAAACATTGAGGATGTAGATCTAACATCAGGGGGGAGCGCATTCCATAGTCTAGGATCAACAACATAAAAGGCTTGATCCCCTTTTGTTTTAAGGCGAGTTCTCGGTACAACAACAACTGAAAACAATTGGAATACCTTTGTGCTCTACAAGAGCAGCATTCTGAACCATCTGCAGCTTCGATATACTGTAAGTGATTGACTGATACCTACAGTACATAAAGAGCTTTACAATAATCTAAACGAGAAGAGATGAATGCATGAATCACTTTTTCTAAGTCGGGAACAGACAGAAAAAACTTCAATTTCGCAATGGTCCTTAACTGGTAATAGCAATTTTTTTTTCTTACCACATTTTTGACCTGATGATCGAGCATAAGAGCAGATTTTTTGAGGTTGAACATATGTTTCCCAAGGGCCAAGAAAAACAGTTAAATCCCCGTCATCATTGTTCATCCCAAAAACCAGAACTTGCGATTTACTAGCATTTAACTTCAGGCAATTTTGCTCTAACCAGCTGATCACCTCCTTTAGACAGAGTAACAAGGATTGATTGGGGCTTGAGGCTCCAGCACTGATCGGTAAATAGATCTGAATGTCATCTGCGTATAAATGATATGAAATACCGCGTTTCTTAAAAATGAGGCCCAGGGGCAAAAGAAACATGGAAAAAAGAATGGGTCCCAAAATTGAACCTTGTGGTACTCCACTATCAAAAGCAATTGACTTGGAGGAAAAATCCCCAACCCTGACAAAAAATGAGCGCCCCTTTAGATAAGAGGAAAACCATTTTATAACCGTCCCTCTCAGCCCCTCTACATGTTCCAAACAATCAATAAGAATATCGTGATCGATTAGATCAAAAGCTGCACTAAGATCCAGCATAATTAAAGCTCCTCTATTACCTGAGTCTGCAATGAGTAATAAATCATTTGAAACTCGCAGTAAACCTGATTTAGTGCTATGTCCTACCCTGAAGCCAGACTGAAAAACGTCTATCACCTCATTATTGTCCAAAAAAGAGCTTAACTGAGTTAAAACTACCTTTTCCAGTACTAGTAGCCACCTTTTGCTTCAATGACAGCTTTGTACACTCTTGGCATTCTCCCAGTCAGCTTGAGAAACTTATTTCCAACAATCTTGAAGGAGTTCCCAGAGGTGTTGAGTACTTGGCTGCTTTTTCTTCACTCTCCAGTCCAACTTACCCCAAACCATCTCATATAGCTCTTACATAACCCTAAAGGTGTGCTTGGGGTCATTGTCCTGCTGGAAAACAAGTGCCAACTAGATGGGATAGTGAGTCGCTGCAGAATGCTACGGTAGCCAGGCTGGTCAAGTGTACTCTCAATTTCGACAAAGTCACTAACAGTGTCATCAGCAAAGCACCATCACACCTTCTGCTCCATGCTTCACAGTGGGAAACACACATCCAGGGACCGTCTGTTCACCCTCTCTACATCTAACAAAAATACACCCACTCACAAAGGTGTACAACCCTCCAATTTCAGCAAACATTTTAAAATATTTTTTCGAACACTTTAGTTTTTGGCATGTATGCTAAAAATAATAACGATATAATCAAATGCATGAACACAAAAACAGTAGAAAGTATAACGGTTTGACAAATGCACAATTTGGGGGCACATAGAGTGTCCAAAGAAGCCAATTAGAAACAGGTTGTCAGCAACAATCTCAGCTACTCTAATCTGAGGTCTAATCTGTAAATCAGGCTAGTCATTTTAATAAACTTATTCTCTGCAGCTGAGGTAGCTCTTGGTTTTCCCTTGGTGCATGACGTACCACATAAGCGTCAGTTTCTTGACAGTGATGGTTCTATCAACTGCACTTGGGGATACATTTAAAGTTCTTCAGATCTTTTTCAGATTGAGTGACCTTCATTTCTTAAATTAATGATAACACTAATATTGACTATGGACTCTATACCCATTCTTTGTACACGATAACTAATGGTCTAAAGCACATTAAGAAAGCAAGAAATGTCACAGATTAACTCTTGACAAGGCACGCCTGTGAATTGAAAACCATTCCAGGTGATGACCTTGTGATTCTGATGAGAGAATGCTTGGCACACCCATTAAAAAAATAGTTTTCAATGCACACATCATAGCTAAATATATCTATTTTGGATAACCTATAATATAAAACATATTCTGGGTTGTTTAACACTTTTTTGCTTTTGCTGCGGTACCTACCAGATCTTTTCTCTTCATCTTTTTTCGCATCCAGCTGTTGTGGAGTTCCCAAGGTGCCTTTAGGTAGGGTGGATTTAGTGGATTTGGAGGATTTAGTGGTAGTGGGTGCGGCCTTACGGAAAGGCTGCTTAGGAGTGGATAGAGGGGTAATGACTGTGACTGTATCGAAAGAATCGGCCGGTTCTGAGGTTTTAGGTCGTTGCTTCTGACTGACTGATCGCTGTCGTGGCTGTAGCCATAGGGTCGAGGATGACTTCCTGTCGGAGAGCAAGGCTAAGTGGGTGGGGCTGTGATACCTATCAGATCTTTTCCTTCTGGCTATATTTGGATCAAACTGCCGTGCATTGGTGGTTTCCAAAGTGTCTTTAGGTAGGGTGGACTTAGTGGGTTTAGTGGCTTTAGTGGTAGTGGGCGGGGCCTTATGGAACGACTGCTTGGATTTTGTGGATTTAGTGGTAGTAGGCGAGGCCTTACGGACTGACTGCTTGGATTTAGTGGATTTAGTGGTAGTGGGTGTTGTCTTACGGAATGACTGCTTGGATTTAGTGGATTTAGTGGTAGTGGGTGGGGTCTTACACAACGATTGCTTAGGAGTGGATAAAGCAGTAACGTCTGTAACTGTATCAGAATCGGTCGGTTCTGAGGTTCTGGATCGTTGCTCCTGACTGACTGATCTCTCTTGTGGCTGTTGCCATGGGGACAAGGATGACTGCCTGTCAGTAAGCATGGCTAAATGGGTGGGGCTGTGATACCTACCAGATCTTTTCCTTCCGCCCGCATTTGGATCAAGCTGCCGTGCATTGGTGGTTCCCGGAGTGTCTTTAGGTAGGGGGGATTCAGAGGAGGTGGGCAGGACTAGGTCGAACGACAAAGGTGGATTAATGTCCGGAGAGGATAAAGGGGTAACATCTGTCACGGTATCATCAGAATTAGCCATTTCTGAGGTTCTGGGCCGTTGCTTCCGATTGAATGATCTTGGTTGTGGCTGTCGACGCGGTGTCAAGGTTGAATCTGTGTTGGAGAGCTTGGCCGAGGAGGTGGTGCTTCTTTCTCTGCTACTGGATGACGATGAGCTCCGGGTGCGGAATTTGCCAGTAGATTTTGTGGTTGGTTCCCTGCGATGCTGGCTCTTCTCCTTGTTTTTGAAAACATCATCTTCCTCAGCTGCCGAGGAGGAGGAAGAGGAGCAGATGCTGGATGAGACATCGGCTTGGCTGCCGCGGATTAAGGACATTTCCGAGTGAACGAGTGGAGAGGATTTCCTAGATGAGGTATCAGAATCCTCTTTTCCACAAGTCGCGTTGTCTTTTTGAACGCTGTTCTCCTTACGTTCAGAATCATCCATCAACCCTCGCTGAACCTCAAGCCCAGACATCTCTTGCTCTAATGATTCTATGCCACATTCAGGATTTTCAGTCTGTTCACTTCCTTCCTTTAAGCTTTCAGGCTCCTCGACCTCTTTTGTGATTTCTGAGATTTCCGGTTGGTCAGGACGCTTCTCATTAATGCTTTCTGACTCCTTGACCTCTCTCATGATTTCAGAGCCTTTTGGTTGGTCAGGATGCTCCTCAATAGTGCTTTCAGTCTCCGTGACTCCTCTCGTGATTTCAGAGCTTTCCAATTGGTCTGGGTGTTCCCCCTTAGGGCTGTCTCTGTCCTCTGTCTCCTCTTGAACAGGTTCTTCTGGCTTGGTGTCGGTCTCATCGCAGTCACTGTCGAAGAACGAATGATCCACTTCCTCTTCCGGTGCTTTTGGGCTGTGCATTGTGAACTTCTTATTTATCGCCGTCTAAAAGGATAAAAAAATAATCATTTAAAAAAAGCAGAAGACAGGTTCAATCTAACAGGACGGATTGTGGTAATGTAAATACCCACTCAAACCACATAAACACTTTACAAATGTGAGTAGAAAAGCATCTCAGACTTCGCACAATACATTAAACTCTGAGGAAGAGCAGCTACAACAGCAGAACTCAGGAGATCAAGCTGTCTAACATGGCGTAAGAGCTAGGAGTCTAAGTTTAAGAGGGGGATTAGGGCCAAACTCCAGGCAGCTCTGAGCATGGAAAAGCCAAAAACTATTATTTCAGGGAAGAGATGGAAATTACCCCATTGCTAAAGATGACACATTCTTCAGAAGACTGTGCCAAAGAAACATAAGAGTGCTAGCACAGGTCGACAAGCAGGACCTGTGACCATACCATTGGTTCGGCAGGTTTGGATGATCTTTAGCAAAAATATTGCAGGTTAATCTGCCGGGTGGCTTATTAATATACATATAGAATTAATCTCTTTCCACTTTCTTTTCACTCTCGCTGGAATTGTGCATATTAAAGAGAGTCAGGTTCAGGGATGAAAAATGCATGATTCAAGCATCACTAAAAAGAAGATCTGAGAATCACCAGTTACCTGCTGATATGATATTATCATGGTACCTCTGTGCTGATTCGCTAATTATCACGATTTTCTAAATATCCCAATTCGATATGACATTTTCCACAATTTTGTTAGCATTTTCAACCTTTAAAAAAATTAATGTGTAATTAAATGCAGTCCGTTCCTTATAAGTAGCATTAGTTTCCTCACAGTACAAACTAGAGTTTAACTTCAAATTCAATTAAACACTAAAGCTACATTTTTACAGAGCAGTACGTATCTCTGTCATCCACTATAATTATTATTTCTGAACAAACTTAGCAAATAATTCATTCCTACCACACGGGATGAAAATACAATACAATACAAGTTTATTTATATAGCACATTTAAAACCAACTAGTGTTGACCAAAGTGCTTTACAAAAGCAATAAAGGAAATACACATACAAAAGCATTTAAATAGTAATTTTGTAAATAATAAAAGTGAAATTTAAGTTAAGGAGTATTGAACGCCTTAGAGAAAAGGTAAGTTTTGAAAGCAGATTTAAAAACTGACAGAGTTTGAGCAGATCTGATATAAATCGGGAGGCTATTCCATAACCTAGGACCGATTACCGCAAAAGCGCGATCACCTCTATTTTTTAGTCTAAGTAAGTCAGAATTCCTTGATCTGAGTAATCTCAACTGTGTGGGTGGATGTAATAAGTCGGCTAGATACCGTGGAGCCTGATTCCGTAAGGACTTGAAAACAAATAACAAAACTTTAAAATCAATTCTGTATTTGACTGGTAAAAAAATACAGTGAGATCAAAACCGGTGTAATATGTTCACATTTACGCTTCCCTTTAAGGAGTCGGGGTGCAGCATTTTGAACCAACTGCAATCGTGCGACACATATCTGGGGGGCACCAATATACAAAGAATTACAATAATCTAGTCGTGATGTTACGAAGGCATGCATGACAATTTCAAAATTCTTACCAGACAAAAAAGGCTTAACCTTTGCTAAAAGACAAAGATGGTAAAAACAAGACTTCACCACAGCACATATCTGCTTGTCAAATTTAAGGCTGTTATCAAGTAAAACCCCCAGATTCCGAACACAATTGGTACTGTATGGTAACAAAGTATCAAAATCGAGGTCATGAATGCTATGATCATTTGAGCCAAACAAAATAATTTCAGTCTTGTTTTCATTAATACTTAAGAAATTCCTAGCAAGCCAGAGTTTTAATTCGTCCAAACAATCTGCTTTAAGGCAAACCTATTGTCACGCTTTAAAGGCAATATACAGCATACAGATGATAAGAACCACCATATCTTATATATAAGAGCCATACAGTATATATAAACGCTATAACGTTTTGGCTAAGAAAAAAAACAAAAACAAGGACAGATGTTATATGTTATATCTAGTATATAAAACACAAATTCTGTTTGATTAGTGTTTGAACAGATAGTTCAGTCACAGGTGTGTCCACCAGGTGGCACAATACCACCGAAGAAAACTTCGCAAAACAACTACTCAGCCTTGGAGATGGAAAATTCCCCTCTGACACTGTATCAGGGTTAATTTCATTTGCATCTGCATGTTGTCAATGCTTAGGTGAAATTCTTCAAAGTTGTCAGCATTAACTTAGAAACCCCTAGGCTTCACCCATAGTCAACTGGACGTCGCAAATTCAAGAATGGGCAAACTAAAATATTATGTACAGGCGGCAAAAAGTCAAACTAAAAATATTGTTTAACCCAAGGTGAAAGAGTAATTACGCTCATACAGTTAGTCCCTTGCAAAAGTATTCATACCCCTTGAACATGTCCACATTTGTAATGTTACAATCACAAATGTAAATGTATTTTATTGGGACTTTTTATGTGACAGACCGACACAACGTGGCACATAATAGTAGAGTGGGAGGAAAATTATAAATGGCTTTCAAAATATTTTACAACTAAAAATCTGTGTGGCATGCATTTGTATTCACCCCGCCATACTTTGTAAAACCAGTTTTTTGCAAGTTTTCTGGGGCATGTCTTTACAAGATGAGAATTTCTTTTTCCTGTTCTTTACTGTCTGTGAACAGTGATTTTTTTAAGTCTTGCCACAGATTCTCAAGTGGATTTAGGTCTGGACTTTGACTCGGCTATTCTAACACATGAACATGCTTTGATCTAAACCATTCCATTGTAGATCTGGCTGTATGTTTAGAGTCATTATCCTGCTGGAAGGTGAAGCTCAGCCCCAATCGCAATTCTTTTGCAGACTCTAACAAGTTTTCCAAGATTGCCCTGTATATGGTTCCATCTTTCCACCAACACTGACCAGCTTTCCCACATCATGATGCTGCCACCACCATGCACAGGATTCATTTTCTTCCACACATACAGTAGCAGTTTGCATTCAGGCCAAAAAGTTTCATTTTGGTCTCATCTGACCATCTGACTCTCTTCTACATATTTGCTGTGTCTCTCACACACATTCTTGCTTTCTTCTTGCCACTCTACTAATACACAACTAAGTGTTGTCCTATGGGCAGACCAGGGCTTGACATTGGCACCCGCCCACATGCCAAATGCGGGTAAAATTCAGCTGTGGCGGGTAATAATTTTAGTCTCACTAGCCACTTTGGCGGGTAGTTTATTCTTTGGTATTGTAACATCCTTCGGTATAGAAGAAAAAAAAGATCACATAAACAAACAGAGTTGTTAGCGAATGTGCAGTTTACTTTTTTTTTTTCGTCATGTGCATGCCCAGTGACAGATTACACACGCTTAGTTACCTCGTCCCGCTCGACGTGCTTACATCAGAGTCAGGATGCTGAACAGAAAACTTGGAATAGAACTACATGCAAACACTACAGGTATGACAATATATTTTTGTTGTAGTTTTCTCTAAAGTCATCCGATATAATAAACGTTTACGTTGCAACATAATACTACGGGCATAAAACACGCATGAATGTAATAAGGACATTTAATATCTCTCTCTACACATGTTCACACATGCATTGCGCACGCGTGCACACTTTTACTTCCTGTTTGGTGTGTGTGTGTATGTATCATTTCCTTAAAGGGCTATTGCTTCTCAACAGGATGAGAATGTTTGCCCCTTTCGCATAGGTTATTTACTGATTATATATAAAAAAGTAATCACTATTAAAATCTATTTAGATTTCATGTTGAATGATAGAAAATTCATCAATTGATTGAATATAGTTTGATCAGTGTTTACACACTATAGTCAACGCAACAAGATAGACCAGAGTCCATTGTCCTAACTCAGAATTCTGATATTACACATAATGGTAATGGTAATAATACCTGATAATAGTACACAACACACTAAAATGATAAATGATCTGAGTTGCTGTATTTTTAATATCAGAATGAGTTCAGTTGTATTGAATCTGTTATTTTTCAATTTCATGTGGTAAGAGGCTTGAATTTAAGTTCAATAAGCAGAATATACTGTTCATGTTTGCATGTTTTTATATTGGGAGCTATCTTAACAGTACTGAATACTTGACTACTACTATAGTGATACAGTGTATGCTGTCATTTATAAGTAAATCTAGATATAACAAACATTAACGTATCATGGTGAAGAAAAAAAAACTGTGATTTTTTTGGTGAGAAAATTGTAGCTAGTAAAAAGGCTGAATAGCGAGTGACTCCGGAAATCCACTAGCCACATTGGCCAGTGAGCAAAAAAGTTAATGTCAAGCCCTGGGGTAGATCTGCCCATCTGAGCAAGGGATCTCTGCAGCTCCTCCAGAGTTATCATGGGCCTCTTAACTGCTTGTCTGATTAATGCTCTCCTGTCAGTTCAGGTGGACGTCCGTGACTTGGTAGGTTTGTAGTTGTGCCGTACTCTTCCCGTTTTTTGGGTGATGGATTCAACAGTGGCCCGTGAGATGTTTAAAGCTTGGGATATTTTTTTTTAATAAACTAACCTTATCCCTGACCTGTCTAATTTTACATTTGAGTTAGTAATGTTTGCACAAAATGTGAAAAATTTCAAATTTTGATGTTTGTGGAACACCATGTGTTTAACATTAACAGAACTTAGAACAATACTTTTCATTAGTGTATACATCAGGTTAGGATGTTCAGTTCATGCTGAAGGGAATAAAACCAGAGTCTATGCGGCGTGAATTAGTTAAACATTAACACAGCAGATGTTTCCAACAACATAAACACAGCAAACACTCCAACATCCAGTGCAGCTTGTGTTCAACATAATAATAATAATAATAATAATAAGGAAACTGCACTGAAGCTCCATGGCAACGCAGCACGCGCGAACCACGACAAAACTCACCTTTAACGCTGAAATTTGCACAAATTTCCCCACATCATCGGAGAAGAATTAAAACCACACACACACCATTTCCGCTGTACAGTATTGTTACGTGTGACTCCGAAACCCAGGAACTTGTAGGAATAAATAAATAAACACAAGTCCGCTTTACTCGGGCCTGTATTCGGTTCCCCTGAGTGTGACGTGACAGTGACGTCACCAGCGCCGTGACCAATCAGCACACAGCGCGGCCCCGGCAGTGCGACAGTCGCTACACTGTATCAGATTGTAACAAACGGACTGTAACAGGTCGGCGCAGTGAGAAACTCTAACGGAGCTTCCGGGGAAACGTTTGTCCGTTAAATTAAAAATAAAAATTAAATGACGCTTCAGCTAGAAATCACCTGACAGCGACGGCTTCGCTAAGCAGCGGATACGAAAGAAAGCGGGTTTCCCCAGCGACGGTAACTAAGTGACGTCACTTCCGCAACCGGCTTGCTGTCGAATTTAAAGACGTATTCCGGACGATATTATAGACTTATAAAATACTGTAAACAAAACGAAACAAAAGTAAAACAACCTTCTCTTAACAAAATCAAAGTAAAAATAAAAAAACGCCTCTTAAAACAATATATAAAATCAAAGCAAAATGAACAAATACAAAACGTATCTAGACTAAATTAACAAAAACAACCTACTGAAAAATACTGAAAAAAACTAAACCTTAAAACAACCTTCTCTTCACAATCTCTAGACAAAAGTGAAAATCGTCTCTAAACAAAATCTAAGCGAAGTTAACAAAAACAACCTTCTATAGACAACATTAAAAAATACAGCCCACTATAAAAAAACTAAACAAAAATAAAACTACATACTCAAACAAAATCTGAATAAAAAATAACCAAACCTACTAAACTAAACCAAATCTACCCTATAAAAACACTCGACAAAAGTGAAATAACCTTCTCTAATTAAAGCAAAATTAACACAAACAAGATTCTCTAAATAAAATCTAAACAAAATGAACAGAAACACCTGCTGTAAAAAACACTAGACAAAAGTAAAACACCCATCTCTTAACAAAAGCAAATTACTAAAACATTCTCTTAACAGAATCTAATCCAAATAAACAAACATTCTCTAAACAGAGCCTAGACAAAATTAACCAAAACAACCTTCTCTAGCCAAAATCTAGACTAATATTAACAAAAACAACTTACAGTAAATAAAATAGACAAAGTTAAAACAACCATCCCTAAACAAAATCTTGACCAAATCCACCCAAAATAAAAGTGCCAAAGTTTTTTTTTTATGTGCAAATGTTTTACAAAAATTCCCAAAAGTTTATGAGAGGTGTATTGAACCACATAACTTGTGCACCTTATAATCTTAGATGATAAAACCGAAGTTGGAAAGAAAGCAACGCAAGCAAGCAGTGACACATTCTACAAAAAAAACTTGCACCAAACCCCTTTTTCTTAAATAACAGTAAAGTTCACATAAGAATAGCAGTTTCAAAGATACCATCACGTGATTTTATGTCCTTTGCATACACTTTCGAGGGTGAAATAAAATCGCAAGGGTAAGCCAAACACATCTTTATTGTGAAAGCATTCAGCAGAGGGAGCCAAAAAACTGAATAAGTAACAGTCAACCACACTGTGTGCAAAATGTACTTAAGTGATATTACCTTCTTCAGTGTCAAAGGGTTAGCTAGCTCTTATACTTGTAACATGACATTTGGATTAATATGCTGACTCGCTTATCAAGAGTGCTTATCAAGTTTGCAAAATTTACAGTATTCTTTAAGGAAGTTTCTCACATACTGTATTGTAAAGACCATTCAAACCACCAGCTAGCTTATTAGAGAATTAGTATTAGTAGCAAACTTTGTGTAGAGGTTGCTTAGTAAATCTATTTATTACCACCAAGTCTTAGGAAGACATCAACGACGACATGATACAGTACTGAGAGTCCTAGAACAGGTTACGGTAGCCTGGAGATGTTTCCTTTCCTGATCACTGAGGTATGAAAAGAATTTCTCACAAGATTAAAGGACTTAATATTTGCAAAAAAAGTAAGAATACATGATGTGTCAGACAGCATATCTGACTTTGTTTTTTTTTTTTTTTTACATGATAGGTCATGTCAGAATAATATCCCCTTTTGATAATCCGTTGGTGTGCATGAAAATCGAGTAAAAATGGAAATGTTTTCATTTAAATTGAAGATGAACATTATTAATCAAATGGTGAAAAAAAAAAACAATGATTAAACTACTGTAGATGGCACCAATGCAAGAACCTCCTTTAAATTAACAAAATGTACCAGCTCTAAACAAAATCTGGACAAAATTAACAAAACCAACTTACTCTAAACAAAACTAAAGCAAAATTAAAAAAAAAAAAAAAAAACTTCTCTAAAAACACTAAAGTCTTACGGTTTTCTGAAGACCTCCAGCGCTCTTCTTAGATTTGTGTACATTTCAAACCTTTACCACTATAGTAACTAATATATGTTTACTTATTTATATAGAGCACAAACTTTTTTTCCCCTGTGTAATATGGCTGGTGTACCAACGTCAGAATCATGTACAATTTTAAACTTACTGTATGTCAAAGTACACATATAAGAAAATCTCATTTGAAACTCAAGGGAAAAAAATGTAAAAAAAAAAAAAAAAAAAAAAAGAAAAGCAGAACAAATGACACTCAGATTGTTTTGAACACAAGCCTTGAGGAGTGTGTGTCTGTAGCAGATCAATTCTAACATTCAGAAAGATGATTTCTTTGGGGTAAAGTGACTGGTGTGCAAAGCAGAGCTTTCTTTCTGCTGAATATACATGAGAAATTCAAAAAACAAAAGAAGACATTGCAAAGTTTTTTTTTTTTTTGTACCACTCGTCAAAACAGTTTGTCCAGGAAATGTAAAAAGAGTTTTCTGTACCATTTCATGGTCTTATGCTGCGCAGAATGGTACTGGATGAGTTGACCGGACAGGTCAACACCTCCCTCAGATTTGTTGAATTGTTAGATTGGAATAAGGCAAGGAAATGTCTTGGTAAACCCATTGGCATCTGTGGACTTCACTCCTCTCTGAAAGACTTTGTGGATCGTAGAGACGACAGATACCTCTCATGTGCCCATCCAGTTCTCAAAGCCTAATGAACTAATTCTGATTCATGTGAAAGTTCCTTGGTCAGACTTCATTAGAGCGATTGAAGCCTGAGGAGGTGGTTGTGAAGCAAGCAAGTGGCGGCATTTCACTTGTGGGGGTGAAGCTCCATGTCTCACACCTGGACGTAGCATTCCTGTCCAATGGAATAAAGAAAAGTAAAAGAAGTATATTATGCATTAGATAATACCTTGAAAACAACGGCAAGTACAGAGCTACAAAACACAATGCGCTGCATAACAATGAGCAAATTCAAAACCACATTCCAGCCATTTATGGAAGAGTAGTTATTCAACGTCAGATAAAAAACAGCAAAAAATTACTCTGCATTATCAGTCTTGTTGTTTGGATTTCTACACACCTTGGAGTGGCATGATCCAGTTCTACAGATGGTCCAAGCTTCGGCCGGAAGTGTCTTCTCCACTGTACGTGTGCAAAAAAATAAAATAAACATTTACACATAATTTAAAGAAAATCTTTGATTACAAGATGTTGCAGCTAAAAACTAACTGCGCCTAAGCAAATCTCACAATCTCACTGTCTCTGTGCCTTTAAATCGTGAGAGGAATCCCAGATTTTGTCTCAGAGCTGTTTTCCACTGTATTGGGCTGTGAACTCTGTCTTGTTTGAGGATTATTCACCAACAGGACAGATTTACAGGACAGACATTTTTATGTCAACGTGCTCCCGGACTGATTCATTGAAACCACTGAGGCCGACTCATTTCTCACACACACACACAAAATATTCCAGACTTTAGACATTTTATACATTTACTTACACACTGAAAATATTGTATATAATTGTAAATATTGGTATCTGATATCATGAGCTACTTCCGCAATTGAACCGGTAGTAGAACTGCAGTCTGTTTGTATTTGCGGAAATTTGTAACTCGAATGTTAATAAGGGGAACACCCTCATAGCACAATCGAATATCTAAAATACCGCTTCCCATTTTGACAGCAGAACTGAGCTCTATTAGGATGTAACGTCATAAGAAAATCCACTTACTGATCACTCAGTTCATCACTGGACATCTGGATCGACTCATCCTTCGAAATGAAAAGGGTTCTCCATCAGCATCACAACTTTCAGGTCCAGAAGAAATCACTTTCCTACAATTTAAAAAGACAAATAAGCAGACACAGGCTTGCATAGACTCTAAATCACTCTCTTTAAAACAATGCAGCAATTATAATTTCTTTATATCTTAATAGAGTGGCTTATTGAAGATTTGACTTTGAATGGAGATCTGTGCATTAGGGGCGGAGTCTGGTGCGTGTGGAGATGAGAATCTGAACTTACTTAAAAACCCTAACATTTACTTTAAATGAACAATTTCAGAAAGAAATCACGTCTACCATTCCTATTGCTGGGTTGGTGCGACATCATTTCATTTACAAATGTAAAAATATAAAAACATAAAAACGTCCTTTAAACTATCGTCACAGTAAGATGCGCAAGTGTGAAAATACCTGATGTAGGCCTAAAGGGAGCCGTAGGTATTCCGAGGTATCCGGCTTGGCGCTGGTAGTCTGTGAGCTGTTCTATTCGGGTCATTCCTGGTGTTGGCTTCACAGCCTCCAAACGCTTTCGAATGGCCTGTGACAAAAGGACATGTATGGATTTACACCGTGTAATTTTACTTCATTGTGTCACATTATGTCTTAAATAAATGTTCTAGATGCACATCATAAAACAAAGCACCAAGTGCTAGGACGGAGTGAAAGGTTCCTAGTGACCCATTGAAGGTATAAATAACCCGGGATCATAATGTCAGCAGCACTCGTGCCGTGACAGAAGCCGTTGAGAAGAGCGTCACTGGAAATAGAGCAAGGACTGAAGGCCAGCGTTAAGTACAAGAGCTCAGTCTAACAGCAATTACACAGGACACTGACCAGAAAGCAAAAATGGTCTAGAGAAACCTCCAGTAATAATAAGGGTCAATCATTTGTCACATACAACATATTGAAATGTTTTTTTCGCCTATCTTAGTTAGGAAGCTGGGTGACCCTGAGTGCCTTGACAGCCAGATTACAGTGCCCCCTGGAGCAGATAGGGTTAAGGACCTTGCTCAAAGGTTCTTCAGTGGCAACTTGGTGGCCCACAGCCTTAACCGTTTGAGCCACCAGTGCCCTAGACCACTAGTGTTCAAAGAAGTACACTGGGAGCTGAGAACACTGAGAAAACACAGGGCACCAGACAGAGGAAATAAAAATAATAATACATAAATACTTGAATACTATGTATTGTTCAGAAAGAGCTCTGACACGGACCTCGTTCTCCCTCTGGATTCGCCGTTGGTCGCGTTGCCTGTTGATGGCAGTGTGATAAGGTCGGAGGAGTGGCATGTATGAGTGACTGCCAGAGTGAGAAGAACCGCGCGTGGAGGACTGGTACAGCTGACGCTGGTGATGCTGGTTCTTGCGCTCGACGCGTCGCGCCGTGTCACTGGTGAAAGGACAGGTCGTACACTGCCATCTTGTATTGTGCCTCCTGCTGGTGCTGATAGAGGGCTTGCCAGGAGTGGAGACCCTGTCCATCTTCCTGTGTGCACACAGGACAGCTGGAGACAGAGAGGAAACAGGAAGAAGACTTAAGAGCAGAACATGACATATATTTGAAGATTTACAAACATAACTGAAACTAGTTATAAGTTATACATTAGACAATATTTATAGTTGCGATGTTTTTATCAGGAAAAGATTAAAAAAGAGAAGGTAACACTATCAAAGCTTAAGTGGATTTTCATCTTCCCATAAGCTGTAATACCTACCGGATCTTTTCCCTCCAGCTGTATTTGCATCAAACTGCTGTGCACTGGTGCTAAGCGAAGTGTCTTTAGGTAGGGTGGATTCAGAGGAGGTGGGCGGGGATAGGCCGAACAGTTGATGGAGATTAACATCCGGAGAGGATAAAGGGGTAACATCTGTCACCGCATCATCAGAAATATTCATAACTGAGGTTCTCGGAGATTGCTTCCAATTGACTGATTCCGGTCCTGTCTGTTGCTGTGACGACGAGGGTGATTGCTCGTTAGAGAGCGTGGCCAAAGGAGTAGGAGTGCTCTCTCTACTACTGGATGATGCTGATGAATGTCTCTGGTTCCAGGTGTGGAAATCGCCAGTGGACATTTTGCCTGGTTCCATGTGATGGTAGCTATCCTCCATGCTTTTAAATACAAGATCATCTTCCTCCCCTGCCGAGGAGGAGGGGGAGCAGATGCTGGACAATTCATCGTGTTGGATATCGTGATCTAAGTGGGTCATTTCGGGGGGAGTGAGTGGAGAGGATTTCTCAGATGAGGTGGCGGAGTCTCCTCTTCCACAAATCGCCTCATCTTTTTGAACACCGTCCTCCTTATGTTCAGAATCATCCTTTACAATCAACCCTTGCTGAACCTCAAGCTTGGCCATCTCTTTTTCTAAGGATTCTACTTCACACTCTGGCTTTATAGTCTCCTTCCTTCCTTCCTTTTCGCTTTCAGGCTCCTCGACCGCTCTCGTGATTTCAGAGGTTTCCATTTGGTCCAGATTCTCCTCATTAGGAATATCTCTGTCCTCTGTCTCCTGGTGGATAGGTTCTTCCGGTGTGGTGCCACTCGCATCGCAGTTGCTGTTGAGGAGCGGTTGTTCCACTTCCCCTTCCAGTTCTTTTGGGCTGTACATTCTGAACTTCTTATTTTTCACCGTCTAAAAATGTTGATGAGAAAGGAGGAGACTGGTTGAATATAGCAGGAAGGCTTGCAGTAATGCAAATAACAACTCTTTACAACCATGTCGAGTAAAAAAAGCATCTCATAACTCACACATTATACTTGTATAAAAACCCTAATGAAGAACTAGTGAGAATAGAAAGCAATGTTAATAGTCTTTTAGAAGGAGGAGTCACGGAATCATTTAATATTGTTTTCGAGGAAGAATGGACTGGAAAGTCGGCTTTAAAAGGATAGTGAAGCTGAGGAGAGAGAAAGATCTATAGGTGGCGGTGATGCAACCTGCAGAGTTTCAACTAAAGTCATAGAGAAGTACTGAGATGCAAACGTGTCAAGAAGAAAAAGTGTGTGGAATATCAAATAATTCCAGATGAACAGACAAAACAAGACAAGATGAGTAAAGGAAACATTAGACATTTTAAAGAAGTCTGGACTGGAAACCTACATGAAACCTGCAGTTGTAGGTTTATATAGGTTTATATATATGTGGTAATATAGCCAACCTACTGGATTCCAACTGGTGTTAAACAACAAATAATAGGAAGAATGTAGCACAGATAACAACTACAAACCGTGGTGAGTAGAAAAGCATCTCAGAATCCACATAATATGCACTATATGGACAAAAGTGTTTGGCCAAACCTGTTAATTATTGATTTCAGGTGTTTCACAATCAGGCCCCTTATCCCGAGTGAAGGGCAATCTTAATACTTCAGTATACCAAGACTTCTTGGACAATGATCTTGGACATTGTTGCAACAGTTTAAGAAACATGACTGAGCCCCAGTGGACAAAGCAAGGACTATAACGACATGGTTTGATGAGTTCGGTGTAGAAGAACTTGACCGGGCCTAACACAGAGCCCTGTAACCTCAACACAATCAATCACCTTTGGGATGAACTGGAACGGAGATTACGAGCCAGGCCTTCTCATCCCACCATCAGTCCCTGACCTCATAAATGTGGACAGTTTTCCAAGAAGAGTGGAAGCTGTTATAGCAACTCCATATTGAAGTGTATTTATTTAATTCTGTCGTCTATACAGTGGATATCAAACTCAGTGGAAAATCAGCAACAACAGCAGAGATCAGGAGACCAGGTTGTCAGCCATGAAAAATATATGTTGTTAGTTTTTCGGCTGCTTCCATTGATGGGTCAAGTTGATGGATAGTCCGCTGTGGTGACCCCTTGTCGGGAGCAGCTGAAAGACCAAAAACATCCGTTGATGGGTCAACGTTCAGACACAATCCTCCCATGGGACCAGCATGATGGAAACCCACCAACAGACAGACTCGAACCTGGAGCTTTAGCTGCCCGAGCTAATACACGATGCATGCTAGGACCCCTTTAAATCCTTCTTAAGGAATCTCAATTATATAATAAAAACATGTGAAAGACTCGCCCCCTCTCTTATTTTTTAAAATAGATTTTTCTTTTACATTTTCAACTTTTTTTCAATTCACTTTTCATGTGGCTGTTATGGGTTTTTGTTGCTCAACGCAAAAAAAAAACTTTTTTTTGTGGCTTAAACAAATGGATTTGGGTAAAATGTAAATTATGACGTCAGAGAGAGGGCGAGTCAATACGAACTAATAGACGTCATGTGTTTACATTATACACTAATGATAAAGACTGGGGCCGGTTACGATGTTCTGTTGGAGTTGAAGGAAAACAAAACCAGAGTCTCGGCGCCGTTAATTAGTTAAACAACAATCAATTAACTATAATTATAATAATAAGAAAAAAAAAAACTCACGACAAAACTCACCTTTAACGCTGAACTGTGCACAAATTTCCCCACATCACCGGAGAGGAATCAAAACACCACACACACCATTTCCGCTCTACAGTATTGTTACGTGCGACCGAAACCCAGAAACTCGTAGAAATAATTAATTAAACAGAAGCCTGCCGTGTTCGGGGACTCCGAATGTGACGTGGCATGTGACGTCATCAGACACCCGACCAATCAGCATGCTGTGCGACTCTCGGTAGTTTTTTTTTAATGGAGTCGCAAGAGATGGATTATTTATTCAGTTAGTTTTAATGATGAAAAAGTAATAATTTCAATAAGCTGTTCATCAGCACCATGGATTTATTTATACACACACACACACAGAGTCAGGCAAATAAATGTATACAGGAAAAGAACAAATATTATGTATATTATATGAATCTAATATTAATTACATTTTATTATTAACAAAAAATTATCGTGTACAGTATATCCATATATAATGTATAGGAATAAAATGTAGTTTTACATGTATATAAATAAAATATTTATACATGCATTTCCTTTTCTTGAAGCGTATATACAAAAACATATTTATACACTTCAGGAAAAGTAAAATTATCTATAAATATTTTTTACTAGAATAAAAACTATAAGACATTATTTTAAACTCTAATACATTATATATATATATATATATATATATATATATATATATATATATATATATATATATATATATATTATACATATATAATATATATAGAGTGTGTGCGCGCACGAACATTTATATACAGGTCCTCCTCAAAAAATTTGTGTATTATTTATTATTTTCTGTAATGTACTGATAAACATTAGACTTTCATATATTTTAGATTCATTACACACAACTGAAGTAGTTCAAGATTGTATTGTTTTAATATTGATGATTGTGGCATACAGCTCATGAAAACCAAAAATTCCTCTCAAAAAATTTGCATATTTCATCCGACCAATAAAAGAAAAGTGTTTTTAATACAGAAAAAGTCAACCTTCAAATAATTATGTTCAGTTATGCACTCAAAACTTGGTCGGTATTCCTTTTGCAGAAATGACTGCTTCAATGCGGCATGGCATGGAGGCAATCAGCCTGTGGCACTGCTGAAGTGTTATGGAGGCCCAGGATGCTTCGATAGCGGCCTTAAGCTCATCCAGAGTGTTGGGTCTTGTATCTCTCAACTTTCTCTTCACAATATCCCACAGATTCTCTATGGGGTTCAGGTCAGGAGAGTTGGCAGGCCAATTGAGCACAGTAATACCATGGTCAGTAAACCATTTACCAGTGGTTTTGGCACTGTGAGCAGGTGCCAGGTCATGCTGGAAAATGAAATCTTCATCTCCATAAAGCGTTTCAGCAGACGGAAGCATGAAGTGCTCCAAAATCTCCTGATAGCTACCTGCATTGACCCTGCCCTTGATAAAACACAGTGGACCAACACCAGCAGCTGACATGGCACCCCAGACCATCACTGACTGTGGATACTTGACACTGGACTTCAGGCATTTTGGCATTTCCCTCTCCCCAGTCTTCCTCCAGACTCTGGCACCTTGATTTCCGAATGACATGCAAAATTTGTTTTCATCCGAAAAAAGTACTTTGGACCACTGAACAACAGTCCAGTGCTGCTTCTCTGTAGCCCAGGTCAGGCACTTCTGCCGCTGTTTCTGGTTCAAAAGTGGCTTGACCTGGGGAATGCAGCACCTGTAGCCCATTTCCTGCACACGGTGGCTCTGGATGTTTCTACTCCAGACTCAGTCCACTGCTTCCGCAGGTTCCCCAAGGTCTGGAATCGGTCCTTCTCCACAATGTTCCTCAGGGCCCGGTCACCTCTTCTCGTTGTGCAGCGTTTTCTGCCACACTTTTTCCTTCCCACAGACTTCCCACTGAGGTGCCTTGATACAGCACTCTGGGAACAGCCTATTCGTTCAGAAATTTCTTTCTGTGTCTTACCCTCTTGCTTGAGGGTGTCAATGATGGCCTTCTGGACAGCAGTCAGGTCGGCAGTCTTACCCATGATTGCGGTTTTGAGTAATGAACCAGGCTGGGAGCTTTTAAAAGCCTCAGGAATCTTTTGCAGGTGTTTAGAGTTAATTAGTTGATTCAGATGATTAGGTTAATAGCTCGTTTAGAGAACCTTTTCATGATATGCTAATTTTTTGAGATAGGGATTTTGGGTTTTCATGAGCTGTATGCCACAATCATCAATATTAAAACAATAAAAGGCTTGAACTACTTTAGTTGTGTGTAATGAATCTAAAATATATGAAAGTCTAATGTTTATCAGTACATTACAGAAAATAATGAACTTTATCACAATATGCTAATTTTTTCAGAAGGACCTGTATTATGCAAAAGGTTTGGCACCCCGTTATAAATAAAAAAAAATTTTATTGAAAAGATGTTAACACAGTCTCTCTTGGAAATGTTTTGTTTCACCGACATACCCGAACGTTTACGAGTCACTATGATTTGCGTTCATTATAAAAGTTGACGAAGAAACAAAAGTGATGCAAGCAAACAGTAACTTTTAAATAAAATTATTACATACATGGAATAGCAGTTTCACAGATAGCGGTCATGTGATTTTTTTTTTTTTTAAAGACACAAAAAATATTTATGGGCTCTAAAGGTACGAAATAAAATGGGAATATTTCCTTAGTTGGCCCTACAGAGTTTCCGAGATGGATGGATGGATGGATAGAAAGGTACGAAATGGGTACGACGCAGACATATAAAAGCGTCCAGCAGAGGGCACCTCAGAACAAAATGAGTAAATCTATTTCCATGGATGCATCCATCTAGGAACGTTTGTAGTCCAACTTTTCCATTTTTGGACCTCACACTACGAACAATTTGAAAAGCAATATGTATTTAAAGTTTTATTGACCTTTGGACCGTGTGTGTTATGCTATAAGGGTTAGCTAGCTCTTATACAACCCCTGTCAAAAAGTTAGGAACCACCACTCTTGGAAAATCACTGACATGACACAAAACTATTTCCATTTAACGTTCCAGCCTCTGCGATGTCTTACAGTTCGGCCACAGACACTGACTCCAGTTTGTGCTTGTTTGTTCCTTATTTGTTTTGTTGTGCATTAAGTTTGATTGAACATTTTTCAAGAGTAGTGATTCCATACTTTTTGCCAGGGGTTATATACCTGCACCATGACATTTAAATTAATATTCAGACTCAAAAGTTTAAAAGCTGCAAAATATACAAAGATTTTTAATAAAGTTTCTTATATACTGTATATTAAAGACCATCCTATTACGATTTAGCGCATTAGATAATTAGTATAAAACAAAGGAGACAGTGTGCAGAGGATGCTCAGAAAATCAATTTATTACCACCAAGTCTCTGCTGTGTTTTTGTGTGTTTTAAGTCTCTGGAGTAAATCGTTCTCATCAGACGGGCGTGGCGTGTTGCTTCTCTCAAATGGTTTTCGGTGTTTGGGGAAGGCAGAGGTTGTAGTAGGCATTCTGATCCCAGAACTCAGGTCCTTTCCATCCACACCAGCCCTGTCCACACACACACACACACACACACACACACACACACACACACACACACACACACAAAAAAAAGAGATTTGTACAATACACCGTCTCTGACACTGAGACACACACAATTAATTTTGTAAAGACTTCATACCAAAATATCAAAGTTCACCTAATTTGTTTCCTAATCCATTTAACACAGTGTGTGTGTGTGAGTTTCATTATCCTAAGTTGTAAAGTTATTTTCTAAACAAACTAAAGGTTATAGTGAAACTGCAGTGAAGGTGATGCTGCTTCCGTCCTTCTGGTACAACCGCATGGTTTCATCTGTTATCTTTCTCACCATCACACACACCTCAGGTTCCCCCCCCCCCCACACACACACACACTCAGTCACGTTCAGAAAACGCTCTCACTATGCGAGCAGCTAACTTGCAGGATCCTTCATTGGACTGAGACGTCACTGAGATGTGGTTGTGTAATCGTTCACAAAAACAAACAAACAAACAAAAAAAAAACAGAAATTGCATGAATGAACGTGATGAAGTAAAAAAAGAAAAAAGAAGAAGGCTGCCTGTCCTTCATCCGTGTCTGGTTTTCTTACTCTTCTTCTTCAAGATTCAAGATTCTTTATTTGTCACATGCATAGTTATACAAGTACAACACGCAGTGAAATGTATCCTGAACCGCTCCTACTTTGTGCAAATAACAAGAAACAAAAGAAAAGAATCTATAAATAGAAATAGAAATTGAAATAAAAAAAAAAAGGTGCAAATGTAAACATAATAATAAAGTGTGTATCTGAGCAGGATAAAGATGTTAGTGCAAGTGATGCTTACAGTCTTCATATAGTTTTACTATTGACCTCACGCGAGTTTCCATGAGCGTTTGTGGCGCTCTGTTCAGGAACTGAGTCCTGGAATTTATGATTCCTCACCTGGAGCGGTTTAAGTGTGTGTGATCTACACTTTTTCGGTCTTCAGAAGAAGACTGTGTTAAAAAACACCCTTTTTTAAACAGAATTACCAAAGGGAACTTAGTGTAATCAAAACTCTAGATAATAGTGGTGTAAACAACCTAGTGTAAACAAAACCTAGACAAAATATAGACAAAAGTAACAAACACTATAAACGAAATTGAGATTCAAAACATAAAAAAAATCTAAAAAACAAAACAAAAACAAGACAATCTAGTGAAAAAATAAAAATAAAAAACTACTTAAAACAAAACTAACAAACAAATCTACAGGAAAAAAACTAATTTAAACAAGATCTAGAAAAAATTTAAAACAGTCTACTCTAAAACAATGTAGACAAAAATTAACCAAAAACTTTAACCAAATTACTATACATCAATAAAAACTCTCTAGACAAAATGTGAGCAAAATGAACAAACCCAACCTACTCTAAACAAAATCAAACCAAAACTAACAGAAAAATACTACAAACAAATATAACTTCCTCCAAACAAAATCAAGACAAAAGTAAAACAACTTGCTCTAAACAAAACAGAGACAAATATGACCAAATGACCACAGAAACAGTTTATTCTAAACAAATACAAGACAAAAAATAAAACAAAAAATTAAAAAATAAAATAACAACCAGTAACACTATGGCCACCTGTGATGACATGAAATCGACTGCATTTTAATGAACTAGAACGATGTCAACATGTCTCACAGTCCAGAAACTCGGCGTGAGCAGAAACTCGGCCGCCAGTCGGTACCTTGTCAGTGACGGTCTGGAGATCCTCTCCTCCAGTGTAGTGCGGGTCCAGGATGAGGAAGCGGATCTGCCCGCTGGTCTCGCTCCAGGCCACGCCGAGGATGGTATGTGCCAGGACGCCCCCTCCTGGTACGGACAACAAGGGAAAATAAATAAATAAATAAATAAATGAGTAGTGATTCAGGCATGAAATGAAAATTAATCAAAGACGTGATTAATTCTACGAGGCTGTAAATGATGAATCCAAACTGATCCAAATCACGTTGTTGCTAGTGTGAGTAGAACGTCGGGATAACTGGTGATAATTATCATTGTAAGAGGACGAGACTGAAGAGACGCTTGACTCACCGATCATGATGGGCGTGCCCTCGGTCAGGAAGTGGTTGGCCAGCTCTCTGCCTTTGGACGCTAGCTCAGATCCACGACTACATCAGGAGGGAAAAAAAATTATTAAACACGAGTCATGGAGTCTGGTACCACTAAATGTCCACAAATCGCCGGATGTGATCTAGATCTAGGCGTATGGGTGACGCACCTGACGAACATGATCTTGGAGGTGACGCCCAGCAGCTGACTGAGCACGGCCTGCACCTCGATGGAGCCTATCCACTGACGAGAACCAACGAATGGAGCTTCCTTATCACCAACATCCACCAGAGCCTGAACACGCACACACACACCATCATCATAATAATGTTGCGCTCAATCTGAATGAGGTATGTGTGTGTGTACCTGTTGTATCTGCCTGTGTGTGGGGACGTTTCTGTCGGTGTAGCCCTGCTGCTGGAACCACGAGCAGACGGTCTGCAGTGAGCGGTAGGCACAACCCCAGCCGTTATCGTCCACCCGGTCCTGCATGTAGTGGTGATAACTGTACACGCCGCGCACGGCGTACACCTGGTGGGACGGAGAGACGTTTCGTCTCGTGCTCGTGACTACAGTCGGTGCAGTAATAAATATCACACACCCTGAGGTGCGGCGTTACCTTGGCGTCCTCTACACCGGGAGCGCTGAGGTAGGCGTGTGGATTGCGCAGGTAGCCGTCTTTATAGGGTTCATCCGGGAAGTGGAAGGCGTTGGCGCGCCGGAAGCACGGCCGGTCACCGGGCACGTCGTGTCTCCTGTGCAGCTCCTGTGTTTAAAGAGGACGGGTCATTCGCACGCTGCATCATTATTACAGATTACACGACACTACTGTACATTATGTTATACAAGCGAAGAAAAGTCAACATAAAATGATCTATTAAAAAAAGAAAAAGAACAAAAGGCAAATAAATAAAAAATAAATACTCTAAAAAGAAAGAAAAATTAAAGCTTGAAAGAAACAGAAAAGGGAAAACTAACAAAAATTGTCTGGTGAAAAGAAAGATGAAATGAAGCAAAAGTAACAGACACAGGTTTAAAAAAAAATGTGTTAAACAAAAAACAAGAAAAGTAAAGAAAAGTAACAAAAATTATCTACTCTAAAAAGGATGAGTTCAACATGTTTGATCAAAACAAAACAAGGAAAAACTAATAAAAATTACAAGGCTGTAAATAAAAACAAGACAAAATTAACAAATTTTATCCTCTACAAAACAGACAAAAGTAAAAAAGAAACAAAAACAAGGCAAAACTAGCAGACTGATTAAACAAATAAACAAATAAATAACAAACAAATAAATAAACAAATAAGACTCTAAACAAAAACAAGGAAAAAGTAACAAAAATTACATACTCTAAAAAGACGAGTTAAAAGAAAGCAATGTCAACAAAACACAAGGAAAACACTAACAAAAATCAACTCACCCCAAAAAAACTAAACAAAAAAGAACAAACTAAATAAGCAGCTATTAAACAAAAACACGATAAATATTATATAATGTAAAAAAACAGACAAAAGTAAAAAAAATTAATAAATTTTAAAAAGTAAGGCAAACAAGACTAACTGACTAAATAAATAAACAAATAAATAAATAAATAAGACTCTAAACAGAAATACAAGGCAAAAATAACAGATGACCTAAACAATAACAAAGTAACAGAAACAACATATTCTAAGCAAATAAAAACAATCGCAAGAGTAAGAAAATAAGGTTGTAAACAAAAAAACAAGATCAAAACTTACCCGGAAAAAATAACCTGGTCAAAAAATGAAGCAGAAAAAAAAAAAGAACTCCAAACATAAAGCAAGACAAAAATAACAAAAAATTACTTAAACAAAAACAAACAAACAAACAAACAAACAAAGCAAGCCAAAATGGACTGTGGACACATAATCATACATCATGTACACCCATGATATACTGTACCTCTGTGTGTGTGTGTCTGTCTGTCTGTGTGTGAGAGAGAGAGAGTGTGTGTGTGTGGTGTGGTGTGAGTGTGTGTCTGTGTGAGAGTGTGTGTGTGAGTGAGAGTGTGTGTGTGTGAGTGAGAGTGTGTGTGAGAGTGGTGAGTGTGTGTGTGAGTGGTGAATGTGTGTGTGAGTGGTGAATGTGTGTGTGAGTGGTGAATGTGTGTGTGAGTGAGAGTGTGTGTGTGAGTGAGAGTGTGTGTGTGAGTGAGAGTGTGTGTGTGAGTGAGAGTGTGTTTGTGTGTGTGTGAGAGTGTGTGTGTGAGTGAGAGTGTGTTTGTGTGTGTGTGAGAGTGTGTGTGTGAGTGAGAGTGTGTTTGTGTGTGTGTGTGTGAGTGGTGAATGTGTGTGTGAGTGGTGAATGTGTGTGTGAGTGGTGAATGTGTGTGTGAGTGGTGAATGTGTGAGTGTGTGTGTCTGTGTGAGAGTGTGTGTGTGAGTGAGTGTGTGTGTGAGTGAGAGTGTGAGTGAGTGAGAGTGTGTTTGTGAGTGAGAGTGTGTGTGTGAGTGGTGAATGGGTGTGTGAGTGGTGAATGGGTGTGAGTGGGTGTGAGAGTGGTGTGTGTGTGGGTGGGTGTATGTGTTTGGTGAGTCTGAGTGGTGTGTGTGTGTGTGTGTGTGTGTGTGTGTGTGTGTGTGTGTGTGTGTGGTGTATGTGTGTGGTGTATGTGTTTGGTGAGTCTGAGTGGTGTGTGTGTGTGTGTGTGTGTGTGTGTGTGGTGTATGTGTGTGGTGTATGTGTGTGGTGAGTCTGAGTGGTGTGTGTGTGTGTGTGTGTGTGTGTGTGTGTGTGGTGTATGTGTGTGGTGTATGTGTGTGGTGAGTCTGAGTGGTGTGTGTGTGTGTGTGTGTGTGTGTGTGTGTGTGGTGTGTGTAACTTGCCTCTCTGACAGACAGCAGCTGGTCGTCCGTCTCTCCTGCAGGATAGATGACAGTTTGCAGTCGATCAGTTGGAGTCAGCAGGAAGTGAAAGGCCTGAGGGATGAGCAGAACGTCGTCCTTCCTGTACCTGATTACTGTCTGCTCCATTTCTGAGAGCTGAGCCTGCAGTGCCACCACCAGGCCTGAACAAACACTGCAGGACAGGAAAAATTAATCTGAATCAGAACAGATTTCGGAGAGACAAATTTTTTTTTTTTTCACTCACGATCCGAGAGAGTCGCTGCCGCTTGCATTGAGCACACAGTCCATGCGGAGAGGCATCGTCACACACCGCTGCTTCTTCATCACGCTGTACAGACTCGGCGCGGCGCTGTCTCCCGACTCGGTGACGTCCATCATCAGCTTCAGGTTCACCACAGTCTGAAAAAAACAAAAGACAACCAATAAGATTGGAGAGACAAGAGGGCGGAGCCTGCTTCACATTACGTTACTGACTCGCGTACTCACAGGAATGGTGTCTCTTTTATCCCGTCTTTTTGAAGACTTCCTGTTCGGCCCATCTCCCTGCCTGAAACGTGACACAACAGCTGTGATCTTGGAGGCTTTTACTAAATCATTTCGGACGCCGTGTAAGTACGAGGGTGACACTGTGGGACTCACTCTACGTGCTGCTGGAGATCTCTGCACGGCGTTTCGGCGCTCACGCTCTCCACGCTGGACCGTGAAGCCTTGTTGGGCCACAGAAGGACGGCGCTGTTGCACAACATGAACACCAGACCCTCAGACGAGACTCTGGAGCGGAGAACCTGGAAGGCTTTGGAGATGGAGCTCTGTCGGTGTGCTCCTAAAAAAAACAAGCATGTCTTCATAATATTAACAACATAACTTTATTAGGATCGTCTTTAACCGTGTAAATCAAATGAGATTGATGTTAATTATTTTATGAACTATTTTAACCAAGGCAACTTTACCATTAGTGCTCTCAATCTGGCAGAAGAACTCCAAAACGCCCTTCAGTCGAAAAATAAAGTTCTCATTTTCTGTCAGCAACTGCCACAACAAACAAACAAAAATAGACACGAATACAACTTAAAATCAAGCATGAAGTAGCAAGTAATTTTTCTTTTTTTTTTTGTAATGTACAATAAGTAATCGTCCCATGTTTTTAAGATGAAAGCTTTGTTCTGTATTATTAATACACTTTCATGCCCTTTTATGTTTTAGTGTCAGTTACTTTTTTTAATTCAAATCTTTCAATGGTCTTAACTGTCACTCACATGAAACTTGCCCAGTTTAGATTTCACATGAAAAGACAAAAAACGGAAAAGTGTACTATTCTACTTAAAAATAAAATAATAATTAAAAAAAAAAATTGTTAAGATATCGCAACATGAATTTGACATGGTCGCAGACAGAATGGATTTTTTGCTTTTTAAGCTTTTAACATAAAACTAATTTAAGCGACAATTTTTACAGGTGATGTGTTTCTAGAAGCTTCCACCAATTTTAGTATCAATACTCATGAAGATATATGAATAATTTGCATTTTAAACGATTATCGTTTAAAGTGAGTCAGTATAATGCTGAAAAACCTCCATTTTGAGGGCACAAACAAAATCCTCTCTCTCCAAAACGGCTGAAGTTACAGTAGCAACTAGCCTCTAACTAACTCCTTAATTTTTATTTAGGAAAGCGAGATCAATCACTTCCATGTTGTATAAACGTCTTTGGCCATACACATTTTCTATATTATATGTATAATATAAATAAAAGGCATATTTTATTCTTCTGTTCTGTGTAAAATCAGTAAGAACAATATATAACAGAGTACACACCTTTGAGGGGAAACGGGTTAGTCTGGACTCTTAATTTGGAGTGTAGATATAATAATAATAATAATAATAATAAGTTCAAAGCCATTATGGTCACATTTCAGAAGTATAACACAGATAAAGGGATTTAGGTGTTATCTTTTTTTAACATTATTTACTTGGTGACGTATAGGTGAGTGTAATGTACGTTTAACCTGCCTTCATGTGTCTCTAGCTTACAGAAGACTGGATCTGAGCAAACTGAACAGGGGCCTGTTTCAGAAAGGAGGTTCAAACAACTTGGAGTTTAAACTTGAACTCTGAGTTGATTGACTCAGAGATTAAAAACTCAGAGTTTTCGGTTTCAGAACAGCTGATCTGAATAAGTTCAATCAACTCTGAGTGGACTAACTCAGAGTTAAGCGTGTACACCGCGACTCTAAAAAGCCATTATCAATGGAGCGCAGATATTACGAGTCACCATGGCAACAGCAGAAAAAAAGATCTGCATTTTTTTCCCCAGCTGAACTTGATATGCTCATGCAAACTTACAGCAAATATGAGCACATATTTAAAAAAAAAAAAAAAAAAAAAAAAAAAAAAATAACACCACTGCATCGGCGAAACAGAGACAGGTAGCGTGGGGGAAAACATAGCTGCTCAAGTTAATGCGTAAGTTTACATTTACAGTATTTAAATATTTCAGTATAACAGATAATAAGTAATGTGTGACGTTTTAATTTTTAGGAAATAAAGAAGACCAAATAAAGTGTTGTGACTTGAGTTTATTTCATTTCATTTATTTAATTTTTTGTGTTGGTGGTGAGTGTAAAACACTTTAAAAAAAAACGGAGAAAGATAACTATAGTCAATGACAACTGTTTTGACAACTCAAACAGAGGAAAAAAAATATGGAATCACCATGCACTTTGCATTTCTAAAACAAATGTATCTGATTACAACTGCTAATTAGTCTACAGTTAAAAAAGAGAGCTTGCACACATTAGGGATGTGTTGAACCAAGATGATTGACATAACGCATAGCTCCAACACGAGAGATGTCAGTTGACAAAGGATTGAATTATCAAACTTCTTGAAGAAGGTAAATCTTCATGGAATGTTGCAAAAGATGTTGGTTGTTCCCAGTCAGCTGTGTCTAAAATCTGGACCAAGTACAAATCAAATGGAAAGGTTGTAAAAGGGAAGCGTACTGGTAGACCAAGAAAGACATCAAAGCGCCAAGACAGAAAACTTAAAGCAATGTGCCTTGAAAACAGAAGATGCACAACAAAACAAATGAGGAACAAATGGGCAGAAAGTGGAGTCAATGTCTGTGACCGGACAGTAAGAAATCGCCTAAAAGAAATGGGATTTACATACAGAAAAGCCAAAAGAAAACCATCATTAACATCTAAACAGAAAAAAAAACAAGGTTTCAGTGGGCTAAAGAAAGACAATCTTGGACTGCGGATGACTGGATGAGAGTTATATTCAGTGATGAATCACGAATCTGCATTGGGCAGGGTGATGATGCTGGAACTTTTGTTTGGTGCCGTTCCAATGAAATTTATAAAGACAACTGCCTGAAGAAAACATGCAAATTTCCACAATCATTATTGATATGGGGTTGTATGTCTGGTAAAGGTATGGGAGACATGACAGTCATTACATCTTCTATAAATGCACAAGTTTATGTTGAGATTTTGGACACTTTTCTTATTCCATCAATTGAAAGGATGTTTGGTGATGGTAGCATAATTTTTCAGGATGATAATGCATCGTGCCATAGGGCAAAATCTGTGAAAACATTCCTACAGGAAAGACATATAATGTCAATGGCATGGCCTGCAAATAGTCCGGACCTTAATCCAATTGAAAATCTGTGGTGGAAATGAAAGAAAATGGTCCACGACAAGGTTCCAACCTGCAAAGCTGATCTGGCAACTGCAATAAGACAAAGCTGGAGACAGACTGATGAAGAATACTTTTTGACATTAGTTAAATCCAGGACTCAGAGAATTCAAGCTGTTATAAAAGCCAGAGGTGGTGCAACAAAGTACAAGTAGTGTTTTTATTTGGTGATTCCATATTTTTTTCCTCAGATTTGTGTGATTCCATATTTTTTTCCTCTGTTTGAGTTGTTAAAACAGTTGTCATTGACTATAGTTATCTTTCTTTGTTTTTTTTTTTTAAAGTGTTTTATACAGCCAGAAGTTTGGATTGTTGAGTGAAAATAGTTTTGTGGCATGTATGTGCTTGTTTTTTTTCTACACAATTAAACATTTGAATGAACATCTTCTGAGAGGGTGATTCCATCATTTTTGCCAGGGGTTGTAGTATCTGCTCGGATGTAAGAGCACGGCCAGGATGGGGGATATTAGTGATGTAAGGACGGATTAGATTATGGATATATGTAATTGATAGCAATGAAAAACGGTAAAGCTAAAAAAAATGTACAGGGGAAAAGACATAAAAGAATCCTTGCCGGACGTAAATGTAATTCTCTTTGAATTAATGCAGCCTCCTCATCTATGGGATCCTCCAAAAAAGGACAAGCCATTCTCCTAACTGTCTTCTCTATTTGTGTCCGAAATGTGGCCAATGAATGACTAAGGCTACGGCGAGAAATACCGCGAGGAGACCGACAGAAACTCCGAGTCCAGAGAATAAAACCTGCTCCCGACCAGGTTAGGTTCACAGAGTAAGTTGCCACGGTAACTGACTCTGAGTAATAGTTACCTCTCTTTCAGAAACAGGCTTGAGTTACCCTGCTTTCTCGGGTTTGACAAACCTGCCTTTTTGAAACGGAAAACTCTGACTTTCTCTTATCTCAGGGTTACCAAACTCTGAGTTTTCACTTAACCTCCTTTCTGAAACAGGCCCCAGAACTTATACACTGTGATTATTATTATTATTATTATTATTTTACTACGTAACTTATTATTTAACCACTGAGTAGCAAATAACATCTGAATAATATCTAATTAGTAATGAATGCATACTGTATACAACTTTCAGAAGTGTGAAGTTCAAACAGATTAAACAGACATAATATAGAATAAAATAAAATAATATACAGGTCAAGTGTTCAAGTCAAACCGGGACTTGCGGTAGAATTGACCCACCTCACCACATTAACCCACCAGACTCACAAACAAACACACCACCAGCTGGCAACCCCTAAACCCAATAACAGCGTTTATTCCAAAGTGTGTCACATCCCAAAATCTGTTAAACAATCAAATAGTCTTCTGTAAATGTTCTAAAACCGTGATAAATCTGCGTTAAAACACTTTACCTACCATTTTTTCTGGGCTAAAATCACCGAGACTAGCTTAGCACTCGTCATCAGGAAGCGGCCATTAGTGATGACGTCACACAACACGACCGCGCGGGCCGGCTTCCGGGTTGGCGTGACAACGCTCATGAATATTAAGTGGCACGAGCGAACACGGGCAAAAGTCAAACGCCAATACAGACGTTTTTTCCTTAATGCAATACAAACTGTAATCAATAAACTAACCAATAAAAGAGAATATAAAAGAGAAATTGTACTGTGTGTGTGTGTGTGTGTGTGTGTGTGTGTGTGTGGAGCTTTTTGCCTCCTGAAACATGATTAAGGTAAAAGCAGCACTAGTTGTCCCACCAGTGTGATACCTTTTATGTTCTTCTTAATTTTGTTTAATATAAAATTCTATGAAATAAAATATAGGCAAACCATGATTTTTACTACAGTTGAACCTTGCCTATCCAGGCTCGTTTCTTATGAATGTTCGCCTTAAGGACTAAAAGAGATTTGTCTTGGTGTACAAAGCGTCTTCGGCATACGAATGAACAAAACAAACGGAAAAGAACGCCGCTGATGTCCAGGCAACGTTCAAACAGGACTCATTTCCTTCCGTTTAATGCCAAGTGAAGTGAGTTTATGAATTTTCTAGGGTTGTTCCGATTCCGATACTGTAGGGCAGTGGTTCTCAAAGTGTGGGGCGCGCCCCACTAGTGGGGAATACAGACATGACAGGTGGGGCGCAATGAACGGGAGGAAATAACAGGAAAGTACCTATTCTAATTCATGCTTTTCTTTATTGATAATGAAGAGCGTACGCTCAAAACTAAACAATCACACACAAACAAATGGATCATTAATACAAGTAAATTTAAAATAACATCAGTTGTGGGCCGGGAGAAAAAGTGGAACCATAGTGGAACAATAACGGTTTAACGTCGGGCCAACTTCAGCAGCGCTGCTCGAATCACAAACCTGCGCGAGCCACTGGGCAGCGCTGCGCGACTCTGACAGAAATATACCGCGCCGACCATCAAAATACATTTTCTGGGATGCGCACATACAAACCAGGCATGGCAAGGCGGAAACAATAATAAACAATTCCTGACATTTTAAATAGTTTGTAAATAAAAACATAGTGGGCCGCATTCGAGCGGCGCTGCGCGATCCACCGGGCTGCGCAAATAAACCAGATCATCACTGCGCTATTCAGGTAGTCGCGCTGCGCTGTATTTGCGCAGATATTTGGTTCAATCGGGTGCCACGGTTTCGTCCCACTTTTGATGTGTTTGGCTTCACATACACTTCGACAATGGAAGAAGACGAGCAGTGAGCTTGCTTATATGTGACAAAACCAACAACGAGGAGATTGTAAAGAAAAAAGGTGCCTCGTCTGTGGTGTGGAATTAGTTTGGGTATAAGAAAAGTGATACGAATGAGATGAACGTGATCCACTTTAAACATGTGAATTGCACAACCCTGGACATTACCATTCTTTTCCTACTCGTACAGCTGCTCTTATTGTTCACATATTCTTCATATATTTTCTATATTGTGTATTGTTGTACAGTTATTTTATTTTAACTTTAGTTTTTATATTTTATTTATTCCTAGTTAAATTTACCCCCTATTTTATTTTTCATATTTATTTCCTATTCATAGTCTTTTATTTTAAGGTTTGAATTAAATAGAATTTTTGAATTTGATTTGCAAGGTACGCAAGTTCACTGTTTTAACAAGTGGTGGAAACACGTCAAACCTCTTCTATCATCTGAAATCCAAGCATCCAAACGAATATGGCCAAAGTAAAAAAAAAATGCGGCAAACCTCAGCAATTCACAGTTTATATAAAATTACATTATGTAAAACAGTTTCTTTGTGTTTGAATTTTTATTTATGCATTTTCAGATACAAATTGCTATATTGTGATTATATTGTTACCGAGGTAGAAAATAGCTTCTACTGTGATAGAAGATTTTGGTTATATCGCCCACCACTAATGAAGTACTTGCTCCATGGTGGGGATGGTGGGGGCAGAGGAGAGACCTGTGTGTGTTTTGTGTCTTATACCGCTGGCAGCAGACCGCATGAGACCCAACAAATTAGGAAGACACTTAGAGACAACACACTTTAATAAGCCACTCGACTTCTTTCAAAGAAAGCTGGCAGAATACAGACAGCAGGAGAATCGCATGGTAAAATCTGAATCAGTGGACAGCAAAGCACAAATGGCTTCATTCAAAGTTGCATACAGTATTGGCCAGTGCAAAAAAACTACAAACGATTGCTGAGCAGCTAATAAACATGGGGTCAGTTATGCAAAGATAAGTGACAACGTAAGCCTTTTATAACAATTGCACGTGTATTTTATCTGTTTTTAACTTGGTGTTGTTTGATCTTATTGGTTTAGAAATTGATATTTCAATAAACAGTAAACTTGGCAGATTTCGTTATTATTTTGTTGACAAGTGGGGCTTGAAAATTTGCTCACCCCCTTAAGTGGGGAATGACAGAAAAAGTTTGAGAACCACTGCTGTAGGGTGACCATATTTTGATTTCCAAAAAAGAGGACGATCGGCACGGCCTCCAGACGAATTAAGACAAGCTTCTTAGTGGTTGATGAACATTATTTATTATACAGTACTTCAATGGTGCAGAATTAACCTCTGTGATAAAATAAAATGAAATCTATAAAAGCTTAACAAAATAATACCTCTCTTAGACTCTTCAAATAAATAATTAAACATTGTTCTAAATATGAACTATTCTGTTCCAGGTTCAACAATATATCTCTTAAATGTAATAAAATAAATAACAGAAGAGTCTCACAAAGATAAGACTAAACTTTTTTTTGCAATATCAGAGTCAGGAAATGCTGGTGGAAGTACTGGTGCAATCCATGGACCTTTAACTGTTGTGATATTTCACTGTATGAAAAGCTATTGCACCTTCTGCTGCATTTACATCATCCCCTGTTTTTCCTGGTCTGACAAAAAACTCTGTCAACTTTGCAGATGAACTCTCATCTCGCACCGCTTTTTTTTTTTATGTTTCTCGGTGTCCATGTGGACTTTCAGATCCCCAGCACCTTTATTGGATACTGAGACATATGTACCAGCATTGCCGGACATTTCGTGAATTTATGAAACCCACCAGGACGCCCTGAACAGGATGTAAAAAGTGGACATGTCCGGGCAAAAGAGGACGCTTGGTCACCCTACGATACTGGTATCGGAAATGCTGCCAATACCACAAAAAAAGCTGGCATCGGAATCGGCGTGTACTTAAGTCCACGTACCGATACGATACCATTTTCCTAAACATAACCTATTTATGCCCGCTAGCTTAGCTTACTTACAGAGTGTCACGACGGGCGCCTGTGATGGGCGAGTGTCCAAATTGATATCGCTCCTCGCTCACTAGTTAGGCGGCCTCCCCCCCCTTTAGGTATGTGAAGGAGCAGGGCCACAGAATCAGGCAACGGCCCATGAGCTATCGCCGCTAATGATCCCGGCGCTAAAAAAAACAGCGGGGAGTGTAGCTCGGGGTCTGACTGTTGGGAAGCTGGACTTTGCGATGCGGTGGATTTTATGAGAGACAGTGGCACAAGAGCGGGGGATGTGATGCGCCCCAGAGACTTTAAAAAGGGGGGGCGCCTTTGATCTCCGCGAGAGGAGCGCATGAATGAGCTGCGCGAGCTCCCGCGGCACCTTCACTTCCGCGTAGAGCCCGCCTTCGCATCCCTGCCGCCGAAGTGGAAAAGGCCGCAGAGAGCCTTTAACCATTTCCATCCCCATTTTTCTAAATAAATGACCCTTTTTCCTGTAAGGCCTCGCCTCGTGTCCGTGTTTCATGCTGTCGCCCGTGCACTTAGGGTCGAACCCGTTACACAGGGCTAGTAGTATTTTACTTAAAAAAAATAAATTATATATATATATATATATATATATATATATATATACACACACACACACACACACTGTACAGATACACACCCAGGTATCGGATCAGTACTGGGTATCGGCCGATACCCTGAGCCTAAGTATCGGGAGGGAAAAAAATGGTATCGGAACATCTCTAGAATTTTCTAAAATGCTTTTAATGACCCATAAGACCGACGTGGCATTCAACATGCATTCATAATATTTTGTACGTTTTTTATTACAGCAGTAATATTTGTGGGTGGCTGGGACAGACATCTGCATTTACATTATTACTTACCACAATATGAACTTTCGCCTTAAGATCCAATTAAATTTGTACGCAGAGGTTCTGTTGTACAGGTTTTACTATACAGTAATAAAGCATAATACAAAGATTGAACGTTTCCTATATTCATTCATCTTGTGTCCTAAAAATGTCTGAAACCTTAAATTATAACTGTACACGTTTCTGTGACAAAGTGCATTTTCCATAGTAGTCTTGGTAACATTTAAAACGAGCTCATTAATATACAGTAAAGCTGTGATTTGGAGCTGCACTACTGTCAGAGCTCCTGTTATAGAAAACTAATCAAGTTAGAATAGAAACAATATAAAAGAGAAATTATACTGTGTGTGTGGAGATTTTTGACCCCCCAAACATGATTACAGTAGAACTAGCATTAATTCAATAAAATTTTATTTGTATAGCGCTTTTAACAATTGACATTGTCTCAAAACAGCTTTACACAATGAAAAGAATTATTTAAGTTGTATGGAATGTGTATGAATCAAAATGGTCAGATAGTCCCTTTAGATAGCATTATATATAGATATTATATACACTCCGCTCGTCCACTAGGTGGCAGGCTGCTTATAAATATAAAGGCTTATAAATGAATAACTGCGCAGGACATTCTGTCTGGTATAATGTTTTAATAATAAAAAATAATAAATATATTACAACTAATTAATGCTGCATTCTCAAAAACACAGGACCCTGATTAGGCAGTTTGTCTACAGTAACACTTCACATTCATCAAACAGAAGGTCATAACACTTTGATCTTCTACATTCATAAATCACACACACTTTCTCTCAAACACTTACAGTACATACTTGGTGCTACAGTATACTCTCAAATCACACACACACACTCACAAAATTCACATACACAAACACTCATTGGATCACACTCTGAATCTCAACACACACACACACACACACACACACACAAGATTTCCTGGACTTGCAGGACTTGTTTAAAGCCGTCTGATCTCCGTTTCGGTTTCTTCCTGTTTAAAGTGTGTGCTGATCTCATCCCCTCCTGCAGAAAAGCCAAACACTAATCAGGGCTCTGTGGGATCAAACCTCACAACCTTCTGGTGTCTGGCACAGAAAAGGAACTACTGAAGCGAGAAGAGTGTAAGATAACCACAGTTTCACCTGCAGGGCTGAGAGAAGCAGAACTTTCTGGACTTTCACTCGTTATGTCCTTCTGCTCAGGTTCCTCCTGTGAGAGAGAAACGAGTTTTGTAACGTATCCAAAGAAACACTTTTACACAAGTCATGCAGTTTGTCACGATGTGACACGTTCCAAAAGTCAAAACACTAAGTTCAGATACAAGTCGCTTGTGAACGAGACTGTGAGATGATTCACATGTACGTGTCAATTCTGAATGAGTCAGCTTTTCCAGAAAATCAGTTCTCACAAATTAGGGCTGCACGATATTAGGAAAATATGCGATATTGTTGAATATTGCGATAACGATATTCTTGCGATATAACATTTCCCTAGAGAAATGCATTTTTTTATTATTATTATTGCCTATTTGTTTTATAATTTATTTATATGTAATGATCATACTAAAATAAACAGGTAATAGATATTCGTCTGATGTAATAAAATCTAATTCAGGCTAAAAAGAAACTATATGTCAAGGAAGTTGCAAATATTTAGACTTCAAAACATTATGAATGACTTAAACCCCTCAGCAGATCCACACCAGTTTGCTTACCGTGCCAACAGGAGCACAGATGATGCAGTCTCCATAGCGCTGCACTCTGTACTCACACACTTGGACAATGCAAACACCTATGCACGACTACTGTTTGTTGACTTTAGCTCAGCTTTTAATACTGTTCTACCCTCTAAGTTAATCACCAAACTTAGAGAGCTGGATATTAACATCTCACTTTGTAATTGGATTACGGACTTTTTGACCAACAGACCCCAGCATGTCAGGTCAGGCCACATCTGCTCCACTACCGTCACACTCAACACTGGTGTACCACAGGGTTGTGTGCTAAGCCCCTTCCTTTACTCCCTCTTCACCCACGACTGCAGACCGGTGTATGGATCCAACAACATCATCAAGTTTGCAGACGATACTACGGTGATCGGCCTCATCAGCAACAACGATGAGTCTGCCTACAGGGAGGAGATCAAGCACCTGGCCACTTGGTGCACGGACAATAATCTGCTCCTTAACACCAAGAAGACCAAGGAGCTCATCGTAGATTTTAGAAAAGGAGGAAGAGCTTCACATGAACCCGTTCACATCAACGGAATGGTTGTTGAACCTGTCCCATCCTTCAAGTTCCTGGGGACCCACATTTCAGAGAACCTATCCTGGTCCACCAACACCTCTAGCCTGGTCAAGAAGGCTCACCAGCGCCTATTCTTCTTAAGAACACTTAAGAAGAACCAGCTGTCATCATCTACTCTGGTGAACTTCTATCGCTGCACAATAGAAAGCATCCTAACCAACTGTGTCACAGTTTGGTATGGAAGCTGCTCTGTTGCTGAGCGCAAGGCACTGCAGCGGGTGGTGAAAACTGCCCAGCGTATTATAGGGACTCCACTTCCAGTCATCGAGGACATTCAAAGGAAGCACTGTGTGCGTCGAGCACGCAGTATTCTTAAGGATTACTCCCACCCCGCCCACAAACTGTTTTCTCTTATGCCTTCTGGTCGGCGCTTCAGGTGTCCCAGGTCAAGAACTAGCAGACTGAGGAATAGCTTCTTTCCCAGAGCTATCTCCTTATTGAACTCTGCCCCCCACTGACACCTGCTCACCCCTCACACACCCCTATACACTTCCCATTACTCTATTTACACTTTACACTATTTAATATGGACTGCACTACAATGTACACACCTATTTTGAAAACACAAATATCCATGCACAACATATTTGTAAACTTCTGGTTGAATATACATTCACACATGTATATTGATAAATTCCTGTACATTATGTTCATATGTACATTATGTTCATATCATATGTAAATTCCTGTCTATAGAAAATAGCAACTTGTACATTATGCCCATATCTATTTGAAAATTCCCAGTAACAGTAACTTGTATATATTGTTCATACACTGTAAATTTATAATTATAGTCACTTGCAATCTGTATACTATGATCATATAGTATCCTGTTCATTATGTTAATATCTATTTGCAAATTCCTGCCTACAGTTAATAGCAACTGTACATACGGTTCATCCATTGTAAATTTATAACTATAGTTACTAGTAATCTGTATATTATACTCACATAATATCTTTCTTTAATAGTTACCCATAGCTTCTCCCTGCACATATCCCCTTTTTTTTTTTTTTTTTTTTCTAAATGTATACCTTTATCCTGCACTTTCTGCTAATTGCACTTCTGGTTAGACCTAAACTGCATTTCGTTGCCTTGTACTTGTACATGTGTAATGACAATAAAGTTGAATCTAATCTAATCTAATCTAAAAATATTCTGACTTCTGGTTTGCTGTTACTATAAACCTGCCAACACAATATGAATTACTTTCAAACATTACTGTTTATTTACATGTAACCATACACTCATCAATAGTGTCTTAAAACAGGAGCATCTTTTAAACTAAATATTCTCTTTGGCTTGCCTGTTTTTTTTAAATAAAAATAAATATTATTAAACAAAAACTAAATAAAAAAAAATACTATTTGTCACACACGCACACACACACACACACTCGCTTCGCGACCGGCACTAGGACCCGGAAATAATGCTTGCGCGAACCCGGAAGTATAAGAGGAGTAAACAAGCCATTGCATACAGCTTAGTCACTGAGTTCGCCATGTCGGTTCAGATTGTTTACTTTCTGATTCGAGTGTGTGTTTATAGGAAGAGGGTTAAATGTGTATTTTTCCCTTGCTCCCCTTCTGTGAGAGTCCTTAAACTAATTCGCGTGGTTATCCTGCCTACTCGCTTGATTCCGCGTTTGGGTTTACCATCTATAAAGGGCTAACGGCTAATCGAGGCTAACGGCTAATCGCGGCTAACGGCTAATCGCTAAGTCTTCTGATCATCCGGGGTTAGTTCGCGACAGAATGAAGTATAAAGATATCTTTATATATATATATATATATATATATATATATATATATATATATTTATATAAGCAGGTATAAACATAGTAAAGGCCCAACTGATTGGTCAAATTTGGACACACAAATGCTTGGCAAATAAAGTATTTATCGCAACTCCTTGCGATATGGTTATCGCGCATGCCATTATCGCGATAACGATATTTTTTCGATATATCGTGCAGCCCTATCACAAATGAATTTTTTTAATGACTCAGCTCTTTTAAAAGATTGACATTTGATTCATTCCAGAACGATTCGACTCTTTCTGGGACACGATTCGCATCAGAGTAAATGAGTCGACTCTTTCTAAAGTGGATTTAAATTACTCAAATGTGAGTCGACTCATTAAAAGAGCAGAGTTTAAAAACTCACATTGGAGTTGATTCACCTGTGATTCGTTTTGGAATTATTCGACTCTTTCTGAAACTCAGGCTGCGTTACATTCCGAAGTGCGCTTCACAGGGTGCTCACTATTCCTAACTCCGTTTGCAGGGAATGTTGGTGAAGGGAACTGAATGCACAGGTCCAACACACCAAGGACGCAGCCCGCCCAGTTTTCCTACACCCCGGCGCCGGGATACCACGGACCCTGGATACAGCAGCAGCGGAAGAAGCACGCCAAGCCCCGGGCGAGGACCTCTCCCCCTCCGCCACCACCCGTCTTCGACATCTCGACCCGAAACCACTTCGCTCCTCTCCATGAGACGGCACACGACACGCTGGTCATCAGAGACTCCATCGTCCGGCACGTGCGTGCTACCACGGCTAAAGGTAAGGTGCACACACGCTGTTTACCTGGTGCACGTGTTCTTGATGTTGCTGCACAGGTGCCTGCTGCCCTGAGGAAGAACATTGGAGCTGTGGTTCTTCATGACGGCACGAACGACACCAGGCTGAGGCAGACGGAGATCCTAAAGAAGGACTTCAGGAGCCTGGTCGAGAAGGTCCACAGCACATCACCCACGACAAGGATCATCGTATCTGGACCGCTTCCCACATTTCAGCGAGGAATCGAGAAGTTCAGTAGATTATTTGCCTTTAATGAATGGTTACAAGGGGGGCACTGGTGGCTCAGTGGTAGGTGTTTCGCCTGCCATGCGGAAGGCCCGGGTTCGATTCCAGCCAGTGCCCACACCCCAGCCACTGGATACAGTGCCGGTCCCAAGCCCGGATAAAATGGGAGGGTTGCGTCAGGAAGGGCATCCGGCGTAAAACCTGTGCCAAGTTGTAGTGCGGACTGGATATTCCGCTGTGGCGACCCCTTGTCGGGAGCAGCCGAAAGACCAACAACAAGTTGGTGAAGGGAACTTCCCTCGACAAAACTCCAGCATTCGGAGCACCCTGCGAAGTCACCAGCGCAGTCACTCTGCGCGTTACCATGGTAACATAACCACCTCGGATACCCGTCACTGCTGCAGTGGAAATGTCACACTACAGGCATTAAATATTGAATATTTATCGAAACAAAAACTGATACCGTTATAAGTTTACTTTCTCTGAGAGATGGTTCACATGAGTTATTCGTGAACAAATCGCTTCTTTTATAAATTTGACTCGGTTCTCGGAAACCCGTCTTTCTTTTGACTCTTTCTGAGAGACGGTTAATCCGAACTCTTCGCCTCTTCCTCTTTTAGAGAGTCATCTGATTAGAGAATGGTTTTAACATCCTGTTCTAGTACATTTGTGTGTGTGTGTGTGTGTGTGTTCTCTGTTCTACCTTCGGGTGTGTATGTGATGGAGACTTTAAGCACGACAGTTTCCTCTCACTCCACTGGAACACACTGGGAGCTGCAGATTTCATTCCTCCCACGAAGTGACAGCTGCAGATCCTCGAGTTTTCGTTGGAACAGTCTGGAGGACGCCTAGAACACACACACACATCTGGATTAAAGTGGGCATATTAACAGACTGGTAAACACTGGAGAGGCCTTCCATCAGGATAAGATGTTGCCAGGCAACCAGCAAAAAAAAATTATAACAATAAATAACAAATATATATATATATATATATATATATATATATATATATATATATATACACACACACACACACAGGTTTGATCCCAGTTATGGCTGTGTTCCAAATTCAAAGATGAAGAGTACTAGACTGAATGGTGCATTCTAATTCCCTCAAGTGCACTAGAAAGCTGTTGGTGTTAAACACAATGTAATTAAGAAACTGAAGAGAAGAAGAAAACAACCTAGCGCGCGCCGTATGTAGTGCACTTCCTGTAGTGGTTTGGGACGGAGCCGAGGGCTAGCTAACGCGATAGCGGATTAAATTTAAAAGCACGAACCCGCAGAGCTGCTCCCATTTCCGCCTCGTCCTGATGTTGGAGGGCAAGCGGTAAAAACTGCACTGGTTTTTACTGTAACTGTGGTCACATTCAGCCACAAAACACTGAACCATTTCTCACAAACAGCCTGAGAATCATCATCATAGGAATGAGCGATTTCCGCATCAGGACACTTGTTCGTGGGTTTAATAGGCAGGTGGGAAGTGGTACAGCGCGCCACACTGACACCTATCGGTTTGGAGAGAAAATGCATGTAACACAATGTTCTGTAGGTGCTAATCCGTAGGTAAAGAGAGAAAATAAAGAAACATTAATTAAGTGATTAAAAGACTGAATTTCATCGTATATATTTTCACACAGTAGTGTAGTCTTTTCAAATATTTTTATTTATAATGATAATAATATTAATAGGTTTGATTCCCCCCCTTGGGTCACAATCTGAATTTTTTCGCCTTAACAACTCACCTCCAGAATGTGGTTCTCCTGTACAGGTTTCACTACAGTAATGAAGCAGGAACCTTAAAATTATAGCTTTGTCTGTTTTTATGACAAAGCACATTTTTCTCTGTGAATAAATGGTTGGTTCCATCTACGTGTCGCTTGGCCAATCAGGCAACAGATATACACCCGCTGTTTCTGAAGCAGTTATGCAGGGTCAGGTTGCCATCTGAGCACTTGGGGGGTGAAGGACCTTGCACATGGTGGTATCTGGGCTTGAACTGGCGACCTCCTGGACTGCACTCCAACACCTTAACCACCAAGCCACCCCTGCCCCGAATAAAGAGTTACTATAGAAATAATAGTTAGGACTGTAGGCTTGCACCTCCAGGGTCTGGGTTTGATTCAGGTCTGTGTGTCAGTTTCCATGTTCTCCCTGTGCTTGATGGGTTTCCTCCAGGTACTCCTGTTTCCTCCCAGATGTGATTTTTTGTTGTACCTAAATTGCCTGTAGTGTGTGTGTGTGTGTGTGTGTGTGTGTGTGAGTGTGTGTGTGTGAATGTTGACTGGAACTCCTAGATGGATAGATTGAATAATAATAATAATAAAAAACCAACGTATTTTTTACATGAATTTCAAGTTAACTGATATATTTTTTCCAAATGTTAGCCCAGCATTTTACTTTGAGAGATAGTCGCCACAAACAAACACACAACAATGGAGCATATCGACGGAATGGTGTTCTTCATTCTCGGCATGTGGATGTTTCTAACAGCAAGACGAAGTGGTTAGTTTCAAAAAAGGCTGATGGCAGCCAAAGAAAATTTTTGGTTAATACAAAAAGGTGCGTCCGATCCTTCGCTGGCTGTTCTACATATAGCGGTTCTGTTGTGTCTCGTGTCGCAAGTTCAGTGACGCAGTAATGACGATTTTCTCCGGCCAATCATTGACCAGCAGAGTTTACACGTTACGTTTTGGTAACAGTTCGGCGCGCTTGGAACCTCGGCTGAGGTGGTACTAAAAAAAGGACCAGGTACCAGGTACTGTTCCCAGTGGAAAACCCCCCAAAAGTGAGCTGAACTGAACCGTGTCGTGCCGTACTATGCAGTGGAAAAGCGCCATAAGACTGACAAACACACAGGCCACACCTCCTTCACTAAGACAGACAGACACATAGACCACGCCTCCTTCACTAAGCCAGACAGACGGACAGACCACGCCTCCGTCACTAAGACTGACAGACACACAGGCCACGCCTCCTTCACTAAGACACACACAGGCCACGCCTCCGTCACTAAGACACACACAGGCCACGCCTCCGTCACTAAGACTGACAGACACACAGGCCACGCCTCCTTCACTAAGACACACACAGGCCACACCTCCTTCACTAAGACAGACACACACAGAGGTCACGCCTACTTCACTAAGCCAGACAGACGGACAGACCACGCCTCCGTCACTAAGACAGACAGACACACAGGCCATGCCTCCTTCACTAAGACACACACAGGCCACGTCTACTTTTTAATAAGATTTATTACTTTTTATTTAAAAATTTTAACTTTGTCCGTGAGAAATTTTATAGACTTTTTATAAACTGATTTCTAATCAAATAAAAAGGGCTACTGAGGCATTTCTAAGGCTTTTGGGCTCCAGCGAACCACAGTAAGAGTCATTATCAACAAATGGAAAAAAACGTGGCTCAGTGGTGAACCTACCCAGGAGCGGTCGGACTACCAATATTACTCCAAGAGCACAACGACACCTCAACCAGGAGCTCATAAAAGAACCCAGAAGAACATCTACAGACCTGCAAGCCTCACTCACCTTGGCTAAGGTCAGTTTTCATGATTCAACAATAAGAAAGAGACTGGGGGGCAAAAATGGCTTCCATGAGGGAGTTCCGAGGTGAAAGTCACTACTGACCAAAACAAACACAAAGACTCGTCTCACACTGTACAAAAAACAGCTTGATTATCACCAAATATTCTGTGGACTGATGTTTTTGGAAGGTGTGTGTTCCGTTACATCTGGTTTAAAACTAACACAGCATTTCATAAAAGAACATCATACCAACAGTCACATATGGTGGTGGTAGTGTGATGGTCTGGGGCTTTGCATCTGCAGGACCTGAACGACTCACCATAAGTGATGCAACCATGAATTCTGTGTTTTAGCAGGAAATCCTGAAGGAGACTGTTCCGCCATCAGTTCAGGAAGGGGGCAAATAAGCTATCTTTAGCGGGAAATCACTGAACAATATTTTATTCTGTCGGATCACAAAATGGCCACTTGCTGATCCAACAGAATCATGAATACAGTAATGGATCCATCATTTAGGGATGATTATTATGGCCTCTTTTCTAGTCATCACACTAGACTCAGACCGTTAATTTGCCAGTAGTTATTCTTTTAACTGATGCTAAGTGGTGCCTGTTTGCTTTTACAGTAACGCTAATGAGACACATTTTGCTTAAATTCTAGTAGAAAATTTTATTATTCATTCTTCTTATACCGTAATATAGCGCACAGCCAGATTAGCAACTTCACACGGTGCAAGACAGAGGTGAGACCAGGCTGAGACAGAGGTGAGACCAGGCTGAGACAGAGGTGAGACCAGGCTGATAATCACACAGTTTTAAATGTCATTTTATTGGGATATTTATCCAAAAAAGCTTATTCCTACAGGACGTGTAAAACACAGTGTAAACCCATTTCACATCCCACAACAGTGCTGTGTTTCCTCAATAGATCACTCGGCTCTCTAGTTCAGTGTAATTGTAAGTGAGTGTATATTGTATTTCTCATTACCATATATTATAATAGAAAATAATATAACATAACATAATAGATTTTGTGTGTGTGTGTGTGTGTGTGTGTGGATTCTACAGGTCTGGGCTTTCAGGAGGTTTTGCCCGAGCATGTGCATGAGTTTCACAGTAGATCTCGTCGTCTATGATAAAGTAGCCTTTTTGCTTCAGGTTCTCCTCGCAGTCCGAGCAGACAAAGCAGCCCGGGTGCCGATACTTATCATGAACTCTCACCACCATCCCACTGAGAAAAAGACAAAAAAAAAAAAAAACGCTGATTTGTATAAGACACTAGCATTAGTACTCATCGTTGACGGTTAAAGGGTTTGTAGAAATAGTTAAAAGGTTAAAAGCTAAAAATAATCTGCTGATTATTAATTCAGGTTGAAGCCCACGTACATGTCTGTCTGTCTTTCTGTACAGCAGAACTCTCTGTCTAACTTATTAATACAAAGAAATCACATTCTGTAAGGTTGCGTATCAGACAGACTGGTTTCTATTCCTCTAATGTATGAAATGTAAAGACATCACTGAAAGAGTTCTGACCAACGTACAGATGAAATCTTTCTTTTATGTCTATAGATTAGTGCTGTAGGGTGTCGGTGCCTCTCACACACTCACACTATGCCGTTTCCACACTTGTCACACATGGGCAGTTTGTGTAGGTTTCCTCCGGGTGAGAGAGGCTGCGTTGTGGGCGCTTGCACCGCCTTCGTCACGACCGGAAGCGTTCCTGTCAATCAGAGAGACGTTTCCATCAATCGAGATGATGATGATGATGATGGATTGCTGCAGTGATTGACTATAAGTGTGTGTGTGTGTGTCGTACTCTCACTGTTGATGTAATCCTGTAAGGCTTTAAAGGATCCGGACTGCCGTGGCTCGTGAGGCTCCTGATCTCCCTCTTCCTTCTGTAGCATACGGTAAACATCTGATTCTTCTATAGACGTGAGCGTCCTGGGACTGCACACACGCACACACACACGCACACATCTTCATCATCATCATAATAATCATCATCATTAATCTCCTTTATTTCAAGGAAATTATTCTGTGTGTGTGATTCTGTATCCTTTATAATAATGGTCAACAGACTCTGGCCTGTGAGTCTGTCTGTCTTAGTGAAGTAGGTGTGGCCTGTGAGTCTGTCTGTCTTAGTGAAGTACGTGTGGCCTGTGTGTCTGTCTGTCTTAGTGAAGTAGGTGTGGCCTGTGTGTCTGTCTGTCTTAGTGAAGTAGGTGTGGCCTGTGAGTCTGTCTGTCTTAGTGAAGTAGGTGTGGCCTGTGTGTCTGTCTGTCTTAGTGAAGGAGGTGTGGCCTGTGAGTCTGTCTGTCTTAGTGAAGTAGGTGTGGCCTGTGTGTCTGTCTGTCTTAGTGAAGGAGGTGTGGCCTGTGAGTCTGTCTGTCTTAGTGAAGTAGGTGTGGCCTGTGTGTCTGTCTGTCTTAGTGAAGGAGGTGTGGCCTGTGAGTCTGTCTGTCTTAGTGAAGTAGGTGTGGCCTGTGTGTCTGTCTGCCTTAGTGAAGTAGGTGTGGCCTGTGCGTCTGTGTCTTAGTGAAGTAGGTGTGGCTTGTGCGTCTGTCTGTCTTAGTGAAGTAGGTGTGGCCTGTGCCTCTGTCTGTCTTAGTGAAGTAGGTGTGGCCTGTGCGTCTGTCTGTCTTAGTGAAGTAGGTTTGGCCTGTGCGTCTACTGTATATGTCTTAGTGAAGTAGGTGTGGCCTGTGCGTCTGTCTGTCTTAGTGAAGTAGGTGTGGCCTGTGCCTCTGTCTGTCTTAGTGAAGTAGGTGTGGCCTGTGTGTCTGTCTCAGTGAAGGAGGCGTGGCCTGTCTGTGTCTGTCTGTCTTAGTGAAGGAGGCGTGGCCTGTCTGTGTCTGTCTTAGTGAAGGAGGCGTGGCCTGTCTGTGTCTGTCTTAGTGAAGGAGGCGTGGCCAGTCTGTGTGTCTGTCTGTCTTAGTGAAGGAGGCGTGGCCTGTCTGTCCATCTGTCTTTCTCAGTGAAGTAGGTGTGTAAAGCCTCCTTCAGCACTCACCTCTCTGGCTTGCTTTGTATTAGGCCCCTGAGCTGACCCTGTAAGGCATCCTGGATATTTCCTGAAGAATAAAGACCGATGGGAGAGTTGTAGGCGGAGCTCACCACCTGTCGCTTGTCATCGATGTTGGCTGCTGCCACAAAAGGTGCGGCCCGTCGGTTATGACCCGTACCTATTGGCTTGTACTCCTACCATAGAAAGTTAAGGACCCTCATCATTGTGGTGCAGCAGTACACAGAGCATAACACACAGTGTATCTGGTAATTTGCGCCGCACCCACCTGTCTCTCCGCCTCCAGGTTCATTTTAAACGGATGAGCTCTGCCATCATCTCTCACCTGGGGTGACCACAGTTTGGTTTCAGGCCTGTAACAGAAGGATAGTTAGTCAATTGATTCATTTTGTTTTCATGACACGAAGGTGAAATGACCTCTGACCTCTGGATGGTTAAGCTGAGCTGTCGCGTGGCCTGCTTCATGCGGCTCTGAGCTTCACAGTGCATCATGTTACTGGTGGAGATGCCGTCTATAGCCAGGATGATGTCACCAGGAGAGAGGTCTACCACGGATGCCCTGCTGCCCGGAGATATCTGAGATAGTAGAGACAATAAAGATTGTCAACATTACTAGGTACTAATGAAATATACAGTATATACAGTACACTACAGCATACAAATGGCCCACTTCACAAATTTTCACCTCAAGAAATTAAAATTTTTCAGCACACAAACCATATTCGGGATACAAGCGCCTGAACCAAGCCGAACTGAACGCTGGCTAAGTCGCGTGTAAATCCAGGATATGTTCAAAGCAAACCAAAGTGAGTGTACATATTTTTTGTGGGCTTTTTCTTTTGTGCAAGATTTAGTGTACGGTAGCACCACGGGACACAAGATTGTTAGCAAGAAGAAAAGGTCACTTTGAGTTCCGTTTTTGTGCCAAGATCATGAAATACGGTTCTTCTCCAAGAAGTTGAACGTATCACACAATGTTAGCACGCTGATTACGTAATTTAGATTTAGAGCTAGTGACAAAGGCAGGTGGTTCATGACCAGAGGTGTCTCGTTACCTTACTTAAGTAGAAATTTTGGGTATCTATACTTTACTGGAGTAATTATTTTTCAGCCGACTTTTTACTTCTACTCCTTACATTTTTAAGCAATTATCTGTACTTTCTACTCCTTACTTTTTAAAAACAGCCTCGTTACTCTATTTTTATGATCAGAACGCGCAACCCCCCCCCCCCCCCCGTCACATGATCAGAACGCGCACAACGCCCCCCCCCCACCGTCACATGATCAGAGCGCGCACAACGCCCCCCCCGTCACATGATCAGAACGCGCACAACGCCCCCCCCCCCCCCCCGTGTCATATGATCAGAACGCGCACAACGCCATCCCCGCCCCCCTCGTTGCATGATCAGAAAGCGAGACCTTAATGCTTTTGTCGCTCCTCACGGTACTTTTACTTTTATACTTTAAGTAGTTTTGAAACCAGTACTTTTAAACTTTTACTTAAGTAAAAAGCTTGGGTTGATACTTCAACTTCTAAAGAAGTATTTTTGAACCCTAGTATCTATACTTCTACTCAAGTAATGAATGTGAATACTTTTGACACCACTGTTCATGACAACGCTACTTTCATGATTGTTATCATAAATTACAAGGTGATACTGCTGTTTTGGCTGCTAGCATACTTTTTCAAAATGTTTACTTTTTCATACTTTTTCCAATTAGCCAGTTATCTTGTTTACATTTTAAGGAGCAATTTCCGGGAGATACCAATAGAGATATAAGCACTAATTGTCGCTAGCATGACCACAAAGAGTTCTGAGGAATTTAAGACGAATGAGTGGCTAAATATTTACCAAAAAAATTCCCCTAAGCATGTGGAAAAAAACAAACAAACAAAAAAGGGAATCACTCCGTCCTCCTTCAAGACCCCGTGTGAACTCGAGGAAATGCGTGGAGGTTTCTCACAGAGGGGCTTTTACTGAACGCCAGGAATAGCAGCCCCAGAAATAAAACAGTCTGGAAAATGAAAAAAATTAAAGACCGGAAGACTAAGAGATCCTTTAAAACCCTTTAGATTTACATACAGTGGTGTGAAAAACTATTTGCCCCCTCCTGATTTCTTATTCTTTTGCATGTTTGTCACACAAAATGTTTCTGATCATCAAACACATTTAACTATTAGTCAAAGACAACACAAGTAAACACAAAATGCAGTTTTTAAATGAGGGGTTTTATTATTTAGGCAGAAAAAAAATCCAAACCTACATGGCCCTGTGTGAAAAAGTAATTGCCCCCTGAACCTAATAACTGGTTGGGCCACCCTTAGCAGCAATAACTGCAATCAAGCATTTGCGATAACTTGCAACGAGTCTTTTACAGCGCTCTGGAGGAATTTTGGCCCACTCATCTTTGCAGAATTGTTGTAATTCAGCTTTATTTGAGGGTTTTCTAGCATGAACCGCCTTTTTAAGGTCATGCCACAACATCTCAATAGGATTCAGGTCAGGACTTTGACTAGGCCACTCCAAAGTCTTCATTTTGTTTTTCTTCAGCCATTCAGAGGTGGATTTGCTGGTGTGTTTTGGGTCATTGTCCTGCTGCAGCACCCAAGATCGCTTCAGCTTGAGTTGACGAACAGATGGCCGGACATTCTCCTTCAGGATTTTTTGGTAGACAGTAGAATTCATGGTTCCATCTATCACAGCAAGCCTTCCAGGTCCTGAAGCAGCAAAACAACCCAGACCATCACACTACCACCACCATATTTTACTGTTGGTATGATGTTCTTTTTCTGAAATGCTGTGTTACTTTTACGCCAGATGTAACGGGACACGCACCTTCCAAAAAGTTCAACTTTTGTCTCGTCGGTCCACAAGGTATTTTCCCAATACTCTTGGCAATCATTGAGATGTCTTTTAGCAAAATTGAGACGAGCCTTAATGTTATTTTTGCTTAAAAGTGGTTTGCGCCTTGGAAATCTGCCATGCAGGACATTTTTGCTAGTCTCTTTGTTATGGTGGAGTCGTGAACACTGACCTTAATTGAGGCAAGTGAGGCCTGCAGTTCTTTAGATGTTGTCCTGGGGTCTTTTGTGGCCTCTCGGATGAGTTGTCTCTGCGCTCTTGGGGTAATTTTGGTCGGCCGGCCACTCCTGGGAAGGTTCACCACTGTTCCATGTTTTTGCCATTTGTGGATAATGGCTCTCACTGTGGTTCGCTGTAGTCCCAAAGCTTTAGAAGTGGCTTTATAACCTTTACCAGACTGATAGATCTCAATTACTTTTGTTCTCATTTGTTCCTGAATTTCTTTGGATCTTGGCATGATGTCTAGCTTTTGAGGTGCTTTTGGTCTACTTCTCTGTGTCAGGTAGCTCCTATTTAAGTGATTTCTTGATTGAAACAGGTGTGGCAGTAATCAGGCCTGGGGGTGACTACAGAAATTGAACTCAGTTGTGCTAAACCACAGTTAAGTTATTTTTTATCAAGGGGGGCAATCACTTTTTCACACAGGGCCATGTAGATTTGGATTTTTTTTCTCCCTTAATAACGTAAACCTTCATTTAAAAACTTCATTTTGTGTTCAATTATGTTATCTTTGACTAATAGTCAACAGTTTTTGATGAGCAGAAACATTTAAGTGTGACAAACATGCAAAAGAATAAGAAATCAGGAAGGGGGCAAATAGTTTTTCACACCACTGTAGATACAGCAGTACCTCGGCATACAAATCCATCCCATGTGGCCAGTTTTCCCATAGGAAATAATGTAAATGCAGATAATCCGTTCCAGCCCCCACAAAATATTATCAATATTACTAATTTCCAACACGTTAATAAATTTTTATCAGGTTTTATGGCACCCATGGTCTTGCACAAAATGGCACAAAAAAAAAAAAACCACACAAAAAAAGGAAACTCACTGGCTTTTCAAGTACATGAGTTTTGAACGGCTCCCGGACGTACGCGCAACTTAGTTGCCATTCGGTTTGGTTTAGTTCGGTCACATATGCCAAAAACACTTCATATTTTGAGGGAAATTTATTTTCTGAAGTCGAGAATTAATGAAACAACGTATGCCGAGGAACTACTGTATAACTAATCACATTTATGGCATTATTGCTAGTTAGCAAGCTAATATCACCAAGGTACATGAGGAACACACACGGGACATCACATTTGTTATACATTATAAATTCAACAATACAATTTAAAGGAAATAAATTACACAGCACATGGAATTAATTGGAAAATACAAAAATAAAATAAAAAATTGAGAAAAGCTGTGTGAAACGACTCACAAAGCTGGCAAAAGCAGCTAGGTATGCTAGGTATGGAATGCTAGCTCAGTAATACACTGTCCTAGCTAACAGCATTAACTGTGTGAGCTGGAAACATTTCTGTAAATCTTTACTCAAAGATGATTCTTTTATTTCTGGTCAGTTACTGACTCTTACTCTGAAGTAACTTTCTCAAGTGTTAGTGCTAAGCTACTAGTTTTGACTGAACCCATAGCAAAATTTTGTTTCTTGTCTCATGAGACTAAATTGAGCTGTCTCATTACAAGCTTGACATTGTCTTCTCTATTTCTCCTAAACTCCACCTCAGGAGAAAGAAAAACTGAGACATAACTGAGACAAAAAGCGAGACATGCTTCTGAGAAACATTTGAGAAATCTGAGATGTACATGAGAAACAGAACTGCATTTGAAACAGAAGCAAATGAGCCATATATAAGATCATAATGAGATATAAATGAGTCAGATATAAACGAGATGCATGAAACAAATGAGAAATATTATAGTTTTATTGAACATGTATCAAATCCTCAGTTAACAATTCACACAATATAACAGGCACCAGCAAAATCTGGCAAATCAAGACACTAAATGATACAAAATGTCACCAAACCTGACAAAAATATTAAGTGTCTCACTAGCTGCTCAACTCAAAGTATGATTTATACAGGAGTTATGGAACTCTGTAAAAAAAAAAAAGTCCTAATTTTACGGAAAATAACTTTAAAATTTTATAGTACTTTTCCTTTTTTTTTTTTAAAGTACATAAAAATCTCTGTAAAATTACAGACATTATCTGTAAATTACTAAGTCAACTGTTTTTTTAAAGTATTATTTCAATACTGAAATATTAACTTTTTTTCAAATTTTTTTAACAGTAAATATATTATTTTTACTGTGTTTTTTCTGTTTTTGCAAATTACTTATAATTTGATGTAAAATTACAATAATAAATTGTAATTAAATACAAAACTCATTAGATCAGTGGTTCTCAAAGTGTGGGGCGCCCCACTAACGGGGAATACAGACATGACAGGTGGGGCGCAATGAACGGGAGGAGATTAATAGGAAAATAATAGGAAAGTACCTATTCTAATTCATGCTTTTCTTTATTGATAATGAAGAGCGTACGCTCAAAACAATCACACACAAATAAATGGATCATTAATACAAGTAAATTGAACTGAAACCTACGCGACTCTGAAAGAAATAGACCGCGCCGACCATCAAAGTACATTTTACCCCGCTGGGATGCGCACGTACAAACCAGGCATGGCAAGGCGAAAACAATATTAAACAGTCCTGACATTTTAAATAAATTGAGTTGCGCAGGTTTGTGATTCGAACGGCGCTGTGCGGTCCATCGGGCAGCGCAAATAAACTAGACCATCACTGCGTCGCGCTGCGCTGTATTTGCGCAGATATCTGGTTCGGTTATATACCTGGCCACGGTTTCGTCCCACTTTTGACGTGTTTGGCTTCACATACACTTCGACAATGGAAGAAGACGGTGCAGCAGCAGTGGGTTTACTTACATGTGACGAAACCAACAACGAGGAGATTGTAAAGAAAAAAGGTGCATTGTCTGTGGTGTGGAATTGGTTTGGGTATAAGAAAAGTGATACGAATGAGATGAACGTGATTTGCAAGGTACGCAAGTGCACTATTTTAGCAAGCGGTGGAAACACGTCAAACCTTTTCTATGATCTGAAATCCAAACATCCAAACGAATATGGCCAAAGTCAAAAAATGCGGCAAATCTCAGCAATTCACAGTCTAAATAAAATTACATTATGTAAAACAGCTTCTTTGTGTTTGAATTTTTATTTATGCATTTTCAGATACAAATTGCTATATTGTGATATATATCGTTATCGAGGTAGAAAATAGCTTCTACCGTGATAGAAGATTTTGGTTATCGCCCACCCCTACACCCTAAAAAATGCTCGGTTAAAAACAACCCAGTCTGGGTTGTTTTTAACCCAGCTGCTGGGTAAATATAGGACTAACTAAATGCTGGGTTAATTTAACCCAGCAAGATGAGTTATTTGTTTAATCCAGCAAGATGGGTTAAATATTCAACCCAAATGCTACGTCATTTTTAACCATATGTTTTGGGTTTGTTGGTTCATTTTAACTAGAATGTTGTTAAAATGACAAATAGGTTATTATTATTTTCATGTTTTACAGTGAATCTGTAAAAAAAAAAAAAAAAAAACCCACCCATGTCTATTAAACAGTTAAGTTACTTTGATATACTGGTCTATTACAAAAAACCTTTTTAAAACATCCTATTAAATGTTCTTAGAAAAAACATTTATTTTTCAAAAGCACAAGAACAGATAATCAACAGTGACATCATTACTATACTATTATTGACAAGGGCAGAATGGAGTAATTGCACAAACAGACTGAAGTAGCTTCTACAGGGCAGGATCTCTCTGTGACTTCAGATATATTTTCTGCAGAACAAAACTATCCAGCCCTGGGGGGTGTTCTTCGTACGTCGCTAACTCAGTTAGCTGGATTTGATTGTTGTGGATTTGTCCTGATCTTGGATTGTTTCGTTCTCCGATGCTCATCTCGCACTTGTTGTCATAGCAACATGTCCGTAAGCTTGAACCTGCTGGGTAGCAGTTTTATTTCATTTATTTCAGGATTAAGGCTGCGCTCCTGCCGGGTTATGATTGGTTGAAATGGTGAGGTCACATCTGATTGGTTAAAGAGCGCTGACGTGGACTGACTCACGTGGGGAAAGAAAAGTATCTTGCATGCATATATTCGGCTTGCCATAATAAATATATATATATATATATATATATATATATATATATATATATATAAAATTGATATCAAATATTATATTAGAACATAAATTCATAGGTTTTCTATTATTATAATAAACAAACTCTACAGTGTAGGCACGAGACAGCCCTCAAGACCATTAATTCAAATTCTTGTATAATGTTTATTTTGTAACACATTTATTTTTCAGGGGTTCGTTATAAATATGCAAATATATATATATATATAATAAAAATAATTTTTTTATAATGAAAAATTGGACAAAACTAATTTTATTATAAAGTAAACAATATAAAAGTATACATGTTTTTAAAAAAATATTCATATTTCTATTTTTCCATATACAACATATTTATTTTCATATTTCTTACTTTATTTTATTGTCTCATGTAATTTGTAAAACATATGTGCATATTATGTTCTAATATAATATTTGATAGCGATTATGTGTGTGTGTGTGAGGAGGGGGGATCCATGGCAGGGAAGCATTTCAGCGCATAACAGGTGTTACAAAAAAAATTGAGCTTGTTCTTTTGTCATTTCGTCAACCAATCAAAGGGCTTGTGATCAGTGTTTCTACTGTCGATGCATATCGCCTTTTAAACCAACGCACGAACGCGCAATAATCCTAGACAACTCAATCTGGCCATACTAATCATCAACAACAGGTGTGCTCGAAGAACCGATTTAGCCAGAGTGTAATTAGCACGATGATCTCATCTTAGATGTGTCAATTAATCCCGGATGTTTCAAGCGACGTCTCCTGGGATAGGCTCCAGGTCCCCCGCGACCCTGAACACAGGATTAAGCGGTATAGAGAATGAATGAATGAATGTTTCAAGCGACGTACGAAGAATACCCCCCTGGCCTCATTTTAACATACAAACACTGTCTATGACTTTTCAGGTAGGTCTCGCTATTTCATAGCAACATTACAACATTACTGAGAGCAGCGCTGGTCATTATCTCCCAACGTCAGGATGTAGGTGTACGGCCTCGACACTTCAGCCTGCTGGAGGTATTCCACCATGTTGGTTACAACCTTAGAAAGAAAGAAATGAAAAAGTTAAAATTTTGTTGAATAGCAAAGATTAAACTGAATAAGATTATTAATTTAGTGTGAAATAGGATTGATACAAAAAAAATTACAAAGCTGCCCATTATGATAGGGTATAGGTAACCAGAAACAAAAACATGGAGACAGCTACTACCAAAAATAAAACAGCAAAATAAGCATGGCTTTTAGGATACAGCTCTTTATGTCAGACTAGTTGATATTGTAGTCTGCATTGATTTTAAGCTAATTACCGAAAAAATTCATAGCTGGTGTCATACTGGTACATTACAATCATCAAAATATTAATACTTCCATCTAGTAGTTATCTGTACTGCTGTGGTACTTTTTCCTGTAGTTGGCGCGCTGACTGATAGTTAATTTAACTTTGGTTAAAGAGAGCTACCTGGTTAGCGTACATGCAATTACTGGTGATACATTTGCAAACGTGCCAAAGGGGGAAAGGTGTAAAATATTGTTATAACTCGGGAGAAACGCAGGAGAAATTTGACCGCAGAGTAAATTACTAGGTAGTGTAATTTACGGTTGGGTTAGCAGGTCTGCATATTTGTGAGAGGGTCAGTGTTTTGTAACACCCCAGCATTTTATTGTCTCAAGCAGTGAGATTAATAAAGTTCTAAAGTGGTTGCTAATGCTAGTAACCTAACTAAATGCCTGTGTCATGCATTTAGTTAACACGGTAACAGTAATAAATGTTACATATAGTAATAATCTTTCAATCATATGTGAATTAGGTGAGTGAACATGTGTATACAGACCTTGTATTTAACGTCATTTTCCCTTAAATGCCCGAGGAGGATGAACCGTCATCAGCGGTTTGGGAGCTCAAGAGACACGAAGCTGAGTGACAGCCGCTGAATCCACCGATGAACTTTGGGGGAGGGGCCAAGCAAACTTTAACCCAGCAGCTGGGTTACACAAAAACTACCCAACTCTCTGTAAATAACCCATAAAAATGACCCAACAGCGGCAACCCAGCGTTTGGGTAGAAAAAACAACCCAGCATTTTTTAGAGTGTAATGAAGCCTATATTGAGCTTGGATTCATGGTGGAATGATGGGGGCAGAAGAGAGACCCGAGTGTGTTTTGTGTCTTATACCGCTGGCAGCAGACCGCATGAGACCCAACAAACTAGGAAGACACTTGGAGACAACATACTCCAGTCACGTTAATAAGCCACTCGACTTCTTTCAAAGAAAGCGGGCAGAATACAGACAACAGGAGAATCGAATGGTAAAATCTGAATCAGTGGAGAGCAAAGCACAAATGGCTTCATTAAAAGCTGCATACAGAATTGGCCAGTGCAAAAAAACTACAAACGATTGCTGAGCAGCTAATAAACATGGGGTCAATTATGCAAAGATATGTGACAACGTACAGAGGTGTCAAGTAACGAAGTACAAATACTTCGTTACCTTACTTAAGTAGAAATTTTGGGTATCTATACTTTACTGGAGTAATTATTTTTCAGCCGACTTTTTACTTCTACTCCTTACATTTTTAAGCAATTATCTGTACTTTTTACTCCTTACATTTTAAAAATAGCCTCGTTACTCAATTTTTATGATCAGAACGTGCAAACCCCCCCCCCCGGTCGCATGATAAGAACGCGCACAAATCCCGCCGCACCTCCCCCCCACCCCCCTCCGGTCGCATGATCATAAAGCGAGACCTTAATGCTTTTGTCGCCCCTCACGGTACTTTTACTTTTATACTTTAAGTAGTTTTGAAACCAGTACTTTTAAACTTTTACTTAAGTAAAAAGCTTGGGTTGATACTTCAACTTCTAAAGAAGTATTTTTGAACCCTAGTATCTCAAGTATACCCTAGTATACTTCTACTCAAGTAATGAATGTGAATACTTTTGACACCACTGACAACGTAAGCCTTTTATAACAATTGCACGTGTATTTTATCTGTTTTTAACTTGGTGTTGTTTGATCTTATTGGTTTAGAACTTGATATTTCATAAACAGTAAACCTGGCTGATTTCGTTATTATTTTGTTGACAAGTGGGGCTTGAAAATTCGCTCACCCCCTTAAGTGGGGAATGACAGAAAAAGTTTGAGAACCACTGCATTAGATAAAGGTTAATGTCCATACAAAAAAATTATTGTTTTTCTTTGAAATTTTGAGGTAAATCATATTAGTTTTATAATACTTTGACATTTAAGTTCTAGATGCAAGTTTAGCATTTTTCATGACTTTTTAAAAGATTATCCTTACATTATCACTTACATGAAGGCTATAGTATCTGCTTCAAGCCTTCAAAGAATGTGAAGAGAATTTAAGAGACTGATACTTATCAAAAAATATATATTTTTGTTTTGATGACATTTGTTCTGAAATATCACCATGGCAATCTAGCCATCAGCTTTCTTAATGCATGCCTGCATATTCTGACACATGGATAATGTATTTGCTGTGTAGCTTTTTTAAAGCAGCGCATTAAGTTACATTTTGATATTTAGCTTGTATGAGGGGAACTATGGTGTTATTTTTCTACCAAAAACATTAGCAAAAACTCCACGAACTCTCCACTTAACTGTCACAGCCAATCAGAAGCTGGAGAATTCTAATCTTGTTTCTGATTGGCTGATCAGCATCTGGAGGCGGAGATATTCTAATTACCGCTTCATTACAGGCACAATTAAATAAGCGCGCGAGTGAGGGCGGGACCTGATGCGGAATACACCTACGTTTATTGCTCAGGTACAGACCTAACGTGATATGAACCAGCCAATGGGAAACAGGCGTCCTTCAAATGTTTAGCGCGCGCAGAGGTGGTCTGACTCAGCAGCCGCTAAACGGTTGTGTGTGTGAGTGAAGACACGCTGGTGAGCTACAGGTGAGAAGGAAAGCAGTCTCTGAGGGACAGAGGAGAAGACTCTGAAATGTCACATCGTGTTACAGTGGGAGAAAAAATACCTCCAAGCTCAAGAGACAATGACGGTAAAAGATTTTTAAAAATTGTTATTTTAATTCTCAATATCTTAATGTGTTCTTTTCTTCTCTCTTCCAATCCACCCTGATCCAGTTCTTTACTAGCTGTTTGGAAGAGGATCTTTCTTGGATAGACTGGACCGTCCATTTTGGTGTGTTTTAGATTTGACTTACTTGCATTAAGGCATTAGGATTCTGAACCTACAGTATAGTTAAAGTTATTTGTACATATACATTATATAAGAACTATAGAGTAAAAAAAGGGACCACATTGTACTTTATTTGTAATAAAGTTTCCAATTCAACTTTAATTGGAACATTGGGAATCTTGTTTGAAATAGTTCATTTCTTCAAAGGTTGTTAGTCAAGGATATTTAACAGCAATGTTTAAGTTTGTGAGAGAATGTTCCACTGTTATAGCTCAATAGTCTAAATATTTCATTTAGTTTTTTATTTTAGGATTTTACTTTAATGCTATAAAACTGAACTCCTTTTTATTGTATTTTGCATCATACCTGTACTATGTGTCACAGTTCAACAGGATATTTTACAAATATTGTCATCTTGAGTTTGTGATAACACTTTATTGAACATGTGTGTTGATATGAATTTATTAAAAATTGTTCAATATCAGGGTTTTTGTGTTATTGCTTTATTTGAAGATGTTTAATCTTCAATTTAGGAAAAATCTGTAAATAACAGTGTTTCCCTGCTAAATGTCTAATGCTTTTGCTTTATTGAAGGTGTTTGATTGTAATAATTTTGGAAAAAACTGTAAAATAAAAACATTTTCCTGGTACACGTCTAGTGCTGTTTTAATTGAATGTGTTAAATCGTATACATTTTGGGAAAAATCTGTAAAATAATGGTGTTTCACTGCTAAACTTCTACTGACAAAATAATTTCTGAATATTTAATGTTTTGAGCACATTTGACCGTTTTTTTTACGATTTTTTTTTTACAGTGAACATTCTCCTGCATTCTTGATCTCCTGAGGTGGCATGCTTTTGAAAAGAACCCAGTTAAGGTAAAATAAAAGTATATAATTACCAAGATAACCTTTCCACAAACAAACATATTGGTCTTTATTTATAGAATATAATTAACTGATGTCTCTAAAGTTATGTGTTCTGGTAACTACTGTTAAACACTCAACACTCTACAATAAAACTACTGGTTTTCAAAAACTGATCATGCAGTAACATTAACTTACTATTAAAAAAAAAAAAGTATGGTAAAGTGCTCGCCGTATCAACCGGAGATCACTGGTTCGATTCCTGGGTGATGCTGTTTTCCTCTCACAGCCGGAGGTCTAGAGAGAGCTGATTGGCCGAGCTCTCTCAGAGGGGAGGGATGAGAGGTACTTTGTGCTCCCACATTAATCATGGCTCTACAGCCAATCAGGGGCGTCTGTGAGCTTGTGCAAGCGGAAGGAGTGGATAGCGCTGTCTTCCGAGTGTGTTACTCCGCTCCTAACGGTGCATGAGCAAGCAGTTCGAAAAAATGCGGTCGGCTGGCGTCATGCGGTTCAGAGGAAACACGTGATAGTCTTTGGCCCTCCCGGCTGAATGGTAGTATTAGCCTTAATGTGGGAGCCCCTTAGTGACGAGGAGGAATTGGCCACGACTAAATTAGGAAGAAAATCGGGAGGGAAAAAAAGTAACTTAATATGTCAAACCACCCTGGTTAACTTAGAACCAGCCTAATAATAATACTCTAACCAGCTGACTGATATTTACCATTAAAATAAAAATAAAAAACTTTCAACTTTCAACAAGTGTTAGTTACCTAAATAATCCACATGCTAAACCACCAACAGGTAGCATTTGAATTCCTTTTGCAATTTAAGAACAAACGTGAGCAGTGTACTTTTCAGCTAAGTATACCACTGTTTTGTTTTTTTTTTACCACAGACTCTGTGCTTTTAACTTATATTCTGACTCCTTGTCAATAATAATAAATTTGGCGCGAAAAAGTAAAACCAACCTTCACAGCCCGCTTTGTCTTGTTCTTCATTTTTATCTGCGGCAGGTAAAGTAGGTGGTGCGCTAAGGGTCTGGATGAATGATGGATAAAGTGTTTTTTGCTGATTTACACCGTGGCCTGCACATTTCTCTAACACACTGGACACTTAAACATTTGCAGGCTTGGAGCATGTGTGGGAGAAATTGTGGGAAATTGTTTCTTTATTAGAATCTATATGTACTGTAGGCTTAATTGGGCTAGTCATGAAAAATGTTGAACATTTAGTCATAAATGTCCTGTATAATCAAAAATAAGTGTAGACAAAAATCATTGAACACAAACATTATCTCATTAACAGACACCTGGGTGTACTGTATGATAATATAACTAGTGATTGGATTTTTTTTTTTTTTTAAATAAACAAGCTAGATTTCGAAATAAAACATTTATCTATTACAAAGCGATTTTGTTATTGACTTGAGTTGTTACCAACCTACATATCTACATATCGTCATTTCAGATATCCAACCTACTAACCCTCCCCTCCATCTACCCGTATGTGAAGAGTAAGATTAAGTATATAAAAAGTACTAAACACTCTTTAGTGTAGATGGCCCTGTTTGTCAGTGACCCCCAGCCCTTAAACCCCAAAGCATTTTTAGCATTATGTTTTAATAATTTTATTGTTAGGAGTCAGGATTGTGCAATACAAAGTGACATTTTTCAGCACAATATATTCTTCAATATAAAGAAGTAAATTTTATTTCATTTTAACTAACTATACACACATGACTAAGCAAAAGTTTTTAAAAGGATGATATCAGAACATATCAGAAAACCCAAAAGCACAGTTTACCAGTACTGTATACAGTACTTCAAGGGCGTAAATTTGCTCTGGACATTGGTGGGGACCTATGCACCCCCCATCCCCTCCCTCCCCAACTCCGTCCACGGAATGCATGTTTTTTTTTTATATGCTGCAAAATGCAAAATCACTTTACATTAATACTAGCAATGCTTCGATTGATATTAATCCACTCGAAATGCAATTCATTAAGTTAAATTAAGAAATAGTGTAATGTTAAAGGGAATGTTTAATAACTGACAAAAAGATAGTTTAATAAAGACTATTCTTTATTGAGCCATAGTGCTGATCAGTGGCGGACTGGGACAATAATTCAGGCCGGGAATTTGACTCCACTCCCAGGCCACCTCTGCTGCTGCAGTCACCACCATCCTATTCATGTAATCTACTGGACTGATAAACTTGTAGGCTAACCCTATTATTGTAACAGGTACAGTAGACTACCAGATGCAATATAATTGAATAAAAAAATAACCTTTAACAACTCACTAGGAATACACCATTTATACTACCAAACCAATGACAAATAGAAAATTGGCTTTTTTTAAAAGAGATAATAAGAGACACATTCACATGTTGAAATTTTACATTTTATGTATTTTCAGTGCTCAACTCTAGTATACCAAATGTATCAGAAACACAAATAAACTTAACGAAACCTATGACAGCGTAAGTAACATAACAATGTTTACTCAATTATGGCATTATGTGGAACAGACCAGTAAGAGTAAACAGTAAGTAATTAGCACTACTAGTGCACTGGCTTTAACTGTCTCCTTCATCTTTCCCTGAATTATCATCTTACCTTCTCTCTCTCACGCTGCACATCTAGTTGCTCTGCAATATGAAATAAGCGCGTTCAATAATCTGTATTTATAATTGTGCAGCCATCAGTTGTATGTCCCCAAAATCACAGTCCTACTACTGATCTTATAAATCATAAAAAGCACATGTTTAAAAAGTATAGGCTGCTGCCTGCATGTTTAGTTTTGCTTATCTTAAACTTTACCTGAAGGTTCCTGCTCTGACTCTAACGCTGGACTGTCCACCACCTCTACTGTAGCTCAACAGCAGGAGCATTTGCAGCACTAGTGCTACTGCTGCTTCCTTCCTCACCTTTTCTAAATAAATAAACAAACAAACAAACATTGTAGGCTGCATATTGTAGACTAGAAATTAAAAATCTAAATAACTAATACTGTATTCTTTTCCATACCATCTACTTGATTTATTTATTATTTAAAAAATTTGACCCACTAACACTATTCTGTCTACTTTTTATTCATTTTTATTTATTATATTAAAAATATGCTACATGTAGACGAAACGAGACTTGACTCAGCACAGCAGCACTTACATATTGTTGCTCGTTTGTTGGTTTAATTTTATCTATTGTGATTATCTAAGTGATTTGGATGAAAGTGTTCTGCCAAATTATTATACTGTAAATATAATGTAAATGTAATCTTGACCGACCTGTTCCCTTACTGGCGAACATGGCTGGGATTTTGCAGCAGCTTGCTGCGTCTGCGGCCGGGGCTTTTTCCCTTTTTATACGCTCTCTCTCTCTCTCTGCTCCTCCTTTGCGTTTACGCTCCATTTTTTGAACGATTTAGTCAGATATACCCTGTCTCTGGATATAGCCAGATATTAGGCAGTGCGTCGCTGACGTTGGGTCATGTGGGAGGTCATGTGGTCATGTGGGAGGTCATGTGGGAGTGTAATTTTCCCTCCTGATCTTCTAATCTTCCCTTTCCATTGCCTGATTCGTAGATTGAGAGATCCGTCAATTAATTCGTAGTTGCACACCAGCCTATCACATGCCAGGCTGATCGTCTGCACAGCGGCAGCCGGCAGGCCAGAACGACCGTCAGGCCACCGGGAAATGTCCCGGTGCTCCCGATGGCCAGTCCGCCCCTGGTGCTGATATACAGCACATTTAAACAGCAATCATTTTATTTCACTTTTTCTGAGTCTTAGTGTGCAAATCTCGAATCAAATCATTAATGTTCGCCAAGTAAGTGAATGCATTTTAAAAACAATTTGTGCGAAGTGGATTGTCTATTGGTGAACTGTCAACTAAATTCTAGCCATGGCAATATTAGTACTGTATGTAACATATCAATTTATTTCACAAGGCTGATTTCCAACAAAGTGTCGTCATTAGATTAGGAGAACTGACAGGGATCATATTTATACTTTTACATTTAGCTGTTTAATCTGCTGTTAGTTTTAAGTCCGTATTCACAGACTATAACCTGCCCTGCCTTAATGAATGTCAGTCAAAGAGGTAAAATAAATGAAATAAATAAATAAAGACACTAGCATTAACGTTAACTGTTGTCGTTACTTTGATGGATTCACTAGCGAACTTGAAGTGACTTACACTTTTCTTTGGAAAAAAGCCCCTTATGTCTGTCACTCAACACACCTTCTCGCACTGGAAAAAAAATCTACTGCATTTGGCGCTGCTTGTGTCTGAATGCAGCCAATAGCCTATCACATGATAGCAGGGAAAGGAACAGCCAATCAAAATGTTCATATGTGTTTTGGGGGCGGGAGGACTCAAGGAGAGAACGTGATTTATCCCTTTCTGCGTGTCTAGGTTAATGTTGACAGCACGATAAAAAATTTTTTTTGTGGATTAAATTATTGGTGGGGACATTTCAGTGGTCGGAGGATATTGGTGGGGACACATCACCACCGTCCACCCTAAATCTACGCCCCTGCAGTACTTGATGTGTGGGAAACATGCTTTGGGGAAACTATGTGAGTTGTACAAAAGATAAATATGAACTATCGCTGAGATTTTGAGGTAATTAACCATAGTTGAGACACATTTGTTTCACACACTAAACACCAAATTTCACTGTGTCTCATTCGGTTATACATCTTGACCTAATCAGATCAAGCACTTGCACTTGATCATATATCAGGACTCATCCCGAATCACACCTTAGACTTTAAATAGACCACATGAACTCTTAACATGGCATGGAAATCTGTACTTATAAATGTGTATGGATGGAAAATATCACACTTTTTTTTAATTAGAGTTACATGATAAATGAAGCAAAGGAATAGCTGTTCTGTGTGTGTGTGTGCGCGCGCGCGTATAAGAGAGAGAGAGAGAGAGAGAGACAGAAGTTTTTGACCAAACATGGCCGTCTGTCTCTGAGCTGAAACGCAGTACGAGCGGAGCGATATCTCCGAGAGCCAAAGCTCATTAGAACAGAACTACAGCTGGGAAACTTCACGCAGAAACACAACCCGGTCCAACTGTCCTTCTGCCTGGAGGATCCGCTTTCAGTCATGGAAAGATGAAGAACATCCAAAAAGTCTGTACACACACGATCTGTTTATTTTGTAAAGCTTGGCATTTTCCATTTAGAAATAGACCTCCTAGATCAGCAGTCACTTCCTGATACGATATTATCACAGTACCATTAATATTGCAATGCTGTATCACGAATTTATAAATATCCAGATTACTGATATTATATATTTTTAAACAATTTTGTTCCAATTTAAGTTGCCTTTTCCTTATAACATTAGATTTTTCACTTAAAAAACAAGCGCAGACTTTAAACAATTCAAACTACCTTCAAATACAAGAGTTTAACATTTAACTGATGTTATTATTATTTCTAAGCAAACTTAGCAAAAAATTCCCTCCTACCACACGGTAGGGAAATGTGGGAATAGTTTAGAGCGCCACCTGTAGGATTATAAAGAAACAGCGGCATTTAACTGTCTCAAAAACTACTTTACACTTTTGGTGTTTTCGAGACAGACAGAAAACCAGCCAATTTTAGTCACTGCCTGGTCAACCGGTGCACCTCCATTATAAATGTAAGAAGTCATTTTAAATTTCTTTTAGAGTCAATACATTAAACACCACACAAAAGAATGGCAACTCATAACTTAATTGATTTCACCCATCCATCTCCAATACTACAATTCATTTACACTCATCAAGGGTTCGCCTGAATTCCCATCATGCACTGCAAGTCCAATGATGTCAAACAACATCCATTGGCACTTCTCGCCTTCTTGCTGACAAGCCACCAAATAATCCGTTACCTTGATATTGATATGTAATTTTACACTTAATTACTCCGAGTCACATCCAGATGAGCCACGCTTAAATCAATATTTATTACTTTAGCCTTGTTTATTACCCTGAAGTGCTACAGTAGCATAGTTTGGCAAAATTCACATATCTATCTCAATCCTTTAAACAAACTAGTGCTGTGTCTCGAAAAGAGTTCACTGGTTTGATTGCTATACAACACGTGTTATTATTCTCACCTTTGTTATTGTTATGACACTTTCAACATTGTTCAACACATTCATATTCAAATCATTCAAACTTCAATGCATTCAGCTCAATTAGGTCCTGCGTGCTGTTATTTTGCTAACGAATCAGACCAATGTTTTCCCAACAAATCGCATTTTTTTTTATAGAATTATTTTTCCATAGAAAGTGAATGGGGCCAATTTTCAAACACCCGTAAATCATTAATTTTTTTACTGTCCGATTGTAAAAGAAGACCCAGTTATGAAAACGGATTTAAAATCTCTACAACGTTGGATAGAATCAGATAAATAAATAATAATAATAAAAAAATTACTCCTTTAAAACTGCTCCCAGACATGGCCCATAGAGAATGAATGTCTTTCTCCCTCTCCATATTTCACCCGATTTTACAAACAAACTTATACAACTTTAAAACATGATCTGACTGTGCAAAAAAAAAAAAAGGGAGAAAATTGGGCAAGCCGCTTGGACGTCCAAAGTACTTTCCTCATAGTAAAGTATTTTCGCCAAAATCATTATAAAAAACATTTTTACTAGCTCGCTAAAGTTAAAGCGGGGACTGTGAGCCACCTTTCATCCAACATCAGTGTCTGACTCACAAATACGCTTCTGGAAGAGCGGTCAGTAATTCCCATAAACATACTCCTAAATGTTGTGGAAAGCCTTCGCAGAGGAATTGAAGCTGTTATAGATGCAAAGGGGGCAGGGCCAACAACATATTAAACCCAATGGATTAAGAATTGGAAGTTCATATGCATGTGAAGGCAGGAGAGGGAATACTTTTGGCAATATAGGTTATATATCTTCCTAGACGAGGAATGTATTAAATGATGAGTTTAAATTATCATGTTCAGGTGAGCTCTTGATGCTCAGGATGCTCTGCTAGTCATAAAATCTAAGCTCTATACTATATTCCATAAACCATCTTTAAATAGATTTTAAACACAGTATCATCGAGGAATGTTTTATTGAAGTTGAACATGAACAAATCCATCAGGTCCAGTAAAACTGTCCATCACTCAGCACTAGTTAGTTGAAGGGAGGAGCGATAATCCACTCCAGCGACAGGTGTTCTCAGTGCCGCCTTCTTCAGGAATGATTCACTGCTGAACTTTTCGCATCACACACACACACACACACTCGCTAAATTTAGTTTGGCTTTTGCACTCACAAGAAATCCATCCTGGATGCTGGGTCGTGTTTATAATCTCTGCTTGTTCTGTGTATTCGACCTCCTTTAATGAAGTGTACACTTATTGTTCTTATTGTTCAACTTACTGCAGTGATTTTGTCACTTGTATGTGTGTGTGTGTGTGTGTGAGAGAGAGAGAGAGAGTCATGCACTACATAATATACACAAAGGCTTAAATATTCCCCTTGAACACAGAACTAACACACACACATACACACACACACACACTCACTCACCTTGGCGATAGTGAGAGGCTGGTTGAAATCCTTTCCTCCAATCACCCGGAAGCCCCATGGTGGTGGTCCATCCAGTATGACACAGTGCGCCATAGCTTTGCAGTGTGTGTGTGTGTGTGTGTGTGTGTGTGTGTCTACAGAGTGTGTATCCTCCAGTAGAGTGGAGTGCTGTCCAGTGTTTAGGCTTTAATAAAACAGGAAAAGACCCCACCTCCAAGGATGAGCTGTTTGGACAGATCATACATCTCTCTCTCTCTCTCTCTCTCTCTCTCTCTCTCACGCACTGTTTTTCTTCGCCTTTTCATACTAATCACTCCTGGTTCCCTGAGCTGAGATTAGTTGTGTAACTTTTTAAACACCCATCCATATCTGCAAAACAAACCTATAAAGAGCATTACTAGTCTGAGATCAGTTATTCTTTTGCATTATGGCTAATAATGTTAATGTTGTAACAAGTTAATAATGGCTACATAACTGATCTCAGACCAGTAATGCTTTACATGCTTGTTCATGCTTCATTACCATATAATGTATGTGATCTGAGATCAATCAGTTATTCAGCTTTCAGTTACATGAATTTGGTAACATTACTGAGCTGAGATCAGTTTTTCAGCTTATCTTAATCTATAATACTGATATAACATAACTTAAGTAATTCTTTAAGTTGTTTGCTTTTTTATTAAAAGTCTGATGAATATGAAACAGTTGATGCGGCTGTCCCGAGATCAGTTTTTCACTTTTCTCTTGCATGTCACGAGGTTAATTCTACCGATCTGTGATCAGTTCATACAGTATAGTTATTATTGTATTAGTAAGATGTTCACTGTGCATATTTCATTATGCTTTTCATTTATGGCAGTAAAGGGAAAGCCGGACTGACCTGATCATTGCTGATAATTTACTGTGTTTAGTTAGTGCTTAAACAGTCCATGTTACTGATCTGAGATAATTTTTGCTTCTGATTTTAAAAGGTGATTACTTCTAATCTGGGATCTGTTCACTTCCTTTTTGATTTTAAAATAAAATACGTGAATTTTTATCATCACGTTAATCGTATAGAATGCCGTTCACATTATAATTTACATCGCTGAATTGTGAAAAGGAAATAAATGTTGAGATAGAATTGATGAGATTTTTCCCCTAAACTGGAGGTGAAGGACCTCTAGGCTATTACACAGAAGTTTTTGGGATGAAAGTGAAAGTTTCAACCGATCCTGAGATCTGAGTACAAAGTTGAAAGGTCGGCATGTGCAGATGACCTTCCTTGTCCTTTGTCCATCAGGGAACTGACGTCACTGTTGCCATGGAAACGGAGTCTATAGATGTCCATCGAAAAAACAAACAAACCCAGAATTAACAAAGGATTTTTAAAGATATGCATATAATACAGCTTTCGCACACTTTGCTGATTTTAATCAACGGCGTTATCCATCTTTGACATACACCAGTGCAGAGGATTATCCCTGACCCAGTGCTTCGCCAGCTAGTTACGTTGTGAGGTACTGTATTTCTCTCCCCAAAATAGCGAGAAGTGGTTGTGTAGATGAGATTAACAATAAATTGATAGTCATGTTTAAGATAAATCTAGGTACGCCCGGATGAGCCGGAGCACAACAGGATATACGTCCAGCTGTCTTTGTGCTAACACTGAATAAAGTTAAAAGTTGGATCAGGTGGGTTTGGGACCAGGGCTTTTCCCCGAACTCATAAGACACCAGGATTACAGCGATCAGTACAAAAGGATCACTGTCTCAAACACTGTGTACGTACGTGCGTGCGTGTGTGTGTGTGTGTGTGTGTGTGTGTGAGAGAGAGAGAGAGAGAGAGAGAGAGAGAAGCATATTCTCTCCACCACTTGTTTCTGTGTCTTACCAAATAAGGGCAGGAGCTCATGATAACTATCCACACACACACACACACTATCTTTGTTCCAAAACTTTCCGACATGCCCTTTTCAAGAGAAGAACACACACACACACACACACACACACACACACACAGAGAGAGCTGAAGCTTGTGTATCATATACTGTATGGAAGGAATGACATTTTTAAACTGGAACATATTTAGTCTTGGCCGCAGATGCAAATATTATCCAATACGGCCGTGATTTAAGATAGAGAATATAAAGCCGAATCAGCTCGTTTGGCAGATAGCTAAGAGACTAGCTGTGTGCTAACCTGCTAAAAGAGCATTTTAGAAACACAAACACAATTTGACACAACTGCGCTGAAAAAGGTAAAAACTAAGAGAAAAGAGCTCTAGCTTAGCATTACGCTAAATAGCAGGTATTCTGTGTAGCTTGTCAACATGCGAAGTAGCACGGAAACATGCTAACCAGCACATGACATAAAACCGATGTATTGTTCGCAGTGTTGGGCGAGATACTTAATTAACCAGCCCTAATTTAAAGTAGTGAAATAACTGGAAAATATCAAGGAATACAGAAATGTTCAAGCTGAAACCTGGCAAATATTTTAGGTTAGCAGAACATTCTTAAAACATATGCATTCTGGAAGTTTCAACAAAGATTTCAACAAGGTTAAGGGTCACCAATCATTTGATCAAAATGGAATAATATAGTTCAAAAGATTTGGCTTTTTTCTTAAAACCCAAAGCAAAAAGCCAGATAAATATAGCTAGCAAGAAGGTTAAATTGCGGAAGAATATGCCGACTAGCTCGCAACGATATAATAATGCTGTCATAGCTGTAATAGCTGTCATGTTTGCAGTGTTGTGGAAGCTGCTTTTGAAATCTAGTTATCTAATCGACAAGTTAGTTTAGCAGTTAGGTATGCTAGCTCAGCTTCATGCTACATGGATACAAGTAATCCTGAACAAAGGTTCATGGAAATTAAAGTAATATTGCTAACTAGGAAATGTTGTTGTTGTTGGTCTACCGGCGAGGGGTCACCACAGCGGACCAGATAAACTTGGCACAGGTTTTACGCTGGATGCCCTTCCTGACGCAACACTCCCATTTTTATCTGGGCTTGGGACCGGCACTGCACCCAGTGGCTGGGGTTTGGGCGCTGGCTGGGAATCGAACATGGGCCTTCAGCATGGCAAACAAAACACCTACCACTGAGCCACCACTAGGAAATGTCTAGGCTGGAATTCAAGCGACCTGAGTTAAGCTTACCTGAGATTCATCCATCCATATAGGAACCTCTGTAGTCCAGCTAGGGACCGTGGAGGCCAATGGTGACCATTGTATTTATTCCCTTTTTTTTAGGAGCTCTGCTCAACATTCAGACACACATTCATACACTTGGGACAATTTGGGAAAGCCAATTAGCCAAATCTGCATGTCTTTCCACTGTGGGAGGAAACCAACCAAGCACAGGGAGAACATGCAAACTCAATGCACACAGACCCGACACAGGAATCGAACACGGACCCTGGAGGTGGAAGGCGACAGTGCTAACCACTAAGCCACCATACAGCCTTACCTGAGATCAAAACGATAACATTACCTCAGCTGTCATAGCTGGTAACTTTGGCTACCTAAAAGCTTGATTTGAAACAAATACTGATACAGGACTGATTTCTTGCTGATTGAAGTGATCAGGTTCATTCACATCAGATAGCAATGGATTTTGCTTAGTGGTGTTTTTTATCCATCAGATCTCGTTTAACAAGGACAGCAGGAAATCGACCAGGGTGGTAGAAATGCTTTCTAACTCGTTCATGGACAGATATGATAATAAGACACATTACATGAAGCTGATTGGTTAGAGATGTTGATTCTATTAGAATTCAATCCATTCTTTTTTGTCTGATTTGTTCCTAACAGCTACATTTGCACAACTTTTTTTAAGTATTAAAAACTGCAAAAAAAAAAAACTTATCTAAGAAACATTGAAATGCTGTGTAAATTCAGATTTCTTTTTGTAATTTGTTACTGTACTTAAGTGTTTACATGTATGTACTTTACTAAAGTAGCTTTACCAGTGGACACTTTTTTACACTTGTACAGCAAATAACTACATGGTACAGCAAATATCTGTACTTTCTACTTCACTACATTTGTGCATAGCTTCATAGCTTATATAAAGCATTGAACGTTAATGTAATTGGACATTAGAACTGTCAGCGCACTCAGCCGCGACCGGCACTAGGACCCGGAAGTAAGACGGTCGCGAACCTGAAAGCATAAAGGTAAACAAGATGGCGCCGCACATCGCTCTGTCATTGAGTTATGGCCATGCCGCATCGGAATCGTTCGTTTGCACGTGAGTACTCACTTTCTTAGATCTACTTTCAGACTGAGTGTGTGTTTATAGGACGCGGGTTAGATTGTGTCTTTCTCTTGCTCATTTACTTTGAGAGTCCTAATAATAAATCGCGTGATTATCCTGCCCGCTCGTGTCTCTCCGCGTTTGGGTTTACCATTCACGCTACAGGGCTAACTGCTAAAGCTAAGTCTTTCTGGTCTCCTCGGGTTAGTTCATGACATAATGACAGAGCCCAAAGCTGTAAACCCAGCGGATCACGCGCGCTTATGCGATGTGGTTGACCAGCATGCTATGCTAATCAACAAGCTAACCAGGGAGCTCGATACTCTGCGCCGGAGTGTCCAAGACGTCGCGGACTTGCGCCGCGAGGTTGCGGAGCTCAGGCGGGAGAACGCGGGTCTCCGTGCGGCTGTTGATGGCATGGCTAGCGGTCCGCCCGCCGCAGCGGCCGCGACCCCGCACCAACCCCCTCCTCTTTCTGATGTTTTCCTTGCATTACCAGACAAATGGGATGGCACGGATGGGAAGTGCAGTGTGTTCTTAACATCGCTGGAACTGGTGTTTCAGTTCAATGCCACCAAATACTCCACCGACCGGCTACGCATTGCACTGCTCGTTTCGTTGCTATCAGGGCAGGCAGCTGAGTGGGCCACGGCAGTTCTTCGCGCTGACACAGACACAGCACACTCGTATAACGAGTTCACCCGTCAGCTCAAACTAACCTTTGAACACCCCGCGGGCGAGGTGGAGACCGACGCGAAGCTCTACCATCTGCGGCAGGGAGGATTGTCCGTGAGCAGGTATACTGCGGAGTTCCGAACCCTCTCCATCCAAACCTCCTGGGGAGACGCAGCCCTCCGGACATCCTACTTCGAGGGACTGGCTCCGCAGATTAAGGATGAGCTAGCTGGACGCGAACTCCCAGCCACACTGGAGGGGCTGATCCAGCTGGCTCTCCGTATAGACCAGCGCCTCCTCTCTCGTCCAAAACCAGCACCTCGAACCCTGCCGCCCACACCTACCTACTCATACTCCGCACCAAGACCACCACCCGCCTTCACCACTGCCTTCCCCGGACGTGTCGGATCTCCACCCCCTGCCGTGGTTGACACTGGAGCCGGGGAACCCATGCAATTAGGGCGCGCCTCCCTGACCGTGGCGGAACGCGAGAGACGCTACCGCGAAGGATTGTGCGCCTACTGTGGTTCAGCGGCGCACCACCGAGCGACCTGTCCGTCCCGTCCGGGAAACGCCCCGCCCCGGTGAGCGACAGGAGAGACTCACCGAGCACCATCTACCTCTCCGCCACGACCGAAACCACCAGTTCTCGCTTCACGGTTCAGGTAATCCTCCTCCTTGGCCACAAGCGGGTCCGAAGTACCGCGTTCATCTATTCCGGTGCCGCGGGTAACTTCATTGACTCTACATATGCTAAGGGATTGGGGGTAAGAATTGAGGCGTTAGCTCAGCCTATGAGGATCGCCTCCGTCGACGGGCGGCCCCTTTCATCTAGCCCCATCACCCAACAGACCCAACCTATCACTCTCAACCTCGGCCAGCACCAAGAACAAATTCAGTTCCACCTCACATCCATCTCCTCTCCACCTCTCATCCTCGGATACCCGTGGCTATTGAAACACGACCCCCTGATTTCCTGGACACAGAATCGGATCCTTTAGTGGGGGCCGACCTGCACCGAACTATGCCTACGGGCTCAGGCTGAGACGTGTTCCACGGAGTCCGAGGCCCCCGACGTCGACATCCACGCCATTCCTTCGCCTTATCGGGACCTGGCTGAGGTCTTCTGCAAACGAGAGCCCATCACCTGCCACCTCACCGTCCCTATGACCTAGCCATTGAGCTCCAGCCGGGTTCCAACCCCCCCCGCGGCCATCTCTACTCTCTCTCCAACAGTGAGACCAAGGTGATGGAGGAATACGTTACTAGTGCTCTACGACACGGCACCATCCGACCATCCTCCTCACCTGCAGCCGCGGGGTTTTTCTTCGTGAAAAAGAAAGGGGGTGAACTTCGCCCGTGTGTCGATTATCGGGGGCTCAATAAAATCACCATCAGGAACCATCACCCGTTGCCTCTTACCAACTCAGCCCTGGACGCCCTCTCTGGTGCCACCGTGTTCACTAAGTTGGACCTCCGGAGCGCCTACAACTTGGTGCGCATCAGGGAGGGTGATGAGTGGAAGACGGCCTTTATCACCCCTACCGGACATTATGAGAGCCTGGTCATCCCATTTGGACTCTGCAATGCACCCTCGGCCTTCCAGCAGTTCATCAACGATGTTCTCAGGGACATGCTAGGCCAATGGGTGTTCGTTTACTTACGACATCCTCATCTACTCCCCGACCGTCGAGGAACATGTCAAACACGTTAGGGCTGTTTTAAAGAGACTGCTCGCCCACCAGCTGTACTGTAAGCTGGAAAAGTGTGCTTTTCACGAGCACCCCACCACGTTCCTGGGTTTTGTCATCTCGCCCCAGGGTGTGGCCATGGACCCGCAGAAGCTGGAGGTTGTACGTCACTGGCCCCTACCCAGGACACTGAAGGAGCTCCAACGCTTTCTCGGGTTTGTGAATTTCTATCGTCGCTTTATCCGGGGCCACAGTACGGTTGCAGCACCACTCACCACACTGACCAGGCCCTCAACCCGTCCTTTCCAACTCGAATCAACCGCCATCTCCGCCTTCAAAAGGCTCTGCCACTTCTTCACCACCGCACCTATTCTCCTCCATCCAGATGCCAACCAACAATTCATTGTGGAGGTGGACACGTCGGAAGTGGGCGCCGGCGCCGTTCTCTCCCAGCGAGGTCCAGACCAGAAGCTACGCCCTTGTGGCTTCTATTCCAAGAAATTTAACCCCACTCAGCAGCGATACGGAGTAGGGGACCGTGAGCTGCTGGGCATAAAGTGGGCCTTGGAGGAATGGCGTCACTGGCTCCAGGGCGCCAGTGAGCCGTTCATCGTCTGGACGGACCATCAGAACCTGCTCACCATCAGAAACTTAAGACAGCTCAACCCCCGACAGGCACGGTGGGCCTTATTCTTTGAACAGTACGACTTCCACCTGTCGTACTGCCCGGGGTCAAAGAACACCAAGGCCGATGCCCTCTCCCGTCAGTACGAGCGAGAGATGCCCCGGGCGGATCCCGTGCCTGTCATCTCACCCACTAAGATCATTGCACCTCTCCAGTGGAACATTGAAACGAGGGTACGCCATGCACTGAGAACAGAACGACTCCATGTCCCACAACATTTAAGGTCTGAGGTCCTCCAGTGGGGCCATTCGTCGCTCGTCGCTGGACCCCCAGGAACCCGACGAACCACCACCTTCATAAGACGGGCTTTCTGGTGGCCTTCGATGAGGAGGGACATCATCGAGTTCGTCCAGGCGTGCCCGGTGTGTGCCAGAGCCAAGGACCAGAACCGACCTACACCCGGAGAACTCCAACCCCTTCCTGTTCCCCGACGGCCCTGGACACACATCGCCTTAGACTTCATCACGGGCCTGCCGGCCTCGGAACGAAAGGACGTAATCCTAACGATCGTGGATCGCTTCTCCAAGGCAGTGCACCTGGTGGCCCTCGCCGGACTCCCGTCAGCCAAAGACACCGCTGAGCTGATACTGGAACACGTAGTCCGATTGCATGGGTTCCCAAAGGACATCGTCTCGGACAGAGGCCCCCAGTTCACCGCCCGGTTCTGGAGGGCCTTCTGCCGTCTGATCAATTCGACCTGCAGTCTATCCTCTGGTTACCACCCCCAGACTAATGGTCAGACGGAGCGGACCAACCAACAGCTGGAGCGTTACCTGAGATGTTTCGTGTCGGATCGACAACGCTCCTAGGCCCGCTACCTCAAATGGGCCGAGTTGTCGCACAACCTCCATGTCTCCTCAGCCACCAACCTAAGCCCATTTGAGGTGTGCCATGGTTTCCAACCTCCGATGTTCGACCACCAAGAACCGGAGGTTGTCGTACCATCGGCCCAACAGTTGGTCTGCCGGTGCCGGCGGCTATGGCACCAAGCCAACCTTGTAATCCAACGTGCTAACACCAACTACATTGCCCAACACCGCCGCCGGCACCCGCCGGGACGTTTGTACTACATAGGTGACAAGGTATGGTTATCCACCAAGAACCTTCACCTGCACACTGAATCAAGAAAGTTGTCACCAAAGTTCATTGGACCATACCGCATCACATTAAGAATCAACCCTGTGACCTACCGGCTCCAGCTGCCTGCGGCGCTCCAGATCCACCCCGTCTTCCACACCTCCCAATTGAAACCATTCATCACTTCACCCATGGTTCCACCTACCCCCCTGCTCCTCCCCCCCGTATCATTGACGGCGGTCCCGCCTACACCGTGCGACGGATCCTTGACTCGCGCCCTCGGAGCAGGGGCACCCAGTACCTGGTCGACTGGGAGGGCTACGGCCCCGAGGAGCGATCCTGGGTCCCAGCACGTTTCGTCCTCGACCCCGGGCTCATTAGGGACTACCGTCACCGGGTATCCTCCACCCCGGGACCGTCCGGAGTCGGTCCTGGACAGGGGGGTACTGTCATGCGCACTCAGCCGCGACCGGCACTAGGACCCGGAAGTAAGACGGTCGCGAACCTGAAAGCATAAAGGTAAACAAGATGGCGCCGCACATTGCTCTGTCATTGAGTTATGCCCATGCCGCATCGGAATCGTTCGTTTGCACGTGAGTTCTCACTTTCTTGGGTCTACTTTCAGACTGAGTGTGTTTTTATAGGACGCGGGTTAGATTGTGTCTTTCTCTTGCTCATTTACTTTGAGAGTCCTAATAATAAATCGCGTGATTATCCTGCCTGCTCGTGTCTCCCCCGTTTGGGTTTACCATTCACGCTACAGGGCTAACTGCTAAAGCTAGGTCTTTCTGGTCTCCTCGGGTTAGTTCATGACAAGAACCACACTTACACAGTTCAGAAATGTATATACACACATTTCACAAAAGACAGAACAAAAACAGAGGCTGATCACAGAGAAGGAATTTATTAGATACTCCGAGACCGTGTGGTTATAAAAGATTCACTATATGTATAGGTAATGTTTGTTTGGGTCTATTAATTATCCAAAAGCCTAGAAAGACAAAAGCAGATCCTCTAAAAAGTCCAGAATTTGAAAGTCAGGATGTGTCCCTAAACACCATTTTGTCCTCTTTCAGTCCTGGAGTTTAGGTAAAGCTCATTTCAGGTCAAAATAATTGTCCATTTCCTGCATAATTATATGTTTTGACTATAAGTAGGAATATTTTGGCACATCATGGTACTGCTGGATACGAAGCGGGTGCTGATTTTATAGAGAACGAATTTATATTTAAATCTAGCTTTAGCTAATAGCCTCGCAGCTCCATTAGAGTTCTTGGTTTACAGATTGTGACATCCATTGTATGTCAAGGTTTCGTCCATTTTGTCTTGGTGAGCTTTTCTTCATAGCTGTTGATCTGGATCGTTCCATCAGGATTGTTAAAAATTTACGTGCGGATGTCTGATGTTAAAAGAGCAATCAATAACAATAATAATAACAATAATAATAATTATAAAAATAAAAACTCAAATGGAAATGAAATGAAACCCAAACCAATGAGCGTGTGAGCAAAGTGACTTTATAAAGCAAGTGGATTCCGTTATACAAAAAAAAAAAAAGAAAAATTCATGTGAGGTTTATGAAAAAAAAAAACATTGAACTCATGTACGTAAGGTGCAGCTACAGTCGTCACTCTGAACACTGAACATCTATAACAACTATAACTATATGTTAATCTATCTGAGCCCTGGTGCCAAAGAAATAAGAATAATATAAAACATCCGGTTAGCTTGTGTTCTTACAAAGTGAGAAAAAAAATTGTAAAATGTGGCACGGACCATCATCGAGTATACAAACCCATAACGATGCATAACGATGTGTACAAAGTGTCTTCACACATACCAACATACTGTAGATACATCTAGAAATTCACATCATCGTCGTGCAAAATGCACCATAAAGTCATTTAATACACACCCGCTGATTGCCATGTTTTGGAAATTAATACTTCATTATCATCATCATTAGGACCAGCAGTGGACAGAGAGTTATTGCTTGTGCACTAATAACCTCATTTGCTCCTGAGTTTAAATATCTGCGTCTAATAATAAACACCTCAGGGTGCTTAATGTGGAGACAACTTTGCTATCATTAGAAAAAAAGGAAGAAAGAAAGAAAAAACAAAAATGGCATCTTCTCCAGTGCTCCAGTCCTGCAGGTGGCGCTGTTTAGAGGTCATGGCAGCAGGATGAAGAATGCATGATCAAACAATATTTTGAGAAAAATCAGAGGAAGTACCTAAAGCAATGATAGAACATACAGTAGGATAGGACTGCTATCTGCAGGGCTGCGCAACGCCGCCTTTCACACAACTACGCCACATCGTTCTCTGCTTTCACATGAGAAATTGTGCACATTGTAACCATAGCAACACCATCCTAGCTAGCCTAGAACCCAGATTTGATTGTTATAAGGAATACAAATACGAACACCTAGCAGAGTCCTGAAAAAAAGTTATAAAAGGTTTCCGTATACAGTAAAACCAGTTGGCGTTCGTCATTTCATAAGTAGCCATACAGGCCACACCCAAGTGACAAGAATCCTGGTATGACAGGAGGGTTTTTTTTTTTAAACAAAACATACATTTGACAATGTTCAGATCAAGACAATTTCATAAACTGATTCTTTTTTTGTCTCATTTTGAAAGGAAATCAACATAGCATTTTTTTTTTCGTCTTCTCGTGACGTCGATCGTTTCTCTCCACCAATCAGTTCTCAGAGTTTCTGTCCTACTCTGTACCTTCTTCAAAAAGATAACCTATTGCTTGTTATAAAATATTATGGCTAATAAATAATGTGAATAATATTCAGGAGCACTGAGTACACTGCTCCTCATTCAGGACGGAAGCAAAACTTCAGTGGAGGAGAAAACCAAAGTGTTGGCTAGAGATGGCTAGTGAGTGCTAAAACTGTTTTTGCATGAGAACATGCACACGCACTCATTCACACACACACACACACACACACACACACACACACACACACACACACACACACTCATTCACACACACTCATTCACTCACACACACACACACACACACACACACACACACACTCTCTCTCTCAGGGTTGAGGTTTCACACTGGGCCTCAATTCTTGTGCCGTAGGTCTTCATTAAAGAGTCTTAACATAGTTTCCTGGGAAGGTTCCAAACAGCCGGCTCCTCCGAGACGTTCCTGCAGAGGAGATGGAGAGAACAATGGCAGAAGTGGTGAAAATGTGTAGAAAAGAATAGTATTAAATAATAGTAATTAATAAGAAGTGAGACAACAAGGAACATAAAAAATTGGAACTAAGGAAAAGGGAAGAAGAGAGAAGATGAGAAAGAAAACAAAATGTTTTTTAAAATAAGGAAACGAAAAGCAAATAGATCAGGAACAAGAAAGGTGCGCAGTGGAGAAAAAAACCCCAGAGATGAATGGAAAATGGAAAGTGAAGAAGAAGAAAAAAGGACAAAATGTGGAAGAGAGAAGAATAAAGAAAGGGGAAAGATGAAAAAAAGAGGAGATGGGGAAAAAGATGAAAGCATAAATATGTAAGTAAATAAATAAATATATAAATAAATGAATAAATAAAGGACAAATGTGAAAAATAGAAAGATAGAGATGGACAGATACAGGAGATGAAAGAAGAGGAACACATGAAAGAAAGAACGAGACAGGACAAGAGACAAGGAAAAGAAGCAGATGAACGAGAAGAGGAAGCGGTTATGTGGTGTGATGAAGCTCAGAGTGAGAGGATGAAGCTGCTGTCCGCTCGCTCTCTCTGTGTGCTGGAGTTACTGATCTCATGTGAAAACAGCTGGAACTGCTTCACGTGATTCACAGGTGTAGAAAGGGTTTTGGCTAGTCTTGGTTTGGATAATCTTGTTAGGGCACAAGCACAATGTCAGCAACCCTATGCCATCATGACATCAGCCCCACTACGTCGTAGTGTGTGAAGGGCCCTCTTGTTCTTCTAAGGAATATACACATTTTCTCCAGCATCTGGGGATTTTTGGGGGTCTTAACATGCTCAAAAACCATTAGGATGCCCGAGTGGCTCTGGGAGTGGCCTGGGGCCATCACACGAGATTTTGCTGCATAGCTCGTACACATTTGCATGTATACAGTACATGCGAAACCCGGTATACATTTCATGTCATGTGCTCTACTCAACAGGAAGTCAGTTATTTTGGGTTGTTTACAAAACACATCCGATGGATTTTGATATACTCCTCCTGGGGGATTTATCCGGTCGTCACCAAACCGGGCGTCTCAGTGTCAAGACATTAAGAATGAAAAAATTGGGGGGATTTTTCATATCTCAAACGGTTCAGCCATGACGATGCTTTAAACTTATTAACTTCAAGAGTGACATCACATTGAGTGACATCATAGTGTGAGGCTTTTCAACATGCTTTTTCAAACGCACAGAGGTTAGACTCTGCTGACATTAGGATAAAAAGTGGCAAAAAAACTTTCTTATTCAGTATATTGTTTCATGATAATGCAACAAATTTAAATGCATGTTCTCACTGTGCCCACTGTCTTTCTGGTGCACCCAGGCGGTGATGATGTAGGGTGATTGGGCCCGATTATCATTGTTTGCAACTATACTCTATTCTTGATCTGGCTAATATTGCCTAATCAAGTTTGGTTAATATTATCTAGTCTTAGTTTGGCTAATCTTGTCTAATATTGGTTTAGCTGATCTTGTCTAGTCTTGGTTTGACTAATGTTGTCTAGTCTAGTCTGGTAATTTTGGCTAGTGTTGGTTTAAGTAATCTTGTCTATTCTTGGTTTAGCTACTCTCGTCTAGTCTTAGATTGGGTAATTTTGTCTAATCTTGGTAAAGAGACTATGCTAGGCTAGTACTCTCGTCTAGTCTACTCTCATCCTGTGTGCTCCATTATAGTTTTATGGATTACATATCCACTCTTACCTGGCTATACCAATGTCTAATTTTGGGAAATTTCTGTTCTTAGTCCTTTTAGCCTTTTAGTCTTAGTCCTTAGTCCTGTGTGGGTTTGATATGGCTAGCATATTCTTGTTTAGTCTCAAGGTCTTTTAATCATGGCTTTTATGTCCAGTATCTGCTTGGTGTAGTTTGATCTAGTGACTCAAGGCATAGCTACTCAAGTCTTTTTTTATCTTTTATTTGCCAATCTTGTCATGTCTAGTATTAGGCCTGGGAATTTGTATCCTACTTTTGTATTTTAGCTGCTCAAACCTCGGCAGTGAAAATAATGACTTGCTTTTAAATCAATGTTACGATGAGTAAACATCAAGTATGGCACACCTACGAACCAGCCGTCATCGCACTTCTCCACCACATCAACCACATCACCCTCTCGTAGCTCCAACTCGTCTTCATTTCGGGGCACATAGTTATACACAACCTGAAACCTGCGGCAGAGAAGATGTGTGTTCAGTCGATCTGCTGTCTGCAAACAATAAGACTGGATGAGAATCCTGACTAACAAGCTGCTAATGACGATAATGTCACTTACGGCTCTCCGGCTCCATGAAGCGAATCCTGCATCATCCTCTGGATGAGAGATAGAGAGAGTGATGGAGCGAGAGAAAAGACAGAAAGGCGAGATGTGATCAATTACTTCTCATATCAGCGCTACTGTTCTGGAATAGGAAGTCACTGCAATCTCATGTTCAGCAAACAGACAGATGCAAAAGCGGCGACATAATTTTCATCCTTAAGTACCATCAACATCATCATCATCATCTGATTCATGCACACAGAGAACTCCAAACAGGAGAAAGGGCATTAAGAGAGGACAGCATCTGCCAGTCTGCACTTCTGCTAGTGTCACGGCACACTCCTACCCTTCGCACTCTACTGGAAGAAACGGAGGGCGATAAACAGCGCCTCCTGGTGGAAATAGGGCTGCGCGGCGGCTTCCCGTCAACTACTGCTGCGTGACTATAAACCGTCTGCAAGAGTCACAGCTCAAATCAGGAACTTGGCATCAAACGTATACATACACAAACATACGCTCTATTTAATGTCATCTCCATGCTAATGCAACAATCTGACGTTAATAGTGTTACATCCACAGATAAAAAGATAGATAAATTCAAAATAAACACACACACACACTGCAACCCACAGTAAGTGCTGCACACATCATCCCTTAGCGCACACTTGCTATGCTTTACCTTGACGTGAGGAGAATGCGGCTTTGACTGAGGGGACAGTGGAGGAATGGAGACAGGAGGAGGACATGGAGAAGTGTGGGATACAGGGACACCGGAGAACAGAGGGGAAGAGAGGGCAGGAGAAGTAGATGAAGGTGGAGGAGACATACTGCTAGAATGAAGAGTGAAGGAAGGGAGGAGAGGAGGAAGGCGGGGAGAGAACTGAGGAATTATGGGAGATGTGGTTGGCTCTGAGGGAGGAGCCGGAGAGTAGAGGGGAACTGTAGGAGATGTGGTTGGCTCTGAGAGAGGAACTGGAGAGGAAAGGGGAACTGTGGCAGATGTGGTTATTCTTGAGGGGGGAACTGGAGAGGAGAGGGGAATTGTGGTAGATGTGGTTGGCTCTGAGGAAGGAGCCGGAGAGGAGAGGGGAACTGTAGAAGATGTGGTTGGCTCTGAGAGAGGAACTGGAGAGGAGCGGGGAACTGTGGGAGATGTGGTAGGTCTTGAGGTGGGAACTGGGGAGGAAAGGGGAATTGTGGTAGGCTCCGAGGGAGGGACTGGAGAAGACGGTGGAGAGGCAGGGATGGTGGGCAGTAGAGGTTGCCGGGATGGGTAAAATGGAGGATGAGAGGAAGGAATTGGAGGAGACAAAGAGCGGGCAGGGGGAGAGGAAAAGGAGGAGAAGGGAGAAGGAGGAGGAGAAAGAGGAAGGTGTGGATAAGATGAGGAGCAGGGACGATGAAAAGAACTAACAAGGGAGGTAAGAAAAAAAGAAGGAGGGGAACAACGGGATGGGGAGGGGTCCTCTTCAAATGTAGGAGACGGTACAGGAGATGGGGACATGGGGACAGGAGAGGAAGGAGGAGAAAGGTGGAGGGAGGAACTACATGTTGAGGAAATAGGGGAGGATGCATGAGGAGGAGGAGAAGAAGGGGCCGGTGATGGAGAGTGATCAGGCTTTGAGAGAAAACATGTGACATGAGGTGAGGGATCGGCCTATCAAGGAGAAATACAATGAGATGTTTACTTGCCACTAGAGATGTTCCGATACCATTTTTCCCCTCCCGATACCGATTCCGATACTTGGGCTCAGGGTATCGGCCGATACCGAGTACCGATCCGATACCTGGGTGTGTATCTGTACAGTGTATATATACTAATATATATATTATATATATATTAGGTATATTTATATATATATAGCATTTTTTTAAAAAGTAAAATACTACTAGCCCTGTGTAACGGGATTGGCCCTAAGTGCACGGGCGACACCATGAAACACGGACACGAGGCGAGGTCTTACAGGAAAAAGGGTAATTTATTTAGAAAAATGGGTAATGAAAGGGTTACAGGCTCTCTGCGGCCTTTTCCACTTCGGCGGCAGGGATGCGAAGGCGGGCTCTACGCGGAAGTGAAGGTGCCGCGGGAGCTCGCGCAGCTGATTCATGTGCTCCTCTCGCGGAGATCAAAGGCGCCCCCCTTTTTAAAGTCTCTGGGGCGCATCACATCGCCCTGCTCTTGTGCCACTGAAGTCCAGCTTCCCAACAGTCAGACCCCGAGCTACACTCCCCGCTGTGTTTTATAGTGCCGGGATCATTAGCGGCGATAGCTCATGGGCCGTTGCCTGATTCTGCGGCCCTGCTCCTTGACATACCTAAAGGGTGGGGGGGGGGGCTGCCTAACTAGTGAGCGAGGAGATATATCAATTTGGGTGCACGCCCATCACAGGCACACGCCGTGACACTCTGTAAGTAAGCTAAGCTAGCAAAGCTAGCGGGCATAAATAGGTTATGTTTAGGAAAATGGTATCGGATCGGTACGTGGACTCAAATACTCGCCAATTCCGATGCCAGATTTTTTTGTGGTATCGGTAGCATTTCCGATACCAGTATCGGAATCGGAACAACCCTACTTGCCACCCCAAATATAGATGATAGAAACATACAGAAAACTATTGTAATGCTTGGAATAGCATGCTATTCTGTAAATACTGTAAAAACAACATCTGTATGGTCTACCTCTTGTGCAGGAACATCGAGTACAGAATTGCAAACAGAAGATCTGATTGGCTCATCGCCCTCTTCCTGTATGTACAACTTAGGAAACCCCGCCCCATAGCAGTCCATCACTGGGCTGGCAGGGTCTGGGAATCTGTCACTCAGTATGCTTAAGGGTGCCCCGTATAACCCTTTGTCCTCAGGCAGAGTTTCTGATTGGCTGGTCAGCCTCGTGGACTCTCGGCATGGAATAGTTAGCGTTATCCTATCGCCTGATGCTAGCACACAACATATAGAAGGTTCATCAGCCAGATGTTCAGTCTCCTGAGATATCTGATTACCGAGGAACATCGTCAGTAGTTTGTCGTAGGGGTTTGGATCATTCATGAGCACCGATAGGTCTCGGTCGTGATGCTGTTCTGCAATCACCGTTTTATGTCTGATGCCGTCTGCTTCTACAACGTACAGCTCTTTATTCTGATCCAAAATCAGAGACTGTGTGGTTGGAAAATGGACTCGGTTTAAAAAGTGAGAGGCGGCGTTTGAGAGGGGAGGTGGGGCCATGAGAGGAGGAGGTGGAGATGAATTTGAGACTTGACTGAGCGGGGGAAGAGTGGGTGGGTGGGGACTGGGATAGTGGATGTTCCTGGGAAGGGGTGGTGGAGTGGGAGGAACTGGAGTGGTACTGGGAGAAAGAGTGAGAGAAAGCCATTCACTGGTGACCTCTTGAAGGTAGGGGTAAGGGGTGGAGCCAGAGGGCTTATAGAGGAGCACAAAAAGAAGAAGAATAAGAAAGTGAAAAATAAAGAAAAGTAATTATCCTTCTGCTGGAAAACAGCCTCACCTTCTGCGCTTTGTAGGCGTCTAAACGGTGACTTGGACTTTTAGTAGGGGATCCCTTGATGACATCGACGTACGACACAGGAAAAATCCCCTGCTTATTGGAGCCAGGGATCCTCCCTTCATACCAGTTCTTATCCACTTTCCTTAGCAAGATCACTCTTTCTCCCTGCAACACAAACATATAGTACTTGAGAATTAATCTACCAAGAGATTTCTGGAGAAATAGGAAATGCGTGTTAGTGTCAGGTGTCTCTTACCTTCCTGAGCGAAAGCTCCACGTTGGTGTCGGCGTTAAAGTTGTACCGAGCCACGGCCTCTCCGATCTCCCGAAGCTGGGCTGGAGGAGGAGGACGCACCGGCTGCTTCCTCTCAGGAGACACGACCTTCTGAAGGACACAGACATACCACCAAACTTAATACAGTAACAAAATAATGAGTTTATTTTAAACCGAAATAAACGGTTTACTTCTGGAAATATGCCGTATTTCAATAAACACACACACACACACACCTCGACATATGAAATAGGGAATATCCCAATGCGTCCTCTGTGCTCTCCCTCATACCAGTTGCTGTCAATCTGTCTGACAATGTTGATTGCATCGCCCTTCTTAAAGGACAGCTCTCTGTAAAACACATCAAGCGAAACATCAAACGGACGTGAGATCTGCCGGGACGGCATGACGTCATAACTGTGCAAAAAGAAGTGCATCCGTGTACCGTTTTACTTTAAAAGCATACTCACTTGCCAGTCTGAGCTCTGAAGTCGTAAATAGCCCTGGCAGACTGTCTCTGATGGAGAAGAGAAGATATAATGAGATATGTCATCTGCTTAGAGGAATCCTAGGAGACAATCAGAGAGCGCGTCATAACGCACGCTCGATTTATTGATGCTTTTACATTCAGGGTCTAATACGTTTGGTGTAAGATGTGGGGGAGGAAAAAGTGACGATTACTACAACAAGTGCGTTTGTTAGAGGCGTAACCATAATTTCTGTAAAACAAGGAGACAGAAGACACAGGGGTAACGAGACATAAGGAAAATAGTCAACAGAGTGCAGTGATACAGCAGTAGTGACAAATGTATGCCTTCTGTGATGCGTTTTGGAAAAATGCATCTTTAGTAGCATCTTTAATTTTACCCTCATTTAAAAAATCCATATTTTAGTAATCTACAAAGTGTAATCATAAAAAAAAACAAGTAAATCTAAAACTTAAGATTTAAAGAAGTTACCTGTCGATCTGGAGTAGGCTTTCTGTTCTGAGGTGTGAGGCGACCAGCTTCAGAGCCCTGATCTGTAAAATGGAAAAATGAAGTGAGGTCATGCCTTTAAAATTTTTTTTAAATAAAAGTATACAAACATGGCGGAGGTGCATGATCAGAAAGGGTGAATCACTGGTGAGGAAAAATAAAATTAACGATGGGATAAAACAACTGCAAAGCAGAATCAAAAGTATTTATTTCACTTATGGTTTAAATAAAAAATTTTAGAAATGTATTTAATTATTTATTTTTTTCCATTGCTTCAGCACATTTCGCTGTAGGCACTGAACTCTTACTAAAACGACTTGTACTTGGTACAATCGGATAAAATTATAAAAATTGTTACCTTCTTTTCCTAAATAAGTCTTTAAAGCAACTGGAAAGAGTGATGCCATTAAAAAAATAAAAAAATACAAGTATACAAACATGGCGGAGGTGCATGATCAGAAAGGGTGAATCACTGGTGAGGAAAAATAAAATTAACGATGGGATAAAACAACTGCAAAGCAGAATCAAAAGTATTTATTTCACTTATGGTTTAAACAAAAAATTGTAGAAATGTATTTAATTATTAATTTTTTCCATTGCTTCAGCACATTTCGCTGTAGGCACCGAACTCTTACTAAAACGACTCGTACTTGGTACAATCGGATAAAATTATCAAAATTGTTACCTTCTTTTCCTAAATTCCTAAAGTCTTTAAAGCAACTGGAAAAAATTTACATTATAAAACACATAATACATATAATACAGTAAAAAAACAACAACATAGAATCAAATACGTTGTTTGACTGACGAATGCAAGATGCATCACCTCACGTGAAAGAAGAAAAGCTGCAAAAACTGATGGATACAAATCATGCATTTAACAAACAGACCAAACATGAATCATGCTTTCTTGCCTCTTTTCCACGAAATTCATGATCTAAACATATTTTATACAACGTGACTGAAAATTTGAACGGACACTAGAATTGGCTCTACGTTTTTTTTTTCTTTAACCTTTGAACCAGCAGAGAAGAGGCAGTGTTTCAAATTCACCAGCACAGCGAGTTTGTGGGGATGACAATGGGACGGTGCGACTGTGGCGACAGGGTTCTTAGCGAGTGAAGAAATGTTAGCGCAGCTGCACCTGAATAGTAATGTTCGTTAGAGCTAGCTTTAGTATGCTGGTTGTTGTTGTTGGAGGCATCTGCGTGATGCGGCTGCTGGTAGGAGGCACTGTGGTAAGGCTGGTAGTGGTGCGAGGGGGAAGGGGAGAAAGTCCCCCGCCGAGCCCGCAGTGACGAGCTCCGTTCGGGAACTTCCGGGAGCAGCTCCTGCAGTAGCCGACGCAAAATGCTGTCATCAGGCAACCGAGCAGCTCCCAGCCCTTTCTCTGCCCTTAAATGGTCATAAATGTCCTGTAGAGCAGCATCTAAAGCCTCATACATTGCTGTCTTCGATTTGTGATGGCTTGAGCGACTGTGGTGTCGCTGGGTTGGTGAAGAACCCCGCTTCTTGCGGAAAGGCACCGGGCTGACCAGAAAGGCCAGTTTGGTAAGGCCTGATTCGCTGGGTGATTGCGGAGCGAGTGGAGACGTGATGGTGGTTGCTTGCTGTGCTCTCTCATGCTTAAGCATAGTGGTGAAGCGAGTGTAGGAAGCTGGGCAACGCCCCTTACAGGAGCTGATGAGGTGACGGTGGTGGTAGCCTTGACTCTGGCCTAGACTCTGGTGGAGATGGTGGCGGTGGTGGCTGCTGTGGTGACTGCGTCCGTGGTGATGGTGGTGGTGAAGGTGGTGATGGTGTCCAGAAATGCAAAAGCTATCAGACGATGCTAGTGAGCAGTGGTCTAAGTCGCTCTCACTACAAAGGGATGATCCTTCTATCTGAATGAAGTCACTCAGTTCAGAGGCACAAGCATCCTGATCACTGTCCGAACAGTCCTGTTGCTGTTGCTGGTTTTGCCTGACCACAGGAACAAGGCTGCGATCTTCTAGAACTGGTCGCGGTTGACCTTCTGGGGGGCTTCTCGCCCTTTCTGGAAGGTCTTCTTCCTCCAGGAGCGACTCCACTGAGAAGCGGCGCTTGGGGCAACTGCTGGCTCGAGAAGATCCTGGCGTAGTGGTGCCTGATGGAGTGTTATCTTCGCCAAGGTCTGGCATTGACTTTGACTTTTGGATCAGCTGCTCGTACTCCGAGATCCGATTTGGCACCATGCTCTGTGGTACTTCCTGCCCTAATGCTGCCCATGAATGGAGGCTCTTCCGCTGCTGCTGCTGTTGTCGCTCAAGTTCCAGGATGCGGGCACGGACAGAACACATCACTTCTGAGGGCAGAAGCTGTTCCCTGTCAATGTGATGCATCGTCTTGTAAAGCTGCAGGAATCCTGGGGTATCGTGGGCCATTTTGCGACGATGATGCCGCCGTGCTCTCGGTGACGAATTAAGACTCTTCGCTTGTGTCTGTTGTTGACGCGTTCCACCTTCAACAAGCAGAGATCCGACACTTTCTGAGCGATTGCCATTTATTCCGACATTACTGTCCGAGAGCAAGTCATCATAGCTGCGAGACTTGAGGCAAGGCGAGGATGTGCCTGCTTCCTCATCGTCCACGCTGCTCCAGGTTTCAGCACTGTCCTTCTGGCACACCTGCCAACCATTTTTGAAGCTGATAGATTGCTTGGAGCTACGCAGGGTGGATGTGGAGAGGGAGAGGGTGTCAGAGGAAAGTTGGGAGGACACGTGGTCCATACCTGGGGAGCTCACTGATGGAGAGAGAGACTCACAAGTGCCTCCAGCTGCAGAGGCAGCGAATGCGGCATGCCAAAAGAGAGGAGACAGGAGCGGAAGTTAATAGGTTCAACAGTTAGAAAGAGAGAGTTAGTGCGGTTATAAGAACATTTGAGAAGAAGAGAGAGCGAGATCATAAACACAGTAAATACAGTATGCAAGAAAGTGTGGTGCAAATGACAGAAAAAATGTTAATTGTTAAATGTTAGGCCGCTCGTTGATTGTGTGTGCCTGTACCTTTTGCTTTTGCTGGAGAGGAAGGCGAGGAACGTGCAGCAGGTTTCTTCAGACTGTTCGATTTGTAGGGCTCGAGTCTAGAGGCTGGAACAGCATTCTGCTCACTTCCTGCGCTCTGTTGAGTGACAAACGGCTCCGACTTTCGTCTCTTCCTGTAGTCACTGGTGGCATCAAAGATACCAGAACATCACTAAAATGCTTTGATGATTTTTACTACCTTGTTGTGTACTAGACCTTTAACAAATTCAGACTCAGCGCACAGCAGCTGATGTTTATTTAGCCTATTTTTTGTTTTCGAGTTCAACTTAATCTGACTCATTAGGAAAATGAAAGCTTCCATGTTATTTTGTTTGTTTGTTTAATCTGCTTATCCAAACTGGACCTACCTCTGTTTGCTTTTTACAAATTCAGGGCAGACACCAATATTTATAACTATTATTAATTGCTTACCATTACAGCCAATTATTCTATAATTCTTTTTAAGGCTATGTTCATCTAAGACCCTCTAGTGGCCAGGACCTCTATAAAATACACATCTGGTTGCAGTTTGTAAGTTGTCCCAGGTTATGCAGATGGATGTATTGATGGATGGAACAAAATATTGGGCAGAAATTGATGGACAGATGTGGATGGATGGACGAATGGATGGATTGCTAAAAGAAGTGATGGATGGATTGATCGATTTCTGAAAGAAAAGACTGATGAATCGATGGATGGATGGAACAAATTAAGCAGAAAAATTATGGTTATATTGATGGAGGGATGGATGAATGGTTTACTGAATGTATTGATGGATGGTTGGAAAGATTGCTGAATGGATGGATGGATGGATGGATAAATAAATAGAACAAAATGTTAGGCAGAAAATTAGTTGATGGAGATGTCATCAATGTTTGGATAAATGGTTGGATGGAAAAAAAATCAAATGGCAGGATGGATGGATGATGTGAAGAGGAGAGAAGGATGAAAGTGCAGACAGCTGGATAGTAGATGGACTGTCTATGTTTGTCGAGTGCCACCTAGTGGCCAGGACCCTTGATACTCAATGTAGCTAGTGATCTCTCCCTGGCTACATTTCAAATAGTTGTGGTGCCTTTTTATGATGACGGACCAAATTTTTCAGAATGCCCCCTTTCTGAAGTGTATCATCAAATACACGCACTACTGCTTCACTGGTGTGTGAACCCCAAATCTGCTTGATGTGTAAAGCACCTCTCTCTGAAAAATCAGTCCTTCTGATCTGCTTAACCTTTGGCCGTGTTTTTAGGCTAAGGAAAAGTAATGTTTTATTACATGCAATTGTGCTTACTGGAAAAGCCATGTACAATTACATATCTGATCATTATAATTAACATTAAAAAAACAATGTAATTATTGGTCAGAAAATTTCCTCCTTTCCATTCATTAGCTCTTTTGAGTCCTTCTTTTTTCCTCCCATTTGCGCTTTCATGATATTGTATTCTTTTGCATATTTGTCACATTTAAATGATTGAGATAATCAAACAACTTTTAATATTACACAAAGATAACCAAAGAAAATACAAAATGTAGATTTTAAATGATTATTTAATCTATTAAGGAAAAAAAAAACTGGAAAAAGAAATTGTCCCTAAAACTAATAACTGGTTGTGCCAATCAAACAATTGCGATAACTAGAAACGAGTCTATCACATTGGAGGTCTTTTGGCCCACTCTTCTTTACAGAATTGTTTTAATTCAGCCACATTGGAGGGTTTTCTAACATGAGCAGCCAGTTTAAGCCTTTGACTAGGCCACTCCAAAACCTTCATTTCTGTTTAATTTGAGCCATTCAGAGGTGGACTTGCTGCAGCATGAGGTCAGGAACTGACATTCTTCTTCAGGATCTTCTGTTAGAGCGCAGAATTTACGGTTCCATCAATCATGGCAAGTCATCCAGGTCCCGAAGCTGCAAAGCCCCCAGACAATCGTGCTACCACCACCATGTCTGACTGTTGGTGTGATGGTCTTTTAATAAAATGCTGTGTTGCTAACGGGACACACACCTTCCAAAAAGTTTCACGTTTGTCTCATCAGTCCACACAATATTTGCCCAAAAGTCTTGGTGATAATCCAGATATTTTTTGGACAATGTGAGACGAGCCTTTGTGTTCTTTTTGGTCAGCAGTGACTTTCACCTTGGAACTCTCTCATGGATGCCATTTTTGTCATGAGCAAATGATGCCTGCAGGTCTGTAGATGTTCTTCTGGGTTGTTTTATGAGCTCCTAGACGAGTCGTCGTTGTGCTCTTGGGAAGGATCACCACTGTTCCATTTGTGAATTACTTTTTCACACAAGGCAGGTAGGTTAGGGCAGCTATTGTCCCTTAATACCTAGAGCTGGCTCTGCATTAAAGTGGTATCGGGTGCATTAGTATTGGAACAATTTTACGAGTACGGTTACAGTTTAAGCAATGAGCACGGTATCGGATCCATACCCATTACTGGTACATCCCTACTTTAATCCTGACACATACAAATCTGGTCCTTTTTAGTGCTCTGGTTGCACATGAAGCATATAGTCTTTCAGTAAGACGTTATAATCTTATAGCATCCCTAAAAGCCCCGGTGTAATTTTTACACACCACTCCAGAAGCTTACAGCAGCACAGCAGGAAGCGTTACCTCCGCAATGAAGTAAAACTGCAAATAAAGTTCTTAATGAGCTGAGCTGAGATGAAAAGAGAACAGCAGGATGTCGTGGACATGGCAGCCGTGTCACTCAGCCATACACACACACACACACACACAGGCACACACGTATTATAAATTTGTCATGCACTTACAAATTAGTGCACACACGCCAACATACTCAAAAACAACAATCATATTGTGCAAAGAACTTGACGGTTAGTATTTTGATGGATACACACAGGACAATAAGACTCACCTGGAGGTGTCTTCAGGCCGCTCGGAGGATGAAAGACAGAGAGATGTCTAAAAAAAAAAAAGGACGCACAAAAGAAGACAGGAGTGAGATGCCGCAAACAAAAGAAGCCCTGACGTTGCTTTCCAGCCCTCGTGCGACACTTAAAACCTTCCCCCCTCTCCGTACGGGCAGCTGTATCTCACAATAGTTCCACCCCCCCCCCTTTCCCTGCTTACAATGCTGCAATGATGACCTTTGACCCGCTTTAAGAAAGACAGAGAGAATGTCTTAAGGTGTCCACGGGAACCTCTCACAATTCATAAAGAAATGACGAGCTGCATACACATGATTATTGAAGAAGAAGAAAAAAAAAAGCACGTGGCGGCTGAGCATGATGACCCGATCCACGGTGTCCTTCAAGGGTCGCTCCTCCTCCCTGATTTTCACCAATGAGCATCGCATTGATCCGGGGAGCTCCAGACTACCCACAATGCACTGAGATCGGTGTGAATGAAAGAGCTGATGAGATACGCAGAGCTTGTCAAGGATTCTGCTGGCTAGTCGTTTTGCAGAATACATAAATATTTTAATACTTATCAGCATGTGCATTAGAATCATTTCACTGAAAGAGTTTATACATAAAAAAAAGAAAATGAAAAGGAAAGCCAGTGTGCAAGACTGTACATCACATTTGGTTCAAGATTGTTCTTTAAAAAAAAAAACCTTGAGGCTAAAGAAGACAAGAGGAGCGTTAGCAAAAAGAGAACAGATGAGGATGGAAGGATGGATAGATAGAAGGGAGGAAGGGTGGAGGTTTGGTGACAAGAAAGCAAAAGTCTGAAGTGCAAACATTACCTGACTCATTTATAGAAGAATATGATGAAATAAGAAGAGAACAGGATGGAACAAAAGTTAGATAGCGAAAGAAAGCAAATAGATAAATACAGATAGATTAATGGATGGATGGATGGATGAGGATAAACAAAATTTTAAGCATGAAATCAATGGATGATTCATAGATAAATGGATGGAAAATTTGTCAAAGATACCCTAACCCTAGATATGTATGGATGAATTGATAAGAAAAAGGAGGCTGATAGGAGGCTGGTGAGTAGATAAAAAAGAAAAAAGAGGGATAAATGGATGGATGGTTAGACTAATTTATGGATGGATTAGAGAAAAAAGAGGGATAAATGGATGGATGGTTAGACTAATTTATGGATGGATTACTGAAATGGAGAATGGAAGAATAGAAAGATTGCTGAATGAATTGAAGGAGAAATGGATGGATGGATGGAACTAAATATTGGGCAGAATATCAATGGATGATTGATCAAAGATTGATCAAAGATATGGACAGTATGGATGGGTGGATGGATGGATAAGAAAAGGACAGAAGGTTGGTGAGTAGATAAACAGAATAACAGAACTGATGGGGAAAAAAAGAAGAGATTAATTAATGTTAAATTGATTGACATATGGATTATTGAAATGATGGATAGACATAAAATCAATGAATGATGGACAGATGGCTGAATGGGAAAAAAATGGTCAACATGAATGTATAAAAGAGAAGTGAAGAAAATGAAAGCTGGAGAGGAGACGGAGTGCTGGAACAATTAAAGTATAAATTGACAATTTGAAAAGAAAGGAAGTTTAATAAAGTGATAAGCAGAAAAGTAGGAGGATGGCGGGAGATAATTGATTAAAGAACAGGATGGAGGAAAAGACTGGAGAGCAAAAAGAGATGGGATGTGATGGGAAATAAAACATATATAGATAGAGAGACGATGCATAGATGGACAGATGGGTGGAAGGAGGGAGGGAGTGGGTGTTATTACCTGGGCGCGGGAGTGGGTGGAGCAGTCAGGCGTGTAATCCAGCCTCTTTTTAGGAGGCTAGACGGCCGAGCGGAGCGAAGGAGAAGAGAGGAGGAGAAGGAGGAGTGGAGATGAGGTGGAGAAGCAGGTGCACCATGGGAAAAAGGGCACATGTGGAGAAAGCAACAGAATTAGAGCATAGCAGCAAAACACGTAAACACACACACACACACACACAGAGTGTAAGTCTAGGGGATGCTAATATCAAAGTGTCAGTCCCGTGCCATCACACACTTCACAACAGCAGAGCGCGGTAGCGTCTACACTGTGTGTGTTCTGGTTGGTACCATACACACAAGGATTAAAGTCTGGATTATCTGCGTCAGTCATCAGCAACTTCCTGCTTGTTTACTTGATTAGTCACAAACAAGTAAACAAGTGAAAAGCAAACAAACAAACAAACAAAGCTCAAGCTGTAGCGTGGTCTTAAAGCAGCAACCCTGCCAAAGATTCATTATGGAGTGGAATACCAGGACAAAGAAGTCTCCGCCCACTACCGAGACACAAAAATCAAAGATGAGGCAAAAAAGTTTCTACAAAGAAGAAAAAATGGCCACTGCTGAGGTACAGAAATCTCCACCCATTACCAAGACAAAAAAATCTCCGCCCACTACCGAGACAAAAAATCTCCACCCACTACCGAGACAAAAAATCTCCGCCCACTACCGAGACAAAAAATATCTCCACCAAGTACCAAGACAAAAAAATCTCCGCCCACTACCGAGAGAAAAATTCTCCGTCCACTACTGAGATGAAGAAATTTCCGCCCACTATTGAGACGAAGGAGTCTGAGGTCAAGAAATCTCTGCCAACTACCAGGACAAAGAGATCTCCGCCCACTATCGAGATGGATAAAGTCTCCTCCCACTACAGAGAGAGATAAAGTCTCCGCCCACTACAGAGATAGATAAACGCTCCGCCCACTACCGAGATGATTAAACTCTCCACCCACTGCTGAGGTAAAGAAATCTCCGCTCCTTACTTGAACAAAAAAACTCTCTGCCTACTCCTGAAACCCATAACATTCCGACGACTTCCAACTGATGGAAGAAATTGCTGACTGCTGTACAGAATGTATAAGTTTTATAAAAAATATTGAAATTTGAACCTTACATGGTGAATTTTTAATTATCTGGCAACGCAGTTAAAAATGAATCTGGTTATTTGGCAGTGTTGCGATTGATGTAGAGGTGTGAGTAGAAGCACTACGATCCTGCGCACACCTCTAAACTGAAGACCACGCGACACACACCTGGCATGTGCCGAAGATCCCGCACTCCACTGAGTAAAGGTTTATCCAGTCCCATGATTCTGTTCACCAGGGACATGTCGCCAACATGGTGGACTGATTAGTATACAGTATATATATTTAAAAATAATTAAGCTAATCTTCAGACTAAACGGTTACTGTGGTGATGTGAAAGCTGAATATCGGCACATGCCAACCTCATACACACACACACACACACACACACACCATCTCTCTCTCTCACACACACACCTATATCTGCTAAATCACACGCTAAAGTGCAGCCCTCGCACACGAGCCCCCTCTGCGTTTCACTTACCGGCCGGCCAAACTCCAGCTCTGAAAAGAACTTAAACCAAGGCTCGTTCTCTAAATCTATCTCATCTGCTTCTAAAGCAAAACTCTGCAGCACGGAGCGATGAGAAGGAGACAGAGAGATGGAAAAGCGTTAAGAGGACCGCACCAGTTCACAGAGCATGAGGAGTAAAGAATGGGAAAGAAACAACAGATCAGATGTTCACACACACACGCACACACACGGCATGGAAATTACCTAAAAACACTTAAAAATGTTGAATGATTTCTATTCAGCAATGAAAAAAAGTCAGATTATGTATGAAATGTACTGGATACATCAACCTTGGCTCCAGTAGGTGGCAGCAAAGTGTGACACTGAGTATCTCTCTATCTCTCTCTCTCTCTCTCTCTGGAGCGCTAACGGTCTGACATTCTGACTACTGAATTTCTTCCTGCTGTTATTCTTCCCGCTTTTAACTCCCCATGGAGCAGTGATTCAGCGTCTAAGCTCAAAGCCCCATGGGAAATGTCATTTTTACAATCGCCTGGCTCACCTTCACTGTCTCGAACCTGTTAACTGCTGAGCTGGCTAGCGGGTGAAGCGCTATGAGGAAAAACACGCTGTGCTAGTCACTTTTTAAACACCTACACACACACACTCTAAATGCTTCACACGGAAACAGAATTATCACACTACTTTATTAGTGACTGCTAAGCTAGCTAGCTATTTATCAATTTAAGCGTAGCTAATGCATGAATAGCTCTGGGATGTACAGCAAGTCCTGACTGCTAGCTATAATAGATACTTTGTTTAGTTTATCATTTAGCTTACTTTTACTTTAATCTAGCTATGCTGTCTTTAGCTAACACTCCCCAACACAAGTGCCTGACGGTTTAACCGGCTAGCTAATCTGAAACGGCATCTGATTGAAAGACACACGGATAAACACATGATAAACGATGTCTAAACGCTACACGAGACAGAGTGACTGCAGCTCACCGGCCTCTCGTGCTCCAGGATAGAGGACTTCCCCGGCTCGTACTCGAAGATGCTACGTGGCTCGGCGCGATACCGCCGCGTGTCCACTTTACGATCCGGTGGACTCCATTCGTTTCTTATAGAGAGAGAGAGACATTGAGAAATAACAGAAGAGAGAAATGATGAGGCAGTGAGAACAATTTAAAGAGACCGAGACAGGGAGAATGTGACAAAGAGATAGAGTGAGACGATCTTTGAGAAATAATGAGAGAGAGAGAGAGAGAGACATAACGGGAGCCGAGAGAGCTAGAGAAGTTGAAGAGATAATTAGAGATTGAGATAAAGAGGAAAGTAGAGAGAGAGAGAGAGAGAGAGTGAAAAAGAGATATGGAGAAATAATGGTCGAGAGAGAGAGACATAATAGGTGAGAATAATGTGTGTGAGAGAGAGAGAGATTGAGAACTAATGTGTGTGTGTGAGAAAGAGAGAGAAACAAACATGAAAGAGAGAGAAATTTTGAACTAATGTGTGTGTGTGTGTGTGTGTTAATAATGAGATAGAGAGAGACATTAAAAAGGTAAAAGAAAGTAAGAAGTCGAGATTTAAAGGGAGAACATGAGTTAAGAAGTAATGATCTCTCTCTCTCTCTCATATTATCATGCTGTCTTTTCTGTAGCGCGACTGAGGGGAAGTCTTACGGATCGTGCGGATGCTCTTTCTCTCGGTCGAGGTCTTGCGAGCGGAGCTGCAGGAGCGAGGGCATGGGTGGGGGAGGGGGCGGTACAGGGCTGGGCTCTCGAGGGGGCGGGGCTCTGCTGGGCTCGATGGAATTCCGGGACAGAGGGCGGTACGTGTGTGTCCGAGGTGGTGGGTGGGCGTGGACAGGGTCGAAGTTCTCTGAGAGACAAAGTTGATCCGTTAAAAACAAACAAACAAACAAACAAACAAACACAAATCCACTTTTACACCCGGCGTGTGCAGATCAGGCAGCCAATCAAATGCAGCGATTTTCTTGTGGCACGTACCGTTATTCACTACAGCGTAGGTAGCACCGTATGTGTCTGCATAGTCATCATCTGTGAAGAGCATCATGGAAAATCTTTATTAAAAATACACACACACACACACACACACACACACACACACTCTAGTTTAAAGAACTCACCTGCTTTATGCACCATATGAATCTGTTTGAACATGGTCTTGTACCAATCCTTAGGCCTGTCTACAGTCTGTACACACACACACACACACACACACACACACACACACACACACACACAGTTCATAATATTTTTATTACTTACAGAGGGATATCTGCATAAACATACCAGTGCTGTGTGTGTGTTTGAGAATAAAGCAGCTTTTATGATGATGTCAGCAAGTCAATATGGTGCTTTTAAACCCAGAGTGCACTCTCTTGAATCTTGAATCTTTCTCTCTCGCTCTCTTTCTCTCTAAATTCTGGATTCATTCACAGTGCCTATCCTGATGCCCACTCTGATTTCCAAATAAATAAAATAAGAAAATAAGAACTAGAAAAGAACTGAATTGAGTTTCCACACAAATGCTTAACCAGACACATACACACCCTGACACCCACCATTATAACCTTCCCGGGCCCACCCTTTTGATGTGCACCCTTGGGGCCCTCCCTGTCACCAACCTTTTAGGTCCACCCTGATTGCCCACCCTTTAGGTCCATCCACCCTGATGCCCACTCTTTGAGCCCACTCTTACGCCAACCCGAATCTAATATCACTCACTGTGCGGATAGCCAGAGGGAGGCCCGAATCATCCACGGGTCCGATGCCCTCGTAATGAGGCGCTTTGATTACTGAAACTTTCTTTTCCTCCTCTGAGAAATGAGCCACAGGAGTCGCGCTGGTGAATGACGTCTCACCCATCGACAGCACCTTCCTCCGTCCTGACTCTGAAGCTTCTGTCAGAAAGACAGGAAGAGTTAGACAGAAAATATGCAGCAGTAAAGACTATTAGAAGAAATACAGCAGGATAGATAGATTCAGTACGACAGACAGAGGGGTAGACAGAAAGAGAGTCGGAGAGACTGAATAGAGAGAAAAATGATGGTGATCAGAAACAGGCATACAAACTGCAAGAGAGAGAGAGAGAGAATGAGCATCAGCAAGGAGACCAAACACGCAGAGAAAGATGAGAGGACAGAAGGATATAAACCGAACAAAGCGAAACTGAATTCCTAAATGACACTGATTTTAGCTGCACCTGATTCAAACGAGCAGGAATCCTGACTAAAGCATAAAATACAGGCACACAGCATAAACAAACTGTTAGCGTCTAGGCTAAAATCTGCACCGTCAACATCTGAGGCACCCCGAATTCCTGGCAGGAGAACCTGGTGGCTTCCAGTCCGTCTCCATTGCACTCAGATATTGATTGCTCCAGTCTTTTTTAATGGCTGCAAATGTGAGAGCTGGGCACCGGCACTGCTGCTAATGAGCCGCATACATCGCATACATCACATAACCATTAGTTAGACATCAAAAATCCAGAGCTCGATCGATATGATAGGAGCTGAAATGATGAACGCCTTCTGAAACGATCACGTTTTCCATCAACGTGTTCTAGTGTCACTTATTTGACAGATGAAGTGTTCCTTACAAACTTATTATTAATTACTATCTAATTATTTAAGATTGCATTTCAATTAGACTGGAAGAGAACCATTAAATAGGAAAAGCTAAATGTTATAATACTGTCTGGGTGGGGCAAGTGATACCATCCAATTTTTAAGTGTCACCCAATCATTAGCCGCACCCACTTTATACTAAATGGGAAACATTGTGGCTAAAGTAGACTTTAGCCATGGCAACCTCACCGATTATTTAGCGCGAAGGTCAATGAAGCTAAACAAAGGTATAAACCCAAGACATCCTATAACCAACGAACTGCAAGAATTCAAAGAATTTGTTATATTCAACCAAGTTGATGAGGACAAACTTAAAGAAAACTTGCCTCCAATGTAAAACTTCAAAATCCAAAAGAAACTTGGTTAAGGTAGCGGGTAATCTGGCCATGCGGCAAGTTCGGCAAAGTGTTCCATAGAATCACAAATCTTTGAAGGAGCAACTAAAAGAGGTCACAAGTCCATCCCATAGTTACTGTAGCTAGTGTCATTGTACCCCACTTCATGCATGCCCCACCCAAAAATCATGGTCAATTTTGCTACCTTGATGGCAAATGCCTATTGGTGGAAACCGGCAATTGCTAATTACTACCTCGCTAGATTCTTAATTCCCCTTACCGTGACCAAAATATCGTACTAACTAGCTAACACAAGATGTTCACTGAATCAATACATTTACCCACTGGAAAACCAATAAGCATTTTCACCACGACAATGAAGTATTGTCCTACAGAAAATCAACTCACCTGAGTGTCTCGTGTGCTGAAACTGCTCGAGTCCGTGACTAAAGACCGGTGGTGGAGGACGTTGCGCAGGAGGAGAGAATGGCCTCTGTGAATGCGCACTTCCATTTACCGCCAGTTGACCCTGTGAACACAACCCATCTATAAGAAACTGAACTGTACAGATACCCGTCTAGGACAACTGTGTTAGCATAGCAAGAAGCGACATAACATGATGTTATACATACAGTACAGTACACGTTTGCTTGGTAAGTGTGGTTGGGATATACAGTGGTGTGAAAAACTATTTGCCCCCTTCCTGATTTCTTATTCTTTTGCATGTTTGCCACACTTAAATGTTTCTGCTCATCAAAAACCGTTAACTATTAGTCAAAGATAACAAAATTGAACACAAAATGCAGTTTTTAAATGAAGGTTTACGTTATTAAGGGAGAAAAAAAAATCCAAATCTACATGGCCCTGTGTGAAAAAGTGATTGCCCCCCTTGTTAAAAAATAACTTAACTGTGGTTTATCACACCTGAGTTCAATTTCTGTAGTCAACCCCAGGCCTGATTACTGCCACACCTGTTTCAATCAAGAAATCACTTAAATAGGAGCTACCTGACACAGAGAAGTAGACCAAAAGCACCTCAAATGCTAGACATCATGCCAAGATCCAAAGAAATTCAGGAACAAATGAGAACAAAAGTAATTGAGATCTATCAGTCTGGTAAAGGTTATAAAGCCATTTCTAAAGCTTTGGGACTCCAGCGAACCACAGTGAGAGCCATTATCCACAAATGGCAAAAACATGGAACAGTGGTGAACCTTTCCAGGAGTGGCTGGCCGAGCAAAATTACCCCAAGAGTGCAGAGACAACTCATCCGAGAGGCCACAAAAGACCCCAGGACAACATCTAAAGAGCTGCAGGCCTCACTTGCCTCAATTAGGGTCAGTGTTCACGACTCCACGATAAGAAAGAGACTGGGCAAAAATGACCTGTATGGCAGATTTCCAAGGCGCAAACCACTTTTAAGCAAAAAGAACATTAAGGCTCGTCTCAATTTTGCTAAAAAAACATCTCAATGATTGCCAAGACTTTTGGGAAAATACCTTGTGGACCGACGAGACAAAAGTAGAACTTTTTGGAAGGTGCGTGTCCCGTTACATCTGGCGTAAAAGTAACACAGCATTTCAGAAAAAGAACATCATACCAACAGTAAAATATGGTGGTGGTAGTGTGATGGTCTGGGGTTGTTTTGCTGCTTCAGGACCTGGAAGGCTTGCTGTGATCGATGGAACCATGAATTCTACTGTCTACCAAAAAATCCTGAAGGAGAATGTCCGGCCATCTGTTCGTCAACTCAAGGTGAAGCGATCTTGGGTGCTGCAGCAGGACAATGACCCAAAACACACCAGCAAATCCAACTCTGAATGGCTGAAGAAAAACAAAATGAAGACTTTGGAGTGGCCTAGTATCCAAGTGGCCAAGTCCTGACCTGAATCCTATTGAGATGTTGTGGCATGACCTTAAAAAGGCGGTTCATGCTAGAAAACCCTCAAATAAAGCTGAATTACAACAATTCTGCAAAGATGAGTGGGCCAAAATTCCTCCAGAGCGCTGTAAAAGACTCGTTGCAAGTTATCGCAAATGCTTGATTGCAGTTATTGCTGCTAAGGGTGGCCCAACCAGTCATTAGGTTCAGGGGGCAATTACTTTTTCACACAGGGCCATGTAGGTTTTGATTTTTTTTCTCCCTAAATAATAAAACCCCTCATTTAAAAACTGCATTTTGTGTTTACTTGTGTTATCTTTGCCTAATAGTTAAATGTGTTTGATGATCAGAAACATTTTGTGTGACAAACATGCAAAAGAATAAGAAATCAGGAGGGGGGCAAATAGTTTTTCACACCACTGTATACAGGAGACATACACATGAAAGTTAGAACGCTGTGACGTTTAAACAATGACTGGTCAGTATGCTGTGGTTAGGTATTCAAATGTCCAAGTCTGAGACTAAAGGTTATTTCAGAAAATGTATCAAATATACATTTCAGACAAACACACAAAAACCTCGGAAAATGGTGACACCACAAGTTTAACAGATGGACCAAGACCACCTGCGTTTACAGCAACATTTAGTACACATGCTAACAAGCCTAGAGGGAAAGACAAACAAACAGATTTTGCAACATAACCAAAACCAGACAAAGCAAACAGATGAGAGATCTGAGTGAAGGGGGGCGTGGCTGCGTGATAGTTACGTTAGTATCAGCAGCCGTTGCTGAGGCAGTGGGTGCAGGGACATCGTCAGGGCAAACAGAGGCGTGGCTGAGTGTGGGGGATGGGGTAGGCGTGGCCTCGGGTGAGTCCACAGCGCAGATCTGCAGTTCTTCAAGGACAGCTGTTGACGATGAATAGTGGCTCAAGGCTGAAAGGGATCGCGACGAAGCATTTGGCCCAGACAGGATATCAGGTGAGTCCTGACGTGTACCGCCAAATAATGAGCCAGACCCAAAATCGGTGGTACCTCTTGGTGGGGATACATCACGCTAACGGAAGGCAAAAAGGATGAAAGGATGGACTAAGAAAAGATTAGAGCAACCATGCCAGCATGCCAGGATGTGAAATACTGTACTGTGTGGTAAAGACTGGTTGTACCATGTTAGCAGACTGAACAGGAAAACCAGCTGTAGGAGGAAAAAAATTATTTGACAGGTGTTCCTGAGGATTCGAGAGTAGAAATACTCTAAGGAAAAAGGGTTCATCAAGATTTCTTTGAATGGCCAAGGTTTTCTACATCTCTAAAAGGGTTCTACTATCTTTTCTGAAGGGGAAAGAAGCTGTTCTAGATACAGTAGAACCTTCGAGGATCCATGACAGACTGGTTAAAGGAGAAATTTGACATTTTTAGTAAGATATCAAAAATATACCCTTACAGAGGAAATGATAAAGTTTACAGTATTTGTACGATTAACAGTTCTGACTCTCTAAAAGAACTCTGGTAAACCCTCTGTTGTAAGGCTCTATATAGAATCCTCAAAAGTTCCAACATAAGGATAAACAGAATTTGAACCAGAACCTTTTTTTCATTAGAAACTGCCACAAGGTCTAGAAGTGAAAATTTTGTGGCAGTTTATCATCAAAAGCAGTTCAAGATCAAATTCTGTTTATCCTTATGTTAGAACTTTTGAGGGTTCTATATAGAGCCTTACAACAGAGGGTTTACCTTTGAGAAGGTTGTTCATTCAATATATTCAGGTCGTCAACTGACTTCATTTTATTGCCACATACCGGTGCTAAGCCTACACCTGAGCAAATGAAGAAACCCCCAGATCATACTTTAACACCGCCTCCAGAGGCTTGTACAATGGCCAATATGCATGACGGGTGCATCGCTTCATACGCTATCCTTCTTATCCTGATGCGTACATCGCTCTGGAATAGGCTCAATTTTTACTCATCACATCACATGAAAGTCCATTGCTCAAAAGTCCAATATTTATGTTCACACCAAATTTTAATAACGTGTTGGACAGTTCTTAACCCAATTCTAAAGATTTGAAATCTCCTTAATTGTTTTCGGTAGGTGGCGAACACTATATAATTTTCCCGTTTGAAGGGGTGACTTTTTTTGGCCGGGCAGTGTACATGTTACTAATGAGAAATGATTGTTGACTATGGAATTTATGTGTAAAATAAACAATATTGGGGTTTCTCATGGACTCTTTAGAGGCTTAACTGTTTGAGTTCTTTAAAGAGGAACAATTTGTGGAGAAAACCCTCTATACCTTTGTAGGGTTCTATGCAGAACCTTTACATGATCCCCAAAAGGAAAATGTAAAGAATTCTTTAAAGTGCAAGATGAAACCTTTTTTTCAAAGAGTGTAAGCAACAGACAACTTTGTTAGATTCTTCCATCCTTCTTGATAACAAGGGGAAAAAACTGTGGATTAGAAAAAGACTAATTAGGCGAAAAGTAAAGCTGATCTGAAGCCAAATAAATGCAATACCACCACATGGGCCGCTGGTCTTGGTGGCACTTTGGGGCTTGGCTCTGCAGCGTCCTGCTTTTTGGATCCAAATCCTGAATGAAGTCCAGATTCAGGACGGTATTCTGAATCTTTAGGAGCTATCTGAATGGAGAGAGAGGCTGTGTGTGTAGAAGGGGATTTGGAGTATGTACGTGGTGGTGGAGATGGAGGACTATTAGGTGAAGGAGGGTTCATGACCTTTGCCATGTTAGTATTACTCCAAGGCTGATTTGTGTTAGTGACTGAGTTAGATCCTTCGTTAGCAAGTTTTAGAGATGACACCTTGCATTCCAGGAGCTGGCTAATAAAGCTGTTAGCATTAGCATTAGCATTAGCCTCTGGGGGGATATCTGAGCTGGTGGTTGTAGCGTGTGTGGTCTCGGAATACGAGTAGGCCGACGATGTGCTGGATTTGATGTTGTAGGAAGCGGAGTTAACGAGCGAGCTATAAGGTGGAGGGTTAGGGGTCATGTGATAGCTCTCTCTCCGAGGGGGTGGGAGCGGCACCTGATTGACACACAGGGGAGCCAATCAGACAAAAGAAGAAAAAAAAAGTACAAAGTTATGGCAGTATGAGTGGAAATGATCTTTAATCAGAGGCAAGAATGTTCTATCTGAATTAATGATAAGATCGTTAAATTTGTGGATTGTTATTTAAACGTACAGGCTGTAAAAAATGGACAACCCTGCTGCTTTACAGTTTAACACATAAAAATGTCACATAAAAGATCGTCATGATGCTGGCTATGAGACGGGTTTTACTGAACACCAAAATCCTAACTTTTCAACTCGAACCGGTCCTGCTTCCAGATATAAGCTGTCGACTGACCGCCACAACAAGTCAACTCAGTAGTCAAAGCTTGTGATCATCGATTATAACATCTGATCATCGCTGGTATGACGAACGTTTAAGTTTTTCTTTAGCTAGAGTGGAGAGTGGAGTATGTTGTAGGAGTTTACCGGGACAGGACTGCTCTTGTCCTGCAGGTTGGGACGAACACTCCGATAACCTTTAGATGTCAGAGTAGAGTTGCTCGTATCGCCGTTCCTCAATCCGTCATTCATGCTGCGGGACTGCCAACCATCTACACACACAAACATACAGACGATTGATTATTATTTAGCACCATCCATCTATATATCTGCCTCAGGGTCCTAAATCTACTTTATACTGTAGATATTGTTCTCTGGTCATATCCCTTTACCATGACATGAGCACAACCAAAAGTCATACACACACTTGTACAAATGAACATAATCGATCACACTTACCAGGCTCTGACAAATAACTTTCACTACCTGTAAACACACAGCAGATGAAAAACAAACATCACCAACACAGCTGTCATCTTTTTCCCCGTTTATATGATATACTGTACAAGGGAGAGTCAAAAATTATCCGCTTTCTGGATGTAGAATTTATTTGAATAAACATAATTTCCTTGCTTTTTAATACACTTTATTTATGTGTCAACAAGCTTTTGTATTTCCTCATTTAAAATGTTTTAGGCTGAGCTGCAAGCTACGAATGCACAGCTGTCTTCACTTCGTCATCAGAAGTGACTCTTCAGCCTGGTAAGGCTGCTTTCAGGGGACCAAACAGGTGAAAGTCAGATGGTGCGAGATCAGGACTATAGGGAGGACGCTTTCACCCCTCAAAACAAAGTTTTCGCAGATTGTCAACAGCGTGCACAGAGATCACGGCACCCTCATATATCAATCCTCTGCATTTAATCCGATGTTTGGGCTTCAGCTCTTCAATAAGTCAGGGGTCAGGGGTAGCTCAGTGGTTAAGGCATTGGACTACGGTTCGGAAGATCCCAGGTTCAAATCCCACAATCACCACGTTGCCACTGTTGGCCCCTCGAGCAAGGCCCTTAACCCTCAACTGCTCAGATGTGTAATGAGATAAAAATGTAAGTCGCTCTGGATAAGAGCGTCTGCCAAATGCCTAAATGTAAATGTAAATAAGTGTCTCACTGTAACAAGCATTGTTGATTGTGGAACCTTTTAAGAATTCCAGAAGTGTTGATCAATTTTCCAGCTGATGGTCGATTTTTGAACTTTTTCTCGGTTGGTGATTAAGGATGTTTCCGTTCCATACTCTGCCGTTTACTCTCAGGTTTGTAACGATGAATCCGTGTCTCATCAACATTAATGATTCTCTTAAAGAAACTTCCACCTTCCTTAGATCATCGAAATCCAAATTTCACTTGCGGATATCCACATGTTTCTGTTTACGGCAACACTCAGCCCACAAAACATAAAAAAAAAGATAAAAAATCGCTGCATGCTGCCCTTCTTTCATGCGAATCATAAGTGGGCCGTCCGTTTTTGCTCGCACCGTAGTTACAAATGAAACTCTGGGAAAACTCTGATAAGAAGAGTGCAGATAATTTTTGCCTCACCATGGTATCATTAAGTAATATTAGAGTACTAGTACTAGAGGAAGTACAGAAAATTGTATAAATAATAGAATAGCACTCACGTTATGTATATTATATAGATCATGGGTTAAAAGTGCATTCATTGAAAAATGGAAGAATCAAAAGCCAAAAAATTTACTCAAGTAGTAAAACTTTAATCAAGTAAATACGCCATCACTACATTACAATTACTTACAGTAAATACTTTCCATCTCACACTAGTACCAAAGCTAACAGGGTAACAACCCTAATAGAAAGCAAGCTAGCATTCCACTAATGAGATAATCTTTGCTTGTTGCGATGTTTCTTTTCCTTCATTGTATTTTATTGTAAAGTGCGCTCTGAGGTGTGGTAAATGTCGAATCTTAGCATTGTACCCCACTTTTTAAAAGAGCACAAGTCATCTACAACATCCCACGCTCTGCTGCATGCGGAGCTTACCATGACTCAGCTAAACTTTGCCAATAAGAGAACAAAAGCATCAGCAGCAACAAGAACAAAGAAGAAATCTGAATCAAACTGAGCTCTCTAGAACAAACTCGCACAAAATATTTACATAAAAGGTTAAGGGTTAGGGATTAAGGGAGAGGATTGTATACCGTAATTTGTTAACCTCATTAGCCTTGTAGCTCATTTAGACAGCTTCAAGATTCCTGAATTTTAGACTCGTACCTGTGTTCATGATGGAGATTCCCTTTTAGCGCTTCTGGGAATAAGAGCTCACTTTCCTGCAACACACATGAGAACATGGATGTGAGTGAGAAAAAAACAATGCACAATATAAACAACGCTTTATATTAAACACATCCATTCAAATAAACTACAGGAAGTTTATGTTTCTATAGTAAGAGCTCACACAGGGACTCCATGTGAACTAAGCTTTATAATAAACTGATTGAACCTGATTATGGTGGTGGTTTCTCCTATATAACAACATGCTTATTTGACTTTTTTGGAAGGAGTCTCCAGTTACAGTCGAAGGAAACAGTATAATTCTGACATTTTCAGGACTGAGATCTATAACATACAGTTAGGGAGAAGAAAAACTAACATGTTTCACAAATTAAAAAGTACCATACCGTACTTTAACTTTACCGTACTTTATTTAAAAAAATAATAATAAATTTAAGGAACAGTTTTGCCAAAATCTTTTTAAAAGAAAGTAGCTAAAGCCTGCTGAAAGAAAAAGACACAAGCTGTCACTGTCATGATGTCACACCCTAATGTGCATATTGAAGACATAATAACACAAAGATGCAGCTAAACTTTGTCCAAAAAGTTTTTTTAAGTAGGAAAAATCTGTCACTAGAAAAGCAAGTACTGTAGATATCGCTACATGATGTCATGCTGTATTTTGCAAAGAAGGTTAGAAAAGAGTGCTAAATCTTGCATGAAAAGTATCTAGATGTCACTGCATGTCCTGCACAAAAATTTTCATCTTGATGACATCATGACACAAAAAAAGTAGCTAAGCGATGTCCAAAACTTCTAGTGAGAAGATTCTGGAGATGCCGCTACATGACATCATGCTCTAATTTGCAGATTGATGACATCAGCACACCGAAAGCAACTAAACCTTTTTTCCCCCTCGCTACATCTAGCACGAAAAGTCACTAGAGGTCACTACACATCCCACTCAAATTTGCATAATGACATCTTTGCATAATTGTATGATGACATCTTCACACAAAAAACTTTGTCCAAAAAGTTGTTTCTTATTAAGAGAAAATCACACAAAAAGTAGCTTAACTTTAACCTAAAAAATAAGTTTTTTTCAAGACAACAAAGTCACTAACTTGTGCAAAAAGTCATTAAATGATGTCCGACTCTAATTTGCATATTGATGAAATCATTATACTGTACTGTACATGTATACAACAGTAGCTAAACTTTGTGCAGGTCATTTTGTTGAAGAAGAAAAAACTTGTCACGCTCTAATTTGCAAATTGATGACATCATCAAACTAAAAACTTTTTTTCCCTTTTTACAGTAAAAAAGTTCATTAAATCTAGCAAAAAAAGTCACAACACTAGTTGACAATACTAGGAGGGAGACAGCTTTTATTGTCCACGTTCCATTTTTATAGTAAGTAACTAGAGTTATAAAAAAATATACTGACACATGGTGAAAAAAAAAGCAATGCCTATGAAAAGTCTATTATGATGTCAATGCATATGATATAAACATGACATCAACACACTGCCCAGCTCAATTTTTTTAACTTTCACAGAGTCGCCTAACTGCGTATGTGTATCCACATTTATCAACGTCTATCAACCTTAATTGGCATTCCATTGAATTTTACATCCATATATCTGGAAGAGACACTAATGCGGAACTAAAACAGGAATTACAGACAGACAGACAGACAAGAAATAGTAAGTGTTGTCATTATGACATAAGCACAAGGCGATGCGGATATGGCTGTGTGAGACACTGGTCAGTCTACAGCATGTGTCTGGTATGTGTATATTAAATAGCCACATCACATGCACATACGGTCATACACACAGAATGAACATAACACATATTAATAACCTCACTCAGCCACTGAACAGTGCCTTCATTCTGGACAACAGAGGGTAAATAATTCAGACCGAACTGCACTAGACCCCACGAGGAAGGCTGGGCTTCAGGTTAATTAATTATTAAATAGTGCTGAATTCCTGACTGAATGTGGATTGAAAGGAAAGGTTTCATGTTTCTGTAAGAGGATAAAATGGAAATTAAAATGGTATTTTCTTTAAAATTAAAACATCTAACAAGAAGATTCATAAAAGAAACTCCCATGATCGTTTCAAACCTAATTGTTTAATTGTTTATAAAGCATGAAAATAAAGCTGATTATAGAATCTAGTAGCTAATGGGCACTGGTGGCTCAGTGGTAGGTGTTTCGCCTGCCATGCTGAAGGCCCGGGTTCGATTCCCAGCCGGTGCCCAAACCCCCCAGCCACTGAATGCAGTGTCGGTCCCTAGCCCGGATAAAATGGGAGGGTTGTGTCAGGAAGGGCATCCGGCGTAAAACCTGTGCCAAGTTGTTGTGCGGACTGGATATTCCGCTGTGGCGATTCTCTCAGAAATCCTGTCAGATTAAGGAATTTTAGTTAACCTGTTTGCAATAACAGATTACATTATTCAGAAATCCTCTCAAGTTAGCTGGTCATGTTACAGTATCTGCTTTATAGTATTACCAGGAAAGAATAACTTTGAAATAATCATCAATTAGATCATACTAGCCAGCTGGCTTTAGCATTAGCCTAAAAGTGTAGATTGTGTACATAAAAAAATAATAACCTAAACATTCTCTCAGAAATTCTTCCCTTGAAAAGGAACTTGCTTGCATGTACAGTACAATAATATGAATTTTATTTTTTCAAAAAAATTCATAAATCCTGTTAGGTTAACTTCTTTAAGTTTTTTTTTTACCTCTTAGAAATCAAATGAGCAGATGTTAGCTAGCTGATTAGCATCAGTAGTAATATTATTCTCACTTATGCATATAAATTTCAAAAATTCTGCCAGGTTGTTAGTTGGATAGCTATAAAGCTTCTGTAAGAACTGAGTAAACTACTGTATATACTAACATGATGTTAACTTAATGTTTCCATATTTGTATATGGCAACTAGCTTGATTTAGCTAATATGTAACACTACCAATTAGCTAACATTCTTTGTTTAACTAGCATAGTAGTATTAACTAACCTGAGTTACATGAAAATCCTTTATTCCCAAAATATAAAGAGAGGAAAAGTCAAAACAAGACGGAATTGTCCGGAATATCAACTTTTACCTCAGAAATGTTGATAAAGTACTACGAAACGACTAAAATGAGTCTTGATTAAACGTACTGAAATGTTTTTAACCTACTGTTTCTTTAATGTTAAGTGTTTTGGAAAACTGGATGCAAAGACACAACTACTTAGTCACAATAACACATAACAGTTGATACTTTTTTCCACAGAAACACACACACACACACACACACACACACACACACACACACACACACAGTGTACCTTATGTTTAAGTCTTAATATATTTTCAAAAGTATAAAAATAAAACTTTAACACATACCATTAAGCACTATTGTTGTTAACTACAAACGTTCCTCCTGGGTGTTTTGATGATTTCTCGCCGCTCTGTAAATCTGTCCTAGCAGTCGGCTGAGGTATTAAAATGACTAAGAGTCAAATTCCTCTACAGATCTCCCTGTACTGAATTTGCCCCATGATGCTCTATTAGAAGGCATTCTCATACTACAAACACACACACACACACACACACACACACACTCACACACACACACACACACACAGACGGAGAGACGTCGTGCTTACTGCTCCTGTTACCATTTTAAATTTAACTTGACTGCTGCTATTAGCTATAAAAAAAATACAGTCGGGTTCAGAAGTCTGAGCCCCAGCAAAAAACTTACACTACAATATATATTAGGTGTTTAAAAATAATTTAAATATCATGTCAAGTTTTCAAAAAAAAAAAAACCCTGTTCAGTGTTTATTTGAACTTATGTACTGTACTAGTCCTATAGGTTTCATGTTGCACATACTGTATTGATGTTTCTTAAAATGGCAGGAATTCATTGTAGCTAAATTAGCTTTCAATGCTGCACGAAAATATACAGTGTTTTTCCACTAATCTACCAACAAATCTCAGGGGAAAAAAAATGCTATTGATCCTAGTTTAATTGTGCCTTTATTTTTGTTTACATAATCCATAATGATTGTCTATGGTAAAGCTATCCTCAGGCATTACCCGACTTTTAAATTGAAGTACATTAAAGTCTTGAAAACACAGTTGATCGGCAACTTGGAATCAATGATTTCAAGCTTAATCATGATAACACATAAGACTAACAATTTAGCTAGCTAGCATTATTTGTTTAACTAGCATTCTAGCATTAACTCGCATTAACCTAGCTAGGATTTATTATAGGAATTATTAAATTTGATTAGTATTGTGATTCTGTATGACGATTTTAGAAATATCACAATTCAATAACAAAAACAAACTGAGCCAATAATTCGCTCCTACTACACAGAATGCTTTTCTGCCTGCCAAGACTGAAGAGGAGCTTGTTCCCGCAGGCGATACAGTCTCTCAACCACACCACCATGCAGAACTAATACCATCTTTTTAACATCCAAAATTGACTGGACATTCATGGACACTATGGACACATTCATGCACACCTACACTTACATATTTATGTTTTCATTTCTGGACCATTGCACAAGACACTTAAATAAGTCACTTTAATAAGACACTTTTTATGCATATTTGCACACCCTCAGTCTTCTTCTTCTTTTTTTTTTTTTACACCAAATTTCTAAACTTTTGCTAATTTATATTTTTTCTCTATATTTTCTATATTGTGAATGTTCTTATTTGTACAGTATATTTCTATTCTTATCCAAGTTAAATTTATTTTTTATCGTATTTCTTTTTATTCATATTTATTTCTTATCTATAAGCTTTAATTTCCTTTTTTAAGGTCACTGGCGGTCGTATAAGCATTTCACATATCGTACTGTGTATGACTGTGTATGTGACAAATAAAATTTTTATTTGAATTTGAATATGTAAATAGTATAAAGTTCCCAAGTGCCGGATGAGAAAGGAGAAGGGTTGGGCGTTGGGCTAGTAACCCGCCCCGTAAAAACCCAACCGCTACGGAAACAACGAAAAATTCTCTTCAATGGAGAACACTCGTTGCCCTATGCCAGTGGTTCTCAAACTTTTTCTGTCATTCCCCACTTAAGGGGGTGAGCGAATTTTCAAGCCCCACTTGTCAACAAAATAATAACGAAATCGGCCAAGTTTACTGTTTATTGAAATGTCAATAAGATCAAACAACAACAAGTTAAAAACAGATAAAATACACATGCAATTGTTATACAAGGCTTATCTTGTCACTTATCATTGCATATTCCATGTAATATTAATATTCCATGTAATAATATCATTCCATATTCCATAAAATGTATTTTGATGGTCCGCGCGGTTTATTTCTGTCAGAGTCGCGCAGCGCTGCCCAGTGGGTCGCGCATTTGTGATTCGAGCAGCGCTGCTCAAGTTGGTCCGACGTTAAACCGTTATTGTTCCACTATGGTTCCACTTTTTCTCCCGGCCCACAACTGATGTTATTTTAAATTTACTTGTATTAATGATCCATTTATTTGTGTGTGATTGTTTAGTTTTGAGCGTACGCTCTTCATTATCAATAAATAAAAGCATGAATTAGAATAGGTACTTTCCTGTTATTTTCCACTAATTTCCTCTCGTTCATTGCGCCCCACCTGTCATGTCTGTATTCCCCACTAGTGGGGCGCGCCCCACACTTTGAGAACCACTGCCCTATGCACTGATCGGTGCTGGAGGCCTTAAGGTTCAGGGCCCGGTTTCTCGAAAGCTTCTTATCTCTAAGTAGTTCTTAAGTCGTACCTTAACCTCTCTCTTAACTTTATGGCGCATTTCTCGAAACGTTCTTACGCTAAGTATCTCTTAGCTAAGTCAGACGTTCGTAAGGTTGGTCTGGACCAACCTTAACTCATACTTAGCGTAGTTTCAGCTCAAGACACTAGTCGCCGCCACTGAGCAGCAGTCTTTATAAATCAGCGGTGTATGTAAGCACATTATGGCACGTTATCAAAGTCGTATTAATGATGGAATATACTGTAGACCTGTTTAAGAATACTATTTTATTTGATATCAGAACTAATAGAGTGACTTTTAATTAGCCTATTTCATAATGTGACTAATGCATTAAAATTGCCAATCACAATTAATATTAAACAGGTGGTGAACAATTAGGCAGCGATACAGCGTGGTGTTGTGTTAAACTGAAGACGGCGCGGTCCGTGGAGCCGTGTGGGTCATGTACATTTTTCCTTTAGACAAAACTTCAACCCTTTTCATATTTTCCCCGTGGTCGTTATTAAAAAATATATAAAATAAACGTTTTGCCTTTCAAGGCAACAGATTATGGAGCTTCTTGAGCTGCTCAGACCTGCGCGTGCCAGACCAACGCGTCGTACTTACTGTACTTACTGTACTGTACACTCCCCGTCCCGATGTCCAGCTGCTCGCTGCTTTTTGTTTAAAATATGTTTCATTGCTCATTAGCCATTATCCATAACTTTATGGGTTTTTCTTTTTACACGTTTTATTTTTATGAAATTTGATTTAGTTAAATGAGAAAATAACATTGGGAGTTTCAAACCCCGCATCCATTCATGTTTCTGGGTGATTGTAATGTTTAATACCCCTACAGTATTCACTTATGCGGTTTGGCTCGCTGTGAGGTGCGGTGTGTTATACCCCTATCTCACCTGCGCGGGCTCGCGCTGTGGCTGTAGGCTTGATCATGATTCACCCCGAGTTTTTGCGCTGTGATTACGTTTCCATCTTTCCGCGTGAAAAATTCAACGTTTAATTTTTTGCTGGTCCTCACGGTAGCTTGCAGACTTTGCAGAACGTCGCGGAACGTTAAAGGAACGTGGTGGGCAATCGCGGCAGCTCACGGAGATGAGTCAGGCCACACAGGTGAGAGAGGGGTATTAGGCACCACACAGGTGAGAGAGGGGTATTAGGCACCACACAGGTGAGAGAGGGGTATTAGGCACCACACAGGTGAGAGAGGGGTATTAGGCACCACACAGGTGAGAGAGGGGTATTAGGCACCACACAGGTGAGAGAGGGGTATTAGGCACCGTGATTTGCCTCGAGTGACCGGCGCCCGACGGTCCGCGAAGATCTGCAAGGTCCGCGAGCTTCCGCATGTTTATTTTTTTTGCGTGGTAAAATGGAAACGTAATAACAGCACCAAAACTCGCGCCGAATCATAATGAACCGCACTTACGGCCCCGCGTGTGAGATAGAGGTATTAAACCTCCACTCTGTCATCTCATCGTATTAATTCCATAAGTGCGCTATACAACACCAACAACTGACACTTCACATTGTTTCTGAAGCTGGTGAAGAGTGTTATCAGCTGTTTGTCCATCAACTATGATTGTAAAACCCCGTTCGTTTCACGGCCACATGTTACATGAAAATAGTATATATTATATTATTATATTAATTAATATTAATTTATATATTTGTCTATTATGGCATGTTATTGTTAAGTTAACACATGTCGAAATAAACGCTATTAAAAGAATTTAGTGCAATGTTTAATTTGCATAGAAAGTGCCGTCTTTCTTAACACTGTCATGCAAAAGGAGTGAAAAATCGATTCCAGAGCCACCGATGTCCGCTAATTCAGGACCTTCACTGTAGACAGCGCCGCGTAACGTCGGACGTAAGAGGCAGCGACTTAAGAAGACTCCTAAGAGACAGTTCGAGAAATACACTTAGAAAAGTTATCACTTAACGTAAGATATATCTTAAGAGTCTTCTTAGCGCGCGAATAGTGTGCGTTATCGAGAAACCGGGCCCAGGTAAATAGTATAAGGTGTACCACCTGCAGGGTCACTGAGGAACTGCAACATTGTACCGTCTCAAACGCAAAAATCTTAGAAGTCAGCATGGAAATACATTAATTGTTGTACAAAAGAAATGAAAAATTTTAATGAAAAATTTTAATGAAAAATTTCCCCCCAATTTCTAATTAATTCATTTAAATAATTTTACTTAGGAAATATAAAACAAGATGAAATTGTCTGGAATATCAACTTTTATCTCATAAATATTGGTAAATTGCTATGAAAAGATGGTATAAATAAAATTAGTGTGATTTTTTTAACCTATCTTTAATGCTGGTGATCTTGGAAAAAACGTATCAGAGTATACTGTAGAAAACTCAATTTGACCTGAAAATGTAATAATAATAATAATAATAATAATAATAATAATATACTATTATGTACTGTACTAGTCCTATAGGTTTCATGTTGCACATACTGTATTGATGTTTCTTAAAATGGCAGGAATTCATTGTACATAATAATAATAATAATAATAATAATAATAATAATAATAATAATATTGCCTTACAAGTTTATGTTTAAGATTGGCACCCTGTCCAGGGTGTACCCCGCCTAGTGCCCGAAGTCTCCTGGGATAGGCTCCAGGTGCCCCACGACCCTGAACACAGGATTAAGCGGTATAGAAAATGAATGAAAAGAAATTAAATATTGACATTTATCTGTATTATGACTGTAAAAAATACAAAATCATTTATATGATTGTCTAAAAGCTTTTATTCTTAGCTTCCACATCTACACACACACACACACACACACACACACCTGTCACATGTGCAGTTTTAGCACTGTGGTTTTTAGTGTTTCGTGGGTACAGACCGGCAGCATCACAGCAGCTGCCACAACAGGAAACACACACACACAAACACATACACACACTCACATACACACAGACATGGAGATGCTAACACTAGCTGTCAGATGATCTCCTCATTCAGAAATCACATATTGAGATCCAGCAGTATTAATCTGTGTCTGTGACAGAAACCTAAATACAGTGAAAAGAAGGAAAGAAAGAGCTCAGTTTTAATGGCTGCCGTTAGCATGAGGAGATTTACTGCGCGACAGGATGCTGGAGGGAAATGTGCCCAGTCATACCGTCTTTGAAAACAAGGCATAGATTTTTCCCTTTTTCTGAAAACTTGACTAATTCTACACGATTATGGAGCCAGGATGGTGAAATGCTAACCACTAAAATCATTACCATCAAATCCTGAGTCATTAGCATTAACGTTAACATCTGTGTTTACAAACCTGTCAGGATTTTTACTTCAGATGCCAGCTTGCTGAAAAACAAAATTTTTATTGAAAAGTGCTTGAGAATGCTACATAGCACATGTTGACATGAATTCTGATAATTCTGTTAATTATTTACGCTAATCATGTCTTCATGCTAGGTGGCGCCATTGAGAATACTACTCTAATATAGCTAGTAGAAAAGTAAACTAGCTAGCGGATAACTCAAATGAAAATATTGCTTTTGTCTTAGTTAGATCAAGTACAGTATAATTACACAGTTATATAATAAAGCTAAATAGTCAACTACCCCCCCCCCACACACACACACAAACTTATGCAGAATTATGATTTGTAAGAGATTCAAAGTTGAAAGTTCATGGCCTGCCAAGGTGTGTGACTCACTGTGTGTGTGTATGTGTGTGTTTGTGTGTGTGTTATTAAAAGCCTCACTAGGACAGAACTGCCAGATACTCGTCTATTCTTAGTCCACTGTCAGGAATCAAGATGGCATCCATCAAAACGGTTCCAGACACACACACATACACACACACACACATACACACACACACACATACACATACAGTGAGTCACACAGCTGTTGACAAAAACTGCTAAGGCAAGGGCAAGGCCAATAAAGAAGACTGTGGGTCAGTCTCAGTGAAGGAGGTGTGGCCTCTGTCTGTCTTAGTGAAAGAGGCGTGGCCTCTATGTCTGTCTGTCTCAGTGAAGGAGGTGTGGCCTCTGTGTCTGTCGGTCTCAGTGAAGGAGGTGTGGCCTCTGTGTCTGTCTGTCTCAGTGAAGGAGGTGTGGCCTCTGTGTCTGTCTCAGTGAAGGAGGTGTGGCCTCTATGTCTGTCTGTCTCAGTGAAGGAGGTGTGGCCTCTGTCCTTGACAGTGAAGTGTTTACTTCTTAAAGTTAACCTTTTTCTTTTTGCACTAAACAGATCATATTGCACATACACCAGAATCTTCCATTCCCCTTTTACCCTTTTACCCACACCCATCTCATCTTTATCTACATGACACATTTACCACATCATACATACATACATACATACATACATACATACATACATGAAAAAAATTATTAATTAATAAGCATAAAATGTTTAACTTGTTTGCCGGAAATGCTTCTACTGCGAGCAGACTCTGAAAACAACTGAAGAAGCAGCTCAGAAATTTGGAAAGGTTTTCATAAATGCTAGAAAAAACAAATCCAGATCCAGACATACCAAATCAATCTTCGGCATCGGCCGTCCAAAGAAGTCAGAAAGCGTTTCCTCCTGTACAAATGGACACTGAATCTGTGCCAGGGTATTTTCGATGCTGCGTATTTGAGGGTTGCTCGTCCTGGCTGCACATCCCAGTGTCACTGAGGCACGGCCGCGTGTTGAACCGGCCAGGCGACCCAGAGGTGCTGGCAGAATTCCTTGGGTTTTCCGAAGCTGACCACAGAATTCCTCATAAAAACTGTGAAGGGACGGTCAGTAACGCTGCTGCTCGTAGCGAGAGGAACTCAGGAGGTGTAATGTGCAGCAGTGAGGCCGAGCAAAGCTTCTTAATGAAAGGTGAAATCAGGATTTATGGTTTTAACGGCTAACCGCGAGTCAGGATCCAGCAGGAAGTGCTTAGGTTTAGGGAACAGAACAGAATGGACTAGAAACATTTTTTTTCCATGTGCAAATACGCTCCTGTTATAAAAGATATGCTCTGATAACTTGAATTTCATACAGGGTTCACTTCGGTCATTATGACGGAAAATTGGCAGCAAAATTTACTTAAATAAATGTTATGATATTTTGCACAATAGTAGCTATAGTTTGTGCCAAATATCTGTATTTTTTTAAGTGATAAGCCAGAAAAATTATGAAATTCTTAATATGAAATTAGTCTTTATTGTGAAATCTCATCCTTGGCATAACCATGTTGTTATATTCACATTTGCATATAGAATGTAACAGGTTACTTTTATGTTTCCATTTCGTGACATCACAAACTGAGTTCCTAACTCTTATTTATTTATTTATTTATTTATTCTCTTTCATGATTTGGAAATTTGAGGATTTTGGCATTACTGACATTTTATAAACAATGCATAAAATAATTTTGTGTAAAAAGAATAAAAGTCATAAAATTGATAGAAACAGAGAGAGAGAGAGAGAGGTATGCAGTGTTATGTAAGTCACTTTGCAGTGTTAAGTCACTATCAGTTTGTTAAAGAACTGATATACACGTGACACACACACACACACACACACACACATGCAGACCTCTTCATCACACACACACACACACACACACACGCACACACATGTCACGGACATGCGAGGCTCTGCCCCCAATCAACGTTCCCAATCTCCGGAATTCTAATCACACACCTGAACCTCTGTGGAGTCTGTCATTCCGTAACAACACACACTGGAAACACATTACTACTCTGTACTAATTGGGAGTAATTATTCCGCTGTGCTTGATTCATTACATACCGCAATGACACGTGAACAGAGAGCATTAACCTCTTTTTCTCTCTCACACACACACACACACACACAGGATCCAAGGTTCTCTTTTAAAGCACACACACTCAATCAGAACTTGGCCCGTATGCTGTCAGTAAACAGTTACCGAATTCTCTTGAACTCGATTCAACATTCTGAACATTCAGTCTCGATTATCATTTGTCTTATTGTTTATCTTTTAATGAAGTTGTGTGTCGCTGTTCTTCTGTCAAATTTTCATAATGTTTTGCCAATTTCTAATTATCTGATTTAGATATTGGGCCACACCCACCAATCTCCATGAAAGTCAAAGCTCATAGTAAGCTGAAAATAAAGAAATGATGAGTGAAAAATGAAACAGCGCCCCCTACCTCTAGCTTGTGTGAAATGTTCCGGTAATGTACTTCAGGCCCTATTACTGTATATACACTACTTGAACAGGGCGCCATTACTTTTGCTGTAATTGAACAGCTTGCCTTATTTATCTTAATTTATGGATTTGTTCTAGGTTATATACTTATTAAATGCTAAATACATTTATGTGTAATTAAAATAAATAAATAAACTCAAAGTAAAATCTTAGACAATTGTTGTGTTGTGTGATAAAGACAAAGACAAGAACAAGCCACTTCTAAAAATGTTTACATAGAACCGCTACTACAGTATTAGGTAAGGTGTGTGTGTGTGTGTGTGTGTGTGTGTGTGTGTGTGTGTGTGTGTGTGTGTGTGTGTGTATGTGTGTGCCACTGGTCTGTGTGGATCGCAGGTTGCGTGTTTGCATGTGTGAGAACCATATTGTGTGTGTGGTGCGTGTGTGTGCAGTTTCACATTCCTTCAGCCATTGAAACTCAACCTCCGTGTGTGTGTGTGTGTGTGTGTGTGTGTCCTAGTGTTCCCTTTCGAGGTCTTTGTGTCGACCCTGAATAAAACTGGACACAAACACGCAGGAATGAGGAAGAGGAAAGACAGTAAACACACACACACACACACACACACATGGAAAAAAGAAACTGTTGAGTGAGAAAGGAGACTGTAACAGAGCGAAATGGAATGAAAGACTGAAAGCCATAACTAAATAGCATCCAAATGAATCAAATGATATTGAATTGAATTGGATTGAATTGAATCAAATCAGATCAGATCAGATCGAATTTAAATCCTTTAAAATGTAATGAAGTGACTTAAATCAAATTGAGTTGAATTAAAACAAATCCAATCGAAACTAAATTAATTGAATTTTATGGGAACAAATTGATTCATTCTTTGTGTGTGTGTGTGTGTGACATGAGAGAGAATCAGAAAGAAGGAAAAGAGAGGGATCCCACAGTCTTATTACAGTGGAGCTAAAAAAAGAGAATTTATAGTGCAGATTTTGGTTTGGATTCAGTCTGAAGTCTCAAAAAACCACTAGCTCATGTGATGACTTTTTATTCCTATGTTTTGGCCACGGATGTGGTTTATTTGGGCCTGTTTCTGCGATGACACTAAACCCAGAATGAGTATCACATGCCACTTCATGTGCCACTTTCAGTCATATTCCCAGCTGAAATGTCATAAATGTTAATGACAGTTATAACCACATTTTCTAGTAAAGATCTCTATATCCTAAGCTAGCAATGTGAACATTATAGCGCTATTTATGTTAACAGTAACATTAGCTACATAGCCATGAACTATAGTATTTTGTGACTTTCCTAATAGTTATAATAAATGTCTACTAGAATCTACTATCGAATTTTTTTTTCATAAAAACTATGTCTATCACTGACCAAATATCTGAATTTCTTAAGGTAAAACTAGCACAGGGACAAAAATATTACTTGATTTTTAATCAAAACTTCCTAATAACCAAAAAAGTTTATATATTGGGTATTTCATGTGTCTCAAGGAATCGCAACACACTATTGGTGTTAAGGAGTAAAAATGGATACATTAAACATACAATCACTCACAATAACAAACCAATTTGTTTGTATGTAATTATCTGTTATACCAAATATCTGTATTTCTTAAGGTAAAACTATCACAGGGACAAAAACCCTAGTAAAGACAAGCCAATTATTATTATTTTTATTTTTTATCAACTAAAGAAGTTCATAGATTTATATATTTTGTATATTTAATTGCAACATAGTATTATACATATACAGTACAGTACATCATGCACACAATAATACAATTATAACAAAAATAGAGCCAGTAAGTAAAGTAGTGAGCTAATGTTTCTGTATCTAGCAATAGCTAACTTAAATTTTCTAGTTTGTTATTGACAGGTTATGTTGGTAATGTTTTACATTCTTAATTTTTAAATATTGCAAAAAAAATTTTTTTTTATAATTTACAAAAATTATTAGTCGAATTGGAAGTGTCTGTTTATCTGTAGAATTTGATCTGAGATCCACTGATTCTTACCGTCATAAAACCTCCTTAGGGAAAAAGTTCTCGTTCAGGCAAGACGAACGTCTGCCGAACCTGTCAACATGGACTGTTCACTTTTCCTTTTCTCGGGAACACCCTTATGTCCTTCAGATCCTTCCGCTACAAGGACGAAAAGAACAGAACATGACTTCTGAGTCTGATTTCAGGTTTAAATATATATATATATATATATAAAACCTTAACGGTATAATTATGCAAGACATAAGATTATACATAAAAGGCAAACTGAAGTGGCAAGATTTTTATACCAAGATTCAGCATTTGTATGTAAAGTCAGCATTTATATAATAAGCATAAATTAAAATTATACTTAGTGTCAAGTTGGTGCCACTCTCTAGTGCAAGCGCATTAAAATTTTAGATATTAATTAATTTATTTATTTTAAAAGTATTCCTAAATCTGTGATAATGATTAATATTTAAAGATGTTTATAAAAAACATTTCTGTACAACAAATATTGATGCTTTTTCAATTCAGACTATTGTCTTGTTTCTGTCCCAGAAATCAGCTCCGCCCTCAGTGGAAGCAAAGTTGTAAAGTTTAATGTGAGTATGTAAAGTTTAATCATTAGATAAAAAAAAAAAACATTGAAAATCTGTGTTTCAACTAAATACCTTTATAATATCTCTAATATTTCAAATATTGGTGCTGGTGTGTGTTTTTGTTTTGGAGACTCATCATTTTGACTGAGGTACTGTCATATATTCAGCCAGAGATCATGATGAACATGCAGCAGGCCGGACAAGCCAACTAAAAAGTCACGGCTGATTCAATAACATACTGTATACTATACTGTATATACAGTACACCTATATTAAATAAAGTGTTACTCTACCTCACACCTATGCGGATTACTTTCACCCATACATCCCAAGCCACGTTATTAGCATCACGCCGCACTGGATTGTTGTTATAGCGCTTTTCCATTTTGATCTCCTACCAGGAAAAGCTTTCAGACCGGTGTTGAGTGTCCCCTACATTATGAAGCCGTGTGCACCTTTTGAAGTGCCCGATTAAAAAGGTCAAGGTCCTTCACGAGTCACGCATGACTGGGCTATCTTGCGATGATGCAATGCTGGGAATATGTTCCATCTGTGTAATGGGTGGTCTGGGTCCTGTTCGTAAAAGAGTGTTAAGTGTTTCAGGATTAGCATCGAGTTTCACATGGTCGCGACGATAGTTTCGTGGTTGAAGAAGAAAAAAATAAACAAAGTGAAAAGTCTTTTCATGTCTATTTTAATTATTCTTCGCTATTTCAAGTAAAGGCTAGCACATAAAAATAACCTTAATATGAAATAGCTGATAGAGTATGGTTTCATATTTATTTTTAGTTGGGGTACCCTCAGGATGCTCCTGTTATTATTATCATTATTGCACTTTTTTTTAGCACAAAAACTTTGGACAAATGCACGGTACCAATCGTGGCCTAATCCCTCCTCTGGGGTTCTGTTACTTTTCTAAGGACGCGACCAACGGTTTTCCCCCAAAATTCCCTTTTTCAGATTCAGGACTAGGTGAACGTATCTCTGTTAGTTTTGCATGACAGCTACATCAAAACGTTCAGTTGGGTCTCTTGAGAATATCTTGCACAAAACGCACAACTGTAGCATTATGAGGGTTCACCCAACCCACCTTGTCCCCATGACTTATGAGCCTAATCATTTTGGGTCCACTTGGAAAATGAGAGTCAAAGAGTGTGAAAATCTGTACTACTTTAGGAAAAAATCATGTCAATCAGAAATAATTAACCTCTTCAAATATACGCCAAACTCACTCAAAACTCGCTACATAGACAATGAATGGCATTTTACAAAGGAGAAGCAGTAAATCAGCAAAATCCTACCTGTGTATCTCTCTCCCTGAATCTCAGACACCCACACTGCTTACTGTATATCTAACTGGAGAGCTGAGGCTCCGGCCTTCTCCATATTTTAAAAGGACAAGACATGTCAAACCATTGTGGAGTTATGAGCGTTTGATTGCGACCTGACGAGAAGAAGAATTTTCTCATAGAAATCAATTAAAATACGTATTTACTAAAAGTTGAAAACGTTTTTTTTTTAATTGTGATTTTGCCCCCAATTCTGTGAGTGCACACACCAAACTTGACATTCTATAAATTTAAACCGTCCTCCATCAAACAATCCAGAAATTAAACCTGTAAGGCATACACTTCCTGGGATATAAGCATCAGAACCAGGGAACTGCGCTTGCGATTCAAGTTAATGCAAGAGATCAGGTTACATTGTCTCTGTCTGTGAGTTTGCCAAATTTTACCATCAGAAACTGACAAACCTTTTATATATGAGCCAACAAATGAAAACAGGTTTGGTCTACTCTCAGAACGACAACTTTTGTCACTTTTCTGGAATCTTCAAGGTTGATGCACAATTTTCTTGATCTATGTGCCAACTTTTAGTGTCAGATTTATTATATGAAATGTATAAAGCTCAAAACTCTGTTTTGGTTGATGTTTTTTCTGCTTTCACAAAACTGCATCCAGATTTTGTCTGCATTATTAAAAACTAAACTGGGTTCTTAGCAGATTTGTTATGGCAGTCCACAGTCTAACATCCATTCATATCGTCTGTCTGTGTGGCCTCAAAACGGTATAACAATTAACCAAATAAGGCTTAACGGTAGCTTTGGCATGTCATCATTAAAGTGCTTCAAAGCTATTTTTTGCAACACCAACACACACATGCAGGGAACGTGTCGACACGGCCACTCCAGGCCCGTCTCAACACCCAATCCATTGTGAGAGTGAATATGAGCTAAGTGTTTCTGGCTGTACAAGTGACAGATTATAAAAAGGATCGGCAAAGTGTCAACATATAAATACACACACACACAACCCCAATAATAAATCTGTGGAACATACGGTGTTACTAAGAGGCATGGCAGTCCAGGACAGCCCTTCTCATAAAATCATGAGCACAGAGTTGCTCAACAACATAGACCTGACGTATCTAAGGGTTAAGGCCAGTATAGCAGCCTGTTAACGCTTATGTAGAGTCATTATGACCATGAAATTAGGACGCATTTTAAATAAAAAAAAATCCATCAGATGTGGTGACAAATTTTAGCAGATAGCTAACTTACTGTAGTTAAACTTTGTAATATTAACGATTTGCTATGCTTTATCTTGTTTGTTTATCATAATATACTGTGGCTAGCAAAACTGGATTTACATCACCTATTATCATTACAGTTCTTAATAAATCATGATTTTTTTTATTGTTGATTGAATTTTTTTATTATACTGTACAATTATAAAAAAATTACTATAAGTATAACTATAAACTGAGAAGTATAAGAAATATAAAAATATAGAAAAGTAAAGAAATGGTGTGTACTGTATATGTATGTCAGCAGCAGTATGATTGAACTATGCTATATTGTACTGGGCCCGGTTTCTCGAAAGCTTCTTATCTCTAAGTAGTTCTTAAGTCGTACCTTAACCTCTCTCTTAACTTTATGGCGCATTTCTCGAAACGTTCTTACGCTAAGTATCTCTTAGCTAAGTCAGACGTTCGTAAGGTTGGTCTGGACCAACCTTAACTCATACTTAGCGTAGTTTCAGCTCAAGATGCTAGTCGCCGCCACTGAGCAGCAGTCTTTATAAATCAGCGGTGTATGCAAACACATTATGGCACGTTATCAAAGTCGTATTAATGATGGAATATACTGTAGACCTGTTTAAGAATATTATTTTATTTGATATCAGAACTAATAGAGTGACTTTTAATTAGCCTATTTCATAATGTGACTAATGCATTAAAATTGCCAATCACAATTAATATTAAACAGGTGGCGAACAATTAGGCAGCGATACAGCGTGGTGTTGTGTTAAACTGAAGACGGCGCGGTCCGTGGAGCCGTGTGGGTCATGTACATGTTTCCTTTAGACAAAACTTCAGCCCTTTTCATATTTTCCCCGTGGTCGTTATTAAAAAATATATAAAATAAACGTTTTGCCTTTCAAGGCAACAGATTATGGAGCTTCTTGAGCTGCTCAGACCTGCGCGTGCCAGACCAACGCGTCGTACTTACTGTACTTACTGTACTGTACACTCCCCGTCCCGATGTCCAGCTGCTCGCTGCTTTTTGTTTAAAATATGTTTCATTGCTCATTATCCATTATCCATGACTTTATGGGTTTTTCTTTTGACACGTTTTATTTTTATGAAATTTGATTTAGTTAAATGAGAAAATAACCTTGGGAGTTTCAAACCCCGCATCCATTCATGTTTCTGGGTGATTGTAATGTTTAATACCCCTACAGTATTCACTTATGCGGTTTGACTTGGTGTGAGTTGCGGTGTGTTATACCCCTATCTCACCTGCACGGGCTCGCGCTGTGGCCGTAGGCTTGATCATGATTCACCCCGAGTTTTTGCGCTGTGATTACGTTTCCATCTTTCCGCGTGAAAAATTCAACGTTTAATTTTTTGCTGGTCCTCGCGGACGCTTGCAGACTTTGTAGAACTTCGCGGAACGTTAAAGGAACGTCGTGGGCAATCGCGGCAGCTCACGGAGATGAGTCAGGCCACACAGGTGAGAGAGGGGTATTAGGCACCGCGATCCGCCTCGAGTGACCGGCGCCCGACGGTCCGCGAAGATCTGCCAGGTCCGCGAGCTTCCGCATGTTTATTTTTTTTGCGTGGTAAAATGGAAACGTAATAACAGCACCAAAACTCGCGCCGAATCATAATGAACCGCACTTACGGCCCCGCGTAGGTGAGATAGGGGTATTAAACCTCCACCCTGTCATCTCATCGTATTCATTCCATAAGTGCGCTATACAACCCCAACAACTGACACTTCACATTGTTTCTGAAGCTGGTGAAGTGTGTTATCAGCTGTTTGTCCATCAGCTATGATTGTAAACCCCCGTTCGTTTCACGGCCACATGTTACATGAAAATATTATATATTATATTATTATATTAATTAATATTAATTTATATATTTGTCTATTATGACATGTTATTGTTAAGTTAACACATGTCGAAATAAACGCTATTAAAAGAATTTAGTGCAATGTTTAATTTGCATAGAAAGTGCCGTCTTTCTTAACACTGTCATGCAAAAGGAGTCAAAAATCGATTCCAGAGCCACCGATGTCCGCTAATTCAGGACCTTCACTGTAGACAGCGCCGCGTAACGTCGGACGTAAGAGGCAGCGACTTAAGAAGACTCCTAAGAGACAGTTCGAGAAATACACTTAGAAAAGTTATCACTTAACGTAAGATATATCTTAAGAGTCTTCTTAGCGCGCGAATAGTGTGCGTTATCGAGAAACCGGGCCCTGTATACTACACTGTACTATTCTGTATTATATTGGCCTGTTACATATACTGTACATATACCCATATTCTCTATTACTTTTGTACTATAGTTTAACTACAATGTACTGTACTTTACTAATATATACCTGGACTCCATACTCCAAACTATTACACAACATATTGTACTGTAATACTGTCCTATATGTATATGCTAACGTACACTCATATTCTATCCTACTTTACAGTATAGTACAGAGTAGGATAGAATATGAGTGTACGTTAGCATATACATATACTGTAGGACATATTCTCTACTACACTGTGCTATACTGCTTTATATACTGCTTTATATGTAAATGTTTTGCTAACTTGTGCTAATCTGTATTTTACTCTTATATATTGAGAAGTACTACAGTATACTGTATGCTCTACTACCTATCTATATCTACTGTACTTTGTTACTGTAGTCTAAACTACTACAATGTTTTATTATACTATATGCTAATTCACAACAATGTTCTTTAATACATTGTACTATACTGTAAACTACAATACTACTGTATATTGAACATACTATGCTAATTTATACTTGTATTCTTTGCTACTTTGTACTATAGTGTAATCTACTGTACTACATGGTACTATACTATGCGAATGAATAATAATGTTCTCTACTGAAAGGTACTATACTTTAAACTACTATTCCATATGGTACTGTACTATGATGTACTCTACCAAATGCTTCAGTACTACGCCATACTGTGTTATAATGTAAACTACCGTTCTTAACAGGAAACTTCCGCACCACATTGTTCTCTACTGCAAACTATACTATTAACAATATAGTACTCAACACTCCTGTGTACTCCACTGTACACTACTGTACGATAATATCCTAAATAATTTATCCAGCTGTAATAACACACTCTACTGTACACAATATATAATAATAATATAGTACATAATAACTACTGTAAAGTAATGTATTGTACTATACTGCACTATTCTCCTCTAGTAATCCACTGTACAATAATTCACTATCCTGTAAGCTACTGTAAACACATCACTGCAGTATCATGTACTAAGACTTTGATTTGCAAACTAAAGAAACTGTAACTGCAGTTTTTAAATCACCTACATCAGCAAATATTTCTGCATAAAATCTCATACAGCCAAATATATACAGTTTCCTGGATATCATTTGTGTGTGTGTGTGTGTGTGTGTGTGTGTTTGCGGCCTGCAAATTGCACATAATGAATCTGCAGTTTGTTCTGGCCCATTTACAAACACTAAGCCAAGCTTTTTCTGACCTGGGACATTATCCAACCTTATGCGCACACACACACACACACACACACATTGCTCGCACTGGGTTTACCAACAAAAAAAAAAAATAGGTTTAGCGTGTAATCCAAACCAGCAACAAAGTTCGATACTCTTCAGTAGCTAAACAATTTTATTAAATTAAAATGATCAACATATAGGCTAGGACATTTATTTATTCATTTATTTATTTTGAATTAAAACCATATGCAAGGTTAGATGAAATATAATTAATTTATATTTATGTAAATAACCACCATTTGATTCAAATTATGGCAAAATTTAGGAAATAGTTTTATTCTGTAACAAAAAACAGTAACCGACATCAGCAGAAAGTTAGCTAACGGTAAAATTTTAATATTTTATGACATCATAACATTACTCTGTGATGATGCCATAAAACCATTTTGATGCATTAGAGCTGAATATCGACCTTTAGATAAAGGCTGGTGCTGCAAAGCTTTCCCTGTTTCTTTACATGAGCACACAGACACATACACACACCCACACACACAATACATCTCACAGCACAACACAGCCGCTCAGATCTGATGACGCAGCGATAACAAATTTACAGTGAGTTTCTACGGCTGTGTAGCACAGCAGGTTAGCAGAAAGAGACTACTGTCTGACACACACACACACACAGATAAGAGGAAGTTAAAGTGTGCTCCATCCCCATTAGAAAGTGGATTTGATAAAAAAAAAAGATAAAATGTACAAATAAATAAGTAATAAATGGATAATTAATTGTAACTTCAGGATCGTGACAGAAAACATTTCCTAAAACATCACTTCCTCTTTTTTTCTGTTTTATTTCTCATATAATGAAGTGCTTTTCTATATACTCTGCCATTTTCTAGCAGATACATTACCAAATGCTACCTGATTGTGTTTGCGATAGCGATTTCCTTGTTTTTATGTTGAAATGTGGTAAAATCTTTATTGTAACCCATGTGTCTTACGGAATAATGTTGTGTTTCTCACAATTCTCTGGTAAAATTTTTAGACATTAATTCATTAGCATAGGATTAGCTCAGTTTCTCCACTTGGTTGCTAACATGCTAACTGACTTGGCAGTTAAGGTTTGCGATAGTGTTGGAATTCACCGCGCGAGCACATAAACATAGACCGCGCGCTCACTGAGCGAAACTCTTGCTAAGTGTGTGAGAGAAAACAAGACTGTGTGATAATTATCTGTCTCAGGTTTCTCTTAAAGCGGATTAAAAAGGTAAAAACGAAATAATCCTGACAGGGAACTGAGGGGAAGGGCGCTTCACAAAGCGAACACTCTGCTAAACAGTAGCCTAATTAGTGTGTATGTGTAGTTTGTGTAGCTATACCTCAGTTATAGCTAAAGTTAATTCACTTTGACTCATGAATGAAATTAAAATGAGAGGAAATGAATTGACAGACAGCATGGTGATAGGTTTATAGTTTATCATCATGTGTCACCTCACTCACTCATCATCTATACCGATTTATCTTGAGTCATGGGGAGTGCGCAGGGGAGGGGGGGCTTATGGAACCTACATCCTGCATGGTGTGCCAATCCATCGCAGGGCACACACATGCACACCGGCTCATTCATACACTACAGGCAATCTGGGAACGGCAATTAGCCTAATCTGCATGTTTTTGCATTGTGGGTGGAAACCGGAGTACCATTGTGGCACCATCCTGTGTAGACTCTCGCATCTGTTAATTTCATGGTCGGCTCAGTTACTGAGAAATAGTTGGTACTTGTAATAAAGTTGTTATTATTTTAAAACAAGGAGGTCAGCCTTTGTGGAACAGTTCTTGCAAGAACTTAACTTAACTAACTTAACTTATTGTCAAGTGCATTTTCAAAACCGATCAAGCTCCATGATGAAACTGACTCTCAAGAAGACCTTCCCAGGAAAGCAAGCGCAAAACTGTACCTCTGCTGCAGAGGAGAAGATCATATACAGTAGAGTCACCAACCTCAGAAATCACCAATTAACAAACAGCACCTCAGATTAGGGCCGTTATGAAGGATTTACAGAGCGGAAGTAGCAGATATACATCTCAATATCTCAATATCAGCTGTTCAAATGAGATTACTGTGTATTTTTGGATAAACGCCTTCAGCGTTTTTTTACAGTGTAGAAAAAAATAAACATCAGGAACACAATGGAGTTAGAAGGTGATCACAAACTTTTGAGCGGTAGTGTAGTTATATATTTAACTTTTTTTACTACTGTATTGTACTGTTCTATGGTAATGAATAATAATGGTGTCTACTAAACAGCACTCTACTGTAAACTACTGTATTATATTGTACTGTACTATGCCAATGCATAATGAAGTCGACTTCTGAATTGTACTATACTGTTAACACGAGCCATACATCTAGGAATGTCTGTAGTCCAGCTAGGGACCATGGAGGCCAGCGGTGACCATTTTATTTATTCTGTATTAATTTACGATACTACCATACCTTGGACTATACTGTAAATTCTACATGATACTACAGGATATTGTACTATACCATAAATCATGATTTTGCAGTACATTGTACTATACAGTAAATCACAATACTGCAGTACATTGTACTCTCGATACTGGAGTACATTGTACTCTTCAAATTACAATAATACAGTATATTATAATCTACTGTAAGTTATGATACTACAGTACATTGTACTCTGCTGTAAATAACAAAAATAAAGTACATTGTACTCTACTGTAAATAACAATATTACAGTACATTGTACTCCACCATAAATTATGATACTACAGTGCATTGTACTATACTGTAAATAACAAAAATAAAGTACATTGTACTCTAGTGTAAATAACAATATTACTGTACATTGTACTCTACTGTAAATAACAATGTTACAGTACATTGTATTCTACCAGAAATTATGATACTATAGTACATTGTGCTATACTGTGAATCACGACACTGCAGTACATTGTACTATACTGTAAATTATAATACTACTGTACATTGTACTCTACCGTAAATAACAATACTACAGTAAATTGTACTCTACTGTAAATTACAATACTACAGTAAATTGTATTCTACTGTAAATTACAATACTACTGTACATTGTACTCTACCGTAAATTACAATACTACAGTACATTGTACTCTACTGTAAATTATGATACAAAAATATATTGTACTATACTGTAAATCATGATTTTAAGTTATGATACTACAGTACATTGTACTCTACTGTAAATAACAAAAATAAAGTACATTGTACTCTAGTGTAGATAAGAATATTACTGTACATTGTATTCTACCAGAAATTATGACACTACAGTACATTGTATTATGCTGTGAATCACGATACTGTCAGTAAATTATAATACTACTGCACACTATACTCTACTGTAAATTACAATACTACAGTACATTCTACTGTACCATAAATTATGATAATTCAGTACATTGTACTACAGTATACTGTGAATCCCAATACTGCAGTATTTTGTACTCTACTGTAAATGACAATACTGTGCTACTATACAGTAAATTCTACTACACTACATTGTACTCTACAGAAAATTACGATACTGCTGTACATTTTGAACTGTAATATATATGAGAACGTGTGCTGATGTCCTATACTACACTGTTAGTGACTAAACAGCTGCCAGTCAACCTCCAGCGAGGAGATCCCGGGTTACCATGGCAACCGACTCGCCACTTACATGTGGCCGCGTCCTCAATCGCACATCACAGCACATTACAGCACACTAGTCAACACACTGCAGGGTTTGGGACGGAGCCCACGGCGGCTGCTTCTGCTTACCTCCAGTTCATTTACGCCGCAGCAGAGAGACAGACAGACAGACAGTGGCGTCTGGTTCCGAGTGCAGCCTTGGTTTATATACAGTATACAAATATATAAATATATAAAACTGAAAAAAAAGAAAAGAATAATAACAGTAATAAAGTATCCCGGGTCCGTGTCGCGGGTGCACCTGATCTCGCGTTCTTTATACGTCAAAGAGACAAGAAACAAATCAAAGAAATCCGCCGCCGCAGAGGTGTGTGTGTGAGAGAGAGAGAGAGAGAGAGAGAGCGAGCCTTGCGGTATCCCGGTGCTCTCTTGTCTTTGCACACGAAAGGAAACGCCTCTCTTTTCTTCGGATAAGACAGAGAGAGAGAGAGAGCTTTTGAGTGTTGCACGCGCCCGACGGAGACGAGAAGCCGGCGCGCGCGCGCACGCGCTCGAGTGGAGTGAAGTTGATGCAGGGGAGGGTTGAGGATTTTTTTCCCCTCTCCTTTTTCCCCTTTAATCATAGGGACGCTTTGTGTCTAGCCCGTTCCCCTTCTGATAGCTGAAGTGTTTCATGAATGCACAGAGGAGAAAAAACACTGCACTGCAATCATGATAATGATGATGATGAATATAGACAATAAAGGATTTTTTTATTGTTTTTGGCGTTTTTTTGCTTTCATATCATCATGTCAACATTTGACTAAGATGCCTTTCCTGACGCAACCCTCCCATTTAATGTGGGCTTAGAACCAACCAGCGCTGCATGCACTGAGTGGCCGGGTTGTCTGGGGTGGGCATACGGTTGCACCCAACTGTGGCAACACACCAGCTGTGCGCTGGTGGGCTCGAATCCCCGATCCTCCCATCCGAATCCTATATCCTTAGCTGCTTACTGTACATCATTTCAAAATATCAATAATATCGCAATATTGACTTGCCAAAGATACTGTATATTGTGCAGCCGGACATGATATCCCTGTTAGATGAATTACAATTTTGCCTAACAACACAGCCTTGAATAAAGAATGGTACAAAAACATCCTCGAGGAGCGACTTCTCCCAACCATCCAAGAACAGTTTGGTGATGAACAATGCCTTTTCCAGCATGATGGAGCTCCAAAATGATAACTAAGTGGCTCGGCGAACAAAACCTTTAAATTTTGTGTCAATGGCCAGGAAACTCCCCAGATCTTAATTCCATTGATAACTTGTGGTCTTTCATCAAGAGGGGGGCGGATAAACAAAAAACAAATTGTGATGAAAGAATGGGATGCGCCATCAGTCAGGATGTGGCCCAGAAGTTGACTGACAGCATGCCAGGGTGAATTGCAGAGGTCTTAGAAAAGAAGGATCAAAATAGTGACTCTTTGCTTAAACTTAATGTAATTGTCAATAAAAGCCTTCGGTATTTCGGTATACCAAAGTAACATTTGACAAAAAGATCTAAAAACAGCAGACTTTCTGAAAATTTATATTTGTGTCATTCTTCGGCTGTACTACCTGATCACATCTCATCATGGCTGGGGTTTGGGTGGAAACTGCACCCGGGTCTTCCTCATGGCAGGCAAGAAACACTACCACTGAGCAACCAATTCCTGTTATCTTGACAGATCCTAATCGATGCACTCAGTACACTCTCACCACACACACACACACACACATAAAGTACAGTATGAGAGGCTTCCCTCTCACCCTGACCCACATAACACAAACCCTGCAACTACAGCAGAAAAAAACCCAGCATGGCAATAAAGCATGTCAGAAAAACACACACACGTTTCCGTAAAAACACTCGCGCTACTACTTCTAAATCAGGTACCACGAACACGTCCGAGAAACGATTAGATGAGCTCATGCACTTCCTCTTACCAGACTGAGTGATATTCCTTATAGAATTAAGTGATAATTAATGAGCTCACACTCACTGCTTACTTCCCTTTCAGTCACCACTTCATCCTTGTCATAGAGGTTGTGGTGGATACGGAGTCTACCCCACTAACGCTAGCTTTGCAAACAACATGTATGTGCAATATATATTATTATTTATTTCAAAAGAAAAGTATGTAGATGTAAATTCCTGTTCTTGTCGGACAGGAAAGTTATTGTAACGCTGTTTTTCACACAATCCACCTGAAAGTTTGATATGTTGTGCATTCAGAGATGATTTTCAGTTTAACGCAGTTGTAAAGAATGGTTATTTAAGTTAGCGCAAGCTTTCTGTCAGGCCTGGACATAAACTGTTTGCATTATACAGAAAAATCAAGAGATACAATAATGTACAGTACGTTAGCAAAACACATGCTGTAGCCAGCACGCAATAATTTTTACTACATTGATTAAAAAAAAAAAGTCTCCATTATCATACGGGTGTAGGGGATATAAGAAGAACTGTCAACTTGTGTTTGGAAAGAAATTGTTTAATTTTACATTTGGACTCGATTAGGCAATGAGTAGACACAGCCACTAATGTTCTTTCCATAAAATATCTTTGAAGTTCCCCTTTCTCTCCTGGTTCAATCTGTAATCAAACAGAGCTTCATTGTCTAGGCTATGATGCAAAAAGAATGTAATTTAAGTTTTTATAGCAAGAGAGAGAGAGCAAAACTGAATCAAAACTGGTATTTACAAGCATACGCTAGGTTAAGTTTAGCACCGCAACACGTGCATCATATTTGGTCATCGTGACTAGCGTCATGCGTTGATGCTATAACGTGCAAGATCGTCATGCATCATCGCAAATCAGCCAGACCGAATTAGCGTTCAAGTGCGTGATATAAACCGAGCCCTTGATGGGTGACCTTCGCGCTGGAACTCACCCACGTGTGAGGTTGGACGATTGGTATGCGTCGCTTTGATAGCTGAAGGAGCAGGTTGAAGAGGACGGCATGAGCTCTGACCCTGGAGAAGACCAAAGACGGACGAAAGCTGAAATAGCATACGCGAGCCTGTCAAGCCGGTCTGCCCTGATGGCATGGATATGCTTCGGTTAATTGGAAAAAACGCACACGGAAAAAACTGCTCAAACAGACCCTGTGATTAAAAAAAAAAAATAATAATAATAATAATGATATATATATATATATATATATATATATATATATATATATATATATATACAGTGGTGTGAAAAACTATTTGCCCCCCTCCTGATTTCTTATTCTTTTGCATGTTTGTCACACAAAATGTTTCTGATCATCAAACACATTTAACTATTAGTCAAAGATAACACAAGTAAACACAAAATGCAGTTTTTTAATGAGGGGTTTTATTATTTAGGGAGAAAAAAAATCCAAACCTACATGGCCCTGTGTGAAAAAGTAATTGCCCCCTGAACCTAATAACTGGTTGGGCCACCCTTAGCAGCAATAACTGCAATCAAGCGTTTGCGATAACTTGCAATGAGTCTTTTACAGCGCTCTGGAGGAATTTTGGCCCACTCATCTTTGCAGAATTGTTGTAATTCAGCTTTATTTGAGGGTTTTCTAGCATGAACTGCCTTTTTAAGGTCACGCCACAACATCTCAATAGGATTCAGGTCAGGACTTTGAGTAGGCCACTCCAAAGTCTTCATTTTGCGTTTCTTCAGCCATTCAGAGGTGGATTTGCTGTGTGTTTTGGGTCATTGTCCTGCTGCAGCACCCAAGATCGCTTCAGCTTGAGTTGACGAACAGATGGCCGGACATTCTCCTTCAGGATTTTTTGGTAGACAGTAGAATTCATGGTTCCATCTATCACAGCAAGCCTTCCAGGTCCTGAAGCAGCAAAACAACCCCAGACCATCACACTACCACCACCATATTTTACTGTTGGTATGATGTTCTTTTTCTGAAATGCTGTGTTACTTTTACGCCAGATGTAACGGGACACGCACCTTCCAAAAAGGTCAACTTTTGTCTCGTCGGTCCACAAGGTATTTTCCCAAAAATCTTGGCAATCATTGAGATGTCTTTTAGCAAAATTGAGACGAGCCTTAATGTTCTTTTTGCTTAAAAGTGGTTTGCGCCTTGGAAATCTGCCATGCAGGCCGTTTTTGCCCAGTCTCTTTCTTATGGTGGAGTCGTGAACACTGACCTTAATTGAGGCAAGTGAGGCCTGCAGTTCTTTAGATGTTGTCCTGGGGTCTTTTGTGGCCTCTCGGATGAGTTGTCTCTGCGCTCTTGGGGTAATTTCGGTCGGCCGGCCACTCCTGGGAAGGTTCACCACTGTTCCATGTTTTTGCCATTTGTGGATAATGGCTCTCACTGTGGTTCGCTGGAGTCCCAAAGCTTTAGAAATGGCTTTATAACCTTTACCAGACTGATAGATCTCAATTACTTTTGTTCTTATTTGTTCCTGAATTGCTTTGGATCTTGGCATGATGTCTAGCTTTTGAGGTGCTTTTGGTCTACTTCTCTGTGTCAGGTAGCTCCTATTTAAGTGATTTCTTGATTGAAACAGGTGTGGCAGTAATCAGGCCTGGGGGTGACTACAGAAATTGAACTCAGGTGTGATAAACCACAGTTAAGTTATTTTTTAACAAGGGGGGCAATCACTTTTTCACACAGGGCCATGTAGATTTGGAGTTTTTTTTCTCCCTTAATAACGTAAACCTTCATTTAAAAACTGCATTTTGTGTTCAATTATGTTATCTTTGACTAATAGTTAACGGTTTTTGATGAGCAGAAACATTTAAGTGTGACAAACATGCAAAAGAATAAGAAATCAGGAAGGGGGCAAATAGTTTTTCACACCACTGTATATAAACGTTATCGCTAGCTAACTATCATAGTTCAAAAAACTAGCTTTAATCTAGAATATTGTTTAGTGTTGAAATCATGTGTGAACTTCCTGTTACAGGACTAGCATTTAAGCTAGCATTGAATAAAATATTAAATAAATATTAGCTGAGATTATGTGTATTTGTTTACAAAAATGGATAGAAAATGAGGACTGAAGAAGGTTTATGAATACGGTGCTAGGACAAACTACAGTAGCTAGTCCCCCCTCGATCAACACCCCCCCCCTCCCAACGGGTAGTTGTGAAGTCAGGCACAGGTCTTTAATTTTCTCACACACAACCCCTAAAAATACTGTACGGTGTTCATAATGGGGTTCTTAAGCTCTATCTGTCTTCTCTCACTTTTACACACACACACACAACACACACACTGAGTGACAGAGAGTGACCCAAGCCGGAAAAAATAACTCTCTTATCAACAGCTCCCGTCCACACACTCGTCATCTAGAAAGCTCACGGCGGGCGCTAATAAAACAAAAAAGCTCCAGGCTTATCAGCGTCTGGCTAGCATTAGCCACCTAGCATTCCAGGCAAGGCATTCAGCGCAAGGTCACGACACAACCATGTTCCAGTTTTGATTTCGATTTATTATGAAATTCTTAAAAGAATGTTAATATATATATTTTTATTTATTTATTAGCATAGCGGAAAAGAGTTAGAATGGTTACTGATACGCTAAAAAGACAACAGGTTGAAGTTTAACATGTTGTAATTAGCTTAGATCATTTCTGCATATGTTTAGTGCTCACACACACACACACACATGGCGGAGGTGTCATGCTGCAACACTTTCTTTGCTAACATACGCCAACACGGCGGTGCATCACCATAGAGAGACGATAATTGAAGGATAGAAGATTTCTCACATTCATGTGTGTGTGTGTGTGTGTGTGTGTGTGTGCCAGTGTGAAGAATTTCACATTCTGTAAACAACAAAGTGTATTATGTTAGCTAGCTAGTTTATCTTGGTTATCTTATTTTGTTGTCAAACTAGCAGTAGTTACTAAGCATGCTAGCAACGATGTACAACTTTTTATGGTTATGCTAGCCAGTTAGCTTCAACCTGAAATACTACTACTACTACTAATAATAATAATAATAATATCACTGATTACATCAAAGCTCATCAGATTATTTTTAGCCTTAACTTTTTAACTATTTCTACAAACTCTTTTCCCATCAACATCGGTTACTAATGCTAGTTTTAAACATGTACTGTATAATAGCAGTATGATATCATGTAACCTTCATGTTAACAATGCACTAACTCTGTGGATGATTTTAGCCACTGAAACCGAACCTGTGACATCATGACTTGGCATGTTCAACTTAAAGCCGTTTATTTTTGTCCGATGTTAACCTTTAGGTTAACACAGAATGACCTGTGGGTTAAAGGTCAACGTGCAGGTCTATTATAGTAGGTCTGTTTATACACTGGCTCCTTCCGAACAGCTAGTGTTTGCGTATGAACTCTAACTTTAGTGCTGTAAGAACACTCAAATGTGTATAAGCTTTACTATGGATAGCATGATATATTCTTAACTAACCTAGCTTGTCTTTCTGCCTTGCTAATCGTTAAGATTGTATCTCTTGTCTGAAAAAAAGCTAGTTGGTGATCTCCAGCTACTATCCCATCCCCTCTCTCTGACTTTGAACTCTCATAACACTAAATCTTCTCCTCCTGCCTGTCTTGTCGGGCACCAGAACTTGACTCCTGCCCCATACTATACGTCCTCAGCGATGGAGCTAAACTTGGCGGAAGCCTAGCCTAGCCTGGCCCAAAGAGCTCCTTTTCCAACAGGAATGTGTGGGAAGGCATTCTGATCTTAATACTACACATTCTTCTCATCACTCCTCCCCCCCCCCCCCCCCCCCCCCCCCCGCCCCCTTGCTTCCTTTTGAAATTTGTGCAGCTGCAACCATAGAAGGTGAAGCCAGTGGTAGAGGAAGCACTCACTGAATTTCCCAGAGTTCACAATAGGGTTCAGTAGATGTTTAAACCTCTTTAATATGGATTCCTGGCACTTCCACAATCGCTAGCAGAGTTTAACGATAATGTAATATGTGGCTTTATCGGCGCTTCTCGTGTATTAGTTCTGCCAACTGGCTGATTACTGCAGAAAGACAGGAAGGGAGACTGGAGTGGAACAATAAACACCTGCTCAACAGAGATCCATTACAAAGAGCCATTACTTAATTACTCGCCTCAGAAGAAGCCATAACCTTTCCTGTGTGTGTGTGTGTGTGTGTGTGTGTGTGTTTTAGACAGGTATGAGAAAGTAAACCAGCTGGTCTGTAGCACATGCACAATATTTTGTCAACAGTTTCATACATGCATCCTCAGCAGTTATTTCAGGCAAGTGTTGTAAAGTGTTTGGTTGGGTCATTGATGTTGGGTTAATGTGTATATATACAGTGGTGTGAAAAACTATTTGCCTCTTCCTGATTTCTTATTCTTTTGCATGTTTTTCACACTTAAATGTTTCTGCTCATCAAAAACCGTTAACTATTAGTCAAAGATAACATAATTGAACACAAAATGCAGTTTTTAAATGAAGGTTTACGTTATTAAGGGAGAAAAAAACCTCCAAATCTACATGGCCCTGTGTGAAAAAGTGATTGCCCCCCTTGTTAAAAAATAACTTAACTGTGGTTTATCACACCTGAGTTCAATTTCTGTAGTCACCCCCAGGCCTGATTACTGCCACACCTGTTTCAATCAAGAAATCACTTAAATAGGAGCTACCTGACACAGAGAAGTAGACCAAAAGCACCTCAAAAGCTAGACATCATGCCAAGATCCAAAGAAATTCAGGAACAAATGAGAACAAAAGTAATTGAGATCTATCAGTCTGGTAAAGGTTATAAAGCCATTTCTAAAGCTTTGGGACTCCAGTGAACCACAGTGAGAGTCATTATCCACAAATGGCAAAAACATGGAACAGTGGTGAACCTTCCCAGGAGTGGCCAGCCGACCAAAATTACCCCAAGAGCGCAGAGACGACTCATCCGAGAGGCCACAAAAGACCCCAGGACAACATCTAAAGAACTGCAGGCCTCACTTGCCTCAATTAATGTCAGTGTTCACGACTCCACCATAAGAAAGAGACTGGGCAAAAACAGCCTGCATGGCAGATTTCCAAGGCGCAAACCACTTTTAAGCAAAAAGAACATTAAGGCTCGTCTCAATTTTGCTAAAAACCATCTCAATGATTGCCAAGACTTTTGGGAAAATACCTTGTGGACCAACGAGATAAAAGTTGAACTTTTTGGAAGGTGCGTGTCCCGTTACATCTGGCGTAAAAGTATCACAGCATTTCAGAAAAAGAACATCATACCAACAGTAAAATATGTTGGTGGTAGTGTGATGGTCTGGTGTTGTTTTGCTGCTTCAGGACCTGGAAGGCTTGCTGTGATAGATGGAACCATGAATTCTACTGTCTACCAAAGAATCCTGAAGGAGAATGTCCGGCCATCTGTTCGTCAACTCAAGCTGAAGCGATCTTGGGTGCTGCAGCAGGACAATGACCCAAAACACACCAGCAAATCCACCTCTGAATGGCTGAATAAAAACAAAATGAAGACTTTGGAGTGGCCAAGTCCTGACCTGAATCCTATTGAGATGTTGTGGCATGACCTTAAAAAGGCGGTT